>CM050508.1:9667500-10380000 GCA_027563665.1 Antrozous pallidus
ACTCACAGTCCATGGCAGAGCTCGGGCAGATGCAGGCAGGGGGGTGGAGAGTGACCGTCTGTGTAGGAGCAGAACGAGCGTCTCTGATCTCCTCTGGGGCTTGCTCTTCTTATGTGCTCAGACGGGCATCTTCAGTGTGTCTTATCAGCGGGTCCCAGGAGCCTTGCTATTTGATCTTAGGTGTGGAGTACAGATCACTTTTTCTATTTTCTACATACAGGCCACTCAAGGGTGCTTATCAATTTGGTTATGTTACATTCCATACTTTCAGCTTTCACAATTTAATATCACACTTTAATTCCATACTTTAATACTTATTCTATATTGTATTTTATCCTTATTGCTATAACACCCCCTACTGGAGATGTGCCCACAAACAAGGTACATGCCCTTGCCCGGAATCAAATCTGGGACCCTTCAGTACTCAGGCCGACACTCTATCCACTGAGCCAAAGTGATTTCAGCATGAATTTCCTTTCAATGTGCATGAATCCATGCACCAGGCCTCTAGTTAATATATCAAGTGCTTAGAAGAATGCATGACACATGAACCTGCTATATAAAAATAGCTAATAGTTTTATCAGGGAAACAGTGTATCTTTAACAGACTGTGAAAGTGAGAAATACAGTTTGGGGAGAAGAGTAAGCAATAGTACTAAGAGTTTTTAGTCTGGTGTTCAGAGGAGCTACCAGATTTAGTTTGTTTGGGAGTTTGGGAAAAAGACTAGACATAGAGATTTAACCCCTCCCCCCTTTTTTTTAAACAGAACATGATTATATTTAATACACAAGTTTGATACAACCAAAAAGTAAAACATTAGCGTAAAATAGTAACAAAAAACATGGTATTTCCTTTGCAATGCATGAGAAATGGTTAATCTCTTTAGTCATAAAGAAGCTCTTAAAAACCAGACACTATAATAATGGAAGGAAACAGGAAAAAAGTAAAATGAAAAAATACAAGTGATGGTTAAGCATTGAGCATATATGATTTTGTTCAGCATTGATGAAGAATAATTTCTCTGCAGTACCAGTGAGCAGAATAAAGACATTGATACTTAATATTCTACAGTTTTGAACAGTGTTGTGCAGTTTTAACTCTCATACAGCAGGAGGCAGATGAATGAGAAGAATCTATAATGAAGGGGAAAACTAAGTGTTGAATCTATATGTAAGTCGAGTAATTTTAGCCAGAGCAATTCCAATTCATTGGAATTCTTTCAACAAGTCAGTTGAATAAATTCAAAAGGAATGATATAAAAGCATGTTTAATGCAGAGAGAGTGCGTGGCCAGTGTAAGCGCCTAAAACACGACTTGCCTATCCATGTCTGAGCACCTCCAAAAGGGTGCACACTAAACTATTTGTAGTAGACGATAGTGTAGGGTAGCTGTCGGCAAACCACAGCTTGCGAGCCACATGCGGCTCTTTGGCCCCTTGAGTGTGGCTCTTCCACAAAATACCACGGCCTGGGCGAGTCTATTTTGAAGAAGTGGCGTTAGAAGTTTAAAAAATTTGGCTCTCAAAAGAAATTTCAATCATTATACTGTTGATATCTGGCTCTGTGGACTAATGAGTTTGGCAACCACTGGTATAGGGAATACAGTCAGCTGTACTGTGAGATCTGACTCTTGCCACTTCCCTCTGCTTCTCACATTCATCTCATCTCCCATCTGTCTCATCTCTCACACCAGCCTCTTTTGATTTAACAGATCAGGCCCTTCACACTGCTGATACTCAGCCTGGAAGGGCACAGAGTCTGGACTCAGTAAATCCTATATAATAAAAGGCTAATATGCAAATCGACCAAATAGTAGAATAACCAGTCACTATGATACGCACTGACCACCACGGGGCAGACACTCAATGTAGGAGCTCCCCCCTGATGATCAGTGTGCTCCCATAGAGGGAGCACTGCTCATCCAGAATTTGAGTTCAAGGCTGGAGACCTCAGCGGCAGTGGCGGGAGCCTCTCCTGCCTCCACTGCAGGTGGGAAGTAAGAAGCAAGAGGTCCCGGACTGTAAGAACCCCAGACTGTGAGAGGGATGTCTGACTGCTGGCTTAGACCCAATCCCTCGGGAAATTGGGTCTAAACCAGCAGGTGGACATCCCCTGAGGAGTCCTGGACTGTGAGAGGGCGCAGGCCAGGCTGAAGGACCTCCCCCCCCCACTTCTTCCACCAGTGCACGAATGTCATGCACCAGTCCTCTAGTACTTAATAATTTAATATTTGAATTTGGAACTCTCTTAAATGGAGATAAAACTAAATACCTGGAAATGTATGAGACTGCCATGTGTGGTGGGTAGTCATGGCCACGGCTATAACTTCTTTAGTAAAAGGTTAAGCCCAGCCCTACTCATTGTTCTTGCGCATCTAGGTTAACACACCTTGAAATGCCAGAAGTACCCGTAATCCTCTTTTCCAGACCCCTCCAAGGAGGAACCATCCTCAAGAAAGCACTTAATTTTGTTAACTTTCCTGTAATCTAATCCCCACCTTTCTTTTTCCTACTTTCATGTAATCTTCCTGCCATTCCTCCTTAATTCCCTAATGTATAAAAGAAACTTAAAAACTGTCAGAGGGAAGGGGGCACTCCCCCTCCTCAGAACCACCAAAGAATTTGCATGCTTATATGCATAACCATAGACACAGACAATAGGGTGGTGAAGGCCTGGGGCAACAGGGGCAGGCTAGAAGGGGTAAATGTGGGGGGAAGGGGGACATATGTAATACTTTCAGCAATAAAGGTGAAAATAATAAGATAATGAAACGCAAAGAAAAAAGAAGATAAAATATTAGGTTAAAAAAACAGCTGTCATTCTCTGGAGCATTTGAGATCTTGCTTCCCAACATATAGCATCAGTTTGGCCCACATAAAGCCTTATAAAAATTCCCTGAAGGCTTGGACATTTCTTATGTCCGTTGCACATGCAAGAAAGCATGACACAAAATAAAAGGTGTGAGTACAGGAAAGAGGAAGTATTGGGGGTGGTAACAAGGACAGTTGGAGTGACGTTTTAAGGTCATAGGTTAAGCTCTTTGAATGCTTATAGGAGGCCCAAAGGGGAGCACTGAAGAAATGACTGGGTTTGGCAATAATTTCAGGAAAGAACTCAGAAATGTTCCCGGAAGTTGGGAGGGGCAGAGGGAGCAGAGGGTACCTAGTTAAGGAAGCCACATTATATAGGCTAATTTACCCAAATGTTCGGTAAAGAAGAGAAGCAAGATCCAGAGAAGGTGATTTTAGGGACAAAACCCTGCTGGGGGAGTTTCTCTGAGAGGAGAGTAAGGAAGCAATGGAGAGGCAAACAAACCGAGGTGCACACCGGGAATAAAAACGTGCCTGGAGGCACTGTGCCTTTCTGTTTGTGCGCTGAGGACAAACCCTCTTATCCGGGGATTCTCCAAAGTGTGGCCCCTCGGTCAGCAGCATCCGCGGGAAGTTGTTAGAAATGAACATTCTGGAGCCCCACACCAGATCTCATGGGGTGAGGCCTGCAATCTGTGCTTTTAAAGTCCTCCAGGGGTGCCGAAACCGGTTTGGCTCAGTGGACAGAGCATCGGCCTATGGACCGGAGGGTCCCAGGTTCGATCCCAGTGGAGGGCATGGACCTTGGTTGCGGGCACATCCCCAGTAGTGGATATGCAGGAGGCAGCTGATCCAAGTTTCTCTCTCATAGATATTTCTAACTTTCTATCCCTCTGTTTTCCTCGCTGTAAAAAACCAATAAAATATATTTTAAATAAAATAAACCCCTCCAGGGCGGCGGATGCTCTCCACCACAAGGACCACTGCAAGGAGTGGTGATCGCAGTCCCAGGGCAGGATTTCTTCCCGAACCCTCAACCGGGCCTTCCTCGCTCCCCCCCCCCCGGGGGGGGGGGTGGTGGGGTAAGAGGGGTAGAGAGGTAGTGCACGACTCCAGCCAGCACCCCGGGGGCAACCCGCTTTGGACTTGGCGCAGCCCGAACGGAAGCCAGGCCAGGCCCACCCGATACCGGCCCCAACACGCACCCCGGCCCGCCCTCTCGCTTCGACCTCGGGTTGCTGGAGCGGGTCGAGGATTTTTTATTCTTCCAACCCCTCCTTGTGCTAAGAGGACGGATAACGACGCGGTGAGAGAACGACAGGCTAGTCCAGGATGAGTGTCCCGGAAACCTGGAACTCAAGAGCAAAATAATAATAATAATAATAATAATAATAAAAACCTGGAACTCAAGAGCAAAATAATAATAATAATAATAATAATAAAAACCTGGAACTCAAGAGCAAAATAATAATAATAATAATAATAATAATAATAATAATAAATAATAAAAATGGCTTGAAAGCCCTCCAGGCTTCCCCTTCCTACTCTCCCACCCGAGCCCCTGGGCATGGAAAAGGCGGGGCCTCCGCGCAAGGGAGGGGCGGGGCGAGGCGCGCGCCGAAATCTCGCGATAGAAGAGCGGTGGGCGGGGGCGGTGCCTTCCCTCTTCCTCCTCCTCCTCCTCGCGTTATTTCCGGTCGCCGCGGAGAGACCGTCAGACCGCTGTTGTCGCCACATCTGGAATTTCTGGCCCTTTTCTCTTCGCCTTAAATTCGGTGAGGCCCGGCGCCCTCCCGCCCGGGGTCGAGCGGCGGCCCCCGGGCGGCGGGTAGAGAGCGAGGGCGGCGGCGGCGGGCGCTAGGCGGCCCGGCTCGGAGGGGCCCCGGGCGGAGGCCGCCCCATGAGGCCGGGCCGAGTCGGAGCCAGGATTCGAGGGCCCGGGCCGCCGTCTCATCGGAGAGGCCGAGGGGCGGCCGGGCCGGAACGGGGGCCGCGGGGAGGGCGTCGCGGCGCGGAGGCCGCGGCGGAGGTGGCCCCCCTCCGGCCCTGCCCGGCCTGGGTAACAAAGCCGCCGCGGCCTCTGTTGGGTGATGTACGCGTTGCGGGTTCCGGCTGGCGGGGCGGAGGCGCCGTCACCACCGCTGCGGCCGCCTCCCCCGCGGCTGCTTTCGCTGGAGGGCGGGCGGATGTACGGGGCGGCGGGGCCCCCGGCGCGAAGCGCCTCGGCGCCGTCGGTCCGCTCGTCGCGGCGGCCGTCCACGCCGGCGACGGGGTCGGTGAAGACGGGGTCGCGGGTCGTGGTTGGTGCGGGAGGCGCCGGAAGGGCGTGGGTCGGGCAGACACGTGCCCTCGAGGAGGCTTGGATCGTGGGGCCGGGCAGGCTCGGCCCGCTGTCAGTTAATTTTGCGGCGGGAGCGGTGCGGTCGCTGCGGTCGCTGGTATGGGCCGAGGGCAGGGTCTCCCCCCGCGGGGATCCGCCTTTGGACCGTGTCCCACGCGTGGGAATCTGTTAGGTTTGGGAGGAGTCGGCGAATTTAGCGGGACGCGGAAGACACCAAAATGTGGCGTGTCTGGTGGGTGATTTGCCGCCAATCACCGGCGCTGGAAGGGCTTCTTGTAGGGAGAAATGGCAAGTTTTGAGGTTGCAGTTCATGAAAGCCAAGGTCATTGTGTTTGCCTCCCTAGGTGTACTGTCAGGGCTGAGAGCGAGGCGTCAATTTGGTTTACTTGTGACTAAACCAAGGTTGAAGGCTTGGTTTTTGAAATGCATGTGATGGCACTGTTTTCACGGCCTTATTTTTCTTCTTCTAGGGTGTCTTTTATGAATAATCAAAAGCAGCAGAAGCCAACGCTATCAGGCCAGCGTTTTAAAACCAGAAAAAGAGGTAATTTGTTTTTAAAAATATCTTTATTCTGGCCTCCAGAATAACTTTTATACATTGGTTCCTCTAGGTGACAGTTGCTCAGTATTAAAAAACAAACCGTAAGAGAAAATAGAGAAAGGAACGCGAATTTCTAGTTGACTATTTCAGATACCCTTAATATTTCTAAGTTATTTATTTTAGAAAAGTATGGGCTGCATTTTTAATGGCAAATTTCATTTAAGCACATTTTTGAGGGAAAGGGTTCATTTACAAAAAAGGGAGCTCCTGATGTGATCACTGATTTCACCCAAAGGTGAAAATTGGAGAGAGCAAAATCAGATTTGGCCCTTGGAAGTTAATTATGGAATGTTGTGATTTTTTTGAAATTAAATATTTTTCAAAGGGTAAGAAAAATACTAAGATTATACCAACTACTTTATATGAGTGGGCATTTAGATGAATACTGAGTTTTGTGGCAAAGCATTACTATATACTTGTGATGTAAAGTTAAATGAGAAGTGGTCTTATTTATACTGGGCTTAGCATTTTCCCTTCATTATTGCTCAAAAGCACATGTCGACTTTATAGTAGATTTTGAGAAAAGGGAGAAGTGGGTCAACTAGTTATAAATTGTTTTTCTACTCTGAATAGAGACATTTTGGGATATATATTCTGAATATTTTGTAAATCTGTAGTTATAGTTTGTCTCCTTGTATTGGGGAGATCAAAGAGTGATTTGATTCTAGTCTTTGCAGGTTCATTTACATTTAAGTTAGTAGATTTTCTCAAGAGGAGGAACAGAAGTTGGAAACCAGAGCAATTTATAGCAATAATAGGGAAGAGTATGTGGATTACTGGCATTCACCTTTATATAAATAATTTTATTGTTAACATCAGGAAGAGATGTTACTTCCTGCTTCCCGATTGAGATTCCTCATGCTCTCCTAATTCTTAATGATTGGGTCTTGGACAAACAAGGAGTTGGTCGCCCTCCTGCTGTGTGAAAGTTAAGGCAGCTTCTAACCTAGATAGAGAAATCAAACCCTGTCATGGATTGTGTGATAACAATTCAGTGAAAGCTAGGTACTTACCCAGGGCACTGTTTCCGAGTGCTTTCTGTCAATATCATTTAATAGTCACAACAACTTTATGAGGCTAATTACCATTTACAATAGGAAAATTTACACATGAAGGAGACTAATTGCCCAGGGAATGAAATGACAGTCAGGATTTGTATCAGGCAGTTGGACTCAAGACTCCTTGCTCTTAGCTACTGGTCTTGAATTTCTCTGGGCTTCACTTGTCCTTCTGAATAGTTGGAACAAAAAAGATCGACCTCACAAGGTTGTAAGGATGAAGCAAAGGAGCTTTGTAGTTTCTGTCATATATTGGATCTTAAGTACCAAAGGAGTGAGTTTTCTTAAAAGCATACAACGTATTACGGGCATTTAAAGAAAAGAACAGCTCTAGTGTTTGGACAAAATTTCACACAGGAAGTTTTTAGAGGATGCCCTAAATTTTAAAAAGGCCCAGGGGCAATAGAAAAACTTTTTGAATAGAAATTGTTTCCTGGCAGTAGAAACACACTACCTCATTTAGCTTAATTACTGCGACTCATGTGAAAAAATAGTGGGAGAAAAGCTATATAATTCTGTGCCTAGGCACCTGCCTTGGTTTAGCAGAGGGAAAACTTGCACAGGATGTATGTTTAGTCTCCTATTTATTTGCTAGCATTCCAAGTCTTGGGTAATCTAGCTTACGTTCGTTTTTTTCCAGCTGTTGAAATAAATTACATAGTGGTGAATGTCTTATTCAGTGATTATAACTTCCTAAGGTGGTGATTTCATGGCATTTTGGTAAGCCTTTTAAAGCTAAATGGGGTTTTCTTTCTCCTTAGATGAAAAAGAGAGGTTTGACCCTACTCAGTTTCAAGACTGTATTATTCAAGGCTTAAGTGAAACTGGTACTGATTTGGAAGCAGTAGCAAAGTTTCTTGATGCTTCTGGAGCAAAACTTGATTACCGCCGATATGCAGAAACACTCTTTGACATTCTGGTGGCCGGGGGAATGCTGGGTAAGCCTGGGTTTTGTGGGAAGTGGTGCTGGATGGAGAAGATTGTTAGAATCCAGAATATAAACTGTTTAGCAAGTCCATAAAATTGAGGTGGCTTTTAACTCTCAGACTATAGCATGTTAGCAGATTGCCTTGCTCTGTCTAGTCTAGCTTTATATTTAAAGTGTGTTACAGAATTGTGACATTTGGGGATAACTTTTCTGATAACCCAAACCCTTACAAGACCCCCAATCAGTGGTTCTCTCCCTTTCCCCTCTAATGTGTTTGAACAGGTTGGAAACCTTTCCTCTTGTTCTATCGTATGAAATACTTCTATATTTAAAAGCCTCTAGTCCTATATGCTTCAGTACATTAGCTACAAAGTATATGTGACTGTCCAAATTGATGTTGCTAAAAGTGTAAAATAGACATTGGATTTTAAAAACTTAGATTTCAACAATAATTTGAACACCGGCATGTTCAAAACTATTTTGATATGCTGGATTAAAATGTATTAAAATTAATTTCACCCTTTATTATAGCTAATAGAAGATTTGAAATTACATTATGTGACTCATATTTCTGTTGCACAGTGCTGCTTTAACTTACACATCACCCTCAACAGCTCAGGACATCTATACAGATTCTGCTATTTAATTACATATCTTCAAATGACGATGGTATTTCCATAGCTCTTTAATGTGTATTTCAAAAGGTTTTCATGGTAATAATTATATTGACCCTCACAGCCAAGCTGAGAGAATTAGAACTCCATTTGTATACATACAGAATGGATGCTTAGAAAGGCTTCAGTGGCTTACACGCAGGCAAACAATTGCTCAGTAATATAACCAGAAACTTAACATTCGTACATTCTGGTGCTTAGTCAAATGAGTATTTCTTTCCTTGTATTACCAGTTTGTAGTAAGAAATATGAAATACATCTATTTACCATTCATAATATTACTATCAAGAAGTAATATTTAAAAAGTGTATCTAAAAATAAAGTTTTTAACTTGTAAATTTATGTAAAATTATATATCGAAACCACCTTTGAACATCTCCACTTGGAGTGACAGATTTGGCACTATCATTGGTTAATGCAGCAGGTTTCATTGAGTTGCTAACATGGGCTGTTTCTCTAAACTGTTTCACTTTATTTACGCATTTTGGACCAGTTTAGCCATATTCCTGCTGAGAAATTGGCGTGCTTTTAAATCATGTTAGAACTTTATCATAGCTATTGGCCGGGTGCATGGGTTTGTGCACATTGAAAGGAAATTAGAAGAAATATTTTAATAGTGCTATTCACCCTTTATAATAGAAGTGTCAGAGATGAAAGAAAATTAGTAAAATATATATGAAAATAATACATAATTTTATTAATAACATATAAAAACAATGACTGGTAAATTGATTAAACTTATTCTAGTATCTCCCTGTATATCACATTAAGAGTAAGAACACTTCGAGTGCTTGACTAATTTCCCTTATAGTGAAGCATTTACTTTAACTTTAATGTCACATTTTTGAACTTGAGAAAATGCAACATATAACTGACCATGTCCAAAACAGGTTCAGGTAGGAAAATTCCTACTCTCTAGAGTTTGTCCTTGTGATTTACTAATAGTCATTGCAAATGCTGGCATCACGGGAAACTGTCTTCGAATTAATTTAAATGGGAGACCAGTGTCAGGTTGGGACAAATAAATTGTTAGAACAACTTCTTCTTCTGCAGATCCTGTTAATACTTCAGCTTCAATTATGTTAAGTCTCAATCTTTTAATAATAAATCTAGTACCATTACAAAGACCCCATTTACTATTAAGATTTCTCAGTAGCATGATGATTGTACCTACTTTGGATTTTAATTTATGACACGGCATTCCTGAAGGAGTAATATTAAAAAATTCGATGGGAAAATTTTCGTTTTCAGCATCATCTGCTGAATCGATGGAATCATCACTCAAATAGGTGTGAAAATCTCCATTGAGTATATCCAAAATTTCTTCATTTAATTTATGAACATGCTCATTTTTAGGACAAAGAATCACATGTTTAGATAAAATCTACAGATACACTATTCCAAAGGTAGCTTTAATAATAGATCATTACAAATCATTTCATGGGGGATTTTAATAATATCCATTCTGAGAGCTTTACGTGTATTGCGCATGCGCAAGTCAACGTTTATTTTTAAAGTGCCAGTGGGCGTCATGTAGCGGCTGGTAGGAGGAATATATGGTCAGTCACATAACCTTTATATAGAGAGATCAGAATCCTCACAAAAAGTAAAATTGGTGCTCATTTTAAATGAAGGTCACTACAATTTTTTTTTAAATGTTCCTTAGCCCCGGGTGGTACACTGGCAGATGACATGATGCGTACAGATGTCTGTGTGTTTGCAGCACAAGAAGACCTAGAGACCATGCAAGCATTTGCTCAGGTAAATGAAACTTTACCTAACAATTTTGGTTATTATCTATATGACTAATGTTTAAAGAAACATTACTTTTAAGAGGTTGCAGTAGAAAATTGAAGAAATTTGAATTGAAGGTTTAAAGTGAATGTTTTTCTGAAATATGAATTAGAAACTTCAAAATGTGTTGAAGCAAAGTAGGAAAAGATTGAATTAGCCCTTCTTTTCCTGTTTGTCCCTCTGAAATGAATGCATTTTTAAGGAAAAGATGTCAAAATGAAAATCACTTCCCTGTCATAATTACTCTCATTGAGTTTTTCTGCGTATGAGTTTTTAAAAAGTGAATGAGGCAGATTAGCTTAACAATGAAAATCTCATTTGAATGTTTCATACATAGCTATGCTTGCATTACTATAAGCCAAGAATTCAAGTGTATCTGATTTTGTTACCTGTGTCATTTGGAAAGTAAAACTATTTAGTATATCTTACAAATAGGTAAATGACTTGTATATGAGCAGCAGTCTTTGCTTTGATATTTGGCAATAAAGATTTATTGTGGGTGCTATTAAAGTGTTAACAGCATTGTATTGGAGCCTTGCAGTGTTTGGGAGTTGACAGACTTCCCGAGCAGGTTTAAACAGCTTATGAGCATACCTGTGGAAGGTTCACTTCGCCGTCCTGGAGATACTATCACAGCGATCTCAGGGCCCTGACCTACATCTTCTTAGGGGCCTGGCATCTGTATGTATGAATTTATCATTGAACTTAGTTTATTTCTTTATTCTTCGT
This sequence comes from Antrozous pallidus, assembly GCA_027563665.1. NCBI lineage: Eukaryota > Metazoa > Chordata > Mammalia > Chiroptera > Vespertilionidae > Antrozous > Antrozous pallidus. Next base: position 9,678,436 of record CM050508.1, read on the forward strand.
AGGTTTTTAACAAGTTAATCAGGCGCTACAAATACCTGGAGAAAGGTTTTGAAGATGAAGTGAAAAAGGTATGAAGAGCGATATGTTTTGTGGGGAACAAAAGGTCGAGGTCGAAAGGGGAGTGTGAAGTCCTAAGTCAGCCACAGGTTTCAGATCATTTTAAATAACTGTCATTTGTACTTGTTAATCACGTCCCCTTTTTCACCATCCCCATTCCATCTGGGTGACCATCAGTTTGTTCTGAGTTTGTTTCTATTTTGTCCATTCATTTATTTTTTATATTTCCCCATATAAGTGAAATCATACGGCATTTCCTTTCTCTGACTTCATTTAGCATAATATCTTCAAGATCCATCCGTGTTAAGGTTTTGTTCTTTTTCATGGTCAAGTATAGATGTACCACAGTTTTTTGTTGTTAATCCTTACTCGAGGACATTTTTCCATTATTTTATTTTTTTAAGAGGGAGAGTGGAAGGTGGTAGGTTAATCCTTACTCGAGGATGTTTTTCCATTATCTTTTTAAGAGGGAGAGGAAGAGCAGAGAGGAATATCGATATGAGAAAGACACACCGATTGGTTGCCTCCCATGTGTGCCCTGGCCAGGGGTGGAGCCTGTACTGAGGTACACGCCCTTCCCCAGAATTGAACCTGGCCGCGGGCCGATGCTCAGCCACAGCTTTTCCCCCACTTGTCCGTTGGTGGGCACTTGGGTGGGTCCGTGCCTTGGCTGCTGTAAGGAAGTAATGCTGCGTGAACATAGGAATGCTTGTGTCTTTGAATTAGTGTTTTGGGTTTCTTAAGATGTCAGAATATCAGAAGTGGGATTGCTGAATCATATGATAGTTCTGTATTTATTTTTTTGTATTTAGTTTGTTTTGGAACCATACTGTTTAGATTTGAGATAATTTTAGATACTTGGGTAGGTTGTTTCTGAAATGTAGTTTTGGGGTAAATCATTTAGTTTAATTTGCTATACACTGTTCCTTAGCACTGTGTCCAAATAAGTGTCAGAAGACTAAAAATCAAAGTGGGATTTGTTCAAAAGATAGACAATAGAGAATTAGAACTAAATACATTGAGAAAGGGAAATTTAGCTTACTTGACGTTTGAGTCTTGGATATACTACATGTATAGGTGCACAGAATATATGGTAATGTTTTTTGTAACAAAGTATCTGGCACTATTTTATTTTATTTTTTTTTTCACTATTTTAATTAAACTAATATTTACAAAAACTCTGAGCAAGTTTAATCCACATTTTACATATAAAGAAACGGGCACGGACGTTAACCTGCCTACAGTCATTCAGCTAATCCTATATCCTATATAATCCTATATAATAAAAGCGTAATATGCCAATCGACCTAACGGTGGACTGACCAGTAGCTATTACACACTGACCACCACGGGGGCAGACGCTCAAAGCAGGAGCTGCCCTCTGGTGGCCAGTGCGCTTGCTCGGGCAATGCCGCTTAGCCAGAAGCTGGCCTCATGGCTGGCGAGTGTAGCAATGGTGGCAGGAGCTTCTCCCGCCTCCGCTGCAGGCGGGGGGTCCCCAGACTGCCAGAAGGATGTGTGACTGCTGGCTTGTGAACATCCCCCAAGAGGTCCTGGATTGTCAGAAGGCCAAGCTAATGGGAACACCCCCCCCCCCCCCATCCCCAGTGCATGAATCTCATGCACCGGGCCTCTGGTGTGTATTATATCTGACCCAGACTTGGATGTTACACCAGAGCCCATACTTAAAACCAATATAGTGTGCTTTACTGCTTCTCTTTATATAGTTGCTCTTTTAACATATCTATTTATTTTTTTTAGCTGCTGCTGTTCTTAAAGGGATTTTCAGAGTCGGAGAGGAACAAGCTGGCTATGCTGACTGGTGTTCTTCTGGCTAATGGAACACTTAATGCATCCATTCTTAATAGCCTTTATAATGAGAATTTGGTTAAAGAAGGTAATTAACCTTTAGAAAAGGTTAGTTTTTAGTTGGCTGAGGGTAGGGTAGATAAGAGCATGAAAGATGGACTGATATAAAACTTAGAGTTTATTTAGATTTGACTTGTGTAATCGTCTTTTTCACAGTCCTTAAATTTAATACGTTGATTCAGATTTATTAAACATTTATTATATATTTTTGGCATCCACGGTTAATGGCTTAATTTAGGTATACAGCATACCCTGGGTCCAGATACAGTGTGATTATGAAGTAAAAGGATTTTACTTTTTGGTAATCCATAAAGAGATTAATTCCAATTGGGAGACTTGGGATCATCTTTAATAGAGAAAATGCCATTGGGGGAAATGTCAAGCTGCAGAGGAAAATAAGCCCCTTATATTAATCTCCATAGTGACAAAGCTAACTTTTTTCTTTAAGAGTACTGTTTTTTATTTTTTTAATAATTTTAATCTTCACCCAAGGATATGTTTCTGTCGATTTTAGGGGGGGGGGGGGGGAGAAAGAAACATTGGTTGTTGGCCTTTCATATGTGCCCTGTAGGGAATTAACCCACAGCCCCTAGTGCATGGGTGAGGCCTCCGCCAACCAGGCCACACTGGCCAGAGTGCTCAGTGTTGGACACGCTTTATTTTCATTTTCACGGCAGCCCTGTCCCGTGTAAGGGCTGTTTACCCTCATTTTACACATGAGGAAAGTTTCACTTGAGTAAGAATACACAGTCAGCAAATGGTAGACTGGAGAAATTGGTGCCGCCTTGGGCCCTGAGCAGTAGCAGAGGGAAGTTGGGGAGTAAGTGGGGAGGGGGGGTAAAGTGAGTGGTCCTGTGTGGTTTAACTATGGAAGGAGGAAATGGGGAGGGTGAGTCCAGAAAGGCAGCTCTGCTAAGTGTGCTCTTTTCTACAGGGGTTTCGGCAGCTTTTGCTGTAAAGCTCTTTAAATCATGGATAAATGAAAAAGACATCAATGCAGTAGCTTCAAGTCTTCGGAAAGTCAGCATGGATAACCGACTGATGGTTTGTAGCTGCTTTGTTGATTTTAAGAGCGGGAGAGGGATAGGTGCCTTCTGCGTGCCTCCTACTGGGGATCAGGCTCACGACCAGGACATGTGCCCTGATCAGGGATTAAACCGTGATCTTGGTTCATGTCAAGTCACTGAACCACACCAGCTGGGGTACCTTTCAATGTCATTCTTTTTTGCCATTCTTGCCAGGAAAGTGTAATAAGGAATTTTGTCATTTGTAATCTGTTAAGAGTTTTTCTTAACTCGATTTAAAGATGATCTAACTAGACTAACTTCTCCTTTCAGGAACTTTTTCCTGCCAACAAACAAAGCGTTGAACACTTCACAAAGTACTTCACTGAGGCAGGCTTAAAGGAGCTTTCAGAATATGTTCGGAATCAGCAAACCATAGGAGCTCGGAAAGAACTCCAGAAAGAACTTCAAGAGCAGATGTCCCGTGGTGATCCATTTAAGGATGTAAGATATTTTCTGTTTAAACGGTCTTTATATGGCTGCAGTATTTCACTAGACTGGGCTTTAATTGATGGCTACAGAATATGAATATTATGTTGGGGCTTTGCCTCAGTCTTTTTTATATGTAGTGCCTTCTTGGGCCAAGAAATTACAACACTCGGGGGAGTATGTATGGAGTAGGTACATACCTATCATTTTTGTTAACTAAATTTGGATTCTTTTGCAGATAATTTTGTATGTGAAGGAGGAGATGAAAAAAAACAACATCCCAGAACCGGTTGTCATTGGGTTGATCTGGTCCAGTGTGATGAGCACTGTGGAGTGGAACAAAAAAGAGGAGCTGGTAGCAGAGCAAGCCATCAAGCACTTGAAGGTATCAGATCTGGGCTCGGCAGACATGCTGCTTTCAGATTTGGAAAGGGAACTGTTCCTGTGCTTTTCTGAGAGTGTTTACCACATCCTGTTCGTGGGGGTAATTCAACCAGCAAATAGACAAATAACATACGAATCATTGACGTAACTTGTTTTACAGCCTGGCAGGGCTTTGTTTGGTTTACAGTTAAAAACTAGTGTGTGTTTAAAAGTAGCTTACGCCTGCGATTGGCTTTTTGGTTTTTAGGGAATTTTGGAAATTTTCTTCTTTTTCCTTTAAAATAGTAAACATTGTTACTGACAATCTGGAATCCTTGATGCAGTATTATTTTTTTGACATAGATGCTTAAGCTTTACTATTTTAATTTCCACTAAATAGAATGTAATTCACAGTGATTGTAAAAGAGAGTTGTGTTCTGTATTTTAGGAATTTTGTGATGGGTGGTTAGCAGAATGAATAACTGAATTTTTTCTCGCTTTTCTTCAAAAGCAATACAGCCCTCTTCTTGCTGCCTTTACTACTCAAGGTCAGTCTGAGCTGACTCTGTTACTGAAGATTCAGGAGTATTGCTATGATAACATTCATTTCATGAAAGCCTTCCAGAAAATAGTGGTGCTTTTTTACAAAGGTAATCTAAAATTTCTCAAAGTTTTTGATAAAGAACATGGCCCTGGCTGGTTAGCTAGGTCTTTTATGTTTTTCTTTAGAAATTTGTTGAAGATACCAATTAAGAATGTTTTGAATACAGTCCTTCCTTCCTTCTTCCTTTCCTTCTCATCTCTTTCTTCCCTTCCCTCCCCTCCCTTTCTTTCTTCCCTTTATTTCCTTCCTTCTTTCTTTCACCGTAGGGAGGTTCTAATGCTGCGATAGAGACATGTTTGAAAACTCCCCGAATGTAATGATCGCTCTTCTTTATAGCTGAAGTCCTGAGTGAGGAGCCCATTCTGAAGTGGTACAAAGATGCACATGTTGCAAAGGGGAAAAGTGTCTTCCTTGAACAAATGAAAAAGTTTGTGGAGTGGCTCAAAAATGCTGAAGAAGGTAAGTCTTGTGGCAGAAGCCTAAGAACTGGTTATGAGTGGCCATCGAATGTGTCCACATGCTGCCTCTCTCCTTCAGATACTGTTTTGTACCTAGAGTTGAGATTTCTGTTGATTTATTGGCTCTAAGGCAGCTGAGGGAAACTAGACTTTAATTACTAAAATATTCTGATGATCCTAGTATTACTCTCTTAGGAAATTTGAAAATTTTGAGAATATCTAATAAATATGAAACCTGAGATTTATAAATGCTTTTTAATATCCCTCATATAAATAGGGCATTAATAAAAGGCTTCACAGTTATAAAAGGGAACTTTTGCTTTCTGGAAATATATAACGTTTCACTCCATTTTCCCCCTTTTCTAGAATCTGAGTCTGAAGCTGAAGAAGGTGACTGAATTTCGAAACTACACCCTCAGTAAAGCAAACAGGAGTTGTAGATAAACTGTCATGTCTCATGTGTCCTGGTTCTTACATCTTCCTACCTCCCTATATCAAGCATGATATAAGGGCTTTCATGGCAAATTTTATTTTAACTGTTTCTATGGTTACTGGAAATGTTGGGTTTAGTTTCTAAAACCATGTTTTAAGTAGCTACAGGAGCTGTAGATTTGAATCTAATGTTGCATTAGTCTTTTCAGTTATCTTCTACCTCCTGTATTTTCTACTGTAATGATGTAATTTAAGGCCTTCCGCAATGAACAGTTCACTTTTTTCCTGGGTTTTCTATATAAACAGTTTTCAAGATATGATTTGGTTAAAAATAATTTGTTATAAAAATTCTGTTTGCAAATTAAACTGTAAAAGTATCCAAAGTCTCAAAAAGCTATGATTTGTGTGATAATTTGGTATGCCCAAAACCCTCCTCATCTATAAAAGTCTCATATACATTAATTGAACTCATTAACATGAATCTTGATTATTTGGACCATTGCTTACATGTTAATATTTTCTTGAATTTTAGCTCCAGATATGTTTGAGCTCAGTTGTTTGCTCTGATTTTCATTCCTTGGTGAAGCCATGGAGAACAAGCTTGAAAGTGAGGTCTTTGGGAAACTGTATGGCAGAGGTGTGGGAAGAAGAAAGTTGAACTTTTTCCCATTGAGAAACTACATTGTTTCTGTCTTCAAGCAGAACATAGGGGTATTCTTGTCATACGGTTTACAACTGTACCTTAGAAAAGTCTTGTCACTTAATCAATTAAACACTTGTCATACACTTCAGATGTTAGGAAAGGACTCGTGAAATAGTGTGAGTAATGAAACGATTGTACCGAACCCAGTAAATTGTTGACAATATTAAGTGCCAGCATGTTCTAATTGGGACTCTATAACTCATTTCCTATTGGCTTAAGAGTATTTGATGTAAAGAATAGAGTGTAAAGGTAGGACCAGCCTCATTCTCCTAACTAATTAATATTCACTAATAACTCACGCATTTGGCTATTAACATACCCTAGTTGCCTTTTTAAATTTTTTAATTGCCATGAGCCAAACATCTTTTCTATACAATGAATTCACTTATTTTAATTTTCATCTAATGCCACTCATCTACATATCTAGTCAGTAGAAAACAAAATGTGACCACACTTTTCGGTTGGAAAGACTTCACCTTAACAGTGAAGGTTTTGGAAGTTTGATTGTTGGAAGAAACTAGCTGGGAATAATGTCACCAGAAACTGAGTGGAAATTGCCCCTTTCAAAGGTGCCATTTTCTTATGAGCCAAGAATTTGGTGTTTAACAATTCATCCGAAGGGAATAATATGTAGTATGATTTGAAGTGAAGGTGTATAGTTACCTTAAGAGCATTATTATTGATACCATTGTGAATGGGGTTGTTAAATGAATAACTTTAATAAAATTTTCATGCACAGGCAAAATATATTCACTAGGTTTCTACGTAGTGATTTGCTTCTGCTTTGTAATTTGTAGTCCTTAAGACTTTTAAAAAAAAATAAAGCCCATCCTTATTCTTAGGTTATATAGTCCATCTTTATTTTTTTTTTCTTTTGTAAATTCCATGCTAATGTCCAGTGATAACTGTATGTTATACCTTCAGGCATTTCTACTATGTAAGCATTAAATAATTGCTCTTTCACCCGTATAGCTCCCAAACTATAAGCACCTACAAAGAATTCTGATGTAGCAGAAACTACATAACATTTCTACCACCAAATTATTGCATGTTACTGCCGTTCAAAGTGTACCCTGTTCTATTATATACTGTGTATAGTGAATGTGTAGTCTTCCAGAACTACATTATGATCTTTGTCTGATCACAGTTTTTTTCTTCATAACGACAAAGTAGTGTTTACTTACAATGTTATAGTAAATGGGTATCACCTGTGACAGTATAAAAAAGGGAATTCTTTCTGAAAAGACTGCAGATTTTCTTTTAGAATTCTAAGTGGTAATTTTGGAACTCAGTTGCCAGTGCCAATGTATGGCCTCAAATATGTAATTCTTAATATAGATGTTAAAACTACTCGTATGATTGGATAAATGTTGATTTTCCTAACTTGGTTTCCATTTCAGAGGATAAGTCTCTCAGATGCCATAATTAAATGTGCTTAGAGCTGATCATAAGTTTCTTAATTATTCTGGGGTATTGTCCTAGGGATATTTATTACGCTGTTTTATGAAAATTCCAAATTCCCAAACACCAAGGATATTCTGACACAGCATAATGATGGTGGTAAGAGGAAACGCATGTGACTGAGATATGACTTCTAGTTCAGTGTTTCTCAAAGCTCATCACCCTCCGGGAAGCCTTTTTAGAGTTTTCTTACCCCAATAAATTTTATTACAGATAAGTTTGTATGTGTATTGTATCTGCTTTATACATTAAAAGAATACAGGTGGGGGTTTTTTTTGTCCCATTTGGGGGTGATATGGCCCCCAATGAGAATTTGTACCTAATACATATTAAAGTAGGAGAGGACCTAGAGATAACATTTATATTGGCAGACATATCCTGAAGCAGTAGTTTTTTCTCCCAAGGGTTATTAGAAAATAGAGAAAATTTGTTTGCTGCCAGTCACCATTTTTTTAAACAGTAGCCCATCATAGACAGACAAATCATTTCCCATTGACTTTGGTCTTGAGATATTCTTCCTTGATTGTAAATGTATGGGAGAGCTATTTGGGTTCCTTCTAATCTATAAAAATAAAATTCTAGATGCGTGGTTTTAAGTTGTTGGGCAAGATACTGGTAAATGGTATGGAAACATTAACATTTAATTGATGCATCTATGTCACTGAGGTTGCTTGCAAGAACTGGCACAACTTCAGTGTACATTATTGCTTAGATTACTAAATTGCCTTTGTAAAAATTCCCCTTGTGTGCTGTTGTTCAGCAGGCTTTAATTGGACTCTAGAAGATATAATCAGTACTTTTGACTTAAAAATCATAATTGGCTTCTGTCTAGAATTGTGAATTTGTATTTGAATATAATCCTATGCATAATTGTATGAAACTTGGATGGATCAGAAAGGCTTCAAAACTCCCCTTTCTCCTCCACCACCCCTCTTCGCATGTAACTGGGTAATTAGGAGTCATATCAGGTCCAATCATCTTAATTTTCCAGTGCACTTACAATGTTAAAAGGATGAGGAGTTTACAAATGTAACTCAATCACCGTCAGTAACTCCTAAGAACCTTAGTTGACCTGCCGTGTGTGACTGTTGAGCGTCCCATCCAGACAAAAGGTTGCCGGTTCCATTCCCAGTCAGGGTATGTGCCAGTATTATAGTCTTAATCTCTTTAGGGGGCATGCAGGAGGCAGCAGTTTGATGTTTAGCTCAGTGTTTCCCTCCCTCTGAGAATTTTAAAAAAACTTAGGCCCTGGTCAGTTGGCTCAGTGGGTAGAGTGTTGCCTGTGGACTGAAGGGTCCCAGGTCCACTTCCAGTCAAGGGCACACTCCAGGGTTGTGGGCTCCATCCCCAATAGAGGGCCTAACAGTGGTTCTCATCATCGATGTTTCCATCTTCCTCTCTGTGAAATAAAAGTATATTTAACAAAAAACAATTTTAAGGCCTCGGCCATCTAGCTCGGTGGTTGAATGTAGACCTGTAAGCCAGGTAATCACGACTCAATTCCAGGTCAAGGCATGAGCCTGTGTTGCAGGAGGCAGCCGATCAGTGGATCAGTGACCTCTCATTGGTGTCTGTCCCTCTGAAATAAATAACTGCTGCTGGTGCCTTTAATGCTCTCGAGGAGACTGGTTAAAAGTCTGCCTGGCTGGCATGGCTCAGTGGTTGAGCATTGACCTATGAACCAGGTCAGGGTTCGATTCCCAGTCAGGGCACATACCCAGGTTGCCATATTGATCCCCAGTGTGGGGCATGCAGAAAGCAGCCTATCAACGATTCTCTCATCGATGTTTATCTCCCTCTCGGAAATCAATAAAAACATTTTTTAAAAATTACTGGATCTTTTGCAGATTATCTGGAGGGACCAAGTATATCTGTGAACTGGTATTAGAATGTTTATTGTATTGGTGCAGCTTTGGGAGTTGTGCATAGAATGTATAGAGTGAATTTGGTGCTACAGAGTTCTCAAAATTGAGCTGGTCCATTTCAGGAAATTTTTAGTCAGTATAACCATTTAAAAAGAAAATTTTAAGCCATTTTTTAAAAGCTGAAATCCTGAAGACTTCTTAGTTAACTTAGAGGTAAACCTTATTGGGGGACTAAGTAACCCCATTTATAGACTAAACCTCTACTTCAAAAAGCTGATCTACATTTTCTGACATCTTACATATAAAACATATTCCCTGTAAATAAACCTCATTTTCACTCCAGTTAGGAGCACCAGATCTTGGGATGGCAAAGTCTGAAGAATGGAGAAAACCAGCTGGTAATCCAGGTAGTTTTTGGCATTCTGAACAACCTCAAGTAGACACCCAAGCTAGTCGTCATATTGCTGTATTAACTCAAATTCGCTTTTTGTCTGTGAGACTGAATGTCTCATGAGACTCCCTGTTCGTGTAAAGAGAAGCAGTAACGTGCATTGGTGATAACTGGACACTACTAACCCGTAAGTGCTTGAGTTTGTGAAAGCCAAGTCCTCTGGAAGTGCCATAGTACCAAAGGGTCCAGACGTTTTGTCCCCCAGACCAGTTCTGCTCTGTTGGCTCATGTACTTCCAACACAAGCAAACACGTACATGTTCAGAAAATGCCAGTATTTCATTCACTTCACAGAACAGTAATGCCATCTATCCTCCAGAGCGCTTCAGGTCCCTTCCCTTTCAGCCTTCACATGTACAGGTCAAGTCCTGCCCATTCTAAATCCCAATAGAAGTCCTACAGAATCACTACCCCAATTCAGGCGACCAGCACCCGCTGGAGTAATCTTACAAAGGTAAGAGATGCCAGTCAGCATGTGATAAAATGCAGACTAGACGGTCGGCAAACCGGCTTGTGAGCCACACGCGGCTCAGGAGCCGCCGATTAATGGAAAGCTTTTTAAAAGATTTGGGAGAAAAAAAACATAAAACTTCATTAACCATCCCCCAGTTGAACTGTTACCTTATGGCCAATCTTATTTTGTCTCGCCTCTGCTCCCTCCAACCTCCTGGAGGCTTTTGAAGCAAAACCAAGATACCCTAACTCCTAGGACTGGAAAGAGGCGATTTTCTATTGGAACAAGCGGCCACAAGCAACCATTCTTTCACCACATGGAAACTAGGAACTTCCTCTTGAGCAAAAAAAATCTATAATCTGCAAAATCGTACATAATATGATCCTGGCTCTAATCTCATCTAATCGTCTCCAATACCCATGCAACTTCAACCACACTGGTATTGCTGTTGAATACTGCCTGCTTCAGGGGCAGTTAACTGCTCCCTCTGCCTATGCAATCTTTCCTGGTTTTGTATATGGCTCTCCTTAAGAGCTTTGCTTCAAAAAAGTGACCTATCAGATATTTACTGAGTACCAGAGTTGCATAAAAATAAGTTCTTATAGAAAAGATGCATATGCATAGTGTTGGCAAGAGGGATTGTGGCGATTTTAAGTACTGTATTTTCAGGCGTATAAGACCACGAACTGAGGATGACAGGAGGAAGATAACAAACAATAGAGGGCAAGTGTCGGGCAGTCCCTGGTGAGTTAGCAATGCCCATCATAACTGCAAGCTACTGTATTTTTACACCCGGCGTATAAGAAGAGTTTTGAGATTTTCCTGGGTTAAAAAGTTGTCTTACACACCAGAAAATACAGTAATCAGAGCCAGGGAAGGCCTTGCTGAAATTAGCAACCACCTGAAGGAGAAAAGTGAGATGTGTATTATCAAATACAAAACATACAATATCTGACTAGTCGGGCACTTACCTCTTTTCCCTTAGATTAAAAAACTGACAACCAATACAATAGCTGTCTGGTGTGAATGAATCAAAATTACATCTTTTTTTCAGATAAGCAAAAAAAATTTTGGGTGTACCACAAAGTAATTTTAGTAATCTATATATATAAAAGTCCAGCAACAACCAGAATGACCAACTAGTCGCTATAATGCGCACTGACCACCAGGGGGCAGACGCTCAACACAGGAGCTGCCCCCCTGGTGATCAGTGCACTCCCAGTGGGAGCACTGCTTGGCTGACCAGGATGAGTGGCTGCTCCTGTTGTGGGAACAGCCCCTAGCAGGCCGATAGAATACCTGAGACAATCCAGACTCTAGAAGAAACGCAGGGAGCTGGCATAGGCAGATGGCAAGAGGGAACTGTGAACCTCCCCTCCCCCCACAGGGGAGGCTGTCCTGCTGGCTGAGGATCCTGGAGCACAGCAGCCCTGAACATCCCCGACGGCACCAACCTGGCATCACACCTCCAGGACATTCACCCAGTGGCTCTGTGGCGCAAAGCTCTCTGCCAGGTTCCTCCAGGACACAGAACACGCCTTTACCCTAAGGCATTACCCCAAAATATCAGCTCAAATTTCCTCATTCAGCAGCCACTTGGCTAAGCAGGGCCAGTGGGGGCTCCCACAGCTTGTGATCCCAGCAGGCCATGCCCCACATCAGTGCACAAATCTGTGCACCCTGGCCTCTAGTAAGTTTTTGTCATTAACGGGGCTAAAAACTGCCTACTTAAAATAATGGGCATTTAAAGTTAAACTCTTCATAGCTGTATAGCTATTTTATAGATGAGAATCACTGATTGGCTGTCTCCTCTGCACACCCACCCTTACTGGGGATTGGAGCCTACAACCTGGGCATGTAACTGGAAACTGAATTCTGACCTCCTGGTTCATTGGTCAAAGCTCAACCAGAGGCACACCGGCCAGGCAGGTAGTGCATGTTTTAAAAATCCTGGCCACATGCGCACTGGTTGAAAACGCTGCTTTAAGTGAAAGCCCACCTGAAAAGGCTATATACTTTGTGATTCCAACTACATCACATTCTGAAAAAGGCAAAACTAGACAGTAAAAAAGATGCGTTACTAGAAGTTGAGAACTGGAGGAACATTTTTAGAGCAGTGAACATACTGTGTTCTATGATGATGCATCACCATACATTGCATTGCCTTGAAACTTAGTCTTGAGTGAACTATCCAAATACAATGAACAGCAAAAATAAGCCAGAAGGCCATCTATAGGTTTTGGGTGATTTTATCAACACAGGCTCATCTATCAGAGCAAATAAACCCTCTGGTAATGGATGGAGATGAGGAAGATGACGCATGAGTGGTGGTGCAGGAAGTGTATCAGAAACCTCTGCACCTTCTCAATTTCGCTATGAATCTAAATACTGTCTTAAACCACGGACAAAAACCTGACTATACTGACTTGGGACAATTCAGACTTGGCTGTAAAGGACCTGGAAACTTCTGTCATGTCCTGAAGGAGCACAGGACCTTAAACTTTGCAAAATCCCATTGTGTGTGTGTGTGTGGGGGGGGGGGAGGGGGGGGGGTGTAGAAAAGCAGCAGTATTAAATCTGAACAGGAATATAAGGGCTTATCTTTAGATCTTTATATCCTGTAATTATTTTTACTTTTTTATTGAACTTATTGGGACGATCTTGGTTAAGAAAATTCTACAGCCTTTATATTATATAGTATGTTCAACACCTCATGTAATTTGATTTAGAAAAGGTGTTAAGTCCCAGTGCTGACATTCACTAAAATAAAAACAAAGCTAAATATTTCCTAAACTGAAGGCAACCTCCCAATGGAAGAAACATGTCCATTCTTTAAAGTGACAAGAAACAAAAATGGTGCTAAAAACAAACTGTCCAGATTCATATAAATTTCTTAAACATAAATTTATTTTGAATAGATCATTTTTATACAGAAGTCATTGAAAAAGATGTTCATTACTTAGCTATGCACTTAACAAATCCAACTATCCAAACCAAATAAGGCAATACAAAAGTTTGAGAAGTTTACAAAAGCTGTACAAAATAACTTAATTAGACTGATACAGTCTATAGAATCTCTTCTTTCGCTATGGAGTTGAGAGATCTATGTAGTTTTTTTTAGGGGATGAAAGAAAGGATGTTTTAAGGCTTCTTTGAGAGTAATCCTTTTAGTTGGCTCATACTCCAACATTTTCTGAATGAGGTCAAAGAGAAGCTCATGTTCAGCCTCCTGAGAAAGCATAAATTCCTGAAAGGGAAAGAAACAGTCAAGAGCTTTTTCTACCACCACGTGTACTTTATTTCTCCACCATAAAAAGGGGAAACTCATTCAAGCAATGACCCGGGCTTACCTTAAGAGGCTTACAACGCCTTGAAACATATCTGCCAGCAGAACTGTGTTCATCCCAGTCCAATCGATCATGATGGAAATATTTACGTTTCCTAAGAGTAAGTCAATATCCATGTTTATGTTGACAATGAAAATTTAAACTTCTAATAGTGATTGGTTTAGTCATTTATTATGCATTTATAGATTAGACTAGCATTTTCCACAGATTTCAAAAGACAGCCTAGAGATCATTACTGGCTTCCCAACAAAGTAATCATCAGCTACTCAAGTGAAAAAGCATTACTGTTTTATCGTTTTCCATCAGGACAGCTGACCAACTAACTGGCACTAAGGCAGGCACTCACTCTTAAAACATACCTGGTTTTCTGTATCATGTGTTTTGGTAAAGGCCCAAGAATCCTTTCCATCATTGCTAGGTGCTCCTTACTATCATGTGTCTAAAATAATGAAGAAAACTGTTAACTACCTGAACGTGCACATGGTGCTCTGTTCTCATTTAACACAGCTGCTACGTTTCTAGTCCCTATATGATTTAGACATAAGGAAGGGTGTTATCACTAAAAAACGCCTACTTTTAGCAAGTTACAGCTGGAAGAAAAAGAAAAATAAGGCTTACAGAACAAGATCAACAAAAATTCCCCTAATTCAGCAAGTTTAAATAAATTTAAAAATATTTAAATAAAATTATAAATTATGAAATGCCCAACAGAATCAGAATACCATTTTCATTTATTTATATTTATCTACAGCTAATAGTCTATGACAGAGGGGTAAAGCTATGGAAATAAATGTATGAGTTAGTGTTCATTCATATAAACAGGCACTTTTATATAAAGCACTTACTGGAAATACTGTAAAGCCAAGGTAATACTCAATAAGAATACATCCGATACTCCAGACATCACATGGCTGGGACCATCCTAAGGCTGTAAGACAAAGCAAACTGTTAGGGGAGAAAATCTTCAATGCTTAAGAATTTTTTTTAAATGTGCACAAGTTGGTGTTTGAGATAGAAAAGAGCCTACAGCAATATCTTAATTCAAGAATAAATATAACAGGATAGTATATAAGAGTTAGGACTCTGGAGATACTAGTTTCAAGCCTTAAGTCAGGCTCTTGGGACTAGTGATTAGGAAGGGGGGGGTACTTTTTTTTTCTGAGCCTCAATTTCTTAACCTGTAAAATGGGCAGGCTATGCCATATAAAGATTCGATTGGACATGCCAAGTATCTGGGACATAACAGGCATTAAATGATTATGTTAAAATTTAAAATCTGTTCAGTAAGATAAAGGTTCCCAAAGCACAAGTAAATTCTTACCTAAAATAACTTCAGGAGCCCTATAATGTCTGGTAGACACCAATGTACTGTGATGTTCATCATCATATGTTGCACTTCCAAAGTCTACAACTTTAATATCTGGATTTATTAAGGTACGTTCATCACGTTTCTAAAAACCATAAATGATGGTTAAAAAGGCATAATATTAAGAAGGCATAAAACATTTAGAACTATGAAGTTTTAGTACATTGAAGACTTACCATTTTGGGATTATATGCCTCTGTGTAGTCAGATTGCACAAATAAAATGTTTTCAGGCTTTAAATCAGTATGAGTCAACTTATTACTGTGCAAAACTGAGAATGAAACATAAAGAGTAGTTGTACTCTACAAATCAAAACCCAAAGCCCCTACCAACAAAGAACACACCTCTCATTCAACCGTCTGCTAGACAACCACCCGGGACTAAAACCCACTACCCTCCTTAAAAAATTGCCCCACCAACAGCTAACATTTCATAAAAAGTACTTACAATTCACAGACTTGCATATCTGATATGCCATCTTCCTGATATGATCCATTCGAAATGGCAGAAAACCATTTTCCTTAATAAAATCATAAGTACTAAGTCCTAGTAATTCAAATACAATGCAAATGTGACCACGATGCTCGAACCATTCCAACATCTGGACACAGCGGCTACAAACACATAAAAAACAACTTAGTTCAGCGTCTTATAATCATCTTACAATCTACCTACGGCCACTTTCTACGTTCTGTGTTGATACTCACAATGTATTGTTGGGATCTGTTGTATTTAAGTGTTCCAGCACTTGTATTTCTGAGCGGGCAGCTTCACAGTATCTATCCACATTTTTAACTATTTTTACTGCTACATGTCTACCTCCCCTGTTAGAGAAAAATCCAAGTTATAAATAAAGATATTTTACTGCATTTTTTACCACTTTCTAACTGTACACTTCTACTCTGAGTACGTTTTATCTTTTAATTGCAACTTAACGTAAGCAACTAGAATGAACTTAAAAACAAAAGATGGCCCTAGTTGTTTCCCGAGACAAGAAAATACTATTTTCCTTAAAATCTGTTCACAACTTAAAACTGAAATTAGAAGCTTCATATACTATTAATTACTACTACTTAAAAATAAAAACAGCTCTAGCCGGTTTGGCTCAGCAGATAAGAGCGTCAACCTTCAGACTGAAGGGTGCCAGGCTCTATTCCGGCCAACGGTACATGCCCAGGTTGTGGGCTCCACCCCAGGAGGGGCGTACAGGAAGGAGGCAGCCAATTGATGATTCTCATCATTTATGTTTCTATCTCCCTCCCCTTTCCTCTCTGAAATCAATAGATATTTTAAAATATATAAAAATAAAAACAGCTAGTATCTTTTACTGAGAGTCCGGTAAAGGGTAAAGATGTATCTAACTCATGGTCAGACCATATTCTAAAGCTATATGTGTATTTTCTTTTAAAAGATACATTGATTTTTTTTTTTTTTTGAGACTTCCATCAGTTGTCTCCTGCATTCCCCCCTACTGGGGATCGAACCCAAAACTTGGGCATGTGCCCTTGACTGGGAACTGAATCCATGATCTCCTGATGCATGGGCCAATGCTCACCAACTGAGCAACACCGCCAAGACTAAATATATTTTCTATACCTTCCATCACTCCAAGTATAATCCCAGGATAGGAAACTTACACTTTATGATCAATACACTCCACAACTTTTCCAAAAGCTCCTTCACCTAAAGTGTCAACAATTTCATCTAAAAAAGAAAAATAAATCTGTCACACCAAGAAGTGAAAACATTTTGCTTATCATAATAAATGCTATAAATGCAGATTATTCTAGTTGATGCTACAAATTCCCTTATCACTATTTTATTGGTCAACACTGTCAAAAAAACATGTAACTATTTTTAGGTCTAATTTCAGACTTAAAAGCTAATTTCATTTAACTTGACTTATTGTTTTGGAAGTTCTACATAACAAACATTAAATTTCTAAAGAAAGCAAAAATACAATTCCCCCCACCACCAAAAGAAATGGAAAAAAACAAACAAAAGAAAAACAGAAAGAGAGAAAAAAGATTTCCAAATCCCTGAAATCTTAATCTATATAGATATCTGAAAAGTTAATAAGTGTTGAAAAATATTCTATACATCTTGCACTTAGTACGTCTCCACTCTGACAGATCAGGTGACCCTCCTCATCATCCTCTACACTCCTGGATCTTTTCCTTCGGTGACTCTTCTGGAAACGTCAAGTGGGCGGCACCAAGATCATCCAGCCAATCAATATACCCGAGTGAATTCAGGGCAGAATACGAAATTCATTCAGCGGGGAGATATTCAGGCATTCAGATACACGCCAGGCCACAAACGGTTGGCAGGAGCAATTTCAAATTCAGTCCCCAGAAATTCACAGGGCACATAGTTTATGTTAACAGGAGAAAAACATGGCAAGGAACAGATTTTCAGATAAGATACTCAAAGTGGCAAGGCAACAAAACATAACACAATTGTTTTCTTTAAAAAAATGCTTAGTTGTAGCATTCACTGAAACATAATTTAAAGTTTCTAGTGTCCTAATATACTGTTGCAAAACCGTAGAATGCAATCTTTACTTGTTAAAATAGACTGTGGCCAAATTAAGATTTCTTAACTAATCTAAGAAAACAAAATATTAAGACAGTAAATAAAACTAAAGTCCTAATTTGGGAAAGAAAAAAATTTTTTGGTATACAATAACACCATGACACTTTAAACGCCATCTGAGCTGATTTCCAAATTAATACACATTCCTTAATGTTCACATCTGTTAAATGGTGGGCTTAATGAGGGAAAAATATTAGAGAATGCTTTGCTAGAAAAAAGTTATACCTAATCCCCATCAGACAAAAATAAAAAGCCTAGTCTACTTTTGTGGTAAGGCTTCAATTTATAAAAAATCAGATTTGTTGAAGTACCATGAAAAATCTGTCAGACTCTATCTATTGCTATCAACTAACCTAAATTAAACCCCTCTTATTTCATGGATACCACAGTTGCCAATCAGTAACAAAATCTAGTATGTAACCAAACATATACTGTACTCGGGGCATTTCCTATCCAATGCACAAACAGAAAGGATCCTGCAAGTTAAAACTGAGATAACTTCATCTTAAACAGAACTTTCTCAAATGAGCAAACACAAACTCAAGTTTTCTTGTTCCAAGGGGAAATGAAACTTGCAAATGTTTTAAAAGCGCTCCTACCCCATGGGAACGGTGGCGGGTGGTGCTGTGGCGAATCCTGTGTTTGCTTTTATAGCTACTTCGCCCGCTCCTACCAGAGGACTTGCTACTGTGGTGCTGGCGCCTGCTCTCCGGGTCCCTCCGGCGGTGTCCGGATTCACACCCTTGGCTGTAGTCATTTCTATACTCATCCACGTAGCGCCGGCTATAATAGTCTCTCTCATTTAGGGACCTGCTTTCCAAATAATGACTAGGAAAATAAGAATAAACACTCTTTTCAATGCTTCAGGCTAATACCGAATATCCTCAAGTTCTCAATAAATCTCTTAAGACCATACTCTTAGGACTTTTTTCTCCCATTGACCAACACACACACACACACACACACACACACACACACACACACAATTGCACAGGCCTCACAAGCCAGCGCCGCCAACAGGAAGCGCCGCCAACAGGAAGCGGTGGGCGTGACTGTTTCCGGGACACGGGTTCGCCTCTGGAAATGTCCGCCCACGGGCACGCGCTCCCCTTACCTCTCCGAGGTCTTGGCGTGCTCGTGCGGGCAGCGCTTGCTCTCGCGGGCGCTGCTGGGGGACCGCCGCGCCCTCTTGCGGCTGCTGCTCCTCCATTTCGCACACTCCCAGTCCTTCTCCTCCCAATCCGGGCAGTAGCTCCTCTTCGAGTGCCTCATCTGCGCAAACACAGTCCCCCGCGCACGGGGCACCGCGTCAACAGCGAGCGGCGCCGCCAACTCGCCCCGCCGTGGCCGTCTGTCGATGTCGGCAAGACCGCACCCTTCCTGCCCGCACAGACGGAGCCCCAAACTCGCACTACGTAAGCCCCCCACCTGAACGTGCGTCAGCCACTAGCCTCCACCTCACACGCGGCCAGAAACGTTCTCGAACCAGAACCACTCATCACCGAGAACTTCTGTAAAGGAGGTAAATCGCCCAAACGGGAAACAAACGCCTTACGTCGGCGATGGCATCGCAAAACGACAAAATCCCGTTTTCGGGGCACGTACCGCCTCTGACAAACCCGCGTGCTCCAAACGCCTTCTTACACAACCAGTTTTCTTACACAATCTGGTTAGGACAGGGGGCAGCCATCTTCCTTTCATAAATGTTCCCAACCAACATCCCGAAACCGGGGTGGCTCAGTGGATAGAGCGCCGACCTGCGGACTGAAGGGTCCCGGGTTCGATTCCGGGCAAGGGCATGGACCTTGGCTGCCGCACATCCCCAGTAGGGGGCGTGCAGGAGGCAGCTGGTCGATGTTTCTGACTTTCTATCCCTCTCCCTTCCTCTCTGTAAAAAGTCAATAAAATACGGCTTTAAAAAAAAAGAAAATCCCTAACTAGACTTCACCACGTCTGCGCACTCAAGCTGCTGCCAGTGGGGCGCAGAAATTCACACAAAATGCCTGAGCACACCGCCCTCAGATACTGAGTTCTCCTTCCTCGGGGTCCCTGACAACATGGAGGGGGCATTCCGATCCCCTAAGCAGCGGCTGGACGTTAAGGGATATCGCCTTATACCGGGCCAACGCCTTCCGTCTTTGTCAGCAAGGTCCTCACAGGAGCGTCATTTACGCAGAACCCAGGTAAACACCAGCCGCCGCCATCTTACAGAGCGGGAGGCGGCGGCCGCTGCAGACAAGATGGCGCCCGCGGCCTCAGGGCGCGGCCCGCCCCGCCCCGCCTGGCAAACAAGGTCACTACCCTCCGCCGGGGTCTGGGGCGTCGAGGCCACAGCAGAAACTCGCGGCGACAAGCTGGACGGAGCTGGAGGGGAAGAGGGGGGAAAGGCTCGCCGAGCAGGAGACGGCGGGCGGCATCCTGCGGGCCCGGCTAGGCCGGCATCACCGGGCGCTCCCGGGGCGCAGACAGGGCCCCGACCCCCTGCCCGCCTCCCCCTGCGCTTACCGTCCTGGCCTGAGAGGCGCAGCCGAAGAAGACAACGCTCGTGACGCGACAGCGGAGAAGGCTCTGCCGGCTGGACGGACTCCGACAACAAAATGGAGCTGACAGCCGCCGCGTCAGGACGCTTCTGAAAAACACAGCTGACGCTGCAGCGCGAGCCGCCCTCCACCCCTGGGCGGGGCGTGCGTGGGGGCGCATGCGCAGGAGGGGGAGGCGGGGCGCGCGGCCCCGTGCGCGCAGGCGCAGAGGCGCTACTGACGGTGCCGGGAAGCTGCGGGCCCGGGGACGCCGCGACGGCGGCCATGTTGGCCAGGGTCAGCTTCCGGTAATGGGGAAGCGCTGAATGGATTAGTGAGGAGAGACTCGTCTGTGCTCTCTAAAAACTGTATTTGTGAACGTTGGAGACAAGGAAAAGTGTGTTTAGTGCACATTATGTGCGTTCCCAGTTAATAATTTTAAGTCAATTCCCACTATCTCAGCCTGTGGCTGTAAAAAAGACCTTTACAGAGGCAGGTTAGGTTCAGTGAGGTCACTAGGGTGGGACCTGTCCAATAGGAAGGGTGTCTTTCTTTATAGATTTTAGGACGTAGGCACACACGATGGAGAGACCACGTGAAGACGTGGTGGCCTGCAAGCCAGAGGCCTGGAGCACACCTGGATCTCTCCCTCTCTGATGGACAAGGGTCTGGCAAGTGTCCTGGAAGGGCCAGCTGTGGTCTGTCACTGCCGATCGGCATTGCTGTTGTGGCCAAACCAGCCAGGATGGGACTGTGATCCAAGAAGGCGTTGTTTACAAGAACAGAAGGGCAGTCTGTTTCACCATCTGATTTCGATGGGGAACCATATCCCTCTCCTAAAGAGGATCTTGGTTGGTCGGCAGTATCATAGTGCTGAAAAATATTCTGTTCTTTGTAGTTTAGTACAGCCATCACCCAAACTCGAACGTGATCACTGTGAAGGGGAACCCGGTGGGAGCGGACAGAAACCATTACTCGGGATCCTGCCCTCAAGGTGGGCAGCCCGGCCACCGCCCTACCTAGGGGATCCCTTTGGCTATAACTGAGCTGACTTTATGAGGAGGAGCCCCAAAGTGACCACACTGGCACTACTTTAAAATATGGCAGAGTTGCCGAAACTGGTTTGGCTAAGTGGGTAGAGTGTCGACCTTCGGACTGAGGGGTCAAGGGTATGTACCTTGGTTGTGGGCACATCCCCAGTGGGGGGGGGGGGGGAGAGGTGCAGGAAGCAGCTGATCGATGTTTCTCTCTCATCAATGTTTCTAACTCTCTCCTTTCCTCTCTGTAAAAAAATCAGTAAAATATTTTAAATAAAATAAAAATTAAAAATGGCAGGGTTTAAAATAAAAATTGAGGGAATGCCAGTCAGTACCAAAACATCCTGACAATCAATAAAAGCCTCTTAAAAGTGATGACAAAAATTCAATGACATGTTTGGAGAAAGAGACCAGGTAGAAGTGTAAAACAAACTCTGGCCAAAAGGGGCCTTTCATTCAAATTCTAGAAACCGAAATGGTTAAAAGGCTGAAAGAAAATGTGAGAACATTAGTATAATTAGCATCTCAGTTTAGTGGAAAGTCTAGATGGTTCCAGAAAGCTACAAGCTTAACTCCCAAGCTAATTAAGAAGGAACCAAAACATTTCATCAGCCATCTGCAAAAATAATGCAAACCAAAAAATGCGTAGTTTTAGGAATACCCAAAATCTAATCAAGGCAGTAAGTGGAAAACATTCCTGATAAAATCATCAGCAGAGTCAGATAAATGGACTGCTCTGGTGGAGATCAATAGAACAGCTTCCATTACTTAATACAGCACACGACGTGCCAGGAGCTTTACACACACAATTTCTTTTAATCCTCACCTTAGTCTATGAAGGGATATTTATGAATGAGAAAACTAAAGCTTGGGAAGTTAATGTGCCTCATGTTACTAGTAGGGAACAGAGCTATGATTCAGTTACAGACAGGACTCTATAGCTGGCGTTCTTAACCAACGAACTGCATTTTTCAAATGGATCGTCTATAGAACGTGCCATATTTTAAAAGATATTTTTTTAAAAAATGTTCCATGGGCAAACCAGTTGGGGAATTTTGAGTGTTTACTGGACTCTAGATATCTCTGAGCCCCCATTATAAATCTAAAGTCCAAAGAAAATAGCAAATGTATTGGCTGGCCTTTCTATACTACCTCTTTATCTTGTCTTTCTTCTTGGTAACCTCACAAAGTGAACAATTAATGGGAAATAATACTTCCACAACGTGGATTAGATATAGAAGCTTATAATTAGGCTGCTCAAAAATGACTGATTTGAAACTCAGCATTTAAAAATAAATGTTTTTATGTAACAAAGGGTAAACATTTTTTAAAAATTAAACAAATGCATTGAATATAGTTATAGTAAAGAATATGTTCAATCACAGGAGTCAGAGTTATTTGGTTCCTCTTGGTACCACGGACTCAGAAGATCTTAGTTGTAAACAAGCAGGATGATACAATCTGTTGACATAATTAAAGCTGGGTAAACCACAATTAAGTGTGTTCCTCAAATAGTGTGCCAAGTATTTGTCCATGCCCATTACAACTACTGAGCAAATGGGTTGGCATGAATAGTTATATCCTTAATGTGTACATCATTAAGAGGTCGGTATGTCTTTTCATTTACTGGTAACTTCTCCAATTCATCTAGAGTCTCCAGACCATCTATTACCCTGAAAGAGAAATAATATAATTGATGAAAATTATCTGATTGAAACAAAATATCCATATATGTATAGCAATTATAGTATCCTTAAGAGAAAAGGACATCCCAGTCCATCTTGTGTAAGCCACTGTTTTTTAGATCTGTTAGCTGCTGTAAAATGCTATCTCAATGAAAAGACACATTACTGTTAATTTGCATAATGGACCAGAAAAAAAGTACTAGCCTGTCTTTGAGAAAATCAAGAAATAGGCTTAGAGAGGCTATAATTTCCCAAGATCAGAGGGCAGGTAAGTAGTGGACGTACATTCCAGATACATTTAGCTCTTAGACTGCACTTTCCATATTAGTTACGCTACTATCACAGCCACCCATATGCATTCTTTGCAATGAAATTCCAAAGAAGAAAACCATAACCAGGATACTCACTTTCCAAATACTGTGTATTTCATGTCCAAATGGGGCTGCTTGCCATAGGTGATGAAAAACTGAGATCCATTAGTATTTGGGCCATTATTAGCCATAGATACAACACCTCTAACGTTGTGCTGAAAAAGACAGACCAAAGTATTAATTTATCTATGTTTTTAAATAAATAGTCCCAATACAGGACTTAAAACACGCACTCTAACCTCCCAATATTTAAGGAACCAAGAAAACATTTCATCAGCTTCTACTTGGACAAACCCAAATATTCAGTTGCTGTATTATCTGTATCTCTGAAAACTTACATTAAATTGTTTGTCTATCAAATCATATCCCCCAATTAATTTCATTTTCACTTTGAAGACATATAGCCACAAACAATTTAAGTATTACCAATGTATAATACAAATAATCCTTACGTTTGTGTTATGCTGGAATAAAATACCAGGCAGACAATGAAACCAAAATCCCCATAATCTCTTCACACATACACTGGACTCTGGCTAGTTTATCTGTAAAACAAGGGAGTTTGGACTAGTTCTGGGTTTCATAATTCAAATGCTCACAAAGGTCAGCAGATAGTAAGTTGATGAGTGGACAGAATGTAAACATCAGGGAGTGGTGGAATCTGGCTAAAGGAGAAGTTTTATCTCTTGCCTAATGTCTTTAAATTTTTTTTTTAACCAATGGCTATAGAGAATGCATCTATGTGTCTTCACCCATTGGCAGCCAGTTCATAACTCCAGGACTAGGTAATCTAGGCTATTGTAGGAATTAGCAGGGAACCTTAAAGTATAATTAAGGTTGTGATCAGTCTTACTGATGATTTTTCTCTATATTTGGAAGAGAGGGAGGGGAAGGAAGTAAGGCCCTACTTTTTAATTTATTTTTTAAATATATTTTTATTGATTTCAGAGAGGAAGATAGAGGGAGAGAGAGAACATCAATGATGAGAGAGAATCATTGATCTGCTGTTTCCTGCCCGCCCCTACTGGGGATCAAGCCTGCAACCCAGGCTTGTGCCCTTGAACAGAATCAAACCCGGGACCCTTCAGTCCGCAGGCCAATGCTCTACCCACTGAGCCAAACCAGCCAGGGCTACCTTTTTACATTTTTAAAACTTCTACTGGTGAGTCTGTAACAACAGCCAAGGTTGAAAAGCACTGGTTTAGGATCACAGATCAGTGTTACGAAAACTGCCATTAATTAATGTCTAAATGGTGGCTTTGTTTCTAATTCAGGAAAAGGATGATTTTTAAAATAATGTATCACTTCCTAACCTCAACTCCTATAACAAGGTAAGTATTTCTTTATGATAGAAAAGCAAAAAGATAAATTATTCCTAGTCTAAGTATCCAGAGGTAAATACTGCAATTAATTTTTTTCCAGAAAATCCACGGTATATTTTAATGTAACTAAAATAGAATACACTATGTTACATATCCCAATTGAGGCGAGTTTGTCTCTCTTTTTTTTTTTTTTTTTTTGTCTGTTTAAATTATGAAGTTATCATTCTGTGCAGATACAAAGTTTAAAAGACCACATAATAAATTGTTAATTGATGTCATCTCTGGGAAGTGATTTTATTTGTTGTTGTTTTTGAGAGAGAGAAAGGGAGAGGGAGAGGGAGAGGGAGAGGGAGAGGGAGAGGGAGAGGGGAGAAACATCAATTGGCTGTTTCCCACATACACCCCGATGGGAGATTACAGCCCACCAACTGGGCATGTGCCTTGTCCAGGAATCAAACCAGTGACCTTTCAGTCAAGGGTTGACACTCAACCAACTGAGCCACACAGCCAGGGCTGATTTTTTAAAGTAAGTACGCATCAGTTTTTTAATTTTAGAAAAAAAATTCTTTAGAAAGTTTTAGAAATAAGATGATAAATAACATTAAAATCCCTAATTTTACATGCTAAAGATATATTTACATGCTCTTCTCTTTCTTGCTGAAATCTACCTCAGGTATTAAGTAACGTTAAACATCTAACAGATGATAGAAGTTGGATATTGATAATGGCAATATTGCAACCAGAAGGTCTCCCCACCCTCAAAAAAGGCCAATGGTTCGTATCATTCAACATGAATTTTATAGTGAGACATGTAAGCCCCTTGGTATATTACTGATTAGACGTTTCAGATTGGACACAAAGATGAGCTCACTTAATATCAACATCCATGTGATGGTGAGATTCCAATATGTATTTTAGGCTTGAAGTGCGATTTATATTTTCCCCCTGATATCTTTACCAAATGTGCAGAAACAACAGAAAGTGTGTATATATGTTCACTTGTGATGTTAACTTGTGTTACTACAACATATGTATCAAAGTTTCCAAAAGTGTACATGGCATGAAAAAATAATTTTGAAGCTTGAGGACATACCTTAAGATATTCACTATATTCATCCTCAAATTTCTTGCCCCAGATACTGTTTCCTCCTCTCCCCGTACCTATATTACAAGACAAATAAAAAAGGTATCTAATTAGAGAAAGGGTTTATTTTCTAAAACTTAAGGGCTATTTGTAACTCTTTAAGTGCAAATAAAATTTGATATGTCCTCTTACTTCCCAAAATTTCTCTTTATAAACCAGAAAAATAACATATCTCTACAAAAACAAAAACTCTCCTTATCAATATTCATCTTTTAGAGGTTGGTGCTAGTAGCTTCAGCTTAAATACTGCTTGCTATTGTAAGGTAACCCAATTATGAACAGTCCACATGCTTTCATTTTTCGATTCTTTGTCTATCCCCTGCCCTCTTCCTGCTATCCACACAATTCTCTAGATATTAACAGAAATAGCTTACCTGAGGGGTCTCCTGTTTGAACCATAAAACCCTTGATATTTCTATGGAATGTGCAGCCATTGTAGTAGTTACTGGCACAAAGAGCCAAGAAATTCTGAAGAGAGTAAAAATAATGACTGAGAAGCCGGGTGGCAGAAACGTTTACAATAAAGAACTAAGTGTATTTACTAAAAACACTGTAAGAGCGTATGTAAACTGTTTCTTTCAGGCATTGCTTCCCTGCCTAAAGCACTTATGGCTTCCTTCGGGTTCTGGAGTAAGATACAAACTCCTAAACAGGCCTACCTCTACATCTCCTGCTAATGACCCCTCCCCTGTGGCTCACTCACTATGTTAACCCCATCAGCCTTCTGAAAATCCATCCCACAGAGGCAGCTCTCCTACCTTCAGTCCCTTGTCCCTACCGTCTCTAAACCTGGAAGGTTCTTTTTATATATCTTTTCATGGAGATGCGTTGTCACAGTTTAAATATCCCTTTCTTGGCTAGGCCTGCCCTCACCTTCTTTTAAATAGTTCCTTCCCCGTTATTCTCTATTTCAATATTTTATTTCCTTCAAGGCATTATCACTCTCTATAATTAGTTTTTTTCTAGAATAAATTCCCTCCCCTCTAACTATCTCCCACCTAGGAATGTGTCCTGTTCATTACTGTATTTCCGATAGCCTTTCATGGGTAACTACTGAATGAATAAATACACATAGCTGACTTTCCTTCCTTCTATCCTTGTCATTTAAACAAGTGAAATAATGGAACATACAGCTCTCTTGCCTGATATCAAATGATTATTTATGTTTCCTAAGGAAAATAAGCAGATAGGAAAAAACGCCAGCCACCCTAACTGGGCTCCAGTATCAGGAAAGGCACAGGGAAATTAGGCCAGACATGATGATGGCTGGTTTTTCCTGACAGTGGTTTCATACAAAAGTGTTTTGGGACATTGTTGGCTTTTTACATCAGTCAACTTCAAAATGGCTATCCTGTTGCATTAACTCATTTTTTGTTTGTTTGTAACGGTACTCACTTCACATGCTTTGGGTGTCCTCTCGCAGAAGATTTCTATTTTAATATCACCTACATCTGTATGCAGGGTCACCGACTAAAAAGGAGACAGAATGTGAGAACAAATGAGATTTCTTCCGGTGACTTTATGCACTGTATGATTTTCCTAGCTAGATATTAAAGATATTAAAGACAATGTAAATAAAGTCAGAAATACTGTTTCAGAGATGACCTGTCCACACAGCAGCTGTAAGGTAAGTTTTAAGCCTTCAATATTTACTTCAGCAGTAGAAAAAAGCTCCAGGAGGTAAATGTATAAGTTAGGGTAAAATGGTGTCTATGCTAAAAGTTGCAGAGCAAATATTTTGATTGAAATAATTATTTTAAGTTTGAATTTTTCATCAATAAAAGCAAAAACCACCATAATGTTAGAATTACCTATTTAAATGGCACTGGCCATTGTTAATATTTATTTAAAAGGAGTACGAGAAAGACTTTCAAAACATAGTTTCCACCCTTTCCCTTATGTAATTTAATTATGGCAAGGTTAAAAATTCCTTTCTTGACCAAAGGCAGGACATAAGAAGCATCAGTGTTTCTAGATTCTAATTGTGCAGTGGTAATCACAGTCCTTTTATTCATAGTACTCTTTACTTTTGTTTTATCTGTTGCTTCGGTAGCTTGAATACTTTTTTTATCCCATTCCCAAAAGAAGGAAAATTATTATTCTGGGGCTTCTTGTTCATTCCTGTTCGTTTTAGGTTCGTATCTAGCAGTCAGAGAGTATGGCCAGGTTGAAGATAGAAAGCTGGAGTGTGTGTGTGTTGGGGAGAGGGGTGTGGGTCATTACGCATTGCTGTTTTTCCACTTCAAGCTCTAGTTGCCCCCCTTAAATACAGAGCAAAAGGTTCCAATTAAAATTATAATACCAGGGTTATACCCTTCTGCTGCTCTTCCCTTCTCATCTCTATTTTGTAATCGATCTCTTTCTATAAAAGGTAAATTATCTGAAAACATAAGTAATTTTGCTTATTTCTGGTTTAGTTTAGAACCATTTTCCACTGCCTGGCCATTGATATTTCCATGCAGTTTTCTTTCCCTTGACTGAATTTCTAAAAATTACTTATACTGAAAGCCAGTCATAAGAATTCTATAAAACTTACCATTTTTCTTCTTGATGGTTACTGTTGCTTAATTTCTCAGTCTTATCGAGAAAAGTTCAAAAACGAATCTCCATTCCCAAAAGAAAAGAAAACGTAAGTTCATTTTTTTCTCTCTTCTTACAAGCTTATGTTTACTGCATGTTTAACAAGAAAAAGTCTCTAAGAACCCCCCTCTTCCCAACCCCCAAGTAATAAAAACCCGGTGACGGAAGGGATGAAGGACCCCACCCGACTTAAGCGTCCAACCTCGGGACTGCCCTGCTCCCCCGCCCAGCGCCTCCTCCCAAGGCCTCTGGCCAGCTGGGTGCGCGGCCCCGGGTCTGGACCCCGCGTTCCCTCCCCGCTGCCCGTCACACCGCCCCCTGCAGGGCCTTTCCCTCCCTTCCCAGGCTCTGCTCAAAACTCCACTTAAAAATGCCTTAATCCCAGTGCCTCCTCTGTTTCCTCTCCCCACAGCACACACCCTAATATACCATGTGCTTTCTATTTATTTACTTATTTGTTTTACATGTGTCCTTATTCCCCCATTACCCTCTACCCCCAATCATGCTCCCCCCCCCCCCCCGACCCCGTTGTCTGTGTCCACTGATTAGGCTCATATGCATGCACACAAGTCCCTTGGTTGATCTCTCCCCCTTCCTCCCAGGACGTCCACTGCAGCTGTGCCCCCGCAATGGGAACACCGACCACGTGCTTTCTTACTGCATTCAATCTGCTGTGTGAACAGCAGCCTCTCCGCCCGGAAAGCTCACTCGAAGCCAGTTGTAAGTTTAATGAAAAGCAGCCCAAGAACTAAAACACAGCGCTGGGCGAGCATTTGAACAAGTCAATGAAAAAGGAGCGCTCTACCCCATACTGGACCACTTCGGGGAGCACAGCTGAGGCTGAGACAGAAAAGATGCCATTGCAGGTGCCCCCCCAGGTCTGTAGATCCGACATCAGTTTCTGGAGGCCACCGGAAGCCGAGCGCCGGACCCATTCGAGAGCACGCCCCTCGCGGGGTCGCCTCCCCCGCCCCTCTCCCTATCTCAAACCCAAACGACTAGAACTAGGGAGACAATGTGACTTACGCCCACCTGGAACACTTTTGACAGTGAAAAGCAACTCTTGCCGTTACACTCGGACGGGAATCCTAACTCGGAACTATTCCGGACAGCCCCTGCAAGCGCCTTACGCTCGGCGGGAGAATGGGAGGGACCACTTCCGCCCGGCGCCTGCCCCGGCCAGTTCCCACGCCGCGAGATCCTGCCCGGGACCGGAAGTGACGCGCGAGGAGCGCTCTCTGAAATGGTGAGTCTCGGGCCATTTAAATTGCGGCGGACGAAGTTCAAGACTGCGGGTTTGTGCGGTTTTCTTTCCCTCCGCTGTGCGCGCCGCGCTGTGCCCGAGGGCTCCGCAGAGGGAGGCAGAAGAGGGGTGGGGGCAGAAACGCCGGCTGCGTGAGGGCCGGGGCTCCCTCGGGGCTGGCCACCGGCTCTTCCTTATGCTGGCAGAGGCCTGGACGCAGGCGAGGTCACCTAAGACGGTGCAGTTTTGCAGGCCGTACAGTGGGACCTGCTGGCGTTACTTAACAAACACGAGCCGACTCGAGGTCGGGTGTTGTCACCAGCTGTACGTTTCGGTATTGCGACAAACTACGAGCCGGACACCTCTTTCTTCAGAGTTGGAAACCGCAGCGGCTAAGTCATTGGCTACGCAGCTTGCCTCTGGGCGGGGAGGGGGTCACTATGGTGTTAAGAGACTTTGTTCTTTTTTAAAATATATATGTATGTATTATCGATATTTTACAGAGAGGAAGGGATGGGGTAGAGAGTTGGAAACATCAATGAGAGAGATCAGCTGCCTCCTGCACGCCCCCCACTGGGGATGTGTCCGCAGCCAAGGTACATGCCCTTGACTGGAATGGAACCTGGGTGGGACCTTTCAGTCTGCAGGCCAGCGCCCTATCCACCCAGCCAAACCGATTAGGGCAAGAGACTCTGTTCTTGTCCAGCATGCTCTGCCTCCCATTGTGAATTCTGGCACCAAGCTAGGCAGCTTTGCTGTTGCCTGACCTGTGCAATGAGGGGTGGTCCGTTATTCCCAAAGACAGTTTCAAACGTCAACAGTTCGTAAGTCAAGTACGGGTGGCCCAGGGAGCTTCACTGCCCCACTTGCCAGACTTAGAGGAGCCGGGGGAGTGGAGTGCTGTCAGGGCGTGGACTCTGGAGTGCGGGAGAGGCAGAAGGGCATCCGAAGATCTTCCAGGACCGCAGGCTGGAGTGGTTAACAGGCTCCTCATCAATTCAAATCATATGTTGAATAAATATTCACATCTCATCTATATGTGCAAAAACATAATATGAAAAGTGTCCCCTCAGGAGTTCCATAGCTCAACTGTGACATGCACTGACCACCAGGAGGTGGCATGGATGGAAGGGTATTTTTTGGTGTTCCGCAGAGTTTTGGTAATTTTTGTGTGCCGGGAGATGAAACAGCTTGGAAATACTGCTCCATTAGGCTTACAGGCTCTGGGCACTCTCCCACCTTTGAGCCTAGCCTTCCTGTAGCAGGTGTGGGTGCAGGAGCAGCTCTGCTCTTTCCTGTCTTAACCCTGCTCATTCGGGGTGACTCATCTGTGCATCTTATAAAGAACTTTATATATATATTTATATCTATATTTATGTGTGCCGTGAGATGAAACAGCTTGGAAATACATACATACATATATATACATACATAAATACATACATATATATAGTAATTTTTTTTAACAAAGTGCTTTTTAATATACCACCTGAACTCCAAACTCTGCTGAGATGGTGTGGGGGACAGTGTCAGTCTGCAGTAACCATTTAGTGCTGGCCTATGTGGGTGATACTGAGATATGTAAAAGATAATTCCTGTTTTCCATTAGCATTAGACATACAGGAATCTAATATGAGAATACTAGGGCAGAATGGGGTGGGGCAGGAGAGAGATTGAAAAGGAAGATTTTTCATGAAAATCTTTTATTTTAGGAAGCTGAAGGAGACTTGGAAGGAAGGGTAGTACTTAGAAAAATGGAGAAGGCGAGGGAGGGGGGCTGAAGCAGGGATGGGGAGAACAAGAGCGAGGGTGAGGTACTCTGGGGAGGAGGGGTGAACATCTGTGTTATGTACCAGGCTTGTGCCAGGTGACTTCCACATGTGAGCCCCTTGCCCCTGTCGATGGCCTGTGAGGTAGGCTGTAGTGTGTGTTTTGCAGATGGGGAGACACGCTCAGCAAGGTTAAGTAACTGACCTGCGGAGATGCTGGGAAGCGGCCGGGGCGGTGCCTGAGCCCAGGTACCTAGACTGCAGCTCCTTGGCTCCTGTTTGGCAAAGGCGCAGGCGTGACGTGTGCACGTGTGCCATTTTTTGTGTTTTGACTTCAGATATTCCGTCTTCCCTGGCCTCTGCATGTTGTCATCCCACGCACGCCTGGTCCCCGCCAGAGTCCGGCTTGCTCATTCCCTGGCCCGCCGTCCTTCCCGCTCCCTCATGGACCTGAAGGCTCTCCTCTCCTCCTTGGATGACTTTGCATCGCTCTCCTTTGCCGAGAGCTGGGACAATGTCGGGTTGCTGGTGGAACCAAGCCCGCCGCACACGGTGAACACGCTCTTCCTGACCAATGACCTGACCGAAGAGGTGATGGAGGAGGCACTGCAGAAGAAGGCCGACTTCATTCTCTCCTACCATCCGCCCATTTTCCGGCCCGTGAAACGCATAACCTGGAAAACCTGGAAGGAGCGCCTGGTGATCCGCGCTCTGGAGAACAGAATCGCCATCTACTCTCCTCACACAGCCTACGACGCCGCCCCCCAGGGGGTCAACAGCTGGCTGGCCAAAGGCCTCGGTGAGACCCTCTTGTTCTCTCATGTTTCGTATTTTACCTATAAATGCTTTGAAATCTTTTGAATATATTTTATTGCTTTTTTACAGAGAGGAAGGGAGAGGGATAGAGAGAGAGTCAGAAACGTCGATCAGCTGCCTCCTGGACACCCCCTACTGGGGATGCCCCTGCAATCAAGGTACATGCCCTTGACCGGAATCGAACCCGGGACCCTTCGGTCCGCAGGCCGACGCTCTATCCACTGAGCCAAACTGGTCAGGGCGAATGCTTTGAAATTTTAGAACGTTCTTTTCAGTAGAGTTTTTACTGCTTTAGGATGGGATCATTATTGTGTATGCAAAATATATTTTAAAATAATGTTGCTGAAATCTGACAACCAAATTACAATTGGAAAATAACGTTTTTATTGCTAATGAATAAGGCAAGCTTGGGAAATTTTCATGCTAGCCTGAGCTTTGCGATTCCTCACTCGGGGGGCATAGTACCTGCCCCCCCCCCCCCCCCGGGGCACTCCAAAAATGAGAAATGCTTGTTAAATTGAACTGAAAGCTCGGGCCTCTCCGGCACATACTTAATATGTCACCCAAATAGACCAGAGTTTTAATGAGGGAGTTCGGCACATGTGTTTTAGCTTTACTTTTACTAAGTCTTTTAGTTTACTAACTCGTTTTGGGCTGAAGCTTTTATAGTATGAGGATGTAAGCTGGCTTGATGTGGCCGAGTAGATGGGAGCATTTACACACTGAATCATGTTGCGCATGGGTAAATTTAATCAGCAGCACAATTGTACGGATCATCTAAACACATGCATCAGTCTTGTCCAAAATTTTGTGATATTTAAGAATACTGGAAAATAATTCTAAAAGTAAATTTGATTTTTTTATGTCTGTATTAAATCCCTCATTATTGGATAACCTTGGTTGTATAGGAAAAGGATAAGTGTATATGTGTATAGTATATAAGCACCTGAGAATGAATTTTAAAAATACTAATTTCTTGTAAGTTTTGGCCATAATAATTTGTCTTTTTAATTAGAGAAACAAAACACAAAAACTCCATTTTCCTGCCATTTTTTTCTAGGCGTTTGCACCTCCAGGCCTTTACATCCTTCCAAAGCACCCAACTACCCAACAGAGGGAACACACAGAGTAGAATTTAATGTCAACCACACCCAAGACCTGGACAAAGTCATGTCTACAGTGAAAGACATTTCAGAAGTTTCTGTCACTTCCTTTTCTGCTAGGTACAGTCTATTTTTCTCTTTTCTTGGTGGGTACTTATTTGTAAAGATCTTCCTTACAAATTCTATAATTCTGACTTCTAGGTTTGAAACATTGTTTTCCTGGGATGTATTTACAAACAGCCTGTTTCTCATTTGGGTCCTCAAAGGAGGAGAACCATTAGAGCTTTTCAAAACAATAAAGATGGGCCCTACCCGGTGTGGCTCAATGGACAGAGCGTCAGTCTGCGGACTGAAGGGTCCCTGGTTCAATTCCAGTCAAGGGCACGTACCTTTGTGGCGGGCACATCCCTGGTAGGGGGTGTGCAGGAGGCAGCTGATCGATATTTCTGACTCTCTATCCCTCCCCCTTCCTCTCTGTAAAAAAAAAAATCAATAAAATATATTTTTTAAAAGAATAAAAAAGATGATAAGGAACACTATTTCCTCTGTAGGAGGGACTATACTATACATTTTACACGCAGTATTTCTCAGCCTCCTGGCAATGCTGAAAGGTAGTTGTTTTTACTTTGGGAACAGGCATACCTCAGAGATACTGTGGATTTGGTTTCAGACAAGCATAATAAAGCAAGTATAGCTGATAAAGCGAATTGTAACCCTTTTGCTGGTGGAGGGTCTTGTCTTCAGTTATAAAGACAGTACTCGTGTAGTTCTGCTACTCAGTCCAGTATCTTTGACTCCAGTCGTCTTCTTCCTTCCTTTCAGAGAAGGAAGGATCTTTCCAAACACATACAGAGACATGAGGAGATGTATAGTTTTGTTTTCTTTGTTGTTCTCTTAATTAAGTGGTATGGTGTGTTTGCCATATTATTAACAAGATGTCTTAGAAATCTTCCCATGTAGGTGTATAAGATCTCTTTTTTAACTGACGCGTAATGTTTCTTACTATGGATGTGCTGCAGATTGTTTTTTTCTTTGCTTTGCTTTGTTTTATTTATTGTACTGTAGATCCTCTAAGCATTCCTCTCCCTAACTGGTGCCCCTCCCCGATGCGCGTTTAGCTTGGTTCTAGTCTGACCACATCACAGTTGACGTCTGGGTCTGCCTGTTAGTCGGGGCCCACGCGTTGTTTCTGCTTTTTCCTTTAGAATCTCCGCAGATGATTCCAATGTTGACAACACTTCCAGATTATATTTTAAGGTGCCTTTTAATTCTAGAGTTCCATACTTAAAGTTTATGGCTAAATGCAAAACTTTCTTGAAGCCAGTGTTTTTATAGATGCTCCCAGCATTGCTTTTCAAAGGGCAAAAAGGACTCCCTGCCCTTATGAATGGGGTACTTATGAAAAATGCAGATTTCTGGCTTCATCTTAGATCTGTGTAATTAGAATGGGGTTTGCCTGTGAATCTGTCTAGAAATTCTTTTTTTTTTTTTTTTTAGAGAATACTCTTTTTTATATTTTTTTTATTGCTTTTTTAACAGAGAGGAGTGGAGAGGGATAGAAAGTCAAAAACATTTATGAGAGAAACATCGATCAGCTGCCTCCTGCACCCCCCACTCCCCACTAGGGATTTGCCCGCAACCAGAATCGAACCTGGAACCTTTCAGTCTGCAGGCCGACGCTCTATCCACTGAGCCAAACTGGTTTCGGCCAGAAATTCTTGTATGCAGTGTTGTTTGAAAATTAACTTCCTTAAAAAGGGCTTTAGCCGAAGCCGGTTTGGCTCAGTGGATAGAGCGTCAGCCTGCGGACTGAAGGGTCCCAGGTTCGATACTGATCAAGGGCATGTACCGTGGCTGCGGGCACATCCCCAGCAGGGGGTGTGCAAGAGGCAGCTGATCGATGTTTCTCTCTCATCGATGTTTCTGACTTTCTATCCCTCTCTCTTCTTCTCTGTGAAAAATCAATAAAATGTATATATTTTTAAAAAAGGGCTTTAAAAAGAATTCAGCGTGCCCCAGCGCATTCACAGATGCCGTTTCACAGGATCTGTGAGGGGTCCAGCAGCTGACATTTTAGGAAGTGATGCACAGCTGGATTAAGAGCCATTAGAACTATGGTTTCAAACGGAGGTCCTTGGACCAACAGCGTCAGCATCGCTGGGAACTTGTTAGCAAAGTAAATTCTCAGACCCCCACCTAGACCTACTGACTCAGAGCCTGGGGTGGGGCCCATCATCTCTGATTTAAATAGTCCACAAGGTGATTGCAATGTGTTTTAAAGTTTGAGTAACACTGTTCTAGAAAATAATTTGGTTTGGGGTTGAATCCTAAATGTCATATAAATCTAATGTATTATGGGAAGTTTTACATTGTAGATTATTTAAAATACATTTTGTTTGTATTTATCCTAAACCAGTGAGTGGCTTTTTCCTCTTTCTCTAGGACTGACGGTGAGGAGCACACTCGGGTCAGCCTGAACTGCAGTCAGCAGGCTTTGATGCAGGTGGTGGCTTTCCTGTCCCAGAACAGACAGCTTTATCAGAAGACTGAAATCCTGTCCCTGGAGAAGGTAATGAAAATACCTTATACTAGAGGCCTGGTGCACGAAATTCGTGCATGGGAGGTTGTGTCCCTCAACCCAGCCTGCACCCTCTCCAATCTGGGACCCCTCGAGGGATGTCCGACTGCCCGTTTAGACATCCTTCTCACAATCCAGGACTGCTGGCTCCCAACTGCTCGCCTGCCTGCCTTCCTGATTGCCCCTAACCGCTTCTGCCTGCCAGCCTGATCACCCGCTAACCACTCCCCTGCCAGCCTGATTGATGTCTAACTGCTCCCCTGCCAGCCTGTTTGCCCCCAACTTCCCTCCTCTGCCAGCCTGGTCACTCCTAACCACCCTCCCTACTGCCCTCCCCTGCTGGCCATCTTGTGGTTGCCATCCACCTGGGGGCAGGATCTTTGACCACGTAGCCATCTTGTGTGTTGGAGTGATGGTCAATCTGCATATTACTCTTTTATTAGATAGGATTGCTGAGTGTTGTTTGGCAAATGCATTTGTAAATTGTTAGATCAGTAGGCCTTCCCAGAAGACTGATCCTCTGAGCCAGAGAGTTTTTCGTCAGATTTGTGTCCCCTGGACACGAGCTTTGGCCCGGAGCTGGCTGCGGTGAGCTCACGGCCTGCGTGTTGTGTTGCTCGCGTTTGCTCTTTGTTCTCAGATTGTTCTCTAAGGCTAGTGATGGGCAGGTTCTCGAACTTGTTTTTCAGCCTCTGCTGCTGCACACTGGAATGGGACGCTTATGCACCCTGGATGACTCCGTCTCCTTGGCAACCATGATCGAGCGAATCAAAAGGCACCTGAAACTCTCTCATGTTCGCCTCGCTCTGGGCGCAGGGAAGACCTTAGGTAAATGTGTCTCCTTTGTTTGTCCGGCATGCCTGCTGTTAACGTGGGGAAAAGTTGAAACTCGTCCTTGTATCCTACGTGAAAGAAAGCCTGTTGGTGGTTACGGGAGACGCCCGGCTGGTTTGCGCTGTCCATCGGGGGTGCAGGTTGGGCTGCGGGAGACATCTCATGGGCTTCCACAAGGTGTACTGCTCCACAGTGTGCGTCTCACGTCGGCCGCGGACGTCTGCCCACTCAAGGTGGTCGCTGTTGCAGAGGGAGAGTCTTACACCATCAGTCACACATTCTAGCCTGGAAATGAGCTTCTGTTTAACTCCTAGGCCAGAGGTGGTCACCTCGCCCGGTCCGACCCCCGCTGGGCACGAAGCACCGTCCTGCCACGTGCTGGCAGAGGGCGGGAAGCGTGCCTGCTCCGGTTCCCGGGCAGCTCTCGGTGGCTCACAGCACTGGTGGCGTTCATAGCGAGGGGCTGCTGCACGAGGGGCCACCGGGCTGAGTCTCCAGCCGCTGTCTTTTCTGGGGG
Organism: Antrozous pallidus; assembly: GCA_027563665.1. Lineage (NCBI taxonomy): Eukaryota > Metazoa > Chordata > Mammalia > Chiroptera > Vespertilionidae > Antrozous > Antrozous pallidus. The sequence continues at coordinate 9,715,471 of CM050508.1, forward strand.
CTCCTCCCGGAACTCGGGGAGACAGGCCCAGCACACCTGTTGGCCCCTGCAGTTTGCCTGGCAGCGTCATGAGTGAGTTAAGTGGGAGTTCCCACTGCAAAGGGGCCCAGCGGTGAGCGAGGGTCAGATTTACCTGTCCTGTTTGCTGCGTGACTTGGACAAGTTCTTTCACCCCGCGTGTCCCGGCAGCCACATCTGTGAAAACTGTGGTAATAAGCCCGGCATCAGAACAGATGTGCAGCCGCGCGGCAGCGCACAGTGGTGCTGGCTCTCGGCTCCGCGGCCGGTTAGTGAGGCTCCAGGCTCAGAGACACTCGTCTGCAGTTGGGTCAGACAACTCCTGGGCGTTACTTTCCACACAAACAGACGGCAGAGATGGAGAGGTAAGACTCTCCCTTTGCAACTCCAAAGTCCCTCTTTTAAAGGAGCACTGCTGTGTGACCTCTAATGAAGTGTTTGTTCTCGAAACCTAAGTGCTAAATACTTGTTGGAATTGGGGCTTGGAAGTGTCACTCTTCAGAGGATGCTCTTTTATTTTATTTATTTATCTGTACTCCTCACTCGCGGATGATTGCCATTGAGTTTCAGAGAGATGGGAGGGGGGAGAGGAACGCTGTTGTGAGAGACGCATTGATTGGTTGCCTCCCACAAGGGCCCAACCAGGGCTGGGATGGAGCCTGTAACCGATGTACTAGTGCATGTCTTTGGCCAGAATCGAACCCGGACCCTTCAGTCCGTGGTCCCACACTGTCCACTGCACCACACCAGCCAGGGGCCAGAGGATGCTCTTTTAAGGTAAAAATGGTATTTAGACAATGGTCAGGTCCGTTTGTAGCATTCCTCTAACTAGCCCTGTAGTTCCTCTGCCTGAGAACAGAGGTCGTGCCTGCCTGCCTGTCCCTGCTGCCTGGGCACCCAGGTGGGGGCCTCCCCCAGGAGCGCTCCAGTGAAGCCGGGAGCTGGACGGTTACCAGTGTTCAGGTACACGGGCCTGTGCAGCCGTGTGTGTCTACAGGGACAGGGACCCTGCCTTGGGTTAGCTGTGCTATGCAACACCAAAGAATATGTCTGCCTAGATGAGGACATATTTTATCATTTTTTTAAAGCTCAATAAGCAAAATTTATATACTGGTGGTGAGGGCAAGCGTGAAATTTGCGTTACATTCAGGACGTTGGGAGGGAATGGTAAAGGACTGGTCTCCTGCTCCCGTTATCTTGCAGAGTCCCAGGTGAGAGTGGTGGCTGTGTGCGCCGGCTCCGGGAGCAGTGTTCTGCAGGGGGCCGCGGCGGACCTCTACCTCACAGGTAGGGCAGCCTTTGCATTTCTCGTCTCCCCTTTGTGTGTGTGTCCTTTCCCAACCGCGGTTTATTTCTCACAAGTTAAAAAGCACATTTCAGGACCACCCCGACAGACAGATGGAGCTAATCAATGTTTTTTGAACCTGAACTAAATAGGAACTACACCAAACTTGGGGACATGCCTTATTCTTTGTGGAGAGGGGGAAAAATCATTTAACAATTTATTATCAGACTTAAAAATACTAATGTTTAGCATTTATTTAACCTGTCTCCTTCCTCAACATGATTCCTCTCAGATTTCATGTCACTTTCTACATCTCGCCTTAGCTAGAAGATAGCTCTTCTGACTCAGCCCTGAAGCCAGTCATCAGTTCCTATCAGTGCTGCCGGTGGCCTTGATCCGGCATCTAGAAGGGTTCAGGAACCTGGAGAAGGCGCTGTGCGTAAATTGATCAAGAGTTCGGAGACGAAACATAAGTTTGGAAGGCATTATGGGAGTCAGAGGAGCTTAGCTAAAGGAACTGAGTTCCCTCTTGTCTCAGGACCCCTTGCTTTTTATTAACACAATCTGTCCCAAGGCGAGGTGGAGACATACACAGCAAAGGCCAGGGTTCGTACAGAATCCCTTGTCAGATTGGAGAAGTACCCCGGCTGCTCAGGTGTTTTGCCAGCAGGAGGCAGTAACATGTAGATTAAGGTACCCTGAGCTGTCTGGCAGCAAGCAATCATTTTTGCATCCTTTCCAGGTTTGGGGAAATGTTCTCAGCCATTCCAGAGTATTCAGCCCTGCTGACGAGCTGGAATTGGCTTCCGGAACAGTTCTAGCTACAAAATCTAAGGCCTTTCCCTTATCTCTACCCAGGCATCATCTTCTACCCGAAGAATATCTTCGGACCTCTTTTATTTTAAAATCCTCACCCAAGGATATGTTTTTATTGATTTTAGAGAGAGGAAGCGAAGAGAGACGGAGGGAGGGAGGGAGGGAGGGAGGGAGGGAGGGAGGGAGGAGGAACATTGGTCAGTTGCCAGAGATGGAACCTGCAACCTGGATGTGCGCTCTGAGAATTGAGCCGCCCGTCTCGGTGTCGGGCCCACTGACCCACTGGCCAGAGCAAGCCTCTGATCTTCACGCCCACACACTGCCCGAAGCCGACTTTCAGAAGCACGAATTTCCTGGTGTGATGTCTTGGCTGTCAGACCTTCAGCGATTTCCTTCCCCTTCGCCCGCCCTGGAAGCCTGACCGGCTCCTCTGTCACGCAGCCTTTGCTGTGCTGTTCTCTCGCCGGATGCCTTTTTCTTGCCCCTTCCTTTGTGCTTCTAGAGATAAGCTCAGAGATACCTTCTCTGAGAAGCGTTTTCTGCCATTCTCAGCTCCTTCCCCTGTGCTCACGCTTCCTGTCGGTCCCTGTCACTGTGTCCTTAACTTCCTGTGTGCATTTCTTCAGGGCGGTCATGGCTTGGCTCCCAGGCTGTGCACTGTCCTCGGAATGTCTGCGCGGTAACGTGGAGCGGCTCCTCGGGATCTGGAGGCACCTGGTACACTTGCTGCCAGCTGCATTTCCGCCTCTATTCCTCCCTCCCGAGAGAGGGGGTTAAACATTACTTTCCCCACTCCTGGGGTCAAGACTCCAGGGCCTTAACCCTCTGGCCATTCCCTTGGCCACCTCTGTGCCTCTCCATCTGCCTCCTGCCCCCCTCGCCCATGCCTTCTGAGCTAGCACGCCCTCTTACAAAGGCTGATACACGAAGCATTGTCACATCCAGAAGTGTAGAGGTGCAGCATCGATCATGCCTGATGTAGTTGCTCTGAACCAGTTGAAAATATACATAACAATTACCTGCTTTCTTTTCTGTCCTTCTGAGGGTGTAATATTTATTTAAAACGTGTTTTTATTGCTTTTTAGAGAGGGAGATACAAACATCAAGGATGAGAATCAGTGCTTGGCTGCCTCCTGCATGACCCTTACTGGTCACTGAGCTCCCAGCTCCAGGCATGTGTCCCGACTAGGAATCGAACCTGGAACCTCTTGGTTCATGGGTCAGTACTCAACCACTGAGCCATACCGGCCGGGCAAGATGTAACATTTTTATAAGCCCTCAATCGTGTACCAGATTGAAGTAAACTTTTAATGTATAGGCAGTTTGAAAGAATTATCGTACAGCATGGTATGAGACTAATAGTATTATTTTTCTTTGAAGTAAATTCAGGCCTATAGAACAGTTATAAGAATAGTACAATGAACTCCTGTATGCCATTCCAGATTACTAATGGGTAATTTGCCACATGTGTACATGCCCTCTCTCTCTCTCTCTTCCTCTCTCTCGTGTGTGTATATATTATATATGTAAGGTTTTTAGTGTATAAACATGTTTCTCCAAAAAAACATTTTGTAAAAAATTGCAGACGTGATGATCTTTCACCCCTAAATACATCAGCATGTATCTCCCAAGAACAAGGACACTCTTACATCACCATGGAACACCGGTCAAATTCAGGAATAGTTAAAACACTTGTTTAAAATACAGCCTATATTCAAATGTTGTCAGCTGATCAAAATGTGTAGCATTTCTCTTTCTGATCAATATCCAGTCCATGGCCACACACTGCGTCGGGAACAGTTCCCCAGACTTGTCTGCAGAAAACGGGCAGTTTTGAGGAGTGTAAGCCGTCTGCTATGGTGTATATTTCTGGGATGTCTGACTGTTTCCTCAGAAATAATGTTCGGTTTAAATTCTAAAGCAGTATGTGCATTAGGTAAATTCCCACGGCTCGTCCAGTTCCAAAATGTCGAAATGCCCTTCCTGTTTCCGGGGGAAGTAGAGAGATCCTCTCCCCTGGCTGACTTTAGATGTCTGATTTGTGAAGCACTGCTTTGGCTGTAACGTCAGGGGTGAGAAGCATCAGTCAGAAGGCCCAGGAACAGCCCCTGCTGCCACTCGTCACCCTTCCTTGGAGCTTGACCTGGAATTAGGTTAAGGGAAGTAGATCCTAGACCCGTGGTCGGCAAACTGCCGCTCTGTGGCCCCTGGAGTGTGGCTCTTCCACAAGATACCACGGCCTGGGCGAGTCTTATTTTGAAGAAGTGGCGTTAGAAGTTTAAGTTTAAAAATTTGACTCTCAATCGTACTGTTGATATTCGGCTCTGCTGACTAATGAGTTTGCCGACCACTGTCCTACACAGACCAGCACAGGGGCCTTCTCCTTGCAGATACTGTATAAATTCTCTGTTGCCTTTTCTGTCCCACAGCTGCCATCCTGTGCCAGGTTTTTCTTTCCTTTGCTTTCCGCTGTTACTGTAGGTCGCCGAGAATGTCCCCACTTTTATAACCTGGGCAGCCAGACTTGTTCTGAAAGCATGGCTTCTCATTGGGCCACCTTAGTGTCTTTTTCTCCTTGTCTTTACTATATTATAGATTGTTTTATCAGGTGCTTGAATAAAAAATTTTACAATGAAATGACATAAATGAGGGGTAGAGATGTGGGCAGTTAAACATTCCTGGGGGAGGAGGGTCACTCGATAACTCTTTTTCTAAGAATTTTTTTCCCTTATATTTTATGCCTTTATATTCCTGTATACATTTCAAAATTATACTTTTTGTGAACAGGCCAAATTGTGCACAAAGTCTTTTTGCTCTTCAATTAGAAGTCATCAGGTTCACAGATGGTGTTCTTAAAAATTCAAAACGTTTGAGTTTCCCAGACATGTTTTCACAAAGAACGAGTCCTCTCCCCGCAGTAACAGAACTTCCAGTTTTGCCTAAGTCCAAGGAAAATACGGATTTCTGATTTAGAAATAACATGGAGCTCGTTTCATCTTCAGGAGTGAGACGACGGTTGATGCTCACAAAGCACAGAGGAGTCTTGTGGGAAGTATACCTAAGGTTTTCTTGAAATATTTAATGCTAACACAAGGAAGGTTCTGAATGCCCCATTTTACTTAGCAGGTCATTTATTTCATCTTGGAAACAACTTGAATGGGTGGTCGTAGAGTCTGCCTCTGGCAGTATTACTCTGTTGGCTATGGAAGTTTGGATCCTTGTCCGGGGCCTGCCAAGGAGAACGAATTTAGAATTCTCAGTAGGATGGCTTCTCTTTAAATGGGAGGACATGTCAGAACCTGTACGTTCTGCCCAGACCTGTCTGTGAGGTTCTGCTGCATGACTTCCGCCTCATCCAGAGCAGCTCCCTGCTGCTGTGGTCCAGCACTGCCGGCTCTGTGTCTGGTGCTTCAGTATTTGCTCTTCCCTCTGCTCCAGGTGAGATGTCCCATCACGATGTTCTCGATGCTGCTTCCCAGGGAATAACCGTCATCCTCTGTGAACACAGCAACACTGAACGAGGCTTCCTTTCCGACCTCCGCCACGCGCTGCGCGCTCACTTGGAGAGTAAGGTTAACGTTATCCTGTCGGAAGCAGACAGGGACCCTCTTCAGGTGGTGTGATGCGTGCGGCAGAGCGGCATCTACTTTACAAGTTGTTTCCCTCCTGCTGGAACGCGCGTGATCAGTGGAGTCTGTATCCTTCCGGAAGAATTTTAGAACGTACGTTGTCATTTCCGGTTTGTTTATCTGCTTCACCAAATGTTCTCTAGTTTTTAGGGGAAACACTGTAACGTAACTACTATCTAGCCCTGGATGAGCAGCTGTTTTGAGGAACTTTAATATGTTTTTACTGGGAAAAAAACAACCAATACTATAAATAAAAGTGATTCTATCCAAACTGGAATTTTATTAATAATAAAGACTATCGACACATACTTTTTGAAAATAGTATAGGCATAAAAATTATAAAAATAAACTAGTAGATATTTAAGGGCAAATGTAAAGTTTACACATTAGATTATTAAAGATTTTGCATTCTTTTTTATATTGCAAGTTATAAACTAGATATTTTGAGCAAAAAAAAAAAAAGTGAAAAAAATAAAGTACAAACCAATAAGTATATGCTATCAGTTCTGCTTTTAAAAGGAAAACATATAGGCAAAAACCCTTATAAGTGCATAGACTGCCTTTGGAAGGTTAAATTATCAATGGCTGTCTAAGGAACTAGATCAAAGAATAGAAAAAAAACTGCTTTTCGTTGAATAGCCTTTGGTACAATTAAAGAAAGTTTTGGAGTCAGTAATGTAGAAATTCTTTAATATTTTAATAGTAATTGTCTTTAAAATTTAATATAAAATTGATTAATTATATGCCACAAAGAAATGATTTAAAAATTCTGAGCATTTTGGGAAATATTTTCATGAAGGGCATTTACAAAATAAGACTGGAGTAAAAAATGTTGATGTGATATATGCTTTGTTATAGTGATATTAATGAAGATTTTCACTTCCAAGTAAGAAATATTTCAGGGAATATGTGAAAACTATAGGCTGAGTACAGTGGCGAAGGTTAGCCTTTTCTTTCTTAGGAAAAGGGCTCATGTAAATATTTAGGGGCTCGAAATTGTCACTGGAAAAGCCTGCAATACCTTCCGGTGAGCTTAGGTGTACTGACAGAAAGATCCGTTGCTTTAAAGCCGGCCGCCCGTGTGGCTCCTGTGGGCGTCAGCCCGTGAACCAGGACGTCCTGTTCGGTTCCCGTCGGGGCACAGGCCTGGCTGTGGGCGTGGGGGGCAGCCAGTCAGTGATTCTCTCGCATTTCTCATGTTTCTGTTTCTCCCGCCCCCTTCCCCTCTGAACCAATAAAAATACTTAAAATTTCATTTAAACCCATTTAATTTAAACATGCAGGTTATTCAAGAAAAGCAATAGGTCAATATACAAGAATACTTAAATGTTTATTTTCTGGTCTAACAGTGAAGACAAACTCCGAAGTGGGTTCTCTAGCTGGCTCTCTCTGGTGTCGTGAAGGCGATGGCACCTGTTAACCGTCTCCTGTTTCCGGGTGCTCTCTAGGCTGGGCGTACGCCCCCTACTTGTGAAGCTTGTCCACTCCCCCAACTGAAAAGTGTCATGCACCCCCCGCCACCCAGTCTGTAGTTTAAATCCTACAGGACAAAGCTGGATCGCCTAGTTTATACCTTTCAGGTTAAGCCAGTTCAGAAACAGTAAATCTTCGCCGTTTCACTTATCAGCTCTGACACACACAGCAACCAGCCAAGCAGACCCGTGTGATACCAAGTCTTTGTGCGTCTGCACGCTGCAACAAGCAGCCCCCGGAGGGTGAAAAGGCCCCAGAGAGTCAGGCGTAGCGTCACCTCTAATATAAAAATTAAAACATCTAGTTCCGAATAGTCCCTGAGCACACTACTTACTCCAGCAAGAACCTCCAGAGAGGCAGAGTGAAAGGCACGTTTCCCAACTTGAGGACCACGGGATAGCAGAGTACGAGATGGAAACTGATTAGCCAGGCTAGTCAAGGCTCTAACTCATGACACCCCCTCCCAATTTTAAATCTTGTTCGATGGAAAGAGTCTGGTGTTGGCTGTAAACACAGTTGAGACTGGAGGGGAGGCAGCCGGAGTACAACCGTCCGCAGAACAGTCAGAAGCAAAGGACAGCTTCACGACTCCTCTTCCTCCTTTTCCAGGAACTCCGACAACGTTCCATTGTCAATAGGAATGAACAAATACTCCACTCCATCAGTTCCCTAAAAGACATCAGAGACCCGGGTGTTAGTCACTTGTAAGATTAATTGGATCCTATCGTAGGTTAAAAAATGGATTGAACATTTTATATAAATTTAGAAGTATAAAAGTTAAAAGTACACACTGACATTATGGAATCTTATACTATTGATTTTTCTGTTCTTTAATTTCCATTTTACCTGGGTCTGGTCCATTGGTTTTAAAATACATTTAGTACCTCCCATTATTAAGTAACCTCATTCTTTCCCAATTTCGTCCATCTGTCCCCCAGCATCTGTACCTTTTCAGAGCTGTCTACATGGTGGTCTCCACTGCCTCACTTCTCCCTCCACCCGGTCCGACCAAGCCACTGCCGCTACTGCATCACCAAAAGAGCTTCTGTGTAGATCGGTGATTTCAACCTTTTTCATCTCATGGCACACACAAACAAATTCTGAGACACACCCAAAAACATATTTTGCCAATCTGGCAAAAATAGGTATAATATTGAGTCATTCACACTGGATAGCTATTGTGTTGGCTGTTGTCATTCTTTGACAATCTAAGGGAAAAGAGGTCAGTGCCCCTGACTAAATCGTCAGATATTACGTTTTAAATCTTGTGGCACCCAGTGTACCATGGCACACCGGTTGGAAATTGCTGGCATAGACCAAGGGATTCCATATTCCTAAACCCGATCATCCTCTTACTCCTCCACTGGCCGCCCAGCGGCACTTCACTCTGCACTCCCACACTCCGAACAAGCATATCTGCAAACAGCTCCAGGAGCATTAAAAGGCCCATGCTGAAGACCATTCTTTTTTTCTGAAAACACGCTTTTCTTGGCTTCTGTAACATGTCCTGGCTTTTTCCTGACTGGCTGTGTCTCTCACCTTGTAGGCTTACCTTTCACTTTGCCACTGACTGTCACACTACTTGGCTTAGTTCCTGGCCCTCTACTCTACCTCACCTCTACGGAGCTCAGATGGCCCCTTGCCTAAACGGGTCCTTGGCCACCATGGAACCTCAGCTCCACAATCAGACCGGTCAGAGGCACCCTGTCCTGAAGTAAAGAAGCAGTGCTATTCCTGAAACAGAAAGCTGTAAGAGCCAAGTCTCACCTTCTTGGTTCTTATAAGCTTGTGGTCCCTAAATTCAGTTAACTGGGCCCGGAGTGTCAGATCACTATTGACAAGGAATGCCTCCCGACACTGCTGGTAAAAATCTTGAAAGGAAAGTCCTGGAGAGTTCAAAAGGAGATGTGAACATATATCAGCATTTCGCATGGAACCCCCATATGCAAATACCCGAACCAATGACCACAGGAAGTGCTGTGGCCACAGTACTTCAAAGCAGTCATTAAGTGTTGATCTAAAAACAAGGTAAGTGCTTCTGGAAGAAGCAAAACTAGAGAATACTGTAGCTTATATTTTTTAAACAAAAATAATTGGTTGAAAATAGGCAACTGTGACCAAATGTTGCATAACCCTACAGGCAGTTTTAAATAGTGTGAATAAAGTTGACTATTAAAGAGGGAACTAACAAGTAAGTCATGAGAGCTGAATGAGTATTCAAATATTTAATACATTATTTTTACTCAAAGGGAAGAAAATCTAAGATGCCCAATGTATGTAATTGGTAGACACACATGCATAGTTAGCACACGAAATTTCAAAAGCAAGCTGGGTTGGCCTTTTAATAGGGTTGTGAGGATATCTGCTATGTGACAGACACCAGGATCAGAGAGCAAACCATTTATTCACTGCACTGCTGTGAAAAACTGCAGTGCTATTAGATTCCAGAAAAAGGAATTTATGGGGTGAAACCAAAGTGACACAATTTAATATCGTAAAGATTGAATACCTAGGTAAGAAGGGTTATCCTGGTTATCCAGCTGATACTTTATTAGTAGCCTGAAAATCCCCCTAGAGAGAAAAACACAGGAGCTCAAATCCAGAATGTTAACATCAAAAGATAATAGCTAGCTAGTAGTAAAATACATGAATAGAATGGCTGGTCTGTTAGCTTCTGTTCCTTTCCCCAAGGAACAGCACTTTCTGGCCACATTACTGATGTTTCTATCTCTGTCCCCTTTCTCTCTAAAATCTGTAATAATAAAAGCATAATATGCAAATTGACCAAACAGATGGACAACAGGAAACCGACTGGACACCTTCCAAGGACCTTCTGGACGAAGCCGGGCTGCGAGGGCCGAGCCCCTTGCTTGTGTTTTGTGCGCTGGGCCCCCAGTTAATAAAAAGAATGAAGAGACCTGGGTCCTAGCCCCAGCTCTACCACTAACTAAGTAAGCAGATAAAGAAACTAGTTTTCATTCTTACCTTGCATTAGGGGTAAGGCTCCGTGAGACATGAGTGAGGGAACTAAGTGGTAGTGACCCGGACTGTTTGACGAGAAGAGAGTTCTCGTAGGAGGTTTCTTCAGTGTAAGGACTGTATGTAGTCGTTTCATACCAGAGCCAGTTATAGAGACTCTGCTTTACATGATCCCACACTAAAGCACAAAATCAAAGAAAAAACAATTACTGATTATCCATATATTGTCCTTTACTAAATTCTCCAGGAAAGAATGAGAAAACATTAAATAAAAAAATGAATCCTATGAACTTGCTTTTGCCATTGAAAATCTAATTTCATGATCAATTAACATTTGAACCTTCCTTGATATGTTAAATACAAGTTAAAATATATTAGTGCTACCAAGGCATTGTTTTAAAAAAAGCTTGAATAACATTTCGCTCAATAAGATTATCAGTCTTCAAATTACACTGCATGAACTAAATGTTGCAATGCCTCAGAGTAGAAAAAGACCAAAATAACAGTTGGGTCTCATCTCTTTCAAGAAGCTGTAGGTGTAAAACACTTTAGAAGCTGAATTTTTATTTCCAATAATTATGTTCTAAATCAGATTGAGGACACCTAGATTCTTGGCTCCCTGTGTCTTTAAAAATGCAACAAAAATAAAACTCTACTAAAAAATAAAAATGCTGCATCAACATTAAGAAAATTAATTTTGGCTCTGACTGGTTTGACTCAGTGGATAGAGCTTCGGCCTATGGACTGAAAGATCCCAGGTTCGATTCCAGTCAAGGATGTGGTTGCAAGCACATGCCCAGTAGGGGGTGTGCAGGAGGCAGCTGATGGATGTTTTTCTCTCTCATCAATGTTTCTAACTCTCTATCCGTCTCCCTTCCTCTCTGTAAAAAAAAAAAAAAAAATCAATAAAATTACATTTAAAAAAAAATTAGCCTTAACCAGTTTGGCTCAGTGAATAGAGCATCAGCCTGAGGACTGAAGGGTCCCAGGTTCGATTGCGGTCAAGGGCATATACTTTGGTTGCGGGCACATTCCCGGTTGGGAGTGTGCAGGAGGCAGCTAATTGATATTTCTGACTCTTTCCCTTCTTCTCTGTAAAAAAATCAATAAAATATATTTTTTTTAAAAAGAAAATTAATTTTGTAAGACTTATATTTCGAGAAAGTTATATTTAACTTACTAAGAGGAGCATTGAGGTGATCAATAGATGCTATAAGATATATGTTACGTAAAGATGACAACTGTGCAATAATTTGCTGGCTTTTGTCTCCTCTCAACATTTGGCTATCCAAATTGTGGATAAGAAGGAAGAGTTCTAAAGAAGAATCTAAAAAGAAAAATAACTCAATTATTATTTGCAATGAGTATTTGTGAAATCCCCACCACATACAATATGAATTAAAGTATATCAAGGACAAAATAATTATTGCTTAAGGATATACAATATATTTGAGAATATGTCATTCATAAAATAGGCAAGACATTATTAAACTCTTTAAAAAAATAAAATTAATTGAAAATCAATAGGGACTAGAGTAATTAGACTTAACTGGAATGGTTAGCACTTGAATCAGACCATAAAGCCATTGTAAGATATAGGTACTAAGGTAAGATACATATTAGACTGGAGGTGAACCTGTGTGTGTTGAATGGCAAGGTGGGAGTGGAGGGGAAATACACACACACACACACACACAAAAGAAGGCGAGAGAGTTCTTGTTAAGCATTAAGATTTAATATAGAAAAGCATTATCACAACAGCCAAAGGAGACAATAAAAGAGGGGGAGGCTTGGGATATTATTGCTCAAGGAATCAGGAAAGTGAGAGAAGTAAACTATCATAGGCCAACGAAGGAAGAATTTGGAAGATGAAGCTGTAACACCATCAAATGCTGTAAATCAAGATAAAGGATGAGCGAAGGCCAATGTTTAGTAAGAAGGAAATGACAGGTGACCTTCAATAACACAGAAGAAATTAAGAAGGAAAGAGAAAAAGAGCAGAAGGCAGACGTATCTTCAAAAACTAGTAGAATCAGGTAATTTTTCCTAGGATTTCTGGAAGAAGTCCTATACATATATTTAAAAGCTATTTGTAAGTCTCTCAGGAGTTGATAAGAAATGGCATTTGGCAGTTATGATGGAGGATGAGCCCTTTGGAGAGAGGAATACATTCTCTTGCCCTGGGGATAGAAGGACAAGAGAGAGAATGACAAAAACTCTGAGATGACACTTTTTCAAAGTCTAAAGTTCCTTGAATGCAAGAAGCCACCAGTCAACAGTACTTAAATTATATATAAACAAACTACACATAATATATACTATATTTACAATTGTAATTACATATAATTATATAACATCACATATAACATGTATTACATATACAATACGTATCTAGAACATATATGCATATATATGTGAAAGGACTTTGGCATCTATTTTAATGAGCATAAAAACGATAACAAAATTACCCATCAAATCAGTTAAGCATACAAACTACCTCCTAATTCTTAAGCAACAATTGACTGACACTTGTTAGGGTCTAAATAATTTTATTTCTAATTTTCTGAAATGCTCAAACCAAAAGAGTAACACAATGTTTTTTCCCATTCCATATTTTAGTATATGAAATTACTGAAATGCAATATTTACTCAGAATAAGAATTTGTATTTTTATTTTTTTTGAGAAGAAGAAGAATTTATTTCAGTTCGACTCTGGCTCACAATTTTGTCTTCTTTTCTTGTGTTGGGTTCACTGGAAGTCCCTTTAATCCCACCACAAATCAGGGCAACTCAGAGATAGCTTTCTTGGCTGGAGTATGTGCTGGCTTCTCCTGCTCCTTTGCTTTCTCTTCATACATCAGGATCATTTTCAGGATGGCAGATCTCTTGCCCAACATCATCTTGAGAAAGTCGGAGTAGTTGAAAGTCTCCCCAGAGCCATTGGAAACCTCCTTGATTAATTTCTTTAGCTCCAGGTGGGTCTTGGGTACCCCAAGTTTCTCCAACATTCGCTTCAGAGACATGATATCAATATCTCCGTTTCCATTCTGGTCAAACTCCATGTATTTCTTCTTGAAGGCTTCCAGTTTGGAAAGCAGATCCTCGTCACTGCTATTTGGGGTCTTCCAGGAATTGCTTATTGATTTCATCCAGTCTCTCCTCCTGATGGGCCTTCAGCAGCTCAAAGGCCTTTCCTCCCTGTCAATCCCGAGCTTGGTTCATGGCTCAGCAGATGCTTGTTGAGCAGACAAGCTGGCTGTGTTTCTGAGGGCTCTCCAGAATAAGAATTTTTAATAAAAACATTAAATATAAAAGTATCACACAAAGTGTACCAATCAACTGGAGGCACTTTAGTCACCAATGAAACCTGAAAATTATTTTGAAATAAGAGGCTTTGGTTATACAGAATCAAGACAGTAGGAGTAATATTTTCCTGTTTGGTAACTAGTGAAGTTCATAGAAAAAGAAAACAACTATTTTGGAGTGATCTAAATCAGCATTGAGAAAAGTAAAAAAAACCCTCATTTTTGTTGTATGTACTAATACATGAATAAGTAAAAGTGTATGCTCAGCTTCACCCCAAAACTAGAGCATCTACTTCATGTTACCTTCTTTAAATTTGTTTATTATCCAGTCTAGTTGATCCAGTATGTTTCGGAAGGTACCCATATGATCGAGGACTTCTTCTGTAATAGAATTCAGGATCTGTATCACAGAAGTGCAAGAGGTACATCAATTATAACTTATTCTGCATATAAGATAAATACAATTAACAAATCAATCTTTTTTTATAAATTAAAAATGAACATAGATTTCCCTCCAAGTATTAAAAAAAATTACTTAAAAAAATTCTACCTGGCCCTGGCCAGTGTTTCTCAGTGGTTAGAGCATTGGCCCTCAGGGTTTGATTCCTGGTCAAGGGCATGTGCCTGGATTGCAGGTTCCATCCCCAGCCTTGGTCAGGGAGACAACCAATTGATGTGCCTCTCTCAAATCAATGTTTCTCTCTCCTTCCCCCCACTCTTCTACTCTTTCTGAAAACCAGGTGAGAATTAGCAAAACAAAAAAATTTCCCATACTTAAGTATATCTATCTTCATAAGTGTGTGTATATATATATGGTTAGGGTTAGGGTTAGGGATATGGAGATATATATATATATATATATATATATATATATATATATATATTCCCTTTAACATTTTTGGAATATATATATATATATATATATATATATATATATATATTTGCATGAGTTATAGCTAAAAGAAAGAAAAGAGGGAATAGCAAAGATGTAAAGATAATATAAGAGGGATGCAACAACCCCTCCCCCCAAAAAATACCCCCAACAATATGAGAAACATTAGAAAACTATTGATTTATCAAAGGAAACAGAGCAGAGACAGTGACATTTTTAAAAAGGAATACTATATCAGGTAATATCCAGCACCCAAAAGGTTTATATTAATTTTCAGATGATGAAATATGAGCATTTGGAGTAAAAATTATCTATAAATTATTACAAAACTACAAAGTATTACTTACATTTTTATTAGAGTACCAAAGTGACATAAAAAGCCTATTAAAACTGAGGTCCCACATAATCCTGTCTTTCAGAGAAGTGTTATTAGTATTTGGTATAGTACACAAAGCTAACTTCTCTCTAAGATTTAATACCTTATAAGTTATAAAGTATGGAGACTCAAACCTTGAACCACTGAGTCCAAGCTCATCATCTTAATTAAGCAGCATGCAATCTTACTAGTAAGAAGTCTGAAAACAAAAACTGGATACTCCAGAATGAGAAGTAGCAACCTCATTAACATGGGGGTACAGACTGGCAGGAAATAGGACGCTGTTCCTTTTAACATTTTTGGAACTTACAGACTTCACGCCGATTCCGGGAAAGAAGCCATTGATGACAATGTGAACGGAATCTTGCAGCATGGTGGCGCGAAACCTTTCTAGTAAATCTCTCTTAGAACCCAAACCATACAGCACAATGTTGAATCCCAGGCTGTTAGGAAAGATAGCATTCATGAAATTAAAGTTCAGCACCTCTTATTACCAATTTTATAATTAACCAGTTTCCTTATTTAAAGCTTATAAAAGAATACAAGAAGAACTGGGATGACTAAATAACTATAATGATTCCCAAATTGTACAAGGTAAAAGCCCAATTTTATTATTTGTACACCAAATGTAGAGCCCCAATTTTAGTTTCTTCCCTCCAGCTCATACTCCTTTCAACCTGTAGATGCTGGAAGGTAAAAGAACAACATGGTGGGAGCCAGGCACTGAAATGTTTCACAGGCTGAAGCAGACTTTTGATTGACAGATTAAACTGGAAAGGTAAGCAGGGGGTAGGTCACAAAGGTCTTGGTGAGTCAACTGACATTCATTAGATTTTATTCCCAGAAACTAGTCTGTGGTAACTGAAAGGTTTGAAGCAGAAAAGTAACATGATCCTTTTAGAAAGATCACACCGACCAAGGCAGTGGTTCTCAAACTTTTTAATGCCTCCGCTCTTTAATACAGTTCCTCATGAGTGGTGACTCCCAGCCATAAAATTATTGTTTTAATACATTTTATTGACTTTTTACAGAGCAGAAGGGAGAGGGATAGAAAGTCAGAAACATCGATGAGAAACATTGATCAGCTGCCTCTTGCACGCCCCCTACTGGGGATGTGCCTGCAGCCAAGGTACATGCCCTTTTAAACCTGGGACCTTTCAGTCCGCAGTCCGACGCTCTATCCACTGAGCCAAACCGGTTTCAGCCCATAAAATTATTTTTGGTGCTATTTCATAACTGTAATTTTGCTACTGTTAATGAATCATAATGTAAATATCTATGTTTTCCGATGGTCTTAGGCGACCCTGCTAGTGTTCCCAACCAAAGGGTCACGGCATTAGAGAGACTGAGAACCACTGGGCTAACGGGAGGAATAGATGAGAGGGACAAAAGTGACTTGAATTAATTGTCAAGGAAAAAACGTAAGGTGTCAAAAGCTTTATAGGTGAAATCAATAGGATTTGGAGAGTAACTGGCATAGACAACTTTACAGGAATGGGTGACAGGATCTGTGCTAGACAGTAGGGGCAGGTGGGAATGATGGATTTAAAATGAGTTGAATTTTATGTATATTGAATTATTTATGGGACATTCACATGGAAACCTCCAATATTCAGATACCCACATCTACTGCTGAGGATTGTGGTCTGAGCTGGACTGGGCTGGAGACAAGAGTTATGAGAGTCATTCACATACAAACAGCAACAGAGGCCAAGAGAGTGAATGAGATACCCAGAACACCGTGCACTAGGGGTCAAGCTAAAGATCAGCTCCATGGTTGTTTATGGAGGTCAGTCAGAAACAGTATTTCTGTGATGCTGTGTGGCAATGCAGGACAGCCTAGAAATTGTTACACAGAGATAAGTCTAAAGACAGAGATTAGCAAGGCAGAAACAGCAGGAAAAAAAAAGAAGGGAATTCAGAAAGGGAGCAAATACTCAAGTAGTTAGCTATAAGGTATCCGCTGGGAAGCAAAGCAAATCGAGTTATTGAAGTTGGAGTTGGTATATTAGAAGAAAGAAGAATGGGGACTGGGGCGTGAGGTCAGAGTGCAGAGCTGCTCTATCACGACACATCATACAGAGCCACTGCGAGGAGCTGAGGGCATACCAGGGAAGACAATCACACTGTCCTGGCTGGCATAACCCTCTGACCTGTTACTGGCAAATTAAGTTAAATTCAGAAAAGACAAATTTCTTGAAAACTAGAATTTCTGAGCAGAGCCATACCATAATGACAATTCCACATTTGCATCATAAAATTGAAAAAAACCTATTTATTCAAATTTTTATATCTAACTAAAAATATGTGTCGTTTGTTGCAAAAAGAAAATCACTTAAATTACTTTGATTTTAACACAGACATAAAAATATACATTATTCTTTATTTTACAAGAATTTGCAATGATGATAGTACTTACTGTAACTGCAACATCCATTTATGAAACAATTGTTCATGTTGTTGATTTAGTTGTTTAAGTTCAGCAGAAAAGGAATGAGAAACCTTGCTCAATAAGTTGCGCAAAGTTTGCTTTAAAAAAAAGGAGAGGGAAGAGAATCACTTTCAAATCACATACATCAAATTAATTCAAACTAAAAATATTTTCTTACAAGTAGAAATTAGGAAAGGAGGCATTAATTTGGTAATGAGTGCATGAACTGAGTATACATAATATTTCTGATATGATTTAAATATTTGTAATATTCTTTTTGGTACTAATATGTGATAGCAGTAAAGAATTTGCTAAGTTTTTCCCCAGAACCACTTACATGATTATAAGCGGGTGTTAATACCATCTCTTCCTTGGAACAATTTGGCTTTTTTTTCCTTTTCATTGAATTAATCAGGTGACATTGGTTATCAAAATATAAAGGTTTCAGATGCACAATTCCACATTATCTACACACTGTATTATTTGTTCACCACCCCAAATTAATATCTGTCTATCACCACTTATCCTCCCTGTGTCCTCCACCAGCTTTCTCCTCTCTCCTATTTGTCTTCTTGATACATGTTTTCAGCTACTCTCTAATCTGAGTCTCAATACCAACACACCAGGTCACAAAACAAAAACAATCACACAGCACCATGTCATCCAGGTCACAGAAACTTACCCTATATTGTCCTCTTTTCTGTAGAATGAAAACTCTTCTTAAAAACCCTGAACACCTTAGAAAACTGCACTAAAATCGAGCTTGCGGAGAATAATAAATCATAATACTCTTTGAACTAATAATCATCTCTTTCTTCTTAGAATATCAACCCCACTTCTCAAGTAGTCCTGTCCCTGCTCTAAGGGAGGCATCAGTAGTTATGTGTTATTTCTCATAACATGAGGTGCTGGAACCATAGTATATAGTCACTTGTTACCGTATTGCACTGAGCAGGTTTGCCATAACATTAAGAAGCAAAATACCCTCTCCTTTTTCAAGGTTTGTAACTGAGTCAGGTCAATTGTTTTATGAACAGTGACTTAAATGAATAACATAGATTGATGGTACATGGATATCAAATGAACTATGACTCTGATTATCATAGATCCTTAAAAAATGAGGAGGAAAAATGTGTAATTATAGTCAGCCAGCAAGAATTCTAACCCAGTGAAACAGCCTATCTAATAAAGAAGGAATATACTAATTGACCCCACGCCATCACAAAGACAGTGGTGCCCACAGCCAATAAGGAGGAAATACTCTAATTGACCACCCCCCTCTCAAAGAGGATGGCGCCCACAGCCACAAGATGGCGGTGCCCAGTCCCCTCAGCCCCACCTGCATGCCGGCCTCCAGAGTCCCCCAGTCTCCTCAACC
Source organism: Antrozous pallidus (assembly GCA_027563665.1). Taxonomy (NCBI): domain Eukaryota; kingdom Metazoa; phylum Chordata; class Mammalia; order Chiroptera; family Vespertilionidae; genus Antrozous; species Antrozous pallidus. The sequence continues at coordinate 9,734,053 of CM050508.1, forward strand.
CCCCAGGGCCGTCCGCCCAGAACAACCCAAAGCTCAGGTAACCAGGGATGGCCAAGGTGTGCGCTGCCGGCAGTGGCAGCAGCAGAGATATGATGGGGCGTTGCCTTCCCCTGATCGCCAGGTCACCTCCCGCCCGAGGGCTCCTGGACTGTGAGAAGGGGCAGGCTGGGCTGAGGGACACCCTCCACTGCATGAATTTACATGCACCGGGCCTCTGGTCTATATATATGAAAGCCTAAGTGACTGTCCAGCCATTCGACCATTTGCTGTGATGTGCACTGACCGCCAGGGGACAGATGCTCAATGCACAGCCATGGAAACATGGAACAGACTGATGAATCTCAAGAGGGAAGAGGGGAGGTGGAAAGAGATTAATCAAAGATCTTATATGCATACTAGAAGCCTGCGGGGATCAAGCCACAACCGTGTGCCAGGCCTCCAACATCCCTCAAGGGATCCCAGATTGTGAGATGGCGCAGGCCAAGCCTAGGGATCTCTCTCGGTGCACCAGGCCTCAAGTTTGGTATATGATAAAATATGTAAGAGTTACGTAACATTAATTTGTGTTTCATTTGATCTGGACAATAATTGTGCTTATGTACATTTAACTCTTCAAATCAGCTTGCAATAGGAGAAATTCAGAAGTAACATTCTTCACAGAGAAACCAAGATGGCGGCATAGGTAAACACCTGAAATTGTTGCCTCACACAACCACTTCAAAAACTACAACTAAAAGACAAAACAGACATCATCCAGAACCACAGGAAGGCTGGCTGAGTGGAAATTTTACAACTAGAAGGAAAGAGAAGCACACTGAGACTCAGAGGAGGTGGGGAAGTAAAGTGCAGAGGTATGGAGGCGCACTGTGGAGAGGGCTGGCAACTGAGGATGCGTTTTTCTTTTTCAATTGGGAGGGAGAAACAAGCTCCCGACTGCTCTGAACTCCAGTTCCCGGTGAGACTTTGGGGAACCAGACTCATATGGGGAGAAACTGGACTATCTGGCATTGGACAGAACGTGAGGGTGGCTTTCTTTCAGAGGTACTTGCAGCAATTACCAAGGGACACTGAGACCTAGGGGCCTCTTAGGGCAGGGCTGAGGATCAGCCACAGCTGTTTGCTCCACCCTGTTGATTCCCTGAGACTCTGCTGCACCCAAACTGTGTGTAGAGGCATTTGCATATGAATGGGCTGGCCCTTTGCAATCTAAAATTGCCTAACAAACTGCAGCTGGGTCAGAGACCCAGAACATCCAAAAGGGCCAAGGCCCCACAGCACCTTGCATTGCTTCACAGCTGGGCCTCATCTGGGCACCTCCAAACCCCAAACAAAGAAGAGGAACCTGCAGATCTCTCCATAGCTCCTACTGGGTGGCCTCAGGCAGAGGCTAAATTAGCGTTTTCTTGGAGATCCAAGAGCAGTGTACCTAGTGGGCAGAGTGGGACCATCCAGATTACAACTCCTCAGATCCATAAGAGACACTCAGGGGGCGAACTCAGTGAGCACAAAAGCCCCACTGAAGCAAGTCTCACCCCATAAGGGTGTCTCTAGCACAGAAGTCTCCCAGCATAGACACAGCTAATCCTTACAGCCAATTGGCCTGGAAGTCAATTCCTCCCAATGATACCAACAACAATCAAGGCTTAACTACAACAAGACTGTGCACACAGCCCAAAAAGGGGTGCACCCAGAGTGTCCACCTCAGGGAACTGGGGAGGCTGAGCCACGGGGCCCAATAGGAAACCTAGCACACAAAACCACTCTATTAGCCCAGGGAAGCAGCCAAAATGCGGACAAAGAAACAGGTCACAAATGAAAGAAATGGAGGAAAGCAAATGACTGGATATAGAGTTCAAAACCACCATTATAAAGTTTTTCAAGAATTTTCTAGAAACCGCAGATAAATTTAGTGAGTCTCTCCAGGACATGAAAAAAGGACCAACTAGAAATTAAGCATACACTGATTGAAATAAAGTATAATATACAGCAGACTAGAGGATCGCAAGAATCAAGTCAAAGATCTGAAATACAAAGAAACAAAAAACCCAACTGGAAAAGCAAAAAGAATCCAAAAATATGAAGATAGGTTAAGGAGCCTCTGGGAAAAATTCAAGCATACCAACATCCAAATTATGGGGGTGCCAGAAGAAGAGAGTGAGCAAGACACTGAAAACCTATTTGAAGAAATAATGACTGAAAACTTCCCCCACCTGATGAAAGAAATAGACTTCAATTCTAAATGATTTTGCTAGGCGCACAGAACCCAAACCAAGATGGTGCACAGAACCCAAAACAAAAGGAATCCAAAGAGGACCACACCAAGGCACATCATAATTAAAATGCCAAGAGCAAAAGACAAAGAGAGAATATTAAAAGCAGCAAGAGAAAAACAGTTACCTACAAGGCAGCACCCACATAATTGTCAGCGGATTTCTCAACAGAAACGATGCAGGCCAGATGGGAGTGGCAAGAAATATTCAAAGTGATGAACAGCAAGAACTTACAACCAAGATTACTCTATCCAGCAAAGCTGTCATTCAGAATTGAAGGTCAGATAAAGAGCTTTACAGGTAAGAAAAAGCTAAAGGAGTTCATCACCACCAAACCAGTATTATATGAAATGCTGAAAGGTATTCTCTAAGAACAGGAAGAAGAAGAAAAAGGTAAAGATAAAAATTATGAACAACAAATACATATCTATCAACAAGTGAATCTAAAAATCAAGTGAAGAGAGAACCAAGATGGCGGCATAGGTAAAACACCTATCTTGCCGTCATACACAGCAATTTTAATACTACAACCTTACGAAAGAACAAACACCTTCCAGAATCACCAGAAAGCTGGCCGAATGAAAATTCCACAAATAAAAGTGAAGATAAGACACTGTGACTCGGAGGAGCTGCGGCGGACAGCGTTGAAGTTTCCCGTGGAGAGAGGTTTGGAGCGCACGCCAGCGGAGAGGGCGGGCGGCTGAAAACTGTCCACTTTTCTCAAACGGGGAGACAAAGACGCCCTACTGGACTGTTTCTCCAGCTTTGGGCAAAGTCCAGGGAACCAACCCACTATCATACGGGGTGAAAACTGGACAGTGGGAGTGCACGCCGAAGCTCGGGTGTTGCAGGGGTCTCCCGGCTTGTGGAGAAGGCAGCTTGCGCGAACAGCTCAGCTGTGTGACCGCGCAGAGAGCGCTCCGCGACTTGTCTCTCATTCGGAAAACCGTCAGACTGCTTTGTTTTATGACCCTGGGTGAGACATTGGGTGTGCAGACTCATTTGGGGAGAGTCTGAATCCCCTGGCAGCCAGTGGAGCTTGGCAGCGGCTCTCTCTCAGAGGTGCTGGCGGCCATTGCCACTAACACAGAGTCCCTGGGGCCACATAGGGCGGAGCTAATGCTGTCTGCTTCGCCTGGAGACTCCGCCCATCCAACTTGAGCACAGCTGAACTTCACAGACAATTGGCCTGGAGGTCAAGCCCTCCAAGTGCTAACAACGATTAACTGAGCTTAACTTCAGCAAGACTGTGCACCCCATATCCACCTCAGGTAACCGGGGAGGCTGAGCCACTGTCCCTTGTAGGAAGTCTACCACACAAAGCTAACTGACCAACTCAGGGAAGCAGCCACCATGCAGAGACATGGAAAGAAATCAGATATGAAAGAAATGGAGGGAAAAAAACGACTGGACATGGAATTCAAAACCACGGTTATAGGGCTTCTCAGGAGGCTCCAACAAAAGGTCGAGGCCTATAAGGAAATAAGCAAGACCGCAAAGGAAATGAATGAATCCAACAAGGACATGAATGAGACTTTCAAGGATATGAACGAGACCTGCAAGGAAATGATCAAGACCAACGTGGAAATGAAGGAGACCCTCAAGGATATAAAGGAGACTCTCAAGGATATGAAAAAGGAACAACCAGAAATTAAGCATACACTGACTGAAATAAAAAATATTATACAAAGACCTAAAAGTGCTCTGGAGCACCCCAAGAACCAAGTTAAAGATTTGAAATACAAAGAGGTAAAATCCACTCAGCTGAAAAAGCAAGAAACCAAAAGAATCCAAAAAATTGAAGATAGTGTAAGGGGCCTCTGGGACAACCTCAAGCATACCAACATCTGAATTGCGGGGGTGCCAGAAAAAGAGAGAGAGCAAGACAATGAAAACCTATTTGAAGAAATAGTGACCGAAAACTTCCCACACCTGGTGAAAGAAATTGACTTAGGAGTCCAAGAAGCGCACCGAACCCCAATATATAGGAACCCTAAGAGAACCACACCAAGGCACATCATAATTAAAATGCCAAGAGCAAAAGAAAAAGAGAGAATATTAAAAGCAGCAAGAGAGAAACAGTTGGTTACCTATAAGGGAGCACCCATACGATTGTCAGCTGATTTCTCAACAGAAACGATGCAGGCCACACGGGAGTGGCAAGAAATATTCAAAGTGATGAACAGCAAGAATCTACAACCAAGATTACTCTATCCAGCAAAGCTATCATTCAGAATTGAAGGTCAGATGAAGTGCTTCGCAGATAAGAAAAAGCTAAAGGAGTTCACCACCACCAAACCAACATTATATGAAATGCTGAAAGATATTCTTTAAGAAGAGGAAGAAGAAAAAGGTAAAGATGAAAATTATGAACAACAAATACACATCTATCAACAAATGAACATAAAAATCAAGTGAATTGATAGGCTGTTGAACAGGATAGACTGGCGAATATAACAGAGACATGGACATAGAGAGGGAATGGACTGACAATTCTTGGGGAGAAAAGCGTTGTGGGAAGTGCAGCAAGAGACTGGACAAAAATCTTGCAACAATGAGAGAGGACAGTGGGGAGGGGAGGGTGGAGGGTGGGATAGGTACAGGGTGGAGGGGAGCTATAGGGGGATAAAAAGGGGAAACAATGTAATTAATAAACTGAACAATAAAGATAAAGTAAAAAAAAAAAAAAAAAGAAAAAGCTAAAGGAGTTCATCACCACCAAACCAATATTATACAAATGCTGAAAGATATTCTTTAAGAAGAGGAAGAAGAAAAAGATAAAAGTGTAAATTATGAACAACAAATACACATCTATCAACAAATGAATCTAAAAATCAAGTGAATTAATAAGCTGATGAACAGGATAAACTGGTGAATGTAACAGAATCACGGACATAGAGAGGGAATGGACTGACAACTCTTGGGGAGAAAGGGGGTGTGGAAAGTGCAGCAAGAGAGTGGACAAAAATCATGCAACTATGGGAGAGGACAGATGGAGGGGGGTGAGGGCGGAGGGTGGGATGGGTACCAGGTGGAGGGGAACTATAGGGTGAAAAAAAAAAAGGGAACAATGTAATTAATAAACTGAACAATAAAAAAAAATCAAGTGAATAAAAAATCTGATGAACAGAATAAACTGGTGAATATAATAGAATCAGGGGCATAGAAAGGAGGTGGACTGACAATTCTTGTGGGGTAAGGGGTGTGGCGGGTACAGGAAGAGCCTATTTGAAAAGTGTACACCTATGGATGAGGGCAGTGGGGGGGCAGGAGTAAGGGCAGAGGGTGGGGTGGGAGCTAGGTGGAGGGGAGCTATGGGGGGAAAGAAGAGGAATTACTGTAATAATCTGAACAATTAAGATTTATTAAGAGAGTAAAAAAAAAAAAGTAACATTCTTTGTAACATACCTGATCCAGTTTAGCTTTCTTCAGTTTCTGCAGTGTTCTATCAGAGGTTAAAACTTTTGAACTGCTGTGAGCTTCAAAATATTCTTCTACTAAGTCACTCTGAAAATGTAAAATCATTTCTTAGTTTTATTCATTTGCTTTATATCAGGACCAGACTATAACAGTACTGTAAAATAGGATATGTGAATTGTTTGGCATTCAGTATATTCTATTCAAAGCAACAACATAGGTTTGGACCAAGCAAATTTAACTGCTGTGATGACACTGTAACTTTTAGGACCATGAGAGTTAAAGCAACGACTAGACTGCAGTAGTTCATCCCCCAAAATAATTCTTAAATCCCGACATACAATTTCCACTTAAACTTTAAAAAGGAGGGGTTTATATATCACAACCTTTGTCTTGACTCACACAGTCTGAGTAAATCCTTTAATATCACTGCAGCTGAAGCACTATGAAAATGAGGAAGACATCAGCAGCAAGGTAAAAGGACTTGCCTACTATTATTACAGCAAAGTGGAATAGTACTTATTCTACTGATTTAGGGCCGGGCTAGCCTCTATGGTGACTATGGGATAAGAAGCCACCAAGCAGCAGGCTTCCTGACTGCTCTGAATCTTTACACAAAAGTACCAGGTTAACTAGCCTCTGCTCATGCCGTGATGCCTGTGGTTTTCCTCCACACAGCTCAGCCTGGATCCATGGCCACATTACTTATGACCTACGTTTACTTGAATACATCAAAAATGTTACAGAAAATAAAACTATCTGAGAAGGTATATATTGAGAAATCTTGCCCTCAATTATCCAATCTATATTGTTAATGAAAAGCTCATTTTTACACAACTGATAATAATAAAAGTATAGTATGCTCACTAGACCGACATTCTTCTGGCAAAGCTTCTGGACGAAGCCAGGGCTTCCAGGTCAGCACGGGTCTGGACGCCCACCAGCGGCCAGAGGGAAGCACGGGTCTGGATGCCCACCAGCGGCCAGAGGGAGCTGGGTCCCGGCTGCCGCCCACAGCCAGCGGGAAACACGGGTCTGGATGCCCACCAGCGGCCAGAGGGAGCTGGGTCCCGGCTGCCGCCCACAGCCAGCGGGAAGCACGGGTCTGGATGCCCACCAGCGGCCAGAGGGAGCTGGGTCCCGGCTGCCGCCCACAGCCAGCGGGAAACACGGGTCTGGATGCCCACCAGCGGCCAGAGGGAGCTGGGTCCCGGCTGCCGCCCACAGACAGAGGGAAGCACGGGTCTGGACGCCCACCAGCGGCCAGAGGGAGCTGGGTCCCGGCTGCCGCCCACAGCCAGAGGGAAGCACGGGTCTGGATGCCCACCAGCGGCCAGAGGGAGCTGGGTCCCGGCTGCCGCCCACAGCCAGAGGGAAGCACAGGTCTGGATGCCCACCAGCGGCCAGAGGGAGCTGGGTCCCGGCCGCCCACAGACAGAGGGAAGCACGGGTCTGGATGCCCACCAGCGGCCAGAGGGAGCTGGGTCCCGGCGGCCCGCCCACAGACAGAGGGAAGCACGGGTCTGGATGCCCGCCAGCGGCCAGAGGGAGCTGGGTCCCGATTGCCGCCCACAGACAGAGGGAAGCACGGGTCTGGATGCCCACCAGCGGCCAGAGGGAGCTGGGTCCCGATTGCCGCCCGCAGCCAGCGGGGAGCCAGCGACAGTGGCCAGGGGAGGGGTGGCTTACTCTCGCACGAATTCCGTGCATCGGGCCTCTAGGTATTAGGTAAACAGGAATACAGACATGCCAAGACAGAAATAGCTAAAGATACATGGAAACTTATGTGAAAGGGTAGCAAAATATAGAGAATTGAAGAAAAAAAGTATGCTGATTTTCCCATTTGGATCTCGTCGCTTAAGGTAGCATATCTTTGCAAAATAACAGTTTTTCTTGAAGGTTTAAGACTCTTCTTCACTTACTGTTTTATCTCTTTTCATTTTCTTAGAAGGTGTTGCTTTGTAAACAGGAGCTGAAGCTACTCTATTCTGATCTTGAGTCTTCGGGCTCAATATGGCTTTATTAGTGTCCTCTTTAAATTCTTGTGCCACCTCTTCATCGTCCTCTGAGTTGGAAGCAGAATACTCACTTTCGCTGTCAGAATGAGACCTTGGGGCTGTGGGGAAGTGGGGGGGAAGTAATTGGGAAAATTGAGTTTGACAAGAGAGATATGGTGGGATAACAGGAAGAATGTGGGCTTTGAAGAGAATCTGACTTCTGGTTTTGCCATTACTTGCTGGTGATTTCACCAGAACTAGTTACATTAAGTTTTTGGAGCACCAGTTTCCCCAATTGTGAAGATCGCAGTGAAATGTATGAAAAGCAACTAACAATGCCTGACACAGAGAATCTGTGGCAGAAACTGTCAGTCATACCTACTACCATTCTCTTTTCTTTGTATAAAAATTCAATGGGAAATACAATATAGTCCCAGACAGTTTGGCTCAGTAGATAGAACACTGGCCTGCAGACTGAAGGGTCCCCGATTTGATTCTGGTCAAGGGCACATACTGGATTGCAGGCATGCAGAGGCAGCAAATCAATGATTCTCTCACATCATTGATGTTTCTATCTCTCCCTCTCCCTTCCTCTAAAAAATCAATAAAAATATACATAAAAAAAAAACACACATACCTATTAATCTTTTCCTTAGACCACGAGTTGTTGTTGACATTAATTCACTTTTATCATTGTTCTGTTTAAAAATAAAAAAACAATATAGTTTAAATTGTCATATAATGATAAAGACATGGAAATTAATGATGGACCTGAGTGAAAGCGGCTGGAAAAAAAAATTACAATAGATCGGTGGTTGGCAAACTCAGTCGACAGAGCCGCAGTTTGTCGACCACTGCAATAGACCAGTTAGAACTAAAGGAATCTAGTTCCTAATCAGAAGACATTGACAAATGAATGTTTGGGGAGGCGGGGGGGAACGGGACACACAAAAATGATACAACAAATTCCAAGATTCCTAGAGTGATTCTATCAGTTGCCTGCTGACTCAAGGGACCCAGGTTCAATTCCAGTCAAGGGCATGTACCTTGCTTGTGGGCACATCCCCAGTAGGGAGTGTGCAGGAGGCAGCCGATTGATGTTTCTTTCTCATCAATGTTTCTAACTCTATCCCTCTCCTATCCTCTCTATAAAAAAAAAAAAATCAATAAAATCTATTTTTAAAAAAAAGGTATTTATGTCCATTGATGATGAGTAAACAGGAAATAGGCATTCCTATACATATAGCAGTGGGACTTTTATTATTTTTATAGTTTTTTTTTAATTTAAATTTTATTTTTTATTTTTTTATCTTTATTTTTCAGTTTATTTATTACATTTTCCCCCCTTTTTTATCCCCCTATAGCTCCCCTCCACCCTGTACCTATCCCACTCTCCATCCTCACCTCCCCCTCCCCACTGTCCTCTCCCATTGTTGCAAGACTTTTGTCCAGACTCTTGCTGTACTTCCCACAACCCTTTTCTCCCCAAGAATTGTGTCCATTCCCTCTCTATGTCCATGTTTCTGTTATATTCACCAGTTTATCCTGTTCATCAGCCTATCAATTCACTTGATTTTTATGTTCATTTGTTGATAGATGTGTATTTGTTGTTCATAATTTATATTTTTACCTTTTTCTTCTTCCTCTTCTTAAAGAATATCTTTCAGCATTTCATATAATATTGGTTTGGTGGTGATGAACACCTTTAGCTTTTTCTTATCTGCAAAGCACTTTATCTGATCTTCAATTCTGCATGATAGCTTTGCTGGATAGAGTAATCTTGGTTGTAGATTCTTGCTATTCATTATTTTGAATATTTCTTGCCACTCGCGTCTGGCCTACATCATTTCTGTTGAGAAATCCGCTGACAATCGTATGGGTGCTCCCCTCTAGGTAACTATCTGTTTTTCTCTTGCTGCTTTTAATATTCTCTCTTTATCTTTTGCTCTTGGCATTTTAATTATGAGATGTCTTGGTGTGGTCCTCTTTAGATTCCTATATTTTGGGGTTCTGTGTACTTCTTGAGCTTTTAAGTCAGTTTCTTTCACCAGGTGGGGAAGTTTTCAGTCCCTATTTCTTCAAGTAGGTTTTCATTAACTTGCTCTCTCTCTTTTTCTGGCACCCCAATAATTCGGATGTTGGCATGCTTGAGGTTGTCCCAGAGGCCCCTTACACTATCTTCAATTTTTTGGATTCTTTTTGTTTCTTGCTTTTCCAGCCGAGTGGATTTTGCTTCATTTCAAATCTTTGACTTGGTTCTTGTGGCCCTCTGGACTGCTTTTAGGACTTTGTGTAATATTTTTTATTTCAGTCTGTGTAAGCTTGATTTCTAGTTGGTCCTTTTTCATATCCGTGAGGCTCTCGTTCATATCCTCAGAGGTCTTGTTCATTTCCTTGAGGGTCTCATTCATTTCCTTGTAAGTCTCATTCATTTCCTGGTTGGTCTTGTTTATTTCCTCATAGTTCTCATTAAGTTCATCGGCCTTTTCTAGGAGCCTCTTGAAAAGCCTTATAACCGTGGTTTTGAACTCTATGTCTAGTCGTCTTTTTTCCTCCATTTCTTTCACACCTGATGTCTTTCCATATCTCTGCATGGTGGCTGCTTTATGTGGTAGATGTCCTCTAAGGGACAGTGGCACAGCCTCCCCAATTACTTGAGGTGGGTACTCTTACTGCAATCCTTTATGGGTTGTACAGTATTTTTGAATTTAAACCCAGCTTGTTGTTGTTAGCCCTAGGAGGGTTTGATCTCCAGGACAATTGGCTGTGAAGGGAGACTGTGTTCAGGTTGGATGGGCGGAGTCTCTGAGCTGAGCAGGCAGCCTCAGTGTCAGCTAGGTCCAATGCGGCGCTTGCACGCACGGGTCTCTGTTGGATGGGGATGCCTGCAGGCACCTCCAAGAGAAAGCCGCTAGTCTCTTCCCCTTGCCAGACAACTCTGCCTCTCTCCAAATGAGTCTGCACACCCAAAGTCTCACCTAGGGTTGTAAAACAGGTGGTTTCCGGGACCAGGAGACAAGTTTCCAGGGAGCAAGTCGCGCGTCTGTGCTGTCGCAATTTACTTGCGTGCAAACTTCTTTTCCCAGCTACCTGGTTTCTCTGCAGACTAGGAGACCTCTGCCGCGCCCGGCTTCCAGGGTGCGTCCCCCGGACCTCGCCTGGCGCTGGAGAATCCGTGTAGTGGGACGTCTCCACCCTCCCCGTTGGCGAAATCCAGCCAGGGTTGCTGCTCCAGCCCTACAGCCCTCGTGAGCGACCAGGACAACTCCTGTTTCCGTCTTCACACCTGCGCTTCCGCCGCTCTTCTGAGTCTCAGTGTCCCACCTTTACTTTTATTTGTGGAGTTTTCACTCAGCCAGCTTTCTGATAATTCTGGGTGATGTTTGTTTTGTTGTTATGTTGTAGTTTTTGAATTGTTGCGTGGGGCACAACAACAGGTGTTTACCTATGCCGCCATCTTGGTTCTCTCCTTTAATTTTTTAATATATTTTTTATTGTTGATACTATTACAGATATCTCCATTTTCCCTCCACTTACCTTTTATCTTTTTTAAAAATACCCTCCCCTTTATCTTTGTGTGTGTGTGTGTGTGTGTGTGTTGTTGTTGTTGTTGTTAATCCTCACTGGAGGATATTTTCCAATTGATTTTTAGACCAAGTGGAAGGGAGGGGGAGAAACAGAGGAAAAATAACATCAATGTGAGAGAGACACACCTATTGGTTGCCTCCTGCATGCACCTGAACCAGGGCCAGGGCCAGAGATCAAGCCTGCAACCTTGACCAAAACTCAACCCAGGTCCTTCAGTCTGTGGGCCGAAACTCCATCCAAACTCTATCAAACTCATTGAGCAAACTGGCTAGGGTCCCCTTTTATCTTTTAACATGTGGAAATTTACTGGTGTTAAAGTATCACATTTTGTGAGGAGAAAAACAGAAATTTATATTTTTTGCTTCTGTATTTCTTTAAAATATTTTATTGATTTTTTACAGAGAGGAAGGGAAAAGGATAGAAAGCCAGAACCAGCAATGCGAGACAAACACCAATCAGCTGCTTCCTGCACACCCCTTACCAGGGATGTGCTCGTAACCAAGGTACATGCCCTTGACTGGAATTGAACCCAGGACCCTCCAGTCCGCAGAATGATGCTCTATCCACCGAGCCAAACCGGCTTCGGCTGCTTCTGTATATTTAAGTGTTTAAACATTTTACAAAGTAAAAAATATATTTTTCTTTTCCTCACAGAATGTAATACTTTTAGCATCATTACATTTCTAGCACATGAAAATGCCCACTATTGTTTACATGTTAATTTTTAACTATACTGATAAAAAGATAAAGTGCTTTTGTTTTGGGGTATTATGAAACTACTATTGGCCCAGTGCACGAAATTCATGCATGGGGGGGGGGGGTGTTCCTCACCCCGGCCTATACCCACTCCAATCAGGGACCCCTCAGGGGATGTCCAACTACCAGTTTAGGCCCCATCGCACAGGGATGGAGCCTAAACCAGCAGTCAGACATCCCTCTCGCAATCCGGGACCTTTGGCTCCTAATCACTTGCCTGCCTACCAGCCCCCACCCTTGGAAATACCAGGGATAATTCTAACACAAAAAAGGCATGCAGTAGGGTCCAATCGACCTGCCTTCATTTCCCAACATTCCTCCTTATCTACGTGAACTTTGACAAGTCACTTCATCTCTCTGAACCTCAGATTCTTCATTTATAAGTTAGGTATTTAATTGGCAAATATCTGTCAATTATAAAGCACTATACAAATCAAGAGACGCAATCTCTATTTTTCAACTTGTTTTACTTCGTAACGCTAAGATTTTTGCTAGATTTTAGTCAATTGCTTACCTCCAACTGAACTTCATCTGAAGTCGAATGCTCTAAAGAATAAAACAAAAAGCCATTACTTACTACAAATACTTCACTTTTCATCACAGTCTCATTTCATTTAAAGCAAAGTTGCAGTTTCTACCCAGAAGCCACCACATATTACTGAATTCTCAATTGCATCTCCAATAAAGGCTGAGTTATTGTTATTAATTACATGATGACTCTGATTAGTAACAGCTGTGTCCTGCACTTCCACAGCATTCATATAAGAAGGAAAAATGGAGCCCTTTCATTGATCATTATTTTAGAAGGACACAGTTCAGCCTAGTTCGAATGGGTCACTCAAAAACAACTGCTGTACAATTCTCCATAAATTATAAGTGTTATTTCAAATAATGTATGCCACAGTAAATCTTCTGTGAACTGGCAAATGACAACAGAATTTTTTTTTTTAACAACAGGATTTTATGACTGTTTCTAGTTGGCCCTATCAGTGTGCACAACTTCAACCAGCATGGCTCTTTACTGACAGCTAACCATGGATATGTATACTAAGGCACACAGGTTGTTGAGTGAATTTTCAGAATAGAAAATAAAACACGTAAATATGTACTCATGACAAGGGAAAAAAGTAACATGCCTAAAACTTGAAGCAGCTATGAAAACCCTCTTCAAATAACTGAGGTAAAATCTTACCCTTGCTACACTGAGGAATGTTTGTCATAATTTCAAGATCATTCTTCAAATTGAATGACACATTTTTTCTTGGTGTTTTTGCTAATTCTGAAGCTGTAAACAGAACAAAGATATAAAATACCTTTTAACAGACAATAGATGAAGAAAGGAAATAGCTTTATTTCACTTACATAAAATCTTAAAAAAAAAAAAAAAACCCTGCCTGCTACTATTACCTTTCACTTAAAAAAAGGGGGTTGGGAGGGACTTGAATTTGTGCAAATTAAAGCCACTTTACTGATTCAAACTCTTTCTAACCTATTTCACACAGTTTTATCCCCCAATATTGAAACTGACCCAAGACACTCATGAGAGTCCCCACAAATGCACTGGTTTTTTTTCTTAATGTCCTTGATTCTCTGTATTATTCATTAGAGATTTTCCATCTTTCTTTGAAATTACCCTTTATTGGGGTTCAATAACATTATCCTGATCGCCTGGCTACTCTTTTTCACTGTCCTCATCCTCCCCAACATTCCACCTGTACGTTTGTCTAAGTTCAGGCGTTGATCTTCTCATTACACCCGAACAATATGCCATTTTGGATAAAAGACTGCTGATCCATAGGATATGGAAAAAACTTCACAACAAAAAGCCACATATAAGGTAACTGAGCTGACTGAAATCATTTTGGTTTTACATTGAAACAAAATCATCCTATGTGCTTTTAAATAATTAAACTACAAAAGGATCAAGGGAGAAAAAGGAAGTGATCAAAAGGAAAAAGAATAAGAATCATCCATGTATGGTTATTTATTCTAATAAAAAAATTAGGGCATATATGCATGTTTTTTTAATTTTCATTTTCCTAACAATTCATTTGAACACCTGGTCTGTAACATATTGGAATTTTTTTTTTTAGAGTTAATGAGCATTTTTTATTATACTGTAACTATCTTTTTTTATAATTTTTTTAGTTTATTACAGATAGTAGTACATATAACATATTGGAAATTTTAAAGTAAAATTCCTCTTTTCCTAATGATAGCTTCCCATCAGGTTATTTATTATCTGATCCTATGTAAACAATCTATTTTCCATTTCCCTACAGTCATCTTTCTACAAGTTGGTTGAACTCCTCCCCACCCTTTCTACTTGTCTATTTCGTTTGCATTTAGCTACTCATCCTGGTCAAGTTTTCTGTGTTTTACAAAGCCTTCCAATCTAACCCCTAGTCTACGTCTAGCCCTACATCATGTTTAGCTCAATTGTATTCAATCATCATTTATACTCAGGTAATAGATGATTTTCTGATAGATCATAAAGTAAAGATATGAAGGCATTCTAGTTATTGGTATATTTAAATATAAACACAATTAGCAATAATATTTATAAGTAAAAGAAACTCTTTAAAGAGCATCACAACAAATAGACATCCTAATTAAACATAGATGTTGGCAAACATAATTAGTCTCAAATTATCCAGAAAGCTATCTTTTCATGACAAAAATGCACAACATAATATTTAAGGTTCCTGCAGCACATACACATATTCATATGGTTATGGGCATGTTGATGATCTGCTTGGAGAACTTCTACTTGATTACTTCTCTAGGGTTGCACTATTAGTTCTCCTTCTCCAATGGTCTTTGTCCTGCTTCACTACCCTAGGGCAGGGGTGGGGTATGTAGGGCCACATAAGGCTTGAGAAATCTTTTGGTCTGGCCCTGCCAACACATTAGGGGTGAGTTAATTAAATGTTTGACCAAATATAGCAGGCTAATTTTTCAGCTGGTAATTTTGTATGGTCCATGAATGACGTTATAATGTCCAAATGGCCCTTGGCAAAAAAAGGTTCCTCCCCCCTCCCCCAGGGCTTCATTTTGATCTTGGTGTCTCCCTGATCCTCCCTCTAATAACTACATCAGCATTTTCTGGTTTCTCAGAGATGCTCTACAGAATTCAGTCATTTTTCACAGATCAAAAAACTTACTTTCTTAATGTATATAAAACATAGCAATTAATGCAAATTACTGTATGTACAATGTTAGGTTAGAAATTAATGATGTATTTAATATTACTCCTCTCAGAAAAATTGAATTTTATAAATGACTGAATCATATTATTTTCAGAACTAGGTCTTTTTTTTTTTTTTACCCTTATCAAAAGATTAGAGAGAGGTAGAGAGAGGAAGAAAGAGAAATATCGATTGGAAAGTGTCCCAACTGGGACTGAACCTGCAATCCAGGCCTGTGCCTTGGCTGGGAATTGAACTGGCAACCTTTCAGTACACCGGACAATGTTCAATCACCCAGGCACTCCAGCTGGGCCAGAAACAGGTCTTAATACTTCTTATATGTTCCTCGTTAGTGTCAATACTTAACAAGAGTGTTTTTCACTTGATATACCACTTAAGAAATATACTTTGGTGCTTTATAATGATAGATTACAGGCCCTCTTATACAACCACTAGAATCCCAGTGCACAAATTCATGCATTGGTGGAGTCCCTTGGCCTGGCCAGCGATCGGGGCCTATTGGGGTGGCTAGGGGGAAGGACCACGGGAAGTTGGCTATGGGAGTGTACTGATCACCAGGGGGCAGCTCCTGCATTGAGCATCTGCCCCCCAGTGGACAGCACACATCATAGCCACCGGTCATGGTCACTTAAGCTTTTATATATATAGACTAGAGGACCAGCGTATGAAATCGTGCCCAGTTAGGGTCCCCAGACCTAGCTGCGATCAGGGCCATGTCCACTGCCTCGCATAGCTCCTCTACCTCTGCAGCCCCCACCCCATGATGCTCCTCCACCCCACAAAGCTCTACACTCACAGCCTCCGCCCTGCAACACTCCTTCACCTCAGCCACCCACGAAGCTCTGCGTTCACAGCCCCCACCCCGCGATGCTCCTCAGCCTCTGCTGCCCGGCCATCCCCCGCTGTGCGAGCCGGACCAGTCATTTGGTCACCCTGGCTGTCACCAACACTGCCTTTTTATAGAGAGAGATCACATTTTACCAGGAAAACCTCACTATAATGGACTCATTTTCAGGTGAGGAGGTGTCTGATAAGGCTGAAAATCCATTATACAATGAATAAAGTAGGTTTTCTAAATGTGCATCTTAAAAAATTAACAAATTAGCTAGTTCACCTGTTTTTACTTATGTAGATAGATTTATGTGATTAAAATTAAGTATATATGAAGTTTAATGTCAAAGAAAAGTTTTCTATATGTATTACTGTACCTTTAAATTTATACTGAATAGGCCTATTAAATACATGCGTTATTCACCAATCGCTGCAAGTAAACAAATGGGAACAGTTAAAACTGCTGCAGAAATTAATGTCTGGGACGACAGAACCAATTACCGCAGCAATGTAATCATGTGCAAATAATTTGCTGAACGCTATTTATGAATAGTGATTCTTGGATTTAAATATGTAGACTATAGTTGTAGATAAATAGTACTTATTTATGTCAGCAAAATTACTACAGTATTTTCTCCAACGTATGACATACTCACTAAAATTTGTTAAAAATAAGTGACATAACAAAAATATAACCTGTCAATTTAACTATAAGCAAATCTTGGCTAAAAGCATTTTAAAACTAATAAGGTATTAATTTTCATATATGAGATATGGACTGGAAATTTTGTTCATTAAATTCTGTTAAATTGAGGTCTGCAAAATCAAGAGTTTACTGTCTTGCCAGAATTTCATATGCTTATGGACCATCTTAATTTTCAAAGTACTTTCACATGTTATTTTCTTTGACAGTTTAATTTTAATGTTTTATGCAACTTTTTTACAGTCTAACTCTCTGAAAATCAGCAATTCATGTGTAATTGCTATAAATGGTAACCTGGGTTAAAAAATGTTAGAAGAGCACATTACCAACACTTTTATGTACAGCTTTCCACATACAGTGTAAAACTCTTATGTAACAAATTCAGAATATGCCTCACTTATTGAACAAAACCTATGCTAGAGGTTGTGGGAAGAAAAGACAAGACAGGGTTCCTACTATTAGAAGCTTACAATCTAGCTGAGAACAGAAGACATCCGAACACATAAAAACAAAAGCTAGTAATTTTAAGTATGCTCAATAACATACAATGACATCCCTCATCATTCTTTTAGGGAATATAATGGGAATGTAGTTAAATACATCTTCATAGAAAAGGTGAACAGTGATTACAAAAGTTAACATACCTAATTTAGCCATCTTTTCAGGGTTTTTCCTATTCTGAAAAGTATAAACTTTATTCCCGCCAACGGCAGCAGAGCCATTTTTCAAAGATTCTGAAAGAAAATACAACATGTGTTTAGAAAAAAATCGAATTTAATTAACAGAAAATAAAGGTAAAATTTTAACTAAAAACTTAAATTTGTACCCATCACTGCCTTACATAAAGGTTTAACAATAGACATAAAATATTTTTAAAAATATACGGCAGACTATGATACCGTTTATATAATTTTCTTATGTATGTTTGTATTGATTTCAGAGAGAAAGAGGGGGACAGAGAGACAGAAACATCACTGATGGAAGAGAATCATGGTCAGCTGCCCCCTGCCCGGGCAGCCAGCTGTGGCCTGGTGCTCAGGCCGACACTCACCACTGAGCCACATCGGCCAGGCTCCACTGCCTTTTAGAGAGAGTGGGAGGGAGGGAGGGGGAAGAGAGGGAGAGAAACACGGATGTGAGAAAGACACATGATTGGCTGCCTTGTGCACGCACCCTGCAAACCAAGTATGTGCCCTTACCTAGGAATCGAACCCACAACTCTTCAGTCCCTGGTTGGGGGGGGGGGGGTGTGGGAGGCAACTGATTGATGTTTCTCTTTCTCTCTCTCATCCCCTTCCTCTCTGTAAAACTCAATTAAAAGAAAAGAATTGTAGAGAAAAAACCTATAGTAGAAACTCAGTACTTCCCACCTTTTCATCTACAGAGAAAAAACTGAAGTAATGCATTTCTCATGAGAAATATATTAATATAGCATCCATATGAAAAGAGTTCTGGAGATGGATAGTGGTGATTGTATCACAACATTTTGAATGTATTTAATACAAGTGAACTGTACTCTTAAAAATGGTACAGATGGTAAATTTCATGTTATGTGTATTTATAGTAAAAGAAAAATTTTTGGAAAAAATAATATGGCACACCATTGCCTAACCTGACAAATTACTTTATTGTATCTTGCAAAGCAATTTTGGCTATTTATAAATATACATTCCCCATCTCTCCCTAAGTACCTTGAACATCTCGTCCTAAAATTTCCACATAGTTCTTATCTTTTAAGACTTCCATGCCATCTTCCTCCAAATCATATTCTGGCTTCTTTATTTTTTTTGTGTTGACCAAAAGTTGAGGTCGCTCCTTTTTAAATTTAGCTCCTATAAGAACACCCACATAATTAGAACATGACAGGTATAAATTCTTTCTAAACATTATATTTAAATAAGTAAAATAATTATACTACTTATATTGTCATTACTAAAAGGATGAGAAAAAATCAGTATTTTTCTCTTTAATTAAAGAAGATCAAGAAGATAGTGAAGTGACTTGTGCTTTATGAAATTATTTCAAATTAGTTAAAAATATAATCTGACCACTCTTCCACTTATATAACTAAGTTAAAAAAAAATAAAACCTTGAAAGTGTATTATCACCACTATTGATTATTTCATACTAGAGACCTCGTGCATAAAAATTCATGCGCTGGAGGGGGATTCCCTCAGCCCAGCCTGTCCCCTCTCACAGTCTGGGAGCCTTCAGGGGCGGGAGGTAACCCGGCAATGAGGGGAAGACGACGCCCCATCACACCTCTGCTGCTGCCACTGCCGACAGCGCAAGCCTCAGCCAGCCATGGTTACCTGAGCTTTGGGTGGCCCCAGGTGCCTGGGCAGCCGCCATCTGAGACTTGACTGTGCCTTGGGCTGGCCCTGGGGCTCTGAAGGCAGGTGTACATCAAGGCCGGGCCTGCCAGGCTGAGGGGACTGGGCGGCACCATCTTGGGGCTGTGGGTGCTGCCATCTTTGAGGGCATGGCAGTCAATTAACATATTGCCTTCTTATTCGCTATGGGTGCCACCATCTTTGAGGGTGGGGCACTCAATTAGCATATTCCCTTCTTTTTGGCTGTGGATGCCACCATCTTTGCAATGGCATGAGAGTCAATTAGCATACTCCCTCATTATTACATAGTATTAGATACGGCTTATTTTTAATTTGAAAGGAGTAAACTAAAAAGTAAAGTAGTTTTTTACAATCTTACTAAATACTTTGCTATATTTTAAAAATAGAGGGCTATATTTTAAAAAGTGAAATAATCTATAACCATTACTTATTACCTCCTTCTCTATCAAGAATGTGATTAAGAACATCATCATCTCCAACAAACCGAACCTCCAGCACTTTGTCTTCCTTTAATTCCAATTTATTCATCATTGCCAACCTAAACAAAAGCAATAAAGCTCTCAAAAGATAAAAAAAATTCTTATCAACAGCCAAAAAAAATTAAACACTAACATAATACATATATATGTATAACATTTTGAAAAGTCTTTAAGTATGAAAAATATATCATGCATTATTGCATTAATATGTTTTTGATAATATGTAATTCAATGCCTTATCTGAAAAATAAAAGAGGAAGTGGTTCCTGGGTTTCGGAAAAAGCTAAATCCAATCAAGACAACTAAAATGAAGTAGCAGGAAAACAATTCTGCCTATAAAGCTCTAATCCACATGCAGAATAACATTACCAGAAAGGGAATGGTTAACACATGAGTTTAGAAAATGTGCAGCCAAAGACTATGGATTGGTAGATTTTAATTTCTGCTCTCTAGGAATTAATATAGTCCATTCAGAGAAGTCTGTATATTTCACTGTTATGCCAAGCCTGGATCAAATAATCCTCAAGACCTCCCATTACTATTATTGCATGCTTACCAAACAACTTTACAAATATAAATAAAGCTTTCTAGGTATCTTGGTAACTAAATAGTAAACATAAAACTTTGCAATATTTTATAGTCAGTTCTTCATTAAGCAAACATGAGTTTGGCAGACAAAAGATTAATCAACTCCAGCTACTCTGACAAAAGTTAGCTTCATAACTTATAAGAAAAGTAGCCTGATATTAATGATTCCAATTAACTGCAAGCTAATCAGTTTACCCCAAAAGTGATTTTCCTCCTCTCTTATAAATACTACTTTTACCTTTTCTCCTGACAAGAGGAACTATTGACTGTGCCCCTCATGAGTCACTTATTTGCATAGAGATAGACAACTTACTAAATGTTGTAACTAGCATTCAAATGACTTGCCTTAATTTTCATTTACCTTTAAAGGTGCTATTCATTCTGCAGCTGGAAAATTCCGGGGCAGTCACCTGTAACTGAAACAAAACCTCAGCCAGCGTCAACTAATAGGAAAAGAAAAGCAACCAAAGGCGGCGATGGGTTTTAACAACAAGACAGAGAGGGAAGTGCAGTTCTTACAGTCAAAGTTATTATGATAGCAGAGTACAGTTCTTACAAAGTCAAAGTTATTATGATAGCAGAGTACAGGGTAAAATGACCATTACCATTTTGGCTAAGAAACCTTAATAAATGAGACCTGGATCAGGGGTAGATACAGGGAAGAGGCCAAATTTTGAGCACATACTGCGCTAGACACAGTCCTGATTATTCTCCATGTATTCTCATTTAATCCTCACAATTCAGACAGGTTTATGCTTTGTGTATGAAGACAGCACTTCATCCATAACTCAGTGAACACTGCCATCGACACATCCTTTCGGACCATCCTTCTACTCACGATATTGCTTATGATGAGCACACAGGTGCATAGAAAGTTTAACGCATCTCCATGACATCTGTACAAATAAACTTATGATTTCTTTATATCTGTATACAGTTTTTTTGAGGGGCTATTTGCTAGGCACTGTGTTAGGCACTTTTATGTATACTAGATCATTAAATCCACTGAGGTAAAAAAAAAAAAGTACATAATTCCCCCTTTATTTATAGATGAGTAAACTGACTTAAATGTTGGGCACCAATTTTAGTATCAGATAAACCCGGGTTCTGATCTTAACTCCAGACTTACTAGTAGTAACTGTGTGGCTTTGGACAATGTTGGGATTATTAAATGAAATCATGTGCTTGGCCTATGAAAATGCTAATTAAATGTCCCCTTGGGTGGGTATTTTTACTCTAAACTTCCACTTGACCATGCAGAACTCTTGGACTTTTCGACATCCCATATAGCAGCTGACAAAAAAGTGCCAAATAAACGAGGACTGGGTGCTGTGCCCTTGCAGCGCAGGGCCACCCCACGGAGCTGCAGGGCCCCCCACGGAGCTACAGGAGCTGCAGGGCCCCCCACGGAGCTACAGAAGCTGCAGGGCCCCCCCACGGAGCCGCAGGGCCCCCCACGGAGCTGCAGGGCCTCCCACGGAGCTACAGGAGCTGCAGGGCCCCCCCCCACGGAGCTACAGGAGCTGCAGGGCCCCCCACGGAGCTACAGGAGCTGCAGGGCCCCCCCACGGAGCTACAGGAGCTGCAGGGCCCCCCACGGAGCTACAGGAGCTGCAGAGCCCCCCCACGGAGCTACAGGAGCTGCAGGGCCCCCCCACGGAGCTACAGGAGCTGCAGGCCCCCCCCCCCCACGGAGCTACAGGAGCTGCAGGGCCCCCCCCCCCACGGAGCTACAGGAGCTGCAGGGCCCCCTCCCCACGGAGCTACAGGAGCTGCAGGGCCCCCCACGGAGCTACAGGAGCTGCAGGGCCCCCCACGGAGCTACAGGAGCTGCAGAGCCCCCCCACGGAGCTACAGGAGCTGCAGGGCCCCCCCCACGGAGCTACAGGAGCTGCAGGCCCCCCCCCCCCCCACGGAGCTACAGGAGCTGCAGGGCCCCCCCACGGAGCTACAGGAGCTGCAGGCCCCCCCCCCCACGGAGCTACAGGAACTGCAGGCCCCCCCCCCCCACGGAGCTACAGGAGCTACAGGAGCTGCAGGGCTGCCCCACGTAGCCGCAGGGCCGCCCCACGGAGCCGCAGGGCCGCGGTCTCTCCCTTCGGCCCGCAGTGGGCACAGCTGTGCTGGCTCCATTCGGATTTCAGCTGCGAAACCACAGGGAACACATCCGCATCCCTTTACCGCCGGGCTCTCCCGAAGGAGCCTGGCTGATGGACGCCGCCCCGCCCCGCGCAGACCCGCTGGCTCGGTTCCGAAGTCCCAGGCTGGGCCACACCATGGGGGCTCGCTCCCGGGGTGGTCCTGGGACGGAACCCCCCCCCCCCCCAGCCTCCCCGTACCAGCCCCTCAGCCCGGACGACTCCTCGCTCTCGACAGAGACAGCTACGTGCAGCTCCCCCTTTCCAACCGCAGGCACGTGGGTACCGGGCGGCCCCTGCACAGAGGCCGATCACCGCCGGCCGGACAGACAGACAGACAGACAGACGGACGGTCTTCCCGGCGGGAGCCTGTCACCCCAACCACAGTTGACGGACTCCGGCCTGGGCCTCGCGCCGCCGACCCGTTGGCTGCGCTCCGCCAGCGGGGGCCCTGGGGCCGCGGGCTTGGACAGCCCGGGAGAGAGACGGGGGAGACGCAGCGACCCTGGCGGCGTGCCAAGGGGAAACCCGGGGCCCCGCGCCCCCAGCTCCGACGCGTCAGGACTCACCTCCCCGGCAGGGAGCGGAGCGGGCGGAGGGCTGTCTCCGCCGGACGCTACCCGGCTGCAGCGTTGCGGCGGGAAGGCCGCTGGGGCCCGAGGGGAAGGCGGAATCCGGGCCCGAGAGGCCAGAGGCCGGTCGCAGGGTCCGAGACCAAACCCCTCAGACACTGGCGGGGGTGGGAGCGCCGCTGGGTCACACCGAATCTCCCGCCCTGCTCCGGGGGCGGGGCGCGGGGAAGCCAATGGGAAGCGGGGCAGGGCGAAAGCGACCGCTCTTCTGGCCAATCGGCGCCGGCCTAAGGGCCCCGCCCACCTGGAAACCTGACGGAAACTGATCGGAAAGCGCTGGGTCAAGACCTTTCCTTCCTTCTTCCGCTTCCGGGGAAGGGAGAGGGCGTGCGGGCTGGATACGAGGAAGTTCAAGGAGGTGTGGCGGGTCTACGGGTTTCTCTGTCCCGAGAGAATCTTAAAAGTGTTCATTGGTTTCTCTAGATACCGTGTTGTTTTGTAGGAAAAAATATAGTAAGAATGAAGTCCCGTATTTTTTTTTAAACGAATATGTTTTTATCTTGTGTTGTTTTTTGTGTGTGCTTTTTGGTGTTAATCCTCACCCGAGGGTATTTTTTTCTCCAGTGAATTTCAGAAAGTGGGAGGGAGGGAGGGAAGGGGAGGAGAGAAATTCATGGATCTGCTGCCCCATGCACGCCCCAACCCGCAAGGGAATGGAACCTGCAACCCTTATGTGCACTGGTTGACGCTCCAACCAAGCACTGGCCTGGGTTATTCACTATATTAATAATCTAGACTAATAAAAGGTAATATGCTAATTAGAGTGGACATCTTCCAGACGTCATTCCAGACAAAGTCGCAGCGCTTTGAATATAAGAGTAATATGCAAATTACCATCATTTGGCTACACCCATAAGCCATGCCAACTGGCCAATCAGGAGCAAGTATGCAAATTAACCACAACCAAGATGGCTGCCTCCACAGAGAGAGCAGGTGGGAGGCTTGGGTTTCCCCAGGAATGGAGGAAGCCAAATTTTCCACACACCCTGGCCAGCCCAGGCCTCTGCTTAAGGCTACAATGCTTCAATGAAAATGGCCAGCCATGGAACTGGAGAAAGCAAGAGGGAGACTAAGGTTGCCCCTGGCGATGAAGGAATCCAAGCTTTCCCCACATCCTGGCCAGCCCAGGCCTCCGCTTAAGGCTACAAAGTTTCAATTATATAAAATAAATAAACTCCAACAGAAATGGCTGCCATCACGGAGGGAGCAGAAGGCTTGGCTCCACTCCAGGAGTTTCAATTGTAAAAGATAGATAAATCCCAGATACCAGGACCTCCACTTGGGTAGCCGATGAGCATGGCCAGTCCGCAAACCACCATAGGTCCCTCGCCCAGACTGCCCCATGCCCCAAGGGAACCCCCACCCTGATCCAGGACACCGTTCAGGGCAAATCAGCTGAGCTCCACCCATGCACCAGGCTTCTATCTAATAAAAGAGTAATATACAGACTGACTATCACTCCAACACACAAGATGGCTGTCCCCGTGTGGTCAAAGATACTGCCCCCATGTGGACACAAGATGGCCAGCAGGGGAGGGCAGTTAGGAGATCAGGCATGCAAGGGAGGGCAGTTGTGGGCGATCAGGGCAGCAGGGGAGGACAGTTGGGAGGGACCAGGCCTGCAAGCAAGGGCAGTTGGGGACAATCAAGCCTGCAGGGGAGATCCTTTAGGGGTGACCAGGATGGCAGAGGAAGTTGGGGGCAAACAGGCTGGCAGGGGAGCAGTTAGATATCAATCAGGCTGGCAGGAGAGTGGTTAGGGGTGATCAGGCTGGCAGGCAGAAGCAGGGGCAATCAGAAAGGCAGGCAGGGGAGCAGTTGGGAGCCAGCAGTCCTGGATTGTGAGAAGGATGTCCGGCTGCCCATTTTGGCCTGATCTTTCCAGTAGTGTTAGGGTTTAAATGGGCAGTCAGACATCCCTGGATGGGTCCCAGATTGGAGAGGGTGCAGGCTTTCCTGAGGGACACACCCCACCCCCATGCACGAATTTCGTGCACCAGGCCTCTAGTTTTGAGTAAAAGGAGACAACTGAAACAGTCAGTGACTCTCATGTTTCCTATCTAAATGCAGAGCTATGCCGAGGAGAAGGAAATGCAAGGCTGGGTGAGTTGCATTATACCTTCCTCTTCTGGAACTGCTAGCCAGCCCATAAGTGGTTTTGGATTAAGGCATAATAATAAATAAGATATAAAGAAACTTCATGTGTTTTGTATTATTGGATCTGAATAAAAGAGAAAACAGAGCCTTAGTCTAAGTAAGAACTAATAGCCACAGGGAAAAGAAGCACAGAAAAAAATTTCTAGGATATAGATGAAAGGGAAAAGAGAAAGAGGGCCTGGACACAGTCTTTCATTAAATCCCCTTCCAAGCGATGGCAAAAGCATACACTGGAAAACGCAAGATGCAGAAGATGAAGTTTGATAACTAGAGAAAACCAAATGCTGGTGTATGGGGAAATTCACTTACAAAATTCACCACTGAAGGGAGTGTAAACGAACCTATCCTATATAATAAAAGCCTAATATGATAAGGGTCCAGTCATCCATTCAACCAAAGTGTAATATGCTAATGATATGCTAAGGCCACTCAGCTGCTCGCTATGATGTGCACTGACCACAAGAGGGCAGATGCTTCAACTGGTAGGTTAACTTGCTGCTGGAGTTCAGGCCTGACCAGCCAGCCGATCAGGCCTGAACCAGATAGGTCAGAGCCCTCCCGCAGTTCCTCCCCAGCTGGCCAACCTCCAGCTCTCTCCCTGGCCCCAAATGTGCACTGGTGAGGTTCCTCAGTCTGGCCTGTGCCTTCTTGCAATCTGGGACCCCTCAGGGAATGTCAGGGAGCTGGTTTCAGCCTGACCTTACAGGCCAGGCTGAGGGACCCCACTGGTGCATGAATTTGTGCACTGGACCTTTAGTACTTAAATAATGGCTTTTTATAAGGACCCACAAAAGAAAACTTTCTGACATTTCACTACAGAAAGAGTTGTACTTCACCTGACAAAATGATTTAAGGGTACCGCAAATCACATAATTAATCTTCTCTCTGCTCAGAGATAAACTTCTATCTCAACAATAACATACATGTATTAATTTTACTTCTGCCTTCATGTTCACTCTTATTTTATGGTGCTCTATATATAGTTTTATATAGTGCCTTAATTAATTTCATAAACTGCCTCAATTTAATAGAGTGTCATATAAGTAAAAGGTTCAAGCATTCATTAATAATGCAATAAAAATGCAATGAAAGATCATTTTAAGGTATGAAATTTAGGTAAGATATAAAATTAACTCAGAGAAATCCAGTCAAAAGCAAATAAAGCTGTATTTTTATACTGTACAAAAGAAAATTTACATTCTTAATGTTACTAGATACAACTAGGGAAAAATTACACATCTCTTAAGAAACACAATATTTAACATCTTACATATGTTTCTGCATTGCAGACTAATAATGAATTTTATACATCTTTATTTACAATACCTTAAAATATTTTTTCATCTCTGGCAGATATATTTACAGGTCAACAGTGTCTACATTTCACATTTCAACAATCAACAATATTAACCGGTTCAGTAAGACAGTTAAGATAATGGCTTACATGCACCAATAAATATGATCTTAAATGTGCAGGTTTTTTTCTTCAGCTCTGAAAACAAATGAAGGTTTTTGCTAGTCCTAGGTTGAAAGAATATCAGTCAATAGAGAGCATATTTTCTTCATTCATGCCTATCCTATTTAAATTTTCACCAGCACTATTTATTCTCTGAATACTTGGGAAGTTTATACCAAGCCATAGGTTGATACTGGGTTAAAAAAAGAAAGTGGGGGGTGGGGGGAGAAGAAGAGCCGATCTAAATGTACATTCCATAACCTTTTATGAAGCAAACCTGTGAAAGTGGGATATTTTCTTTTCACCTGTCCATTTTGACAGAGATCAGACTACATAATGCTCAAGTAGGAAAAACTTCAGAAACTGTAGCACAGAGCCAATTATGGGGAAAGTCATTTTTGCCATAAAGAATGTTTCACTTAACCATTTAAACTGACTGTAAAGCCAGCCTAATTTTTAGAAGAATAAAAACGATTCATTGTAAAGCAGTTGATGTACTTATTACAAATATTTTAAAACACATGGAGCATTGGGCATTATCTCTCAATTCAGTTTGGAGAAAACCCACAAACCTATATTAATAATTGTTAGAAAGCCAATTTTCTTTCCCAGATAGCTGGGAAAGAGCAATGCATCCATTACTTTTAACTACCACCTGGTATTAAAAATTACAATACATAGAACCTGTTTGGAACAGCAGTTAATAAACAATTACACTTCATATTTTCCACAAAAAGATCACTATTTAATAGTTTAAATAAATCTTTTAGTTCTTATTGGTCTATACATTTTTTAAAAGTATTTTAGCTTTTGATAACCCAATCATGTTTTTCTGCAAAGAAAAAAATATACCCAGTGATCATGTACATAAATTATGTAAACATGCCAATTTACACCATATCATACTTACTAAAAATAACTCCCACTGCCCATTTGAAAAGTGCATTTCCACAATTATCCCCTCAATTTTATTTTTTTTAAGTCACAATATCATGCAATATGCTAATCTTAAGAACTTGCCCCCTTTTTTATTCAACTGATGAACAGAACCCTTGCTTTGCATTAAGGAGACGTGAAAATGTGCCACCGTAATATCTGGACTTAACCTGAAACTGGTACTTTTGCTACAAGTGTAAATGTTGACATTTTACTAACAGTAAGAAAACCTCAAATGGAATCTTGTAGCTACTACTCTATATCTATGTTCCAGATTAAAGAATAATTTGGCATCTATTTCTCCCAGGGCTAGAAAGCAGTCCTTCATGTTAAAGTAGCCTCATTCCTTAACAGTTAGGTATTTTAACAATTATATTTGGCTGATATATTTTCTTTGGTAAATTTTGTAACCAATGAAATCATAAAGAATTTCATCTCATATAATTAACACTAAGCTGTGGACACTCAAATACAACAAACCAGATTGATATCAATTATGAAGTTGGGGATGGACTACCCAATTAAGTTTATTTTGCTTTGAAAATAAAAGTTTTTTAAATAATTAACTTACTTCCAGCTATTTTAAAGTCACAATTATTTTTTAAAAGATTTATTTATACTTTAAGCCACAACTAATTCTAATTATTTGGGTAAAATCTGTATTAAACATAATAGCAGACATCTGAATGAGCCTTAATTTATAAACATTTTCTCAAAATCCAAAAGGAAAACATAGAACTTACATTTCTGTAATGTGCTGCCAGGTTATTTCACATCATTCCTAGCTTTCTGCTAACATCTGTCCCTAACCGTCTGCTCTTGTATCCATTTGTCATGTGACCAATGGCTACGACTACACAAATACTGGAGACTGAAGTTAGCAAAATTGTGTGGTTTTATGGTCGGATTTAGAAAAAATGTGCCTACAAGGCAGGGTAAGTTTCGGTGATGACGACTCCTCTAATTCTCATGGCTGAGGATCACCACACAAATTCCTGGCACCACCAACAATCTAGTGTAGTTTAAGTACACACTGGATGATTCCATGAATTGGATTTGCTAAGAATGTTCAGTGCCAATATGATATACCCATTAGGTATATAATACAGGTAATACTAAAATGTATGTCTCACATTAATAAACACATTACCTTGGCAATGAAAAAGTATATCAACCTAGTAACTCATGATTTTACTTGCACTAACAATTTTATACTACATCCCATCTTCTTATAATCTGGCAAATATGCTAATATTTAGGGTTTCAGTTTTTAATAATATCTAGTTTTTCAAACAACTTATTTCTAAAAAGCACTTTAGAAAAATTAAAGTATTACAAATAAGGGTCACAACCAACTTGGTGGTTTAAAACATGACAATAATCATTCAACTTGAAAGATAAAAAGTATCATGTTCAGACTATTTAACATAGCCATAGTATAGAAAAGTTGCTCTAAAATTCTTATAGATTTTCCAAACCACTGGCATGACCTATTCAACATTTTTAAACTGAAAAATAAATACATATGTGAAATGTTGATTTAAAAAAACATAAAACAAAATTTACCTTGCAATCCAAAATCAGAAATGAAGGGATCTCCTTGCCAGTGTTTGTACAAATAGTGTGCTATCCCCTAAAGACACCTACTAATTATTTTTAAATTTACAAATGAACATGCAGAGAATTAAATGAAACAACTGATTGTCAACAACTAAAGTACTCAAAAATGGACCAATAACACACCTCACAAAGTGAGGTAGAAAAAACACCCCACTTCATTAAAATATTCACAAATATAGTGCAAACTAACCAATCTGAAAGAAGTTATTTTCAGTATTCCAGTGTCTAATAAATAATTATAATTCACTTAAAAGCTACTAAGTGGAATGTTCGAATATAGGTTGAAAATATTGAGCTTATATAGCTGAGACTACCACATTTAAAACACTGTACATTGGATATACACTTTGAGTAACGTGACAGTCACCATCCCATTATGAATACAAGCCTTTTTTAGTCACATAAGGGAATGTTGCTTTTATCTCTCTTGCTCTAAGCACAAGGAAGGTTCAATCTCTTTTGACATTAGAAGTTAATGGAACTGAATTTAATCTTTACTTTGCAATCCTCCATTGTGCAAAACAATTAATTAACCTGCTACCTAGGTGACTGTGAAAGCTGGCTGATTCAAAAATTACTTTAAAATAGCAACACTGATTGAAGCCATTTCATTGGGTTTATTTTTGCATTTAAATAGATCTCCAGCAATAAATCAACTATAAAATGGCAGCATATACTGTTATGTGGCAGAAAATAGTAAGGCATAAATTAGAATAAGAAAAATGTATCTATCTTTATATCTGTGGTATAAATACCTACATTTCCAACACTTCCCCATCTATATTTATTACTCTGTATTTTCCTGATTTTAATACTTTCCTTAATGTGCTGTATTCACCAACTACTAGTCCCAAACTGGACAGACACTATGGAAATGGAGAGTGTTACATAACACAGTAGGAGTAAAGGGTGGCAGTAGGGCATTTGATGGGAGACAGGAGTTTTATTCTGGCTCTGCTTCTCGGTTATGTGACCTTACTTATGTCACAACTCCTTTGGGCCTCAGTTTCCTGAGGATGGATGGGAAAGGGGAGTGTTGTTAGGAGATTAGCAAAGTTATTTCTAGGGTCTCTGCTAGTATAAAATTCTATAATAAACAGGCACAGAAGAGTAATTAGGAGAGTAGGGGGTCAGAATTTCAAATTACAATCACCCCCCAGACAGCTTCTAAAATGTTTATTTTAAAATCTTACTTCTGAGTTAGCTTTTTACTTTACACTTTAGTTTGCTTTCTAGTAACATGATTTTAATTACTATCATAGAGAAGAGTTCCCCAATCCTTCAATTTTCTTAATCCAGCCTTGTATAGATGGCATCAAATTGTTTTATTATAGAAAACAAGTATTTTCTCCCTAACTAGCTGTTCCACAGATAAAAGGACTTTTCCTTTTAAAATGAACATTAGGAAGTATAAAATAAAAGGATGTTAAAGGATATTGCTGGCATATATTTTAACAACTATTGTACATCCGAGACATTTTTAATTAAATCCAATAATGTAGACGAATATGAAAAATCTATTAAATCTGTTAAACTAATTCATTCCCATTTAAATTAAACCTTGCACAGGACATAAATCCTGAATGCAAAGTTTGAACTAAATAAAAGTTCATTAGGGCCAAATCACATCACTTAAAAAAAACACACATAAATGTTATAGTTTATACAACATTAATGGGTTATGTATACATACAAAATATATACATAGACATACACATAATTGAAATCCTCTAAGTTGTACGTTTTCAAAACCAACTTTTCACGCATAAAGATTTCTAATAAACCAAAGGGAGATGTTACATTTATTCGAGCTTTTGCTGTAATTTGATATCATTTGGTATTTTTTGTGTGCTTTAATTAAAGTCATACTAGAGTTAGATGCCAATAATGTACAATCTGCTGCATTAAAAACAGCCTCCCAAGTCAAGTGGGTATTTCTGCCATAAAAGTAACTGGCCTTCAGAAATGGCCAAGGTCTCTCGCTCTGGTTAAGTATAATGCTCTTTTCCTTTTATACCTAAACTTTGCTTTCCTTACTATGTTACAAATCTTCACACTTCATTTATTTTGGCTAATTTTTATCATTTATCTAACATCTCTTAAATTAGAAATAAGGGATACCTAAAATATTGTCTTTGTGATATATACATATACACACCATATATACACACATACGTACACACATACAAATCAATAAATCTCTATCAACTTTTACCTTTATCCTGGACTTTGGCAATTTCGTACATACTAGTTCAGGTTCTAGTTTTCCATTTTAATATGAGATGGAAAATGTTACAGACCACCAAATTCAAACAGGCATCTAATTGTTTTTATACAGATTATAACAAAATCCATTTAAGAACAAACAAAACAAAAACCTCTTATAATTTAAAAAAAAAAAGGAGGGGGAGAATTATAGGTATGAAAAGAGTAAGAGGCATTTTTCCAGTTATTTTATTTATCAAAATCTATTATAATTTTAATTGGTAAAGGTAAATTTTAAACTTCGTTAATTACGAGAATACTTGCTTTCTATAAATTCAGTATATTTTTTCTTTCACAAAAATAAATATACAAAGCACTAATAGTTCTGATGTATTTTGTGGAAGGATAACACAGCAGTTCAAGTCACAATATACTGATTTTCAAAAACCAACATATTCTCTTCTATTTAATCAAGCATTCGAGCTGAGACCAGAGGAGGTCATAATGAAATTTAACCAACCAAATCAGATTTTTTAAACCGATAATGCATTTTTGTAGCATATTTACCAAATGCTACTTTACATACATTCAACATTTAGCTTACTGGCAAGATTTCAAAGTTTTATAAAAATGAGAAACTTCTGCAGCGATATGACTAGAAGGTACACAAATTGCATTACATCAAACACAAAGGCAGTGTGGTCCTTGTAGGAGAAATCAAGACAGTACCCCCTCGTAGAAATGTTCTATAAAAATGTGTCACATTGAAGTGTCAGTGTTTTCAGCCAATTATCTGTCCCTGATGTATTTCCTTGGAGTATATGATATATCAGGACCTCAGGTTTCTTAATCCAAAATACCTGACTGAATCTAGGTACATCTAGAAAGCAGCTGAAAGGGTTCTCCAATAGTCTGACATCACAGAAAGAACTTGAGAAATCCCTCTCTTTACCTGAAGACGTACTTGTTCTACTTCAGTCGTAAGCTCACAGAGAAAGAAAACCGATCAAAACCTCCCCTCACACACAAAATCCCATATAAGCTAAACAAAGTCCATCCCCCCCTCTACAAACCCCCAGCACCAAAGTGTCAGTCATTCCTGGGAAAAAGAACATGCCCCTTGGATTCTCTGATTTGTTAGCTGTTCAAACTTGTGGGGAGGAGGGAAGACATGTTAATAATGACTATAGAGCCATTGAGAAAGTGCATTATCAATTATTACACAATCAACTGCCCTCTAATGGAGGTGGCTACACTTGATTCAAATGCCTCGGTAACTAAACATTCGTATCCTCGAGATGAAGGAGATGGGAGAAAAAGAGACACTTATTTTAATAAAAAAGTGCAGAGTCTACCACCTTTCCCCATGCTTCTCAAGAAAATGATTGCACAGACTCAGAGAAGTCCAAAGTCATAGCAGAATCTCTGAGGCACTCCTGGTTAAGAGAGAAAAAAAAATATGACCCAGTATTCATAGTTTATAGATTATGAGAACAAACCCGTTTTTGTGTGTGTGTGTGTTTTTAAAAGAAAGCCAAAGAATCATTTCATAGGGATCATATACACCATTTCCTCTAGCACATCCTCAGTCTCACAGTGTTGAAATGGGACCGATCAGCCTACGATGGATTGCACATCACCCAAGGAGAAAGGAAGGCATGGAAAATGCAAACATTTTATACTGCTTCACAAACACATTCACAAGGAATAGGTGAAGAGAAGATATGGGAAGGAGAAGAAAGAAAACATTATTGCTGTTTCCATACAAAATACAGTATGAACACACCTAAACTAAATCAACTCTTGATTACGATGACCAATATTCTCACAATGTGGGATGAAGTTTCTTCTTGCACAATGAACTGTTCAGTTGAAAAGGTACGCAGAAAGAGGAGAGGGAGCCAAATCTACACCTGGGATATTAGCTGCATATTGAAACTCGGGGATCGAGACTGCTTGGTTAAGGGGGCGCCTGGGCTGAGGAGCTCTTTACCTTCTCCAGCTTGACCTAGCCGGTCTTCCTGCAGACTGATAGTCGAGTATCGATTAGCATTGCTAGTTGCTAAATTAGTAACTCCCTCAGTGCCAACCCCAAAGCTGGTACCTGCTTGACTGCCATTCACATAGTCAAACGATTTGCTAGAGGAGGCACTGGCTGTCCGGACTAGACTCACACTGCTGGCTTTTGGCACCACCTGGCCGGCAGGCAGGCTCAGGTGCTTCTTCATCGCTGTCAGCTCAATGGAATCTACACTACGGTCAGCAGGTTGCTGTGCATACTGCCTGCGAACTACTGAATCTCGGGGGCTTTCACTGGATTTGATGGGAGAAGCTGTTTCTTTTTCCTTGACTGAACGGCCAGTTGCTACTTTCCTTAAGCTTCCCCTCTGAGAAGAGGAGGATGGCTTGGTCCCAATTGGCTGATTGCTGAGGGAGGCCCCTGATGAAAATCCTTCATCTGCATCATTTAGGTTTACCGACTCCTCTTCTCCATTTACCCCCTCAGCACCTAAAAAACAAACCAGAAAGACTCAGCAATCGCCAAAGTAAGTAAGAAGTAGCTGTGAATAACAACTCAACTGACTTTATCTCTTGGGTAATGTTAGATATAAGTTGGCAATGGCTTTGTTATCAATACTTCCCCTAAATAATCTATGGGAAGAAACCTTAATCTACACAGAATTCTAATGTTATTCAGTTTATTTAGCTTTAATAGTCTAACTTTTGTAAAATTATCCCCAAATTAAATTAGTATACTATCAGACTTTAGGGGTTACAAAACAATTTTAGGTAAAATACAACGTTTTGTCATCATAAATCTTTATAATACATCCTTATCAATTTGAGGTGGTCATATCTATTTAAATAAACAAAATTTTTCCTATCGTCCTTAAACCATCATAAAATAAACCTCTTTCTAATTTCAGTCAACCAGAATAATGCCAAAAATATTTATCTGTAAAAAGCCAAACCCTTTTTAACTATAATAAAAATTTATATTTCTTCAACAGTTCACTGCTTCTAAATTACTTAACCTTTATGATAGAAGTAGTAAATTTTCTAATTCTAAGAAAAACTTTACATTGCTCCAATTGTATTCCTTATTGTATTTTGTCTTACGGACATATTTAATCACTGGTTTCCACATTTTCTTGATCAATTAATGTGAAGAAAATACTTGATTATCAGAGGGCAAGCTAGGGAACCAGAAGGAATATTTTAAAAGGATTTTTACTTACTATATTATGTATTTCTGCACAATTTTAAATTTTTAGTTTGAGAAGTATATGTTCATAATCACCAAATACTATAATGCCCAATTATGTTTCATGCAGAAACTGCAGTTAACAAAAAAATCCTTTTCTTTGGATTTTGTAAGAAGGGAAGAAACATATATTTAGCTTGAAATTTCCAAAAAGCCCAACTGTCTTACTGAAGTATGAAAAACATTCTCTTAGAAAATAATACATTTGCTTCTTTAAAAACTGATAGCGGTTTGCTACATCACTGAGTATGTTTACCAGACTTTGAGAACTTTAGCCTGAATCTACATGCAGATAGCAACATTATCGTTAAGGTAAAATGTTAGGAAGGAAATCTAGACAAATATTACCTTGTGATAGGGTTACCTAAGTAAACTATATATGAAATATTTAAACACAATCTTTACTTAACATAGTATCTGAAAAAATAAGAATATTTTCTTAGTTATATTTTCTCATAGGAATTAGTTATTTCCTTCGTTCAAAAGAAGAATGAAATAAGCTATCCTTAAAGCAAAAAGCACCTTGTTAGTTTTATCCAGCAGTTTAATAACCTTTAATCATCATGCAAAGCCATATGAAAATGCAGCTGACACCACTTCTCTCAACCCCTTGTTCGAAAGAATAGGATAGAATACATCTCAAATAAAAAACTTTAAATTATATGCCCATGATATCATCTTAGCAATTTCCTTCAGTTAGTATGAACAACTCCAAAATGCCCAAGAGGGTTAGTGGTGCAGAATTGATCTCAGTATTCTAAAACCAGGAGGAAACAGAAATGTATTATTGGAGATATAAAATTAGGAAAGGAGACTGAGAGACTTAGTGCTAGCTTCTGAATCTTGCCACATGCAGAGCTGGTGCCCAAGCAATATGGCCACAGAGGAGATGAAGACAGCATAAAAGCCACCATGCAAGAAAACTACTGATTTACATACTAAAATACTGTTTCGGTACAACAGAACACTGACTACACTTTAATCACAGGCATCCTCAATTCAGTAATGATTCTAACTCAAGCTTTAAAAATCACAAAACGTTACCTGACAATCAGAATAAAGGTAAGTAATGGGCTCATAGTATCAATGTCAATATACAATAAATACAGGTTTTTAAAAATATATATTTTATTGATTTTTTTTACAGAGAGGGAGGGAGAGGGACAGAAAGTCAGAAACATCGACGAGAGAGAAACATCGATCAGCTGCCTCCTGCACGCCCTCTACTGAGGATGTGCCCGCAGCCAAGGTACATGCCCTTGACCGGAATCGAACCTGGGACCTTTCAGTCCGCAAGCTGATGTTCTATCCACTGAGCTAAACCGGTTTTGGCCAATATATACAGTTTTAATTGTAAAACTATTTAAAACCACATACCAAAAAAAAAAAAAGTGTTCTTTTTTTTTTTTTTAAAGGTCAATTACCAATGTTTATCCAAAAGCTCCAGCAGACTTCAGGATTACCAGGACTTTACAGAGGCTTTGGTAATTTCCTTCCCTCAGCTTAAAAAACCTCAAGGAAATTCTCTGGCGCTCTCCCTCCCCTGGGCTCCCCGCACCTTTCCATTCCCCTCCTCTTTGCCCCAGGCCTGCTACCTTTGCCCTTCTCTCTCCTAAGCTCCAAGAGCCTTTTCTTCCACCTCCGTAACTTATTTCCTGAGCCCATTTCTTCTACTGCTCATTTCTTCCACCTCTGTGACTTTCTAAATAACCTTTCATATTATATATGTGCAAACATACATATATACTGTAACTATGCCTTAGAACATATTCCCTTTCTAATATTCTCCCTGGGTGATAACAATGCTACTGATGATCCAAAGAAGAAACAAGCAAAAAGAATTTTTTAACCAAAAAGGATTTTTAACAAACTTTTCCATATGTATGCCTTTCCTTATAAATTTAGTTTCTACTAATACTGATTTAAAACTACAATTTAATCTACATTAAAAGACAAAATAACTTTTGAGAAATTTCACACACACTGAAATTTCAAGCTCAGTGAGAATGGCTATACTCCACCCTCAAAAACTGCAATTTCTTACTAGTGATACTACTATTTTGGTTCCTTTTTCAAAGTGTCTTATTTTGATCAATTGGAAAAAATGTTTCAACCATACCTCACATTTTCTAGAATATCATCAAGTGTTAACATAGTACAACTACACTTAGCACAAATACTCCAACACTCTAACAATGGTAGGAGATGTACTCAAGTGGCTCATTTAGTCATCCACAATGTTAAGAAACATCTGAAACCTATATAATTTTAGTAACCAATGTCACCCCAACCAATTCAATTTAAAAAGGAAAGCAGAAAGGAATGTTAAGAAATAGGATGTTGTCCCATTTATATCAATTTTGGATTCAACATCTATTCACATATTATTTTTATGCCTCTACACAAGGATAACAGATACAGAAAAATGAAAAGGGAAGGCTGCATTTCTCACAGGATCTCTGCAGAACAGCACCAGCTCTTTGGGTCCCTAGATCATGCACATGCAACGCTGGTCAAGAAAGTAAGGTTAATCTGGGCAAATGGACAGAGGCTAGACTTAAATTCTTACTGAGCATGCTCAAATGTTTAATGCACCAAAGAGCAAGAGACTTCCTTAAGGTGGAAGTAACTGCTTCATGGATGTTTGGTCTTTAAAATATGTAACCTATTTTAAAACTACTTGCTATGTTTCATAAATTAATGTAAAGGCTCCACGGTAGCAATTCATTAAATAATTTAAAAATGATTAGGCTACAATTCCCTCTTTCACAAAGCCAACTCCTATGGCATCCCAGGAAAGCAGCCAGTAAACACTTTCCTATCGGGGAAAAGTGTTCTTTTCCAGGTGGTGGTGGTGGTGGTGGTGGTGGTGGTGGTGGTGGTGGTGGTGGTGGTGGTGGTGGTGGTGGTGGTGCTGGTGGTGGTGGTACCGGAGAGCAATGGGGATTTTTGGAAGAGAAGGGATGATTCTCATTTTGAGATACCTACAGTGTAGAAACAAGATCTACCGGATACCTGACCTCCAAATAATACATTTCAACTCTGTTTGGGCGGTACATAAGGTAATCATTATTTATAATAAATGATAAAATGTAGTGTGCACCATAGTACATCAATAGAGGAAAGATGTCAATAGTTCACTGGTTAGACCCAGGCAACTTGACCCGAAGATTATGAAAAGCCAATCAATACCAGTTTACTCTATTAAAGATGTAATAGATGTATTAATTGGCTACCCTGGGTTTAGAGATAAAATTGCCGGCTCCACTTTAGTCCAATTTCTTAAAGATAATGTATTAATGTTTGAAAATTCTCCGCACATATTCTTAAAGAATAAATTATTATAAGAGTTAAATAAACTCACATTGACTAATAAGGCTCATGTCCATTGTGTGCATTTTCCCTCTCTGTTAGAATAAACATGCTCAGTAATGAGAAATTCCAAGCATTTGCAGACCTCTCAGAGATAGGCCTCTGCCTTGTTAGTAGCCATGCCAAGCTGTTCTTTGATTACACAGGGATGCAGACTCCAGGCCAGCACAAATGGTAACTAAAGATTGTACTTGACCTGAAACTAGGCCTATGGGGGTTTGTGCTTTGCAAGGAGGAGCTAACGCACTCTGGGGAGCGGAAACACACACTAGAACGGGAAAATGTTCTGCTTGGGGTTAGCCAGCCAGGACCCTCCTCCAGAAACTGCCTCACTGACTGCTGTCTCCTCATCTCTGTCCTACCCTCTGTTGTGGCCGCTGCTGAGTTGGGCTCCGGTGAGCCGTGCTCAGGGGTCCTGCGCACCAGCGCCTCCCCCTCGTGCACTCGTTTGACTCCTAGGCCAGTGGAGCCGAGTTGGGTCGGGGAGCCGGGAGTGCTCGAGTCAGCCTCGTGTGAGAAGTCAAAGCCATCTGGGATTCAACACATAACATTTTAGTGCTTTTGTGCTCCTCTATTCTTTCCGAGCATTCTGACCCAGGCAGGTAAGAGAATGTATAAATGGGTATGATATCAACACAAACACTATTTATACAGTTACATGTGTGTGCACAGCATACACACACATAAGGCAGCAGGTGAACAATGTAAGGTTTGCAAATGAATAGGATAGAAAAACAGGAATCATTAAAATGGCAGTTAATTATCTTAGCCAAGACACCTTGACTATTCAAGTACCACATGACTATAAAATACTGCTGGATTCAGCACTTATTAAAAAAGGAAAAGCAGATAAAAATCTAAAAACCAATAATCATTCTTTTTATGGATAGCTTGTATTACACCATTAGTTTGGCTAGTTATAATTTTCTCCCACAATGCTCATACATGCACCTTTGTCCACCAGAAAGAAACTTTTTTCCTATTGCTATTACTAGTTCAAAAAAGATAAAAATTAACTTGATCTTATTTTCTGTTTCAACATTCATAAGGAATTCTAAGTAACATCTATTTTATTAAAATACATTTAACCATTTTAGTGCTACTTTTAGAAGTTGAACAGTTTTACTTTAATTATAGAGAGTACTATAATATCATGGGCTAATATAGTCTATAAAAACAGTGATAAATTTAACTGAATCCATGAGTGAACTATAGGGATTTTGTCCTCACCTTCTCTCCTCCATCTATGGCGACGGATGGACGCTGTTGTAATTGCAGTCCGAGAAATCCTGGGCACTGTCGGAGTGACTTCCACTTTAAGTACTTTCTGGCCTTCTTGTGAAGAATCAGGAGCATCGAATGGTAATGAATTTTTCATGGCATTAGCAACCTAAAATGATAATGTAAGTCTAGACATATTTACAACTTATATACAATTTATACTTATTCACACTTACTCATTTCCATAATTTCTGAATATGTATTTAAAATGCGTTCTATAAAATATAAAAGTAGAATGTTTCAGAAATATTTGTATTTCTATTATTCTGTATTGTTCTAGGCAGGTTTTTAAAATGAGAGTTTATCTTTTTTAAATGTCAGTCATCTTACCAATTTCTTGAAGTTATTGTCTTTCAAGGAGGAAATACATTCCATAGAAGGAAAATTGTTTAACATTTGAATCCTGACATAAGAAAAATTAAAGTTTCTGATCCTTTAGGTAGTAAATAACATGCAAAATTAATCTGATTAAAATAATTAGCCTTTTCTCCACGCTTTTGTTTCATAAGAAATTTTTCCCTACATGTCTGATATTTTGTCCCAACACTTTCTGCTCTCCATAGAGAGTAAAATATCTGGCTCAAGAGTAATTGCCATTGATTGGTTTATGTTTCTTTTAGAGAACCAAGATTCTTCTCCTGCAACGGCCTCACTGACTTCTTTTGATTTTTATTGACTATTTTTAATGGTCTGTTTTCATTAATTTTTAGAGAGGAAGGGAAAGGGACAGATAGAAACATCAATGAGAAAGTAACATAATCAATTGCTTCCTGCAGGCCCCCTACCAGGGATGGAGCCAGCAAGCCAGGCATGTGTCTTGAACGCCCGGGAATCGAACCGGCGACCTCTTGATTCATAGCTTGGCGCTCAAACACTGTCACAATAGCCAGGTGGGCTTATGTTCCTTAATGGGGCAGTGCTCATCTGGCAGAGATCTTGAGATTGAGGACTGTCCTTCTCCCTCCCTCTCCACTTGGACAAGGACAGGACAACCAACCCAAACATTCTGTGCAGAGGGAGCTGGGGGCCTGCTTCAAGGTCTGTTGAGGGGTGGGAAGTTAAGTCTTTCAGACTAGCCTTTATCAGTGCTAAAGATAATGCCTTCTTTTTCTATTTGTCAACTATTTTATCTACTTATCATCTGCTCTAGATTTGAATAGAAAAAAGGATGTTATTTATTGGGTCCCTAAGAGAAGCCCAATAATAAAGAACTTTTCCAGGACTAGAGATTACTAATCTCTTTAACTATGTTGCCTTGAAAGTGCCCCTCTATTTAATTTTTAAGACTGTTTTACAAAGATAAATGCATGGATTTAAAGAGTCTCTCAAATGCAAAGTATTATTACTGTAATATAATTTTTACAAATCTTGTTATCCATTCATTTTAATGTAAATGTGAGAGTAAAATTAGGAATGATGACATTAGAAAAAAATGGGAATTTAAAGTAGAAAAAGGGTAAGAAAATGACTTTAAAAATTGTACTTTTAAAAGTACATAAATAATTTTTAAAATAGCATTATAAAAACACTGTAAAAAGATTAGAAAACAAAAATTTGAAAAGAAATAAGAATCATCCATAGTCAAATCACCTAGACAACTACTGGTATTTTGTATGGTTTTTTTTTTTAACATCCTCATCCGAGGCTATTTTTCCATTGATTTTCAGAGAGAGTGGAAGGGAGGGGAGAGACAGAGAAACAAACACTGATGTGAAAGAGACACATGCATTGGTTGCCTCCCTCAGGTGCCAGGGATTGAGCCTGCAGCCAAGGTACATGCCCTTGAACAAAAACCTGGGACC
Source organism: Antrozous pallidus (assembly GCA_027563665.1). Lineage (NCBI taxonomy): Eukaryota > Metazoa > Chordata > Mammalia > Chiroptera > Vespertilionidae > Antrozous > Antrozous pallidus. Next base: position 9,775,109 of record CM050508.1, read on the forward strand.
CTACAGTTCGTAGGCCAATGCTCTATCCACTGAGCAAACTGGCTAGGACGGCATTTTGTTTCATCTGTCCTATCTAGATGAGAAAAAGTTGTATAGTGTTTTATCACTTAACAGAAGCTAGCATCTTTCTTTAATATAAATTCCAAATACATAATTTCACCAAGCAAATATCACATAATAACCATTCTCTGCTGGAACATTTTAACTGTGTTCATTCCTTTGAAATTAAAAATAACATTAATGCTGTGCTTGCAACACAGGTTTAGAAAATTTAAAGTGGTTTTCTGGGATATATTGCTAGACATGGACTAGTGGATCAAACAAAATGAACCCACCCTCTGCAGAGGGTGTTTAGAGTTGTGTTACACTCCTACCGGTAACATAAAAATGCCTCCCCAGCCCACTACTGGATGGTTACATTTGTTTTTGTTATTATTCCTTTTAAATCCTCACCCGAGGATATTTTTTAATTCATTTCAGAGACAGGAAGCGGAGGAGATGGGGAGAGAAGGTGAGGGGTGGAGAGAAGAAGAGGGGAGAGAGGGACAGAGAGAGAAGTGAGAGAGAAACACATCCATTGATTGCCTCTCTCTCACATGCACCCTGACTGGGAACTGAACCTGACTGGGAACTGAATCATTTATTTACCTTTTGGGGATATATTTATTTTGTGACAAAATATAAAATCTTTTTTTTCAAGCCTACAGCACCCGGTATTCTCAGGCGGTCTCCCATCCAAGTACTAACCAGGCCCGACCCTGCTTAGCTTCCGAGATAAAATCTTTCCATATAAACAAAATATTAATTGGCTTTCTTATCATGCTTGTTGAAAACACTTCTTTTCCACTTTATGCAAAGCATATTAATTTTGTTTTTCAGATACCAATGGTTTACCAATTTTGTTTTTTAAAATATGTTTTTCAGGAAGAAAAAGGGAAGAGATAGAAACATCAACGATGAGAGAAAATCATTGATTGGCTATCTCCTGCACTCCCCCCACTACTGGGGGATTGAGCCCTGACCAGGAATCAAACCAGGACCTCCTTGTTCATGAGTTAATGCTAAGAGCTGGAAGACAATGATGGTTTAGAATTTAGATGTTTAGGCGGTCAAAAAATTCATCAACCTTTTTTGTCTTTTTAAAATATATTTTATTGATTTTTTTACAGAGAGGAATGCATCGATCAGCTGCCTCCTGCACACTCCCTGCTAGGGATATGCCTGTAACCAAGGTTCATGCCCTTGACCGGAACTGAACCAGGGACCTTTCAGTCCGCAGGCCGACGCTCTATCCACTGAGACAAACCGGTTTCGGCATCATCAACCATTTTTTAGTGACTTGTCATATCATTTAAGTTTAGAAAGTCCTTCCTGTAGAAATTTGAGTATTTATAACCTTTCCCCCTCTCTCTCCTTAAAGGGTTTCAAAATATTTCAATTCTGTAAACTTTATCTGAATTGTATTTTGATACATGGTAGGAGGAGAAGGTCCAAACCAATTTTGTTTTCTTTACAACAGTTAACCAACTGCTATTATGGAATAAACCCTTTTCCTCAATTATTTGGATTGCATCAGATTTTGCATACTAATTTCTTATATCCTTGACAGGTAGAGTAATGTTTAACAAACTAAATATTGTCACTTACCAACAGTGGTTGAGAAAAGAGTTCCAGCTGAGCTCTGTAAATGATGTCATCGAGGACTTCCTGGCCAAGGTCCCACTGTCCATTGTACCTAACGAGAAGCAGTTTCCCATCGTTAGCAAGTGTCTTCACTATTCAATAACAACCTTTTTGTTGTTCCAAGTCCTACTGTTCTGATTCTTAAACAAGATTTTCACATCCGTTTTTTCATCATTCCATTTCTAAACGATCCCACTTTTGGTTACAAGAACAAAATGAAGATTTCAGATATTCAAGTTTAGAATAGTTTATAGATGTCTCTTCACATAAATTGTTTTGTGTTTTTTGTGTTGTTTTTTTTTTTTACCATAAATTGATGTTTAGGTTAACCTATTTAATGCATTCATGAAACCCTGAGTTATAAACTATATGGAGACAGTTCTCCATTATGTTCACAGCAATGTTATTTAGAATAGCTAAGATCTGGAAACTCCCTGCCAATACTGATGAGGTAAAAAGACCTTCCTGCCTATAGTTTCTTCTAGGAGTTTTAGGAAACACATTCAACTCTTTAATCCATTTTAAGTTGACATTTTATAGACATGTGGAGAGTGGATCAGTTCCATTCTTTTGCATCTGGCTGTTCAGTTTTCCAGCACCATTTACTGAAGAGACTACTGTTTCCCTAGTGTATACTTGAACATAAGTAAGAGTATAAGTCTTAAACGTTCTCATCTAAAGAAGCAAGTTTGTAACTATGAGTGGTAATGAATGCTAAGTAAACTTACTGAGGTAGTCATTTCACAATATAAAATGTCTAATCATTATGCTGTAGATCTAAAACTAAAATCTTATATGTAAATTACATCTCAATAAAAATTGAATTCAATAGTTATATTGTGTTTAAGTTTAAAATACACACTCATTTTTAAAAGTACAAAAAAGAGTTCATATTAGAAAAACAGGATAATTGGTTCATCATGAAACAAAAGATTTAGTGTTGTGTGATAAAGGGAAAAAAAGAGAAATATTAATTTGCCAAACATTAGGAAAAATTCACCCAATTTCAGTCCACCTACTTACATGGCATAATAAACCCCGGTGAGAAGTTGCACCATAAATTCGGGATCCAATACTATTCGACCACAGAGTTCTTTCCAGTGTTTTTCATGTTGCCGTGGAAACCCACTGACACAAACCCTAGAAAATACAGTATTTATCATGAGTGATTTCTGGTTTCATTGAATCAAATATTTGCTTTTATAAATTCATTTATTCAGTTATTTGTTGCTCAAACATTTATTAAATACAGTCACTACTTGGTATACAGTTTTGAACAGGTAAAAATAAAACCTGTGCCCTCATAAAACATACATCCTAGAGGACTATACTGATAAAAACAACTTTATTCAAATAGCCAGGTCTTTCAAATTCATCCTTCTCTCTTTTCACAAAATAAATGCACAACTTTCTCATATTCCAAATTTTATCAGGATGAATTAGTGAGCGAGAGAGAAATCTCAAAGCAAATAAAGGGACATTTCAAATTACTGATGTCTATGAGACCATTTTTAATCAAAATATCATAAACAATCCTCTACCTTCCATCTTCTTAGAAGATGCTTCCAAAAAATAATGCTTAATAATTATCAAAAATTGTAATGTACTTATGTTCTTTTAATGAATTGATTTATTAGAATAACTATCATGTCGAGACCGGTTTGGCTCAGTGGATAGAGCGTCAGACTGCGGACTGAGGGGTCCCAGGTTCAATTCCGGCAAGGGCATGTACCTTGGCTGCGGGCACATCCCCAGTAGGGGGCGTGCAAGAGGCAGCTGATCGATGTCTCTCTCTCATCGATGTTTCTGACTTTCTAACCCTCTCCCTTCCGCTCTGTAATAAATCAATAAAATATATTAAAAAAAAAAAAAGAATAACTATCATGATGAGTTAAGAGAAATATTTTCATTTTTAGTACATCATAGTATCAGGAATTTTTCTCAAATTTTAGTTTACATATACATATTTTTGGAGCAGACACATAATTATGTGATCAATAATACACTTTAAAGTATAAAATAGCATTATATTATTATAAAGTATGTGGGTAAAATATAATGAAATTCAATTTCACAAAGAAAAATGAAATATACAGGTTGGGGCAAAAGTAGGTTTACAGTTGCTCTTATGGAAAATAACACAATAACCTTATCTAATAAAGAGGAAATATGCTCACTGACCCTCACACTGTTGCAAAGATGGCGGCACCCACAGCCAATAAGGAGGGAATATGCTAATCCACTGCCACACCCTCAAATATGGCAGAGCCCACAGCCACAAGATGGCGGTCCAGTCCTCTCAGCCCAGCTGGAGCACCTGCCTCCGGAGTTCCCCAGTCCCCCCAGCTCCCCAAGTCAGCCCAAGGCACAGGCAAGCCTCAGATGCCAGCTGCCCAGCCGCCCAGGGCCGCCTGAGGCTCAGGTAACCAGGGCCGGCCGAGGCTTTGCGCTGCCGGCAGTGGCAGCAGCAGAGGTGTGATGGGGCGTTGCCTTCCCGATCACCAGGTCACCTCCCGCCCCTGAGGGCTCCTGAACTGAGAGAGGGGGCAGGCCGGGCTGAGGGACACCCCCCCCTCCTCCAGTGCTTGAATTTTCATGCACCAGGTCTCTAGTTAATAAATAATAGTACACGAATAAACTTGTTACACAAACTCATAGCTGTAAACCTACATTTATCCACCCTGTATAATGTCAAACTATTAAAGAAAAGCTTGTTCATTTATTCCTCAAATGGGTGGGTGATGGTTGGTATCAGATCACTGCAGTATTTACATTATATACGTTCAAAACACTGACTGGCCTGTGAATCATAGACTTTCAGTTTTAGAAGATGGCTCAGCCCTGGCCGGTTTGGCTCAGTGGATAGAGCGTTGGCCTGTGGACTCAAAGATCCAGGTTCAACTCCGGTCAAGAGCATGTAGCTTGGAGGAGAACTAAGATGGCGGCATAGGTAAAACACCTATCTTGCGGTCATACTCAGCAATTTTAATACTACAACTTAACGAAAGAACAAACACCTTCCAGAATCACCAGAAAGCTCGCCGAGTGAAAATTCCACAAATAAAAGTGAAGATAAGACACTGTGACTCGGAGGAGCGGCGGCGGACAGCGTTGAAAGATTCCCGGAGAGAGAGGTTTGGAGCACGCTCCAGCGGAGAGGGCGGGCGGCTGAAAACCGGCCAGTTTTCTCAAACAGGGAGACAAAGACGTCCCACTGGACTGATTCTCCAGCTCTGGGCGAAGTCCAGGGAACCCACCCACTATCATACGGGGTGAAAACTGGACAGAGGGAGGGCACGCCAAAGCTCGGGTGCTGCCGGGTCTCCCGGCTTGTGGAGAAGGCAGCTTGCGCGAACAGCTCAGCTGCGTGATGGCGCAGAGAGCGCTCTGCGACTTGCTTTCTGATTCGGAAAACCGTCAGACTGCTTTGTTTTATGACCCTGGGTGAGACGTTGGGTGTGCAGACTCATTTGGGGAGAGTCTGAATTCCCCAGCAGCTGGTGGAGCTTGGCAGCGGCTCTCTCTCAGAGGTGCATTGCCGCCAGCACAGAGTCCCTGGGGCTGCATAGGGCGGAGTTAACGCTGTCTGCTTGGCCCGGAGACTCCGCCCATCCAACCTGAGCACAGCTGAGCTTCACAGACAATTGGCCTGGAGGTCAACCCCTCCAAGTGCTAACAACGATTAACTGAGCTTAACTTCAGCAAGACTGTGCAGCCCATATCCACCTCAGGTAACTGCGGAGGCTAACCCACTGTCCCTAGTAGGAAGTCTACCACACAAAGCTAATTGAGCAATTCAGGGAAGCAGCCACCATGCAGAGACATGGAAAGAAATCAGGTGTGAAAGAAATGGAGGAAAAAAAACGACTGGATATGGAATTCAAAACCACGGTTGTAGGGCTTTTCAAGAGGCTCCAACAAAAGGTCGAGGCCTAGAAGGAAAAAAGCAAGACCGCAAAGGAAATGAATGAGTCCTACAAGGAAATGAACGAGACCCTCAAGGATATAAACGAGACCCGCAAGGAAATGATCAAGACCAATGTGGAAATGAATGAGTCGTACAAGGAAATGAAGGAGACCCTCAAGGATATAAAGGAGACTCTCAAGGATATGAAAAAGGAACAACCAGAAACTAAGCATACACTGACTGAAATAAAAAAATATATATATTATACAAAGACCTAAAAGTGCTCTGGAGCACCCCAAGAACCAAGTTAAAGATTTGAAATACAAAGAGGGAAAATCCACTCAGCTGAAAAAGCAAGAAACCAAAAGAATCCAAAAAATTGAAGATAGTGTAAGGGGCCTCTTGGACAACCTCAAGCATACCAACATCCGAATTATAGGAGTGCCAGAAAAAGAGAGAGAGCAAGACAATGAAAACCCATTTGAAGAAATAGTGACCGAAAACTTCCCACACCTGGTGAAAGAAATTGACTTAGGAGTCCAAGAAGCGCACCGAACCCCAATATATAGGAACCATAAGAGGACCTCACCAAGGCACATCATAATTAAAATGCCAAGAGCAAAAGACAAAGAGAGAATATTAAAAGCAGCAAGAGAAAAACAGATGGTTACCTATAAGGGAGCACCCATACGATTGTCAGCGGATTTCTCAACAGAAACGATGCAGGCCAGACGGGAGTGGCAAGAAATATTCAAAGTGATGAACAGCAAGAATCTACAACCAAGATTACTCTATCCAGCAAAGATATCATTCAGAATTGAAGGTCAGATGAAGTGCTTCGCAGATAAGAAAAAGCTAAAGGAGTTCATCACCACCAAACCAATATTATATGAAATGCTGAAAGATATTTTTTAAGAAGAGGAAGAAGAAAAAGATTAAAGTGTAAATTAGGAACAACAAATACACATCTATCAACAAATGAATCTAAAAAGCAAGTGAATTAATAAGCTGATGAACAGGATAAACTGGTGAATGTAACAGAATCACGAACATAGAGAGGGAATGGACTGACAACTCTTGGGGAGAAAGGGGGCGTGGGAAGTGCAGCAAGAGACTGGACAAAATTCATGCAACTATGGGAGAGGACAGTGGAGGGGGGTGAGGGCGGAGGGTGGAATGGGTACCAGGTGGCGGGGAACTATAGGGGGGAAAAAAAGGGAACAATGTAATTAATAAACTGAACAATAAAGATTTAAAAAAAAATAGTACCTACCATAAAGAATATGCTCAGTAAATATTTGTCAAATATGAAGGTTAATGATAATTATTATTCTCACCTGGAGCCCATCCGACAAAGAGATTGATAAGATGAAGCAGGCATATACACAATAGCAGAATTGTAACACAGCATAAGAAAACTCAGGACTTCAAACCTACGGGAAACGAGAAGGAGTGAAAGGATTATAAGCAATCACTTCCACTAGACCTGTGGTAAATGACTCCTTCATTAGATGGTTATAACAATGCCTTAACATTACTTGCACTTCTCATATTACTACTATCTCTTCATCACTGTTCCCCATGTACATTCCTAAGACAGATGACTCTCCTGTCTACATTAGCCCACTGTTCCTACTGACTGCCTAATAAAATCCAAACCCGTCACGGCACACGAGGGTCTTTAAAACCCATCCTTAACTGTCCTAACCTTACCTACCTTCACTGCCTACCACATACACTAAACTACATCAATATTCTCACCATTCCATGGATATACCATAATCTTTCATAAAAAGTTGCTTTAATACATACTGCTCTTCCTTACTAGAACATCCTTAAAAAACTCGTGCTAAGATTTCAAGTCCTAGCTCAAATTTTTTACCTGACATAAAACTGTTCTTAATTCTCCCAACTGAAGGAATTTATTCCCTTATCTGTGTAGCTGTAATACAGCATTTATCTCGCTGAATCATCATTCTCCATCTTTTCTCTGTTTTAAAATTTGGTAATAACTTTAGACCCTGATATATTCATCTCTACCTCTAGTGTCCAACACAGTGTCTAACACATTGGTACTATAATAAATATTTATTAATGAGATTAAGAATGCTTTCGTAAATTGGCCAAGTGAAATATGAGAATACTCAAGAAAATTATAGTGTACTGGACAAAAAGCTTTTCCTAAAACATTAACTAAAAAATCTATTAGTAGTTCATCTCACTGTAAAACTGCCTAACAACCAAAGAACCTAAAGCAGTCACTTTGTGTGCAAAAATTAAAATTTAAAATTATCAAGACTGCAATATAAAATTTCCAAAAGTCCCCATTAATCAAAAAAGGGGAGGGGACAGCGGGGTAATATCATGTAAGGGAAAAAAAAATATCGAGTAAGTAAAATACATCTAGAAAATTCTTACTCCAGTAAAGTAAATTCCATTTGTAAAAACAATTGCAGGACACCCATGAAAAACACACATGGTGTCAAAATAAGCCAAAGAAAAATCATTTAGGCAAAAATTAAAAAGAATCCCAAGTCTATTTTGCATAGAGGATCCCTTTGTTAACTTTTGGTCGAGAATGTGTTTGTGTGTTTACAGAGAACAACTCCAAGACCATGTGGGTTCCTGCGACGGTGAGGAACTGATGGATCTGTTCCAGTCACGAGGACGGTCCAGAGATGGGGGACACTGACGACACCTTGCCATGCTAGCAGTCAGCAGCTGTGCATGTCTGCAGGCAGCCCAGGACCAAACCAGAGAGGATGGATCTTGCATTGACACGATATGTCCACCATCTGGATACCATTGCTGACTTATACACATAATGAATTATTTGACACTGAAACTGGGACTCAGAAAAGTTGGACATTGAAACCGAGACTGAAACACTTTTTGTTCTTATACATTTATTTCTAGTATGCAGAGGCAAGATATTTTTGAAGAAAAGAAACAGGGGAGAGTGATTGATATAGAGGCAGGATGGCCTTGAACAGGCTGTCAAGCTACAGGGGGAGGCTTGGGTGGATGGGAGGCAGATGCGGGGGGAGATCAACGGAAGGACTTGTATGCATGCATATGAACATAACCAATGAATGAAAGACACTGGGGCGGGGAGGGGGGAAGCTGGGAATATGTGCTGGGGGGTGGGGGAGGCTGGGGGGAGGATAAGGAGGAGGGGGAAAGGAAAACATGTACTACTATTATACTGCAAAAAATCAATAAAAAATAATTTAAAAAAAAAAAAAAAAAAAAAAAAAAAAAAAAAAAAAGAATGCTTTCGTAATCTTTACAATGTCTAAGAAAGTCGCTACTAAACCTGGAGATTATAGTTATATAAGGACCTTTTCAAAAAAATGTATTTCTGTATGTCAACCCAGATAACCAACCAGTCTCTGGGGCAGGATCCGAGGGAATCTGTACTTCTAAAAAGCTTCCCAAAAATAGTGAAATTCTTTGTACCATTTTTACATTTTTTGTAAGTCTGAAATTATTTCAAAATGAAAAGCTAAAAGTTGAGTTGTAAGTCTGACTCAGAAGCAGTCAAATGTTGAGATCTTTTCTTCTTCTCTATGTTGCTTAGTTTATAGAAGATCTATTTTCTGAAATTTAACATTTCTTTTCTCAAAGAAGAACAAGGATATTTCTACCAAGGAACCACCAGGCACAACTGTGGTTTAGGGTGGGGGCTGGAGGGGAAGACACCACACTGAGCACAGGAATAGTAAGTGAAACAAACCTTAATGGAAACCAAGACCTCGAGCTCTCCTTCCCCACTTGGCCACCAGAATGCTAGCAGCCAGCCCTTTACTTACAGACTAGACTTTTCTCTAGGGAACCTGACCCTAAGAAGAAAGATTTAAAGATATGAACTTAGAAAGTTCCCCAACTGAGTAGCCCTGAGAAGTTGTGAAGTTCATGGTCAACTAGCCCTATTAACGTGGTTAAAGCTCCTCAGTTTTTATTCTCCTACTCTTAAATACATGGGAGAGAAAAGATATCTGAGGAATTCCACTAACAACAAATGAGATCAAAATAAAAAATAGAAAAGAAGTATAATTTAAAGGAAACAGAATATACAAAAAGGAAAAAAACCCTCTGTATAAGGCAAATCATTAATATTCTCAAAAATATGAAAGATGTTTCAAAAAAAACTCCAAACACACCACTTAAACAAAATCAGTATTTTAAAGACCATTCAGAAAGCAAGAAAAACTTGTAGATATACAAAATATAATTGCAGAAATAACTCAAAAAAAAAGGACTGATAGATGAAGTTAAGGATATAAATAAAGTAAAGCAGAAGAAAAAAGATATGGCCAACAAGATAGAAAAGAGCACTCCAGAACAATGATTACTGTCCAGGTTTTACCATTACCGATTCTGTGCAGTGAATGTTTCCCTCTGGGGATGAAGGTCACTGTAGACAACCCTGATGAGGTCATGCTGACACAATGCCCCCTCAGTCAGAGCCATGGACCCGATTGTTGACGGCTGTGGAAATAAGGGGAGTGTGAGACTGCGTCTCTAAAATGAAGTAAAAATCTGTGTCACACAAAGATATTTGTTTAAAAAAGGGCAGTTTCAGACCATTTCTTCTCTTTCAAGACCCTTTCCATTTTTCAATGACATACATCCTACGGCTCTTTTTGCCAATTATATACATATATATAATTACACATACACATATATAATGTATACACATAAAGAAGCTGCTGAAAAGACTAAAGGTCACACGTGTGCACATTTCAATGTGTTCGCACTCTACAGCATGAGCAGTCTTGGGGACTGCACACTCCTACTGCGGAGCTTATCTCACTTCAGGTGGGCAAGCACTCTCATTAGTCCTTCAACAGAGACAGCAAGGCGCAGAGCCCTACGATTATAAAACACAAATAACACTGAAGGCCACGATCAAATGTCTCTTTCATAGTGACATAACTGATTTCATGTTTCTATAGTTAGAACATCGATTCATAAATGGTTCACTATCCTCCATTTCATAATGACTCACAGAACTTAATTAAAATTAAATTATTCAGAAATAGTCTATGCTCAAATGAGTCCTGGTCTAAATAGCAGGCATTCTATTTCCAACAGAAAACAAAGTCCCAGAGGATATCATTAAGGGTAAAAAGAAAGACTATGAGACAACAAGATACTGAGTGTTGATAAGAAAATGGAATATAATTTTAGACTACTAGTAAAGCTTCTTTAAATGCTTTCCTCACGACTTTATGCACTAAAAGCCACCGGAGGTCAGAAGCTTGAGTTAGAACACATATCCTTAAAAAGAGGAGGCAGGAGGAATTCAGTTCAACAGGAGTCATCTAACCTATATAATAAGCATTGGTCTCACATTTCCCAACCAAATAAATATATGCAAAAATCAGAAGTGGAATGTTAGTGAGCAGCTGGAATGCAACATCTAGAATCCTTTAAATGGAAATATAATCATCACAGTGGTAATATTCTTCTAAGTAGCCATTTTCCTAAAAAAATAATAAACCCCCCAAAATAAAAAAAATAAAACCCAACCAAACATAGATGATTTCTAATTACTATTGAAGACTTAAAATTTTTAAATGACATATCAACTTTAATTGAAAAATAAAAATGATTTAAATTTTTAAATATCTTTAAAAACTCAGACAACACTAATAAAAAGGATTAAGAATGATACTGGTGGCCCGGCCGGCACGGCTCAGTGGTTGAGCTTCTGCCCACGCACCCGGAGGTCAGATTGATCCCCGGTCAGGGCACAGGCCCGGGGGCGGGCTTGATCCCCGGTGTGGGGCGTGCAGGAGGCAGCCCATCCATGCTTCTCATCGCCGATGTTTCTATCTTTCTCTCCCTCTCACTTTCTCCCTGAAATCAACAAAAATACATATATATTTTTTAATGATTCTGGTAAAGAATACAAAAGAAACATGAACTAGAGGGAAATTACCCACTAATTACTTCCTGCCTCTCCTGACAACAGCTCAACTTTATATCACTAACTAGAGGCCTGGTTTCATGCACTGGTGGGGTCCCTCAGCCTGGCCTGTGGGGATCAGGCTGAAACCAGCTCTCCGATATCCCCCAAGTGGGCCTGGATTGCGAGAAGGCAGTTCTTGGGTGATGCACCCTGGAATCGGGCTCCCTCCTCTCTGGTTCCAGGGTGCGTCACCCAAGAGCTGCTGTTACCAAGTCATCACAGCTTGGCAGCTCCTGTATTGAGCGTCTGCCCCTTGGTGGTAAGTGTGCATCATTTCAACCAGTCAGATGGTCTCTTAGCCTTTATATGTATATACAGCAAACATCTACTTTTAATAAGTAAATCAATAAAGATGTGTTAAGAATATTTACCACTGGTAAGAAACTGACTTTTTATCTTTATTCAGTATATTTTAAAATAATTCTATCTTTCCAATCTTACTTACCTCATGGTATATTGAAGGCTTAGATAAAGAAGGGATAGTAAAAGACAGAACTTTATTGTTTCCATCTTTATCAGCAATTTCCTAGTTAAAAAAAATATACAAAGATAATGAAATAATCACAGGACTACTAGAAATAATAATTACTTTCTTAATTTATCAAACATATCATTGGGAACTGAGGAAGGTATTCAGAAATGGTAATATAAATTAAAAAATTGCCTGGCCGGCATGGCTTTGGGGGTTGGTCATCTATGAACCAAGGGGTCATGACTGATTCCTGGTCAGGGCACATGCCCAGACGGCAGGCTCGATCCCAGCAGGGAGTGTGCAGGAAGCAGTCATCAATGATTCTCTCTCATCAGTGATGTTTCTCTCTCCATCTCACTTCCTCTCTGAAATCAATAAATACATATAAAATATAAAAATAATGAAAAATAAAATAAATTACTACCCTAATTTATCTTTGCTAAATTAGCAAATTTGTACACTTTGGTGGTTGAATTATCCTTTGAGAGATTTCAGTGCCATACTAAGCAAGTCAAATACAACATGACAGTGAAGACATGAAGGAAGCAGACACACAAATCAATTTTCATGATCAATTTACACACAGGGCAGGAAGATTACAAGTGATTAGATCTTTAAGTAAAAACATTAGATCTTTGAGTCAAACAAATTAAACTAAAGGCCTTAGGCAAGAGCTCCGCACTTATTAAAATATGAAAAACACACTGCTCTAACACAGAATGGATCTTGACTAAAAGAAACTCTTACAATTCTTCAGCAATAAGCTAATAACTTCAAATAAGCTACATATTAACATAATTATTTGTCCAAATAATTAAAAATAAGTTCTCATTTAGGTCATTCTTACTGAACTGCAAGAAAATTCTTGTGACTTCTAAAGCATTTTATCTTTCAATGAAAAGGACAATGTACCCATCATTTTTACACCCAATCTTCTACAGGCATCAGTCAAACCTGCCTACAGATCAGGGGTGAAACGCTCTTCCTGCATCCCTCCCTTTCTCTGCTGCCTCACTGGTCTGTCCTTTACACTTCATATTAGCAGACACAACAGGCATAATCACGGAGCAGACTGACTCATTAGATCTGGGAAGGTGGTCAGAGAGAGACTAAGTAATTAACACAAAAGGAAGAACCATCTATAAAAATAATTACCACCACCCAAACACAAACCCAGAACATCCCTATGGGGCTCGTTTCTGAGTGCTGTGTCACAGGATAACAGCAATTATATGTGAACAATGGTCCTACCGTGCCTTTGACAGGAAAAGGGGTTAAAAATTCCTTAGAGAGCCAGGCTGGTGTGGCTGTTTGACTGGCGACCTATGAACTGGGAGGTAGCGGTTCAATTCCTGGCCTGGGTTGTGGGCTTGGTCCCCAGTAGGGGGCCATGTGGGAGGCAACTGGGGGGCCACATAGGAAGCATCTGATCGGTCATTTTCTCTCATCAATGTTTCTGTCTTTCTCTCCCTCTCCCTTCTTCTCTAAAAATCAATAAAATATATATATATATATTTTTAAATTCCTTAGAGAGATCATTTATCTACTTTGTAGTTAAACTAGTTACCACTACATCTGGGCCATTGTGCCTCAGAGAAAAAGTTTATGCTAGCTAAGATGAATAGACATGATTTAAGTTAGACAATATATTCTTAATTTTTATTCCTAAATTTTATATTAAGCCAAATACTTTTGACCTACATTTGTATTTTTGGAGAAGTGTGTTCTGAAATTTGTTTAAGCTGAGAGCAATATAAAAATCTTCTCCAGGCTATCTGAAACAAGAGGAAGTACTAGAAAAAAAAAGAGAAATTCGATATAATAAAGAGGTAATATGCAAATTGACTGTCACTCCAACACACAAGGTGGCCAGCAGGAAAAGGCAGTTGGGAGGGACCAGGCCTATAGGGGAGGATAGTGGGGGAGACCTAGGCCTGCAGAAGAGGGCAGCTGGGGGGAACCAGGCCTGCAGGGGAAGGCAGCTGGGGGGAACCAGGCCTGTAGGGGAAGGCAGTTAGGGGCAACCAGTCCTGCATGGGAGGACAGTTGTGGGCAATCAGGCCAGCAGGGGAGGGCAGTTGGGAGGACCAGTCCTGCATGGGAGGGCAGTTGGGAGTGACCAGGCCTGCAGGGGAGAGCAGTTAGCGATGACCGTTGGGGGGGGGCAGTTAGGGGCAACCAGGCCTGCAGGGGAGAGCAGTTGGGAGCAACCAGGCCTGCAGGCGAGGGCAGTTAAGAGGGACAGAGTCTGCTGGGGAGGGCAGTTGGGGTCAACCAGGCCTTCAGGGGAGGACAGTTAGGGACAACTGGGCTGGCAGAGGAGCAGTTAGGTATTGATCAGGTTGGCAGGAAGAAGCAGTTAGGGGCAGGCAAGCGGTTGGGAGCCAACAGTCCTGTATTGTGAGAGGAATCCCAGATTGGAGAAGATGCAGGCTGGGCTGAGGGACACGCACACACCCAAGCATGAATTTTGTGCACCAGGCCTCTAGTCTATACTAATAAAGGAGTAATAGGCTAATTAGACCAGGAGACCTTCCAGAGACCTTCCAAACGTCCTTCCAGACAAAGCCACGGGGCTTGGCCAGCCTGCAAACAGCCCTCAGCCCCTCTCCCAGGCTGGCCACACCCCCCAGTAAAGACCCCCACCCTGAAGGGGGTGTGGCCAGCCTGTAAATAGCCATCATCCCCTTGCCCAGGCCCACCCCACCCCTAAAGGAGACCCTCACCCCTATGGGAGCATGGCCAGTCTATAAATGGCCATCAGCCCCTTGCCCAGGTTGGTCACACCTCCCAGTGGGAACCCCCACCCTGATCTGGGACCCCCTTCACAGTAGACCAGCTGGCCCCCACCTGTGCACCAGGCCTCTATTCTATACTATTAAAAGGGTAATATGCTAATTAGACTGGGAGACCTTCCAGACATCTATCTGGACAAAGCCCTGGAGCCAGGGCCAAGGCAGCACAGAGGTGGTTCAGGCGATCAGGCCAGGAGGGGAAGGCAGTTGGGGGCAAACAGGTTGGTAGGGGGTCCAGGTAGGGGCAAGCAGGCTGGTGGAGGGGCAGTTGGGGGCAAGTAGGCTGGCATGCAGAGGGGTTAGGGGTGATCAGGCAGGCAGACAGGTGGTTGGTTAGGAGACAGCAGTTCCGTATTGTGAGAGGGATGTTCAACTGCCAGTTTAGGCCCGATCTGTGGGATGGGGCCTAAACCAGCAATTGGACATCCTCTGAGGGGTCCCATATTGGAGATAGTGCAGGTAAGGCTAAGTAACAGGCCCCTACCCTCACCCCCACCCCCACCCCTGTGCACAAATTTGGTGCAACAGGCTACTAGTAAGTATATAAAGGAAAATCAGCGTGGTAAAAAAAAATGAGAACCATATCAAGGGAATTAAGACAGAAGCCTGAAGTTGCATTTCTGCAGAGAATTGAGCAATATTTTTATAGTACACTATTTTTGAGATGCCAAAAGTTAATTAAACCACAGCATCAACTATTGTCAAGAACTTGTCAAGCATTCTGATATACATGCCCTAGCTGGTTTGACTCAGTGGATAGAGCGTCAGCCTGCGTAGTGAAGGGTCCCAGGTTTGATTCCAGTCAAGGGCATCAATTATTAAATCACTAAACACTTACTAAGTACCTGTACAAAACACTAGAAAAGACACAATGATATATGAAACAAAGATCCTGTTTTAAAAAAAATTATCAAGCAAATTAGCAAAAGAGAATTTTATACCAAGACCAGCTTTTCATTTTAAAAACTCATTTTCAATTATAATACAGCTAATCATAATAAACACGACAGGCACCATGCTGGATTTTTCTAATTTTGTTTTTAATCATATAATGTTCTATTTGTTTTTAGATGAGGCAACTAATGTCAAGATATTAAGTAACTTGCCCAAATTTAAAACAGCCAACAAGTGGCAGAGCCTGGTTTTAAACAAAATATAAGTGGCTCCAAAGACTATGCATGCACCATCCTTCAGATATGTTCTAATGATGCAAATGTTTTCTAATAACCTTTGAAGGAGTAATACTTAGAGCAGCAAGCACTGGTTCATAAGATTATTTATTGTGAGGTGCCGTGAACTGGTCTTTCCTTTTCTCTGCATCCTCACCAACACTTGTTGATTTTTTGATGATAGCCATTCTGACAGGTGTGAGGTGATATCTCATTGTCATTTTAATTTGCATTTCTCTGATTAGTGACTTTGAGCATATTTTCATATGTCTCTCAGCCATTTATATGTCCTCTTTGAAGAAATGTTTATTCAGGTCTTCTGCCCATATTTTTAATTGGATCATTTTTGTTGAGTTGTATGAGTACTTTATATATTTTGGATATTAACCCCTTATCAGATATATCATTGGCAAATATGTTCTCCCATACAGTGGGTTCCCTTTTCATTTTGATGAGTTCTTTTGCTGTGCAAAAGCTTTTTATTTTGATGTAGTCCTATTTGCTTAATTTTTTTAGTTTCCTTTGCCCAGGTGTATTGGCAAAAATTCCACTACTGCCTGTTTTCTCCTAAGATTTTATGGTTTTGTGCCTTACATTTAATTAAGTCTTTTATCCATTTTGAGGTTATTCTTGTGTATGGTGTAAGTTGGTGGTCTAGTTTTATCTTTTTGCATGTGTCTGTCCAGTTCTCCCAACACCACTGTTGAAGAGACCATCTTTACTCCTTTGTATGATCTTGCCTCCTTGATCAAATATCAACCATAATGGTGTGGGTCCATTTCTGGGGTCTCTGTTATGATCCATTGGTCTATATGCCTATTCTTCTGCTAGTACCAGGTTGTTTTGCTGATAATGACTTTGTAGCATAGTTTGATATCCAACTTTTTGTTCTTCTTTCTCAAAATTATGCAGCTATTTGAGGGATTTTATGGTTCCATATAAATTTTTGGAGTATTTTTTTCTAGTTATGTGAAGTATGCCATTGGTATTTAATAGGGATTGTGTTGAATTTTTAGATTACTTTGGGTAATATAGACATTTTAATGATATTAATTCGTCCAATCCATGAACATGGTATACATTTCCATTTGTTTATATTTTCCTCTATTTCTTTTTCAATGTCCTATAGTTTTCCTAATCCAGGTCTTTTACCTTCTTGGTTAAGTTTATTTCTTGGTATCTTTTTGTTGCTGTTATTGTTGGTAAATGAGATTTGTTTTTTTAAGTTTCTCTTGTGCTCAATTTAATTAACTCAAATTTTTCAATAGACATTTCAATTTTTCTAAATATTCCTTAAGTATAATTTCAGAGGACTTTAAAAAAATACTTAAAATTTCCCAAACTATCACTTTAAACTTACCAAATTATAAATTCCTAACAGAAGTGCTTCAATGCAACCATTACTCTGTCTGTCTCGGCTAACTGTAAGCCGTAAATAAACCCACATCAATTCTGGCAAGAACTGCAGCGTGAACCTCTTAAGTCGAACTTCAGAGCTACGATAAAGCTCGAACAGCTGGTGGCAGACAGGTTCCAGGAGCTAAAAGTAAAATAAAGTGCATTAGTTATTTCCATTCTTTTGGATATAACTGGATTTTTTTAAAAATGCATATATACTTATATTTCTATACTAACTTCTCAACATAATTCTTACATATTTTGAATCAGTGCAACCAAAATCTTAATCTCTATGTAGAGAGTTTACATATTAAACTGACCAATATACTAACTATAAAAAGTACTTTGTGGCCATATAATGTCAACATAACTTTTAATACACTATACTACTTTAGTTCTTTAATCAACGTACCAACTTATATTTAACAAGGTTCATTTTCTGTTCTTAACAACCCTTAGTATCCTCCATTTTTAGAAAGTTTCTATTGAAAGAAAATAATCTCAAATGATCTTGTTGAAAGTTAAATATTAAGACTATGATTTAAATAAATTATATACCACTCAGTAGAGAAAGGGATTTTGCAATATGTAATATTTGGACATTCAAAAATGCTAATATTTTAAATTAATGCTAGCTAATAAGAGACTTATAAATTCTACTAATTATATTTATTTGAAATATTTTGAAAAGGAGGAAATTCTACAGAAATAGTTTTTCCAATGTTTAACTGGATAATTCTTCATAAGATATCACACAATATGACTTATAAGGAACTTCATGACCTTGAAAACTGAAGAAAATGATTTAGATAAATCTTCCCCTTCTCCCTAAGCATGTACTGCCGATTTAGAATGTTTTCTTTGGAATAATTACAGACTAAACAAAACTATGATTTTAAAATGCAGACAAACACTGACAGGAAACATTATAATGTTTTAAAGGTAACACTAGTTTAATCAAACATTCTAGAATAAAGCCACTTTTTTTCACAATGTAAATTAAAAGTCAACTTATCCTATTATGCACATAACATAATTAGGTGAGTTAAACTTAGCTCTTAAGGAACTAAAAAGCTAAAAAAATTTATACACATACATCCTAGTTTAGTAACTACTAACCCCTTTATGTGAAATCACTATCGTTGTATTCAAAATCTTAAAAAAAATTCCAACTTTCTCCTTATACAGAAATCTAGATCGAACAATTTGCCAAGGACATAGAGTTTAGTGATGTAGGAAGATACTAGAATTCAGGTCTTCCCACACCAGGTTGATGTTCCCATTATACCTAACATTTCTTATATTACAACAAAGATGAGAGTTGTTTAATTACAAACAGTATATTCCACATAGTGCCAATCAGAAATATACTTTTGAAAACAGTCAATTGCTGGCATATTTTTAAAATGCTGACAATAATATTCAGGTCTTTTGGGAAATTAAAGATTGTTGCTCTTATAAATTTATCACACACACACACACACACACACACGGTTTTTTATTTTTATAAGTTTATTTGAACCAAACTGACATATGCTGGGGAGTAAGATCTTAAATACTTCTTAAATATGTGTGTGTGTGTGTGTGTGTGTGTGTGTGTGTGTGTGTGTGTGTATCTTTTAAACCTACTTTCCTCTTTAGTAAAAGATCCTAAAACTACCTTCTCTTAATTTTTTTTATCTTCTCTAAATGTTATTGTCCATGGAACAATATTATGATTTGTTTATTTTAGAAAGATCTTAACTTCCTCATGTAGAAGACTATATTTTAATTAAAACATTACAAAGAAATACAGACTGAGGAAAATTATTATTCTGCCTTTTTTTAAAAGTCAGAGGAAGAGTGGCTGGAAATCTAGTGACTTTTAATTAGATACCACTGCAAAATAAGACTGTTAAAAACTTGCCAGACCTAGAAGACCTGGAATTAAACATCTGTTAAAAATCTTTAATTCCAAGCATATGTGTTAGGCCACTGTGTTCTCAGTTTCTCGGTATAATACATGACTCTGACCTCCCCTAAAGGAAACTATCACCCACATCAAAAGGTGTTAAAAGTCATCTCTTCCGTAAGAGATCAACTAACCGAAGGACTTGTATGCATGCGTACATAAGCATAACCAATGGATGTAAGACACTGGGGGGCAGGGGCAGGTGAGGGCATGTGCTGGGGGATAGGGTATGCTGGGGGGAGGTCAATGGGAGGGGAAAAAGGAAACATATGTACTACTATTTGTAATACTTTAAAGAAAAAGAAAAAAACAAAGAAAAAAGAAAAGCAAAAAAAAAAAGTAATTTCCTCAGGTTAAAAGAAAAATAGAGCTTAAGAATAACTGACACATTCCCCAAATTTAGCAAACAATTTGATAAAATAATTACTAAGAGACATGCTCTCTGATGAACACACTGAGACAATCTGGTAGAATGGACACTGAAGTCCAATTTAGGTTAAAGAGAATGTGAGGTGAGGAAAAGAAGTTATAGATAAGCAATACTTTATAAGGTTCATCTGTGAAATGAGACAATGAAATGGGGTAGATAATAAAAAGCAAATCAAATAAGGCTTTTAAAAAATAGAATATGGTTCTTTACCATACTCCACTCATCAGAAAAGGGGGGAAATCAATAACGGAGGAAAGAGAGGAGATAATTAAAGGAGCAATCTTTGAGATGGCGAGGGAAGATGGAGTCCAGGCCTAAACGAAAGAGATGGCCTTTGATACACAAGGATACTTCCTCTACGAAACAGCAGAAAAGGCAGGTGAGGATGGGTAGAGATGCTGGTATATTGGAATGGGAAAATAAGAGATGTCCCAACTACTTTCTTTTTCTTTTTTAATGACATAAAAAGCAAGCTGAAAATTAGAGTAAGAATCTGAGAAAAGGAGCATAAAATGAACAGTTAAACAGTGTGCCAAAGAAGTAAGACTCTAAGAGATTTTAGTTTTGCATTTAAAGTGCAGAAAGTGGAGGTCTCCTTGAAGTGGAAGAACCGCTAGAGTGACAAAGGTTTCTAGAAGGAGGGAAATGAGAAAAGTAAAGCAATATGTTGGTGTAGAGATTAATGTTCTTATATTAATGATACTACAGAGCTCAATGTTCTGTTTTTCTTAAGTATGAACACACAGTTAGAACCTTATGACCTGACAGGAGAAAGAATGGCCAGACTGCTCCGTCAACTGGCTGATCATGCTGATTGCTGGGCCTGACCTTGAATCTCTGAAATTATAATTTTTCCATTTCTAGCCATGACAAGGTCTGACGCATTGTTTGAAGTATTACAATATAAATAATATAAATAACGTTTTAAAATGTCATAGCTTCCAAGTATAACTGAATCAAGGAAATTGATACTTTTTTTAAACCTCACCTGAGGATATGATTTTATCGATTTTGTTTTAGAGAGAGGGAAGGAGAGGGAGGGAGAGAGGGAGGGGGAGAGGGACAGGGACAGAAATCCAACCGAAAAACTAAGCATGGCCCTGACCAGGAACCAAGCCTGCCTCCTATCTGGTATAGGGGACAGTGCTCTAACCAGGGAATGTGAGTCCCAATAAAAATGACAGCATTTCAGAATCTCATTTTGTATTTCACTATTCTTCTATTTAATATTTATTAAGTGCTCATTATGTAGATGATAAAACACTAGATTCTATAAAGTAACAATTACAGAATATATGACTACTGCCCATGAAGAGCTTACAATCTAAAGAAAAAGCATAAAACAAATTTTAATAAGCAAAGCTTAAATGTTAAGAAAGTGCAAAACAGAGGGTAGGGAATACACACAATCATTATCCAAGCGGAATTTGGAAAACGCCTGACCAAGCATGTGAATATATGTACATTACCACATCTGAAGTCATAAAACATTCATAAGTACACAGCCAGAGAAAAAGCAGCAAATGAATCCTGTATCTGCTGCTACACAAGGTAACAGATGCAAGTCTGCCTGAGAGCCAATCCAAGTTTAGGAGACAGGAAAGAAAGGGGTCAATAAGCAAGCTTTTAGTGACTGGACAAAAATGAGGATGCACTTTAAGTTAAGCTGCTGGTTAGGAGATGATTACCTGAACTTCTTCAAACTCACTGCAGTACACAGCAGAGGCTCTCGGGGAGGCTGTATCTGGGAAGATAAGAAGCTACTTTCCTGTGTGTTCCTTTCACTTTCACTTTAAAGCACACATGAGTCCAGTAGCGATAAAACTGTATGTCATAACTACTGTGTTAATGAAAAGATAATGTGTGTATTTTGCATAAATTAACAAATAGATTCAATAGCTGGATTTTTTTTCCTTTTACGACAAACTGAATAAAAGAAAACTCTAATTTTAAGTTTATTAATCTTAACTAGGCTAAAATATGCTTTCTCTGATAATTTTCAAGCTAAATTACTAGCAGTATTATTTTATGTTACCAGTCTAAGTTCATTGATTAGTGTGATTATACATAGCTCTATATTGTCAATAAAATAACTGAGAATACTTAAAATAAAATAAATAAATCTCAATCAGTGTATGGTTAAAATTTGGCTTCCAGAAAAGGAAACAAAGGAAAGTTTCAAATTAAATAAATAATCTACTAAAACGATGGTCACACCGATGAAAAATCAAAATATACTGTCCTCAGCAGGAACCAATTTGATCAAAACATTTAAAAATATGGAGAGAGAGAGCATGAGGAAAGCCAAAGCAACTATCAGAATGAAAAATAGCAGAAAACATTTTCCAGTCCCTTAAGAAGAATTAAAAAATAAATAAAAAAAGAGTAGGGAAAACTATAAAACTTAAATATATGTGCACATAAATATAGTACACATATTTCATTTTATTATGTTGAAATTATTTTTCTTATCAACTCTCCTACCTCATTGTTTGAATCTTGAATAACTCTGTAGAGGGCTGGTACCAATGTTTTTTTCCGGTGTAAAGTTGCTGCATAATTGGTGATCTGAGTATCAGGTAATGCCTTAAAAAAAAAAAAAATTAAAGGAAAACAAAAGTGAACTTAATATTTGGGAAATCAGAAACTTTATTTTAAAGGAGTCTTTCTTGAAAATATTTATGAGTCAATTAAGAAAAAAAATTAATCCCTGGCCAGTTGGTTCAATGGACAGAGCGTGGGCCTGGGGTGCCGGAAGCCAATCACTGTTTTAATAACAGAGAGCTGTGGACAGGGAGTTTGGAGGGCTGGCCAACCTTGATTGCTCTGAGGGGGTCGGAGCTGGTCACTGGGATGTTGGTGGTTGAAGCAGCCCCCACCTGTTAGTCCTAAGAAGATCTACTGATTGGCTTTTACTGGTGTTTCTGGCCTGGGGGATACAGCTGTACCTTGTGATTTTAATCCTAATAAAAGGAGTGGTGAAGCCAGAGCGAGGGGGAGTTCTGCCACTAGAGCTGAACTACCCCCTGACCCCCATTTTCCAAATTACTATTTTTCTGAGTCTCTTTATTTATTTGTATTCGGCCTCCTCCAGAAACCCAAACCCTGAACCGGAGACCCTGAATCTTGTGGGTTGTGAAAAGGGGTTCCCACACTGGGGACTGAAGGGTCCTGAGTTCAGTTCTGCTCAAGGGCACATGCCCAGGTTGTGGGCTCGATACTCAGTGGGGGGCATGCGGGAGCAAACAATCCATGATTTTCTGTTTCTCTCTCCCCCTTCCTTTCTAAAATCAATAAAAATGTATTTTAAAAAATACAAGAAATAACCATGAATGTTAATAAAACAAATAGTTATAGTATATAGGGTGAGGCAAAAGAAGGTTTACAGTTGTGAGTACTCGAAACACAGTTTATTCTTGTATTATTATTATTATTATATTATTTATTTTCATTACAATTGTGAAACTACTTTTGCCCCACCCTATATAATTCTAACCATTAAACCCTAAAAGTGATTAGGAATCACATATTATAACCAAGATTTGCTGAAATGGGTCATCTTAAACTAATCTAGTCTGAAAAAGTAGTTAAGGATATATTTTAATATGTTTTATTGGTTGTTTAGAGAGAAAGGAAGGGAGCGGAATAGAGAAACAGAAACACCTTTCTGGCCTCCGGCACACCCCGTCCTGGAGAGCGAGCTTGCAAACTGGACGCGTGCCGTGAGCAGGAATCGAGCCAGCGAGCTCCTGGTTCCTGAGCCGCACCGGCCAGGAGGGTTACATACATTGTCATTCTTGCAGTCTGTCTTTACAAAATACTTATTTCCATAATGCTAGTGATTAGTTTTCACTCAAGTCAATGAATGATTTTAAATTACAGGAAATAAAACATACGGCAAAAATCCCATTTCTATGCCTTTTTAAAGAGATTTCCCCTCTTTGAGGGGAATATTTTAAAATTTATATAGCCCCTCATCAATCAAACTATTTTCATTTTTACATATTATTTTCTAGCCATTGTTGACACCAGTGCCTTTTTAGAGAGTTGCAATTACGGGAATGTTATTTCAAATTTTGCCATTTCCACTTCATACCCTATTTCAGTTTCTCCAAAGAACGCATTTTTACTATTTGAATTACTGACACATGGAGTCATATGACAAATTCTTGTCCCTAATCCAATTTACCTTGAATTCTGATAACCATTCTTCCACCACACCACGTTCAGACCCCAGCATCTTCTTCCACCTTCTGTCACTCTCGCCTCTGAAAGAGAAAACACTGAACTGAGGATAGCGTTGCCACTCACGGAAACTACCGAGAGTCAACAGTGAGTGCCTTTCACTAAAGGAGACATTCGTCTCGCACATATTTTAGATAAGAAGGCTTAGTTTCAGAACAGAACTCAAACTAAAATGTTTTAAAGAAAGAAGTTTTTTCTTTTAAATGTATGCTGATTGCTTTCAGAGAGGACAGGAAAGAGAGAGAGAAACATCAGTGAGACAGAGAATTACTGATCGGTGCCTCCTGCACGCCCTCCACTGGAGATCGGGCCTGAAGCCCAGAACTGACCCGCGACCACCTGGTTTCGAAGTCAATGCTCAACCGTTGAGCTACACGGGCCAGGCTGCCTTTTTTTAAAGATTAAATAAGTTACCACATCAGTGAGCAAGACTAACTATGATAACTGCTCCTAGGGCTTCTGGTGGAGCAAATTCACTAGATAAACAAAGCTACCCAAGTATTAGGACAACATATGAGACAGTAAAAAATGAGTTTTGTTACGGCAAATTTTCAAGCTATTCAGTTTGAAACTTAAGCACTTAAAATGTGCTGTTATTATAAATACCAAGTTCCCTAAGGAAAAACCTAGAGCTATACTATCAAATACAGTAGCCATTAGCTACAAGTGGCTAATAATAACATAAAATAAAATCTAAAGATGCAATTCCTTAGTTGCACTAGCTATATTTAAGTACTTAGTAGCTAAATGCGGCTTGTGTCTCCCATATTGGACAGCACAGATATAGAACACAGACATCATCACAGAAATTCTTTTGGACAGCACTGATCTAAATGTAGTTAAATATTAAATAATACAGCTATGCTAAGAAAATTTGATAAGTCAGTAACTGTAAAGGTTAGACCACAAAAAAGTTAAGAGACACAACTATTAAATAGACAATTTCAAAGACATTAAGATGTGATTCTTTCAAGTCTCCTAGGTAAAATTGCCCAATAAATAGAAGCTATCCACCAAGGATTACCAAAAAGTCTAATACAGTGGTTGGCAATCTGCGGCTCACGAGCTGCCGTTTGCTGCTCTGTTGACTAATGAGTTTGCCGACCACTGGTCTAATATTTCTCACTGAATGGGAAATTCACTCTTTATCCTTTAAAAAGTTGAATTCCATAATTTTTACCTCTGTTCTAAGATCAGTTTTCTAAAGGAGGAGGTGGCACAGGAATGCGGCAGAGTTCAAGTGTGGAATTCATTTGTTGAGACTTAAATATTTTCCAACTCTATAAAAAAATGAAAATAGAAAACTGTAAAATATTGAGACAGATTCTCAAGAATGTAATACAAAGAAGTAAGAACAATTTTGGTAAGACAGTTATAATATAGTTTATCTAATTTAAGAAATAATTAGCGACTCAAAAATTTCTATAACTAACATATACTTGTGTACCATTACCAAACCTAATTTTAAAACAAAATTAGAAAGGAAGTCTGAGTTTTAGTTGCGAATATTCATTAATTATTGGCAAGAACTTGAGAAGATTATTTAAATTTTCTGGAGCTGGACCCTCACTTGAATAATCTATAAAATTAAGATTTCCATACAATAATTCTATTAATCCAATAGTACAGTGATATCATACACACATGCAAACAATCTTTAAAATTTTATTATGAAGTATAAAACCAAGCTTAAATAATAAATATCAACGACTATAAAATCATTTTTGGATGAGTTTCACAGAACTGAAAATTTTATCATTTTAAAAAAGAACACAGAAAATGCTATTACTTGAATTTTTGTCACAAAAATATGTTAAAGGTTTTTGATCAGAGAAAATTATTTTCAAATTGCTAAAATTATACTTTTCTTACAAATTGATAAATCTTTTCATAGTTGCTTATCATATTATGTTCTATCTCTTTGATTCAAAACTGCATTACCATTTTAAATCTAAGACATCAAAAGAAAATTAACATTTTAAAATATGTTAAAAATACGTTGTTTTAAACACACAAAAAGATGTCTCTCAAAATTTAATCACATTTTCATTATAATTCAATGTTTTCAAACTACAGATGTGTCAAGACCTCTCTACTCCAACCACAACAGCTGACTTTGTCTCTTACATGAGATTTTTACTTCAGGAGACATTCAGCAGTGAGGGACAGTCTTGAAAAGGACTAAGAATATCTCCGGAGCCAAAACCAGTTTGGCTCAGTGGGTAGAGTGTCGGCCTGCGGACTGAAAGGTCCCAGGTTCGATTCCAGTCAAGGGCATGTATGTTGGTTGCAAGCACATCCCCAGTGGGGGCTGTGCAGGAGGCAACTGATGGATGTGTCTCTCTCATCAATGTTTCTAACTCTCTATCCCTCTCCCTTCCTCTCTGTAAAAAATTAATAATATATATATATTTTTTTTAAAAAAGAATGTCTCTGGAAAGATATACAAGAAACGTATAACTAGTGCTCCTTTGGGAATGTCAAGGAGACTCGATTTTTCAGTATCTTGGGAATTATAAGCCCCAGGCCACTGCCCAACTTTGAAGCAGTGCAGCAGATTGGGACGCTGTAGAGATGGGTCTCTGACAATCTTTCTGGGCAAAGGATACAGATACTAACTAGGTTCTTGATTAAAAACAAACAAACAAACAAAGCAAGAAGATCCAACATGGCAGATGATAGGAAAACTGAGTTTTATTAAACTTTAAAACAGCTTTAAAATAGCTCAATCCCTGGTTAATTGGAGGTAATTAGCCCCTTCACCCATTTGAGCCGCAGAGAGAAATGGGAACCCTATCTGAAAGGCAACTTTCTCTCTGAATCTTTTACACAAAAAGTCTGGCACACGATAAAAAAATGACTAAATATCCATAGTGACAAAAATATAACCAAAAATTAAGAGGAAATAAGACAAAAACAGCATACACATTCCTCTTAAGTACACACTGGCTATTTTCCAAGATAGACAATATGTAGGCTTACAAATCAACACTCAACTGGCTTAAAGAAGATAGGTAGTACACAGAGTATCTTCCGTGATGACAATGGGATGGAGATAGAAATCAAAAGAACGAAACTGGGAAAATTCACAAGGTTGTGGAAATGAAACAACACCCAAGGGAAATCAGAAAATACTTAGAGCCAAACAATAATAAATACTCAATGTTCAAACCTATGGGATGCTGCGAAAGCGGTGTTAAGGGGGAAATGTATAGCTATAAATGCTTCCACTAAAAAACAAGCAAGCTCTCAAATCAACAACCGAACTTGACAACTTAAAGAACTAGAAAAAGAATAAACTAAACCCAAGGCTAGCAGAAGGATGAAAATAATAAAGATTAGAACAGAGATAAATGAAATAAGGAATAGAAAACAATAGAAAAAATGTGAAAACCCAAAACTGGTTCTTTAAATCAGAAATTCTTAAAATCAGAAATGGAAGAGGGAACATTGCTACTGATTCTACATAAATAGGAAGTGTTACAGAGTATTGTGAACTACTGTACACTGACAATTGGATAATCCAATTCCTAGCAACATGAAACTTACCAAGACTAAATCAGGAAAAAACCAGAAACTCTGCACCCTAATAAAATCAATAAAATAAAAGTGGCTCAGCTGGTATGGCTCAGTGGTGAGCATCACTCCGTGAGCCAGGAGGACATGATTCCATTCCAGGTCAGGGCACATGCCTGGGTTTCAGGCTCAGCCCTCCCAACAGGGGGAATCCAGGAGGCAGCCAATCAACGATGTTTTTCTCTCATCGATGCTTCTATCTATGCTTCTCCTTTCCTCTCTCTCTAAAAATCATTAAAACATATTTTTAAAAAAAACTCAATGTTTGAATCTATGGTTCATTAGATTAGACGTGCTTTTCTGTAACTTTTTCTTTAAAATGTCTCAACAAGGAAATCTTACTAAGAGAACTCAGCCAGGTGGATGAGCCCATGCACGATTGGTGCAGAGTGGACTGAGGGCAAAGGGAAGTGCCTTTTCCAGAGAAGAATCCAGAATGGGGGACAACAGAAAGGGGGCTCAGGAAGCATGGATGGGTTCAGTGGTAATTTCTAAACAGGATCTTTAATTTGATTCTAAGATTTCTTGGAGTTCAGTGTTTTACAAATAGACCAAAATAACTCTTTTGCAACCGATGCTTTGCCATTCAATAAATTGGTGCCATTTATCATATTTTATAACTACTTTTCTGGCAGTTATATTTCAAACCTAGAAAGAACTATCCTATATAATAAAAGCCTAATATGCAAATTGTCCTCTCGACCGGGAGTTCGACCGCTGGCTATGAAGTGCGCTGACCACCAGGGGGTGGTGCGGAACGTGGCAGGCGTGGCATCGGCAAAGCGACGCTCTCAGCCCCAATGGGTCCTGATGAGTGGGACCACAATGGGATGGTGGAGCAGGTGAGTGGGCAGCACCAGGCCAAGGTGGGTGCGAGCAGGGCCCAATTGCCCCACCAATCACCCTGCAGACTGCAACCAGCAGTGGCAGTGTGGGGGGAAGGGCTGCCATCTGGCTCCCAGGTGCTGAGGGAGTTGGGCGGGGGCCTGATGACTTGGATGGAGGAGGGTATGCGGAGGGTCTGGGGGCCCAGGTGCTGCCCAGGGCCCAGAAGTCAGCTGGGACCTGCCCTTCTACACCAGACGTTTGCACTTCAATCCCCGGCCAGGTCTAGGGACCACACTCGTGCACAAATTTTGTGCACCAGGCCTCTAGTCATTATATAAATAATCAAAGTCACATATCTTAATATATTATACACATGAGTTTTTTTACTTCTTTCTCCAAAATTAAAACTGACTCATTTACTTTTTCTAGTACTTGCCTTGATGGCAAATAGCTATCCAAACAGAAAGTCTAGAATTCATAAAGATGAACCAGGAATTTCTAAACAGGATCTGTGTCAAAATCAACACATTCACAATTCTAACTTTTACTATATATTACTGAGTGAGTGTTCAGGCCCCCGCCCAACAAAAATGTTTTACTATATGTTACTGAGTGTTTATACAATACTGCATCATAGCAATATTGTAAAAAGATCTTTAATCAAGAAAACTTCCAATTCTTATTTTCCAAGTGTAGTTTGATTCTAGAATTAGATAGCTTCCAGATACAATGAAAGAACAAGATATAAGTAGGTATGTGTGCAAATTAACACAGGTCTAAATCGTGAAAGAAATTACTTTGGTTTGTGGAAAGCAGCTAAGTGCCAAGTAAAAACTAACCCAAACCAAAACATTCAGCACAATTTTTATTTCTGGCAACTTTAGCTCCTGACTAGATAATCTATCCCAGCTATGACATTAAATGGTGAAAATGTACTGAGCTATAAAAATATTGGTAGATTTGACAGCCCTTTCTCTCAAGCAAAAACTATGATCACTGGTTCACATCACAAGTAAGAGAGCACTGAATTAGATCAATAATTTGTAAGTGGAAGCCAGCAGTGAACCATATCTAGGGAATATTTTTTTCTTCAAATTATGTATACCTACCTTCCTTCACATTCCCCCTACCACTATGATTCTGAAGGGAAGTGGAGATGATATAATAAATATGTATGTGTCTTTAAAAAAAAAAAAAAGCGCCTGCTGAAACTGGTTTGGCTCAGTGGATAGAGCATTGGCCTTCGGACTCAAGGGTCCCGGGTTCCATTCTGGTCAAGGGCATGTACCTTTGGTGCGGGCACATCCCCAGTAGAGAATGTGCAGGAGGCAGCTGATGGATGTTTCTCTCTCATCGATGTTTCTAACTCTCTAGCCCTCTCCCTTCCTCTCTGTAAAAAATCAATAAAATACATTTTTAAAAAAGCGCCTCCTAGATTATTCTGTGTGTGTGTGTGTGTGTGTGTGTGTGTGTGTGTAAAACTCTCCACTTTCATGGAGATTTTCTGAATTAGATCCAATTCTATTTTTGACAAAAGCAGCAGAGCTACAAAGTGACGAGCGCTCAGCGGAAGGCTCTGCGGGTAAGGGCTGTACTCACTCCAGCCGTAAGCCACCTTCAGAGCTCTCTGAGCCGCTCCCTCCAAAGCCCACTGCATCCCCTTTCAGACAATGACAATGCTCAACTCCTCATCCTGAGAAAAGAGCACAGTCCACTCACCAGACAAAATGTGAAAAGAAATTATTGTGGACATCAAAAGAAACTAAGAAGTCACACCGAAACAAAAAATTCCTGTTCTTGCATTAAAAGAATAGCAACAAAATACTATTTTGTGCAGCTGATAACCTGTTTGGAGACGTTCTGCCCATATTTTATCATTTTAGTTTTTTGTGTGTTTTGTGTTTTTTATTTAAGAGATTAAGGAAGATGAAGAGAGACAGAAACACCAATGGGAAAGAATCATTGACCAACTGTCTCCTGCACGCCCCACACAGGGATGGAGCCCGCAACCTGGGCCTGTTCCCCCGACTGGGAATCGAACCCGGGACCCTTCAGTCCACAGGCCGACACTCTATCCAGTGAGCCACACCAGCTAGGGCTGTGTGGTTATTTTGTTTGTTTGCTTTGTTTAATGTAGCCTGGGTTTTTCTATTATAAAGCTCAGTCAAGCTGAAAATCTTAATCATTTCAGAACTTAATAAACTACTATAAGGTGCCAAAACTGTGTATTAAAAACAAACTAAATCTATTGCACGTGAAGATGGCTTGAGAGTGGGATTTAAAAACAAGCTTTCAAGGTGCAATTTAGAGCAAATGATTATACTTCTTTACAGACATTGTTTCAAATTCCTCATAAAGAGTTCCAATACAGAAAAGTGAACTTCTAATGATACCCAACTGTATTGTATTCTACAATGACACCTACTGGCCACTAAAAAAATCATCCACTCACAGCTCTAGTAGGCTGATTACATAATAAGAAACACACACACACACACACACACACACACACACACACACAGAAACACACACACATACACATACATACACACACACAGAAACACACACACATACACATACATACACACACACACAGAAACACACACACATACACACACACACACACACACACCACCTTACATAAAAGCAGATTTGTTCACAGATACTCACACTACAGAACTGCAATTAGAAGCAGAAATATTCTTTGTGACTGAGATAATATTATTCATGCAAAAAGTAAAAATACAATGAAACACTAAGTGTCAAAATTTTTATCTGAAGCATTGATAAATATCTTAGTACTCCCCTTCAGGACTAACAAAATCTAAAGAACCACCTCTCCTTACCAAGTGATGAATTTTTGACTCAGGTTCTGGGACATATTAATATAAATTAGTAATAGAAAAAGGGAAATTATAGTATACTTGCTAATACTATATTAGTTCTTATCTTCTAAGTTAAAGGCAACATTTCAATCAGCTTACATTTTGGAAATGTATAATGCTTCTTTTAAAACTGTTTTCCAATGAGCTACAAAACCAAGTTTTAAAAAAATAAATACTGTATATATATATTTAAAATTGATTTCAGAGAGGAAAGGAGAGGGAGAGAGAGATCAATGATGAGAATCACTGATTGGCTGCCTCCTGCACACCCCCTACTGGGATCAAACTGCAACCCGGGCAAGAGCTCTGACCAGGAATCAAAACAGTGACCTCTGACCTCCAGGTTCATAGGTCGGAGGCTCAACCATGGAGACACAATGGCGACCAAAACCAAGTTTTTAATGTAGTCTGTCCTTCCATAACATACACTTAATGAAATTCCCATGTTAATTGTACATTTCATTGTGCAAACATGGCGATTCAGTTATTTATATCTGTAAATACATTTTACCTCTGTCAGAGAGGTCCGTAAAGCTTACTTTTTAAACCTAAGAAATAATCCGTAACTAGTTTCTCAGACTTACTGAGCAAATTACTTAAAAGATGACTTTTGCATTCCCTCTCCCCATTCAGACCACCTCGTTATTTTCAGTCTTTAATATCCACAATATCTAGGGGCTGGGGAAAAAAATCTAACAATGAGATTTCTAGTTATTTTCCAACTTGCACTTACCTCCCACTATAGATTTTTTAGGCTCTCCACTTTCCTGAAGTTTAGAAATTAAAAAAAAAAAAAAAAAAAGTATTTGTAATCAGCCTTGAACCTCAAAAACAAATAAATTCCTAAACTGCAAACTAACGAATCTCTCAACACAAATCCATATTTGGGATAAGGTCTTCATGCTTCCCCGGCCTGCAGCGGTAAAAAGCACTCAAACCAACGAAAAAATAAATAAAATAAACTGTTTTGACACATCAATGGGTCACCAGACCTCCTCTTCCAAGAAAGACAACCTGGTTGTTTGGGTGAAGAACAGCCACGGGTTACATAATATACAGTTATAAAGAGTTTCAAGGACCTGACCTCCAGTAAGTATCTGTCTTCTCCGCTCCCCCTTCCCACCCGAGAAACAGCCTTTAAAAAGAGCAATCGCTAGGTTTCCTCCCGGCGCCTGCAATGCCGCGTCCTGTTCTCCGCCCGAGCTTCGTGCAAGGAGCCCCTCCAGCCCTCACGACTCCGTCTGGCTCCCGCCCGTCCTCCCCGCAGGTGCCACCGCAGCCCCCACGCCCTAGGCCCCACGTCGCCGCACCGGGCTCAGCCTCCACCCGCCTCGGCTGCCTGCTCCTCGCGACCTCCTGGCGGCTACCTGGGCTACGAAGGGTTCCGGAACCACCGACAGCGCGGCTGCCACCTTCCCAGACCGTCCTTCGTCAGGTCCCCTCGAGAGCTCCTGCAGCCGGAGATGAACACCCCTTCTCTGGAGCCTTCGCGCCCCGCAAAGACAGCGCGGCCGCTTGCTTACCTGTCACCCCGCTGCCTCCGGCTTCTTACCGCCACCGCCTCCCGCAGCCGCCGGCCAACTGCAACACAACAAGCAGCCCTCCCATTGGCCGAGGCCACGCTGAACAACAGCCTCACTTATTGGCTGCAGCAGGTCCGCAGCCCTCCCCTCGGTGCAGCGTCTAAGGATTCCGGTCTACGAACAAGGAAAACGTCGCCTCTGCCCCGCCCTTCTGTCCTCCGCAATGGCTCTGGTCGTCGATAGACGACGGATGCACAGATGTACGGGGGGAAATGTCGACTGTCAGCCTCCTTCGCGTCATCTCCACCTGGTCCGTTAAGTCTGTGACCCCGAACCGGAACGTTATATGACTTCTCGGCTTTCCTGCCGGAAGGAACGCCAGGTGGCAACTTCCGCTTCCGGTTGGCTCCGACTGGAGAGTTGACTATTGAGTGTCCTGAGAGGTCAGATTGCTGTCAGGTAAATGAGAGAGCTGGTGGGCAACGATCTCTTGACTGGAAATGGGAATGAGATATCTATTCTGGGGAATTTATAAAGGGAGAGACAAAATAAAGAAGGATGATGAGTGTGTGGCTCCAGAGGGAAGGAGATCGAAGAACGAGCGGGGGAGAACTGTGAAGTCCTGGGGTGGTGGTGGGGCGGGGGGGGGGGGGGGGGGGGTGGGGGGGGGGGTGGGGGGGGGGTTACAAGGTTACAGTGGGAATGACGGGGGTTATTCGGCCCAGATGCCTTTTTCCTACTCTGCCACTCGCAGCACCCCTGCCCCCTGTTGTTTTTGTTTGTTTACATTTGAGTTGAATAAAGGCAGAACAGCCCCCAAATAAAAAATGGGTGAAGGAGGGCCCTAGCCAGTATGGCTCAGTGGGAAGAGCATCGGCCTGCGGACTGAAGGGTCCCAGGTTCGATTCCGGTCAAGGGCACATGCCCGGATAGCGGGCTCAGTTCCCAGCGTGGAGGTTGCAGTAGGCAGCCACTCAATGATTCTCTCATCATTGATGTTTCTATCCGTCTCTCCTCCATTCATTCCTCTCTGAAATCAATAAAAATATAGCCGAGGCCGGTTTGGCTCAGTGGATAGAGCGTCGGACTGCGGACTGAAGGGTCCCGGGTTCGATTCTGGCAAGGGCATATACCTTGGCTGCGGGTACATCCCCAGTAGGGGGCGTGCAAGAGGCAGCTGATCAATGTCTCTCTCTCATCAATGTTTCTGACTTGCTATCCCTCTCCCTTCTGCTCTGTAAAAAATCAATAAAATATATTTTTTTTTAAAAAATAAAAATATATTTTTTTTTAAATTGTGAAGGAGGAGTAATTTTAATGCCTGCACAAATATGTATAGTTTTAAGTGAGATTTTTTTTTTCTGCTATGAATGCTTGGACACGATGTTAAAGTGAAAAAAAAGCAGGGTACTAAGTCACATCCATTTTTAGAGCGATTTACTCCAAAATTTTTACTATTTTAAAATTGCATGTACATAGGTGCAGGGACTAGAAGGGACACCAAATATTCATTTGTCTTTTATTTTCTGGTGTTCTTATAGTACCCGCAGTTTTAAAAATGAGAGGAAATTGGGGTGCTTGGAAGTCTTTGGTAAACCGTAAAATTACATGTGTTGTAAGTGGTATTATCCTCTTATTTCCTTCTTAGGGATTCCAGCCCCTTTTAGTGAAGGTCGATATTATAGATTCACTCCAAACATAGGTAGATAGCTTTTTAAATTTTCATGATGACGTGGGTTTTCTTTGTGGAACTAACTTCCTGGCTATTCTTGTTGGAACAGCTCTGAACTGGAAATAATCACCTGTTGTTGAGTCCTTGGCATTTGTCACTTTATGTAATTTCCCCTTTTACTGTGAAGTATACGTAACAGGAGGGGGTATAAAACATGAGTACTTTTTAAAGAATTCTAGTTATGCAAACACTTGTTTAAAGAATTCTAGTTAAGCATACACGCTTCCGGGTTAGGAAATAAAGCATTGCTAGTACCTTAGAACATGCCTTCTCAACACAAGTGATTAGCCTTCAAGCAGATGAAAATCGGTTCTGAGAGGATGGACAGTGTGTGAAAAAATCATAGATACTACTGTGGTGTGTGGCTTCCCCAAAAGCCAGAGTACATAAACATGTAATATAATATAATATATCTGTAGTGTTGAAGTTTCACTGTGGGAGGGGAGTGAGAATGTGATAAGGAAAACAGCTGTCCAAAATGGCTCCTTTGGTGTACAAGAATGAAGAATAGGTTAAAAAACACTGCTTTAGAAGCTCAGATGTTATGTCCTCCATCAAGGGGTGACTACTGTCCTGACTTGTGATAAGCATTCACTTGTTTTAAGCATTCATTTCATTTTCTATCTATAATGCATTCCTAAAAAATGGTTAGGTTCTTCAATTTATATTGATGGGGTCAAAGTATACGTATTATGACTCACCCCTTTCTCATCATATTTATAAGATTCATTCACACTGTTGCATGTTGTTTTTTGTTGTCTAATATTCCATAGGTTTCTATTTCATAATCCATTGTTAGATATTTGGGTTGTTTATAATTTGGGGCTAGCATCAATAATGTGGTTTAAAAGGTTCTTATAAAATATATCTATTGTTATATACATGCAAGAGTTTCTCTAGAGCAGTGTGTAGTCCAATGAAAATATAATGCAAGCCATATATGTAATTGAAAATTTCTTAGTAACCATATTAAAAAGATAAAAAGAAACATAAAATTAATTTAATATAATCAGTGTTAAAAATTTTAATGAAATATTTTGTTTCCTTCATACTGTCTTTAAGATTTATGTATTTTACGCTTATAGAATATATTTTATGCTAAGTTTTCATAACAACTTGATCTAAGTTTACATTTTATCAAATTTATTGTTGCTAAAGTAAATCTGTAAAGTAAATTGGTTGAAGTACACACTGAATTTTTCAATAATTAACTTGAGAATCAATTTTGAAATTGAAATTAATTAAAATTAAATAGGAAGTTTAGTTCCCCAGTTGCACTAACCACATTCCAGTGCTACTGGCTACCTTATTGGACAATGCAGATCTAGAGTATAAACTTAGGAGTAGAATTGCTAGGCCATAAGGTACTCAAATGTTCGGCTTTTCTAGGTCATGCCAAACAGTTTTCAGAGTGGTTGCGCTAAGTCATATTCTCGCTCCCTGGGTGTGAAAGTGGAAGGCACATCACAGTGAGCTGAAGTTTATTTTTATGTTACATATAAAAATAATACTAATAAAACTGAAGTCTATGTTACTATTGAGGGCATGTTTTATTTAAGGAAACTTATTAAAAAGGGGTGCTTTTAAAAAATATTTTTTTTAATTAATTTCAGGGAGGAAGGGAAAGGGAAAGAAAGAAACATCAATGATGAGACAGAATCATTGGTTTGCTGCCTCCTGCACACCCCCTACTGGGGACCAAGCCCACAACCTAGGTGTGTGCCCTGACCAGGAATCGAACCATGACTTCCTGGTTCACAGGTCAACACTCAACCACTGAGTCAAATAGATGATGATAGATTGATAGATGATAGATTAGATAGATAGATAGATAGATAGATAGATAGATAGATAGATAAGGTCACATGCTCAGGTTTCGGTTCCATCCCCTGTGGGCTGTGTACTTGTGTCTCTGTCTCCCTCCCCCCTGCCCGTCCTTCCCCCCGCCCCGCCTCACCCCCTTTCTTTCTCCCTTTCTCTCTCTTTAAAAAATCAATTTAAAATAACATGTTATTTTTAAAAATTCAACCCATTGCCTGTTTTGTGTACAGGCCATCAGTTAGTAATGTTTTTTATAGACAATCATGTCCAATCAGTTTGACATTAAGGAACACTAAACTTTAAGCAAAATATAATCCTCCCCAAAATGCCATTTTCCTCATCAGTAAACCTGTGTTACAAAAAAATATACTCCGTTATTATGTTTTGAATGTTATCAACAAAATATTTGTGGAGAGTTGTTTTCTCTTGCCTTGTAAGTACCCGCATAGTCTAAAATATTGAGTATCTGGCTCTTTACAGAAAAAATTCATGCGATCATGTATACGTTTAGACACCATAATGCTGTATTTTAATAGGATCATCTAAAGAAAGTAACAAATCAGTATGTAAAACATTTAAAAGTATGGACTACATCTTAAAAGAACGGGAACAGTATTGCTATTTTAATGGAGAAAGGAATAAAAATAAATGGTCATCTCTGAGTGATGGGATTATTGATCACTTTTCTTTTTAATTATTTTGTATGTGTGTGTTTACTAACTGTGAACATACACTGGTTATGTAATAACATGCTTTTTTTATTAGTTCTCTCTTTAAAACATTAATTTTAAACGTTTTACCTTAAAACATTAGTAGTAAACTTGGTTATCTGATAGCTACAATGTGCATATGTCTCTTACTTTAATCTCTTCCTGTAGACATGGCCCATGGACATGAACCTGAACATGGGCATGGGCATGGGCATGGTAAAATGGAACTCCCGGATTACAGGAAGTGGAAGATAGAAGGGACACCCTTAGAAACTGTGCAGGAGAGGCTGGCATCACGGGGGCTCAAGGATCCCTGGGGCCGGTAAGAATCATTAAATCATTTAGATAGAATTTATTGTAGAGAATCGTTATCTGTTTCTTTTTCATGTATTCCCCTTTTTAAAAAATCATTGAAAATGGCTTTTTACATTAAAGTTTTAAAATCCGCTTTGTTGAAGTACCGTTTACATACAGTAAAATTCACCCGTTTTAAGTGTCTGTCTGATTCCACAAGTTTTGATAAATGTATATACAATTATGTAACCACCACAGTCATGATATAGACTATTTCTGTCATCCCAAAAGTTCTGCCGTGCCCCTTTCACTCTCAGTGTCGTCCGCCCCTGCTCCTGGCGCCCATTGATCTGCTTTGTGTCTCCACCCTTTCCTGGCCCCCTTCGCCTGGCCCCCTGCTTTGGAGACAGGCACATTGTTGGCTTGTAGCCCTCCTTCCGTCCTTCCTTCCTGACTGCGGAGCAGCGTCCACTGTGCGCGTAGACCTCATTTTGTTCGCAGTTCACCAATTAATTGTCATTTGTGTCGTTTCCAGTGTTTAACCGTCTTGAGTAAAGATGCTATAACCAGGTTGTAACAAAGAAAGACAAAGATTAAGTGAAACTCTCTGTATCCTGGAAATTATTTTGGAAGGAAAATAAAGACAGGTTTCCTTCAAATGTCTTATGAACTAATTAAAAGTCTATATATTTGGCCTCTAAAACTGAAGTAAACAATTTGTGTTTTTGCCTCCCTGATAAAGTTTATGTAAAGTTACTCAAAAGCTAATTGCAGCAGTTTAATTAATATCTTTTATTGTCCATAACTTAGGATAAATAAAATTAAAGTAAAAAAAATAAATAAACCTTATTAAAAAAAAAAAGATGCTATAACCAATCAAATACAAGTCTGAGTGAACATAATGTTTTCATTTCTCTCAGAGTAGGATTTCTGGATCATATCATAAGTGTATGATTATTTTCATGGGAAACCTGCCAAACTGTTTTCCAAAGTAGCTGTACCATTTTGCATCCCCACCAGCAATGTATGAGAATTTCAGTTGTTCAATGTCCTCCTCATCAATACTTGGTATTATTGGTCTTTTAACTTTAGCCACCTTAGTGGATGTTGGGCCTCTTTGTGATTTTAATTTGCATTTCCAGGAGACATGATCATAACATTCTTTTCCAGTGCTTATTTGTCGTTAGTGCTTTCACCCCGCTCCCCTTTGGTGCAGTGCCTATTCACATATTTTGCCA
Organism: Antrozous pallidus; assembly: GCA_027563665.1. NCBI lineage: Eukaryota > Metazoa > Chordata > Mammalia > Chiroptera > Vespertilionidae > Antrozous > Antrozous pallidus. The sequence continues at coordinate 9,813,743 of CM050508.1, forward strand.
ATTATTTATCAGGGTGTTTGTCTTCTTTTACTGAATTACTAGAGGCCCAGTGCACTAAATTCATGCATGAGTAGAGTCCCTAAGCCTGGCCAGTGATCAGGGCCAATCAGGGCCTTCTGGCTGCCAGCTGGGGCCTGCCTTCTCCAGCTAGCAGCAGCCAGGCCTTCCTTTGTTCCCCACCGCCCCCTGGTGGTCAGCACACATCATAGTGAGCAAGGAACTCCTGGTCTCCCGGTCAAACTCTCAAGAGGACACTTTACATATTAGCCTTTTATATACATATATTAGAGTTCTCTATATATTTTTAACACTTTAGTCCTTTTACAAATCTTTTTTGTTTTATTTTTTAATATTTCTTTTTTTAAAATATATTTTTATTGATTTCAGAGAGGAAGGGATTGAGAGAGTAAGAGAAAGGGGGAGGAGAAACATCAATAATGAGAAAGAATCATTGATTGACTGCCTCCTGCACACTCCAACTGGGGATCGAGCCTGAAACCCAGGTATATGCCTAGACCGGATCAGGAGTCAATTTTCTAAAATTTGGTTAAGAATATTTGCGTCTAGCAGTAACTGGTTTGGCTCAGTGGATAGAGCGTCAGCCTGCAGACTAAAGGGTCCCAGGTTCAATTGCGGTCACAGGCATGTACCTTGGTTTGGGCACATCCCGGGAGGGTAGGGGGGTGGGGGGCGTTTGCAGGAGGCAGCTGATTGGTGTTTTGCTCTCAATGATGTTTCTAACTCTATCCTCCTCCTTCCTCTCTGTAAAAAATCAATAAAATGCATTTTTTAAAGAATACTTGCATCTAAAATAAATAAATTTTAAAAAGTATTTGCATCTATGTTCATGAGGGATATTATAGCTTTCTTCTAATGTCTTTGCCTGACTTCGGTATCTAAATTATATTTGATTAGCTCATATTTTCTAATAAGTCAGATCTTTAGTTAAGTGTTTTCTGTTTTCCATAGCATGATTTTTTCCCCACTTACCATGTGAGAGCAGACTTCTTTCGGGAGAGACCCTGACTTCCGTTTACACCTCTGTTGAGGCTGCTCAGAATGATTCCCAGAGCAGGAAACGAGAGCTCGAATCATCAGGCTGCTGTGACAGAGATTTATTAGTAGTGAGGATAACGTCAATGTTACATACTCTCTGTGCCAAAATATGTCACACGTCACCTGTTTATTCTTTATAACAGCACTGGAAGGCAGATAGGCATCACTGTATGAGAGAGGAAGCAGGCCCTGACAGGTTAAGTAACTTGCCCGTCCTAAAAGGTTGTGAATCTAGTGTAAGTGGCAGAGCAAAGGTCAATACTCTACCTCTGACCACAATGCTGTAATGACTAGTACCGGCAAAGCCACACAGCTGACTTGTGATGGATAGGGCCAAATAAAGTCTTGCATTTGAGGATCTTGTAAAAATCCTGAGTATTATGACTGTGAATATGAAATCGAGTGTTTTTTTTCTTCTATTTTATATGTGAAACGCAGGCATTTAGACTTAATTATCCTATGTCACAGAAAGATACCTATTGTGGTCCATTTAGATGGTCTTATATAAGATTACATTTACATCTGTTAAAAAGATGAAAATTAAATGTATTTTACTCAGTGAATGTGCATGAATGTGATTATAACCTTTGGCCTTTTTTTTTTTTTTTTCCTAGCAATGAAGCTTGGAGATACATGGGTGGCTTTGCAGACAATGTTTCCTTTATTGGTGCAATGTTAAAAGGATTCAAATGGGGGTTTGCTGCTTTTGTGGTAGCTGTAGGGGTTGAATATGTGCTGGAGTCCCAGAACAAAGATAAGAAGCATCACTGAAGATAAAACCTGGAAGTCTTAGTGAGTTCTTAACTCTGTTATTAAAATAAGATTTCTTCACTGTAGCCTATTCATCTGTGTGTTTGTCCCTTAAAGAGTACTTGTAAGATTTTAATAAAGAATACATGTTCCAGTCTAGCTTTTGTCATTCTTGGGGAAAAAAAAAAAAGGTGTGTCAAACCTTATCAGATTTGCTTTAGAACATGTGGTGGTTGAGGTACACAAAGCAGTGCATTTTCTACATAGCAGCCAGCCAGCATGTATTTCCACAAATGTGCATGTTTGAAATGGACAGGTTCTAAAAAAAATTAAACAGTGCTCAAATTTCCCATCTTAACTATTTTTTAGTGTACAGTTGCTGGTATTAAAGACATTCATAATGTGCAACCATCACCCATCTCCATAACTCTTTTCATCTTTTAAAATTAAAAGTCTATGCATCTATAATCTATAATAATAAAGGGGTAATATGCTAATTAAACCGGACATCCTTCTGGACGAAGCCAGGGCTGGAAGGGAGCTCGTGTCCTGGGTGCCAGAGGGAAGCTGACACCGGCAGCTGGGGAAGGAAGGCCTACTCTTGGATGAATTCCGTGCATCGGGCCTCTAGTTAAACAATAATTCTCTATTCCCCCTTACATCAACATCTGGCAACCACTATTCTACTTTCTATATGATTTCTTTTTTGGATTTATTTTATTGATTTTTTACAGAGCGGAAGGAAGAGAGAGAGTTAAAGTATCAATGAAACAGAAACATCAATCAGCTAGCTGCCTCCTGCACACCCCCCACTGGGGATGTGCCCACAACCAAGGCACATGCTCTTGACCGGAATCGAACCTGGGACCCTTGCGTCTGCAGGGCGACGCTCTCTCCCCTGAGCCACACCGGTCAGGGCTCTATGTGATTTTGACTTCTCTGCCTAAGCACCTCATGTACTAGTAAGTGGAATTATATAATCTTTGTTACTGGCTTATCTCACTTAGCCTGAGTTTCATCCAATCTGTAGCATATATCAAAATTTCCTTTCTTTTTAAAGCTGGCTAATATTACATTATATGTATATGTCATAATTTGCTTGTCCGTTCATTCATTGATAGACTCTTGGGTTGCGACCACGTTTTAGCTATTATAAATAATGTGGCTGTGAACATGGGTGCATGAACAGGTTTGTAGATGGGGTGGCCTTGCTGCTTTTACTCTCCTGCAGGTGATTAGAGAGACCTGTACAGTTAGATACTATTAGACACTTCCTGCCCCGTTCTGACCGACTGCGTATCATGTCCGTTTTTCTCCATTGTGATATTTTCTACTCTTGATTTAGTCCCCTTTCCCATGTTGTGAAAGTGACATTTTTTCTAACAAAACTCTAGACGTTTTCCCACATTGAATTTAAAAAGTTTAATATAATCTCTAAAGTTGAGACAACTCAGATAGTTGAAAAGAGACGTTTTTTGCTTTAATAACAAAGCCAAGCCCTAGCCACTTTGGCTCAGTGAATAGATCTCCGGCCTGTGTACTAGAGGGCCCCCAGTTCAATTCTAGCCACATACCTGGATTGCAGCCTTCTCCCCAGCCCAGGCCCTGGTCAGGCGGGGCATGTGGAGGAGGCAACCAATCAATGTGTTTGTCTCACATTGGTATTTCTCTCTGGCTTTACCTCTCTCTTCCACTCTAAAAGTCAAGGAAAAATACCCTTGGGTGAGGATTAAAAAAACAAACAAAAAATAAGTAAATAAAACGTGATTTTTTTTCTTTGTAAATTTTAATTTGTCAATATAAGCTTGAGAAATTACTAAACAAATGAGAGGAATTTCTAATAAGCTGATAGTAGTAAATGAAATATGGTAGCATGGAATAAAGACTGAAATAAGGAAAGAGTTTAACAAGGATTAAAGAGGAGGAACAAAAAGCAATAGAACAAGTAAAAATAGCAAGATGGTAAATTTCAACTTAATTATATTAATTACGCATATGGTCTAAAATTTAAACTCTAAAACATTCTAATTAAAAAGACATTGTCTTGCCGAAAACCGGTTTGACTCAGTGGATAGAGTGTCAGCCTGCGGAATGAAAGGTCTCAGGTTCGATTCTGGTCAAGGGCATGTACGTTGGTTGTGGGCAAATCCCCAGTAGGGGGCGTGCAGGAGGCAGCTGATGTTTCTCTCTCATCGATGTTTCTGACTTTCTATCCCTCTCCCTTTCTCTCTGTAAAAAATCAATAAAATAATAAAAGGGGAGGGGAAAAAAAGACATTTTCTTGCCCTGTCGATTGTTAGAGTGTTGTCCCGATACACCAAGGTTGGGGTTCAGTCCCTGTTTAGAGCACATATAAGAGTCAACCAATGAATGCATAAAGAAGTGGAACAACAAATCAATGTTTCTCCCTTTCTCTCTCTAGTCAAGTTTTTAAAAAATGTGTGGAATAACTGCCTGGATTCCAGAGGAGCTGCAAAGTACACAAACCACTGTCATTTTAGCTGTTGCCATCGCTTGGACTAGAGCCAACTAATAAGAGATTTGTTCTGAAGATGTATGACCATGGAAAATGCTAATTATGTGTTTGCTAGTCTCAAAATAAGCACTGTGGATGATTTTATGTAAAAGTATTGGCCCCATTTTGTATGTAGGGCAAGTCCCTAGTAAAGTAACAAAGCCTAAGATGGCATAGCTAGTAAATTCCAGAGTTAGATTTTGAATCCAGGGTTGACTCAATGGCCCATAGTAAACACTATATTGCACTATGTCATATGTGATACGTACTATAAGATGCTATAAAATTATTCTTTGGATTTTTTAATTTTTTTGGTATGGGAAAAGTATCTACAGCTCTTCTTTGTATAAATAATCTGGTATGCGATTGTTATACAATATAGAATAGACCAATCAAACAAACTTACACAACAAACACTCAGAAGGCTGAGTATGAAGATTGTGGAAAAATGCTAACGCGGGAGCAATGGTCATAAAACTGGTTCAATATAACACCTCTTATATCAGTAAGTCAAAGAAAAAGCTACTCTATATCCACAATCCTTATGTGTGCCAAGGAAAAGCAATATAGCAGGGCAAGCGGCCGGGGCGCGGGAGCGGAGGTGAGCACCCAGCCCCTAGGGAGCTATAGGTTCAATTCCTAGTTCTGTTACCCCCAGGAATATTTCCTCCTCTATCAAAGTGAATCTTTGTGGGTTCGTAGTGTGTTATAGGGGAAGATCAGAGGACCTCGATGCGTGCCCCAGCTAGAACCTTACGAGCTCAAATACATTGCAACCTAAAGTATTATTATGAAATCTTTAAAAGATGATTCCAGGTTTTCCTTAGCTCCTTTTCTAAAAATGATACAATTAGTTGTAACTAACCATTGTCCTTTGGATCTTTTCTAATTGTGCTTGATGTAACCAGTAAATGTTTTAAAAAAAATCTAAGGAATGGCATGTAATATTTCATGAAAAGAGGCAATAATGAATACAGTACTTTTACTGTACACCTCTACTTTGAAGGGGTGTTTTGAATACCTAATGAAACAGATACACATTTCTTTTCACGGTGACAAAAAAGGCGTGTACAAAGCTGGGTTGGCGTGGCTCAGTGGTTGAACATCAACCTATGAACCTTGAAGGACAGTTCCATTCCCGGCCAGGGCACATGTATGGGTTTCAGGCTTAAATCCTAGTGTGGAGTATGCGAGAGGCAGCCAATCAATGATTCTCATCATGGATGTTTCTATCTCTCTCTCCCTCTCCCTTCCTCTCTGAAATCAATAAAAATACATATTTAAAAAATGTATTTCAGAGAGGAAGGATGAGGGAGAGAGAGACAGAAACATCCATGATGGGAGAGAATCATAGATCGGCTGCCTCCTGCAAATCCCCCACAATCCAGGTATGTGCCCTTGACCAGAATCGAACCTAGGACCTTTCAGTTCGCAGGCTGACACTCTACCCACTGAGCAAAACCAGCTAGGGCAATATCTACTATTTTTAACAAAACTAACCTCCTTGAAGTAAATAAGTAGCTTAAGAAGATTTTTACAAAGAAACTGCTGATGAAGGTAATACTGCTAATCCAAGAATAAGCAAACAAGAAGAAGATAACAGTGATGAATTCTTTGTCAAGAACATTATCAGACACATACGATGACCTAATCGTGAAAAAGAAGTCAAGTAAAAATGATAACCACCATCATCATCATCAAGAAGACCAAAGTATGAACTTGGACTTAATATCAGTAGTACAATTGAATCATCCATCCTATCTAATAAAAGAGTAACATGCAAATGTGATTGTACCTTGGCTTCTGATCGGCTATGCTACTAGCCAATCAGGAGCAGGGGACGGGGCCAAGCGGCGTGAGGGCTGGGCCCCGGGGGTGGAGACAAAGCAGTAGCGGCAGCGAGTGCCGTGGTGCCCTGGCCGCCCGAGTTTGGAGGCGGCCAGGGGGCAGGGCAAGCGGCCGGGGCGCGGGAGCGGAGGTGAGCACCCAGCCCCTAGGGCCCGGTGGTCACAGGCAGCTGGAGCTGAGCTGAGCAGGGAGATGACTGAGTGCCCAAGGCCTGGCTTTGGGCAGGCTGGGGGTGAGCCATCAATTGGACATCCCCTAAGGGTTCCCAGTATGTGAAAGGGAGCAGGTTGGGTTGAGGGATCCCCCCCTGCATGAATTTCATGCACTGGCCACTGGTCTTATATAAAAACTGCTGTTTGAAATTTTAACCCTGCTATTTGGCTTCTGTAAACGCTTGCTTGCTTAAATAATAAGGAAAATAAGCCCTGGCTGGTTTGGCTCAGTGGATAGAGCATCAGCCTGCGGACTGAAGGGTCCCAGGTTTGATTCCAATCAAGGGCATGTACCTTGGTTGCAGGCTCATCCTCAGTGGAGAGTGTACAGGAGGCAGCTGAATCGATGTTTCTGACTCTCTATCCCTCTCCCTTCCTCTCTGTAAAAAAACAATAAAATGTACTTTTTAAAAATAAGGAAAATAAGACTACTCCCATTCCAGAGAGGCCATGGACTGACACCAGGCCAGGCCTTGAGATGTGGTCTTGTGGCCCCTCCCCAGCATGCAAGCCTTCTTTCCCAGAATGCCCAAAAGTCTCATTCCTAATTTGGGAGACAAAAGAGCTAGAAAAGATGTAAATAGAAAAGGTTTCCTCCGTTATGGGGGAGGACCCAGAATTTGAAAGACACGTTTCCCTCTGGGCCTGCGCGTAATAAAATGTAACTCCTTTTCTCTAAGCATGGCTTGGTTTTTCTCCGGACTTCTATAACACAATGAACCTTGCCCTGAGAGTGTATTGATTTGATATATTAATTAGTGGTAGCATTTGCCATCATGTTTAGCGAAACAGTTTTTTAAATGTTTCACCTTTGTCTTCTTTAATTTCTGTATTTGTTTATTCTTAGTGTACATAGATGGTAATATTTACGTATTACCTGTAGAATGTTAAGACAAAGACTGGGGTTTGATGTGATTTCTCCTCACAATATGTAGTGTTGTTAAAAAGTAGCATTTAAAGAATTCATCAGATTTTTAAAGTGTGTTTTTTTTAATGTATAGTTGACTATATAAAACCCAGGTAGGTTATGAAGAAAAATTAAATGTTAATTTATATGGCCTCTCACTCAGTTGTCAGCCTGAGTTACAAAGTTTCATCATAACATCCTCATGGGTTATCGGAATCTCTTCACTTGCAAAATATTCAAATTCAAATAGATGTGCTAATAAGAATGGAATCTTCCAGTTGAGTCTCGGTTTACCGTCAGTATCAGTTTTCAGAATGGGGATGTAGTGCAGAGGGTTCTTTTGAGGTTTTTTCACTTTTGTTTTTATTTTTGTTTGGGTCAGAACATTAGTTTCAGAGACCCAGAGACTAAAATACTCAATGAAAATTACACTTATCTGCCAATAATTCTATCAGAAAGAATTTACTGAAAAGAGGAGTTTTTTTAAATTATGTATTATGTTAAATATAAAATATGTTCTCTATTTTCAACAGTATTGTTATTATATATTTAAATATTATATGTAAATTAACTATTCAATTGTGCACATGGAACTTATATAATCTTGTTAAGCAGTGTAACCCCAATAGAAATATCATAAAAAAATAAAAACTATTCAAAATGCGAACTCATATAAAGATTAAATTTCATATTGTACCTTATTGAATTACCTTTGATACGTATAAACAATTTAAAACATGGTTTTAGCCATTAGAAAATGACAAAATCTTTTGTCTCAAGGTCTGTACATTTTTTTGCTTAATCTTACATGCCAAAAGATGAAGTAACTCTTAAAATGTCATATTACGAAACTAACTGGAAAGAATTTTGTTTGTTGCTAAAGAGATGTTTCTAAACATTGTTACAAAACAGGAAAATTATCTACAGCTCAGATGTAAGTCAGAAGATTCTGTGTCATTTTGAAATGTCATATTTTTCATTTTCTGCTTTAAAACAGAAGAGATAATTATTAATAACTAGAGGTCCGGTGCACAAAATTTGTGCATGGGAGGGTGTCCCTCAGCTCAGCCTGCACCCTCTCCAATCTGGGACATACCTCTCACAATCCAGGACTGCTGGCTCCCAACTGCTCACCTGCCTGTCTTCCTGATTGCCCCTACCTGATCGCCAGCCTGATTACCCTCTAACCACTCCCCTGCCAGCCTGATTGACACCTAACTGCTCCCCTGCTGGCCCAATTGCCTCAAACTGCCCTTCCCTGCAGGCCTGGTTACCCCTAACTGCCCTGCCCTGCTGGCCATCTTGTAGTGGCCATCTTGTGTCCACATAGGGGCAGGGTCTTTGACCACATGGGGGCAGCAATCTTGTGTGTTGGAGTGATAGTCAATTTGCATATTACTCTTTTAGTATACAGGATAGAGGCCTGGTGCATGGGTGGGGGCCAGTTGGTTTGCCCTGAGGGGTGTCACGGATCAGGGTGGGGGTTCCCTTCGGGCAATGTAGAATAGCTAAGAGTTTTAAAAGTCTTTGCATTATACATTTAAATGAAATTCACAATTAAGTGAATGTTTTGTGATTATAGCTCCTCTAGTGCTATATGTATGAAGTATTTTATTTCATTTATTCTCTTGCCACAAAATTTCCATGAGAAATACTAACTGTTCAGGGACACAATACTGAAGGCCTATGCTGTGGCTCACAGTAACCATAGCAATAACTGTCCTAAAATAAGGAGGGCCTGTGTCAGCACAGACAGGATCCTCTTACTGAGGGAGAATCAGGTTAATAAGCAGTGTATCACCTGAACTTAGAAATCGCACTTGATAGTAACATAATATGAGAACATGAGAGCTTAATACAGATACAAAGGCATATATTTAGACCAGACTTCCTAGTGAAACATAATTTAAAACTAAAACTATACCTGGTAGATGTTCCAACAAGGAGACATGAACAGTTAGTATTTCTCGTGACACAACTCATATCTTTAACAACACAGCGGATTAAACTCAAAGCATTTATTTTTTTAATTCATGACCCATCAATGCTTCCTTATATTTAATCTGGGTTTATCAGCAATTATGATTCTAATATGTCAATTTGTACATTTATAAGTAAATGAACTAAAAAGTTTTACAGCTGGAAGACCTATAGACATTTCCATTATAGCACTTACCCTAACACATCATAATTATTCATTTACTTGTTTGACTTCCTCATTAAACTATGGCCTCCTTGAAAACAGGGGCGGTGCCTGTGTATCTATCTGTGTAACAGGTAAATACCTATTCAGGATGTCTCTGAAGAATGAATTCATCATTAGAGATCTAAAAGTACAGGCAGGCGGGGCAGGGGCATGGTGAGATGCACAAGTGCACAAGAGTGGGCGGGCACAAGCAAGACAGGGCAGCAGCACAAGCAAGACAGGGTGTATGGACGGGGCTTCGAGCCTAGTAGGGCGGGCCAGCAGGAGGATGGGCGGGGCCAAGAGCATAGCAGGGCAGCATGCACGCAGGAGGTGAGGACAGCAAGGCAGGCATGGGAGGGCCTTGCGATTTCTCGCTGGGCCTCTGGTATAAAAAGAAAGCTGCGTTCCAGAACTGTTTTGGCCTTAGCCTCTGTTGGGATTACCAAACCTGTACCACACATTCTGATTTATGTTAGGGTTGTACACATGAGCCACATACAGCTCTACATAAACATTTAAGTATTTTTTAATACAGCAGAAGTGTGTCTGAGTGTCTTTAACAAAGATCAATATGATCAGGAACCCATGTTTGTGGAAGGTTATTTTTTAAAAATGTATTTTATTGATTTTTTACAGAGAGGAAGGGAGAAGATAGAGTTAGAAACATTGATGAGAGAGAAACATCAATCAGCTGCCTCCTGCACACTCCCTACTGGGGATGTGCCCATAACCAAGATGCATGCATGCCCTTGACCGGAATCGAACCTGGGTCCCTTCAGTCCACAGGCCAAAGTTCTATCCACTGAGCCAAACCGGTTAAGGTAAGGCTAAGTTTTTAATGACCACTGTAGAAGCAAGCAATTAAAAACATTAATGTTTGCAGTAATACAAAAGATGTCCCAAAATACTTTACTAAGCTTTATTTAATAAAATAAATAAAGCTTAATAAAATAAACTTGTCCTGACTGGTTCAGCTCAGTGCATAGATCATCGGCCTGTGGACAGAAGGGTCCCGGGTTTGATTCCAGTCAAGGGCACATGCCTGGGTAGCAATCCCCAGTAGGGGGCATGCAGGAGGCAGCCAATTGATGATCCTCTCTTATCATGTTTCTCTCTCCCTCTCCCTTCCTCTCTGAAATCAATTTTTTAAAAAGTGCCTTGCTGTAGAATTAGTACTTGTGTCAATAATATTAGTTATTGCTCAATTAAAATTTTTAAACATATTTTTGTTTATTTCAAAGAGGAAGGGAGAGGGAGAGAAAGACAGATATATCAATGATTAGAGAGAATCATTGATTGGCTGCCTCCTGCATGTACCCTACTGGAGATCTTTCCTGCAAACCAGTATGTGACCTGACAAGGATTGAAACCCTGACCGGGAATGGACCCCTGACCTCCTGGTTCTTAGGTCGGTGCTCAACTACTGAGCCACACCAGCCGGGCGTTATTGCACAATTTTGATTGAGACAGCAAGAATACAGGTAATTCTGGTAAGGCATATTTGACGTGAAAACATATTTCTATTCAACCTCAGATTTACATAACAAAGGCAATTGAAATTCTCAGCTTTCAACTTGACACGATTTTCATAGCAGTGAGGTGGATTCCAACATTGCCTAGACGCTAGCCACGTGGCCCGAGAGTTTAAGTTCTTTCTGGAAACTTTTGTTGACTGCGATATAATTGACATACGATATTGTATTCATTTTAGGTGTATAACCTAATCAATCTGACATATGTATGTATTGCAAAATGTTTACTAGAGTAAGTTTAGTTAACATCCTTTACTTCACATAGTTACTTTTTTTTTTTTTCTTGTGCTGACAACTTTTAAGATCTACTCTTAAAATTTCCTGGAAAATGTTCACAAGAACACTGGTAGGAAAAGGTGGCTGGCCTATCTGGAGTAAGTCCTGAATTGTGACAGGTGGCTGGCCTATTTGGAGAGCATACTGAGAGCGAAAGCCAGAAAATCCTGCCCAAATAGATTCTGTAAGTAAAAAAGATATGAGCGTGGATTAAAATTCAAGAAGATTGCCAAATCAGGCGGGCAAAAAAAAAAAAAAAAAAAAGGAATAATTTTGCATAATAAATGACAGATTTTTGGGATGAAATCTGGCGATAGCTGGTGCTACCTGAGACTGGACCTCACGTTTCAGGGCTGATCGAATTCATTTTAAAGGGTCTGGAATGGGACAGGCACTGAACTTCATATTCTGGTAGCATTCCGGGGATACTGTGTCTTTTGTTCAGTCCGTTTTGGTCCAAAGGGGATGTGATGGGCAGATTAACAGGTCATTTATATTCATATCACCATTTAAAAACAATTTATCATGTTATGTGGTGTAGTTTTATTCGTGTGTCTTATACTTGGTTGTTTTTCCCTTTTTTTTCTCAGATTCTTGGATCTATGTGAATTTATAGTTTTTACCTAAGTTGTAGTTTTCAGCCATTATTTCTCCAAGTAGTTTTTCTGTCTTCTGCACTCTCGTTCAGAATTTTCACTGACATGTATGTATATTAGGGTGCTTGAACTTACATTGCAACATCCCTAATATCTAATATCAATGTTTTTCCCCCAGGTCTTCTTTTTTCCCTGGATAGTTTCGATTGCTCTGTCTTCAGATGCACTAATCTTTTATTCTACAGTTGCTAATCTGTTGCTAACTTATATTGACGTTTCTGGGTTTAACTCTATTGATTGGTTGTAGTCATCTGATGGATGTATTTTCCCAATTCTTTGCATTGCTGTAATTCTTAAAAATTAAATTCCAGACATTGTGAAATTTGTTGGGTGCTCGATATTTTTTGTTTTCCCATTAAATATTTTTGAACTTTGTTCTGAGATAAAGATAAGTCATTTATAAACAGTCTAATCCTTTTGATTAATCCTCTTAGGCTTTGTTAAATGGGACCAGAGTAGTCTTTAGTATAGAACTAATACCCCACCACCATTCAGTGATCGATCCATTTACTTTGTGTTGGGAAAGAGCTCCTTGCGGTGGAGTAACATTATGGAAGTAGGCATCACAAGTCAGGAAGAGCAGCAGTAAGACACAGGAATGCCACATCTGTACCTAGGCTTGTCCTCCATCTGTGTCAGCATGTCCCTCCAGCCTGGAACATTGCTGAAACAGCTGGTGGCCTTTGAGCTCTGATGATGTTTCTCACCTTTGACATTGGCTATTTCTCTGTGTCACATTCTGTACTCAACACTTCCCTTCAGTACTTCATGAAGGCGGACAACAGATACACAGAATTCCAACAGACCCTGGGAGAAATCAGATGGACAAGGGAAACTAGAGACACACAGTAGAGAGATGTCTGACCACTAAAACAAGAAGATAATTAAATCCTAGCTGACCAAAAGAAGAGGTCAAGGAAGAACCAATAGCTAAGGGGCAAGAAAACAAACAAAAAAAAAAAAACAAAATGAAAAAGGAGGTCTATAAAGAGACTGAGAAAAAAATAATCAGATCTATGGGAGGCAAAACTGGAGAGAGTTGGGTTCTAGAAACAAAAACAAAACAAAAAAAGGGCAGGCCAAGAGTGTCCAACTAAGATGAGGTGTACCTATAGGGTTAGGGAACCTCATCAATCATTTCCCACCCCACTTTGAGAGTTCTGGCAACCAGGTCCTTACTCTGCAGGTAGAAGATTAGAAGAGTCATTTCTGCTAAATCTGACCAGGTTAAAAGAAAAGTTTTGAAAATACTGCCAATGGAAGTTCCCCAAGTTAATAGCTCAGCTAGGTCATCCACTGAGTTGCTTAAGATGGATTAGATCTATGTAGGAGCTCAGAGCTTCCAATTCATTTTTCTTTGTTTATTTTTAAATCAGCTTTGTCAATGGATAACTTGCATAAGTACACCCATTTTACATGTAGAGTTCAGTGAGTTTGACAAATACATACTCCCACGTAATTACCATCCAATTAACACGGATGACTGACCAAAGAATCTAGAGTCAAATTACTCAGCCAAACAAGACAACTGTTTTAACTCAAAAGTTAAAATCAAAAGTTGGCAGGAAAAGACAGGTGACCATAGTTTGGTACATGGCTTGGCTGTAACTGTTTGCAGTAGTTACTTAGTGTGACAGATTAGATACTGAAGGATAAAAGATTAGTGCATCTGAGCACAGAGCAATACAAACTACCCAAGGAAAAAAGATGTTGTTTGCATGATTATAGTAATACTAGAGGCCCAGTGCACGAATTCGTGCACAGGTAGGGTCCCTTGGTCTGGTCAACAATCGGGGCAATCGGAGAGGGATCATGGGAGGTTGGCCAGCTGTGGGAGGTTGGCTGTGGGAGGGCAATGACCACCAAGGGGCAGCTCCTGCACTGAACGCCTGCCTCCTGGTGGTCAGTGCACATCTTAGCTACAGGTCAACCGGTCATTCAGTTATAACAGTTGCTTAGGCTTTTGTAAATATAGATAAGTACTGAGATCGAGCTAATCAAAATCAGACAAAGAAGTACTTGGAAAGATAAAAAGGTTGGGGTGCATATGGAGGGAAGATTTGGGAAAAAGAGTGCTATAGTCTCATCTTGCATAATATGAAGTCAGTAGGAAATACCTAAACCCAAAATAATCAAGTAGTAACAATGTAAGCATGTCATTTAGAAAAATAAATAAAATAATCATCTAAAAGAAGTGTTAGATAGGAAAAAAACAAAATAAAAAATAAGCCTGGCCAGCTTGGCTTCATGGTTGAGTGTCAACCTATGACCCAGGTCGTGGTTCAATTCCTGGTCAGGGCACATTTGCGGGCTTGATACCCAGTGGGGAGCCGATCAATGATTCTCTCTCCTCATTGATGTTTCTGTCTCTCTCTCCCTCTCCCTTCCTCTCTGAAATCGAATATATATATATATATTTTTTAAATAAGTGAATGCATGAATAAATGAATGAAGTGATAGGTTGTCTCTGGGGAGGGGTTAACTAAGTGCAGAAAAAACACTTCATTAAATTCAGCATTCATTCATGATTTTCTTCTTCCCTTCCTCACCCCTTCCTAACAATCCAGCCCAAAGCCACTACGTGGGGCAGGGCAAGATAGGCACCTAAGCAGACGACTTTTTAGGGTGAGCAGATCTTCTTGCTCCATATAGCATTTACAGTTATATATTTCCTTCAAAGCACTGCTGTAGCACCCCAGGAGATTGGATATGCTGCCCTGGATTTCCATTTAGCTCAAAGTATTTTTAGATTTTTCTTTTGACTTCTTTGACCCACTGGTTACTTAGGAATGTGCTGTTGAATTTTAACATATCTGAATTTTAACCCATTTTTCCTTTTATTGACTTCTATTTCATTCCATTACCATAGTCAGAAAACATATTTTATATCATTTTTACTCCTTTAAATTTATCGAGGTGTGTTTTATAACCTAGCAGGCGGTCTCTCCTTGAATGTATAGTTATGTATATTGATAACATATTCTGTTGTGTGGAGTGAGTTAAGTCTATGGCTGTGAGTTAAGTCTAATTGGTTTATGGTGTTGCTCAAGCCTTTCTATTTCCTTGCTGATTGTCTGTTCAGTCATTCTATCCATTATTGAAGGTAGAATATCTAAGTTTCCCTTCCCCTCTAAATTTCTAATGATATTCTTATAGCTTGGGTAGGGCTTTATCCCTATTTCCTGACCACAACCAGTGTGGGAACCATCCCAGAGTCCTTGGATAGCTGCGACAACCTAGCGTATGAATGCCCTTGTTGACAGTATGACAGAAGGCTAAGGCCTCTCTGAACATGGGAATCTTAGAATGTTCAAGGCTAAGATACCATAGGCAGGTGCAAGGTCAACAATGACAGTACACTGCCCATGCGTGCCCTTCTATAACCCAAATGATTGATGTCACTGTTGGCAACTGGCCTCTTTTGTCTAGGTGGTATCATACATGTTACTGACCAGCTAGTGTATTGGAGAGGCAGTGACTATGTGAGGCTACAGGCAGGAGAGAGAGGCGGGAGGTCACAGAGGATACTGAGGCTAAAGCTCTAAGGGAGAGCTCAGGTGCTGTGGAATGTAAGGGGGAGAAAAGGCGGAGACAAGAGAGAGGCTGGGAGGAGAGGCAGGCTCAGAGGATGTGCTGAGACTGGTGCTGCTGTGAAGTGCTGCAGGAGAGGCTTGGGGAGGCTCCTGTGATTCCTGACAAAGAGAGCTCAGGGGCGGCTCCTGTGAGGCGGTGAGTCTGGGGCAGTGTGTGTCCAGTCTGATCATAGCTGGGGGCACAGAGGCTACTGCTGCTTTGTAGGAAAACCGGTTTATCAGCCGGTGTGCAGCTACCTGTATAGGACTTTGCTGTGAAGGATTGTTTTATCTGATAGCTATATGGCCACTGGCTTCTACAGTAAAGGATTGCCATCTATCTATCTATCTATCTATCTATCTATCTATCTATCTATCTATCTGCTAGGGGTCTGGTGCATGAAATTCGTGCACTGGGGTGGGTGATCCCTCAGCCCAACCTGCCCCCTCACACATACTGGGAGCCTTCAGGGAATGTCCTATTGACCCCTCACCCCTGGCCAAAGTTTTAGGCCTTGGGCACCCAGCCATCACCTTGCAATGGGGCCGATGGTTGCCTCTGCCCCGGCTGCCTCGTCCCCATCCACCCAGCCCCAGGCACCCCCGCCCCCCCAGCCCAGGCCTTAGCTCTGGCGGCGACCGTCCATCCCCAGGGTCATCCCACACTTGGTGGCTGCGGCAGCCTCGCCCCCCACCTCGGCAGCCCTGCCCTCCGCCTCGTGTGCTTCCCAGCTGCCTTGGCCCCAGCTGCCGGTGAAAGCCCGGCCCCGGAGGCCCCCCCTCCAAGCTCGCTGGCCTCTTCATGCATGCCTCGGCCTCACCCCCTGCCTCACGCTCACCGGCTGCCTTGTCCCCGCCCCCGCTCCTGATTTGCTGGTGGGGTATGTTTGGTAGGCATGGCTTATGAGTGTTGCGTATTACTCTTTTATTACATAGGATATATATATATATATATATATTATTGATTTTTTACAGGGAGGAAGGGAGAGGGATAAAAAGTTAGAAACATCGATGAGAGAGAAGCATCAACCAGCTGCCTCCTGCACAACCCCCACTGGCGATGTGCCCACAACCAAGAAACATGCCCTTGATGGGAATCGAACCTGAGACTTTCAGTCTGCAGGCCGACGCTCTACCCACTGAGCCACACTGGTTTTGGCAAGGCTTTCTTATATACACCCACAACTTCTCATAACTTCTCCGTCCACCACCGGGCCAAGAAGGTCCAGCCCCTGGCAGAGGGTTAGTGCCGTGGGCAGGGTGGAGAAGACGCCTGCCCTGGCAGTTGGCCTCGTCGTCAGCAGAGTCCAGAAGAATGCGCAGACTCAGCAGCAGTGCTCTGTGCTGCTCTGCCGACCAGCTGGTAAGTTTCTCCGTTTGTTGGCTGATCACTTATTGTTTTCCAAAATGCCCCGACATAAATTGCTCTACACATAAATCCGATCACATTCCAGCTCCTTTGAAGCAACAGTTTATGAGCTCAGTGTTTATTTGTTCTTATTCCAGGAAGACTTTCCCACAGCTGTCTTTATCTCTGGTTTTCTTTTGCGAACTAGCCAATTTACAGATTAGCCAATTTACAAGTTAGCCCATACTTGAACCTCCTCCCCACTGCTTATCACCACAACCTCCAGGTTTTTGCAGAGCAACCTGTGGCTTGAATTTCTCCATGTTCTGTTGCAAACGAAGGCAGTTCATTTGGGAACTGTTGAAGAGCTCTCTGTTTTACGGACTGCTTCTCCCCAGGCACAATCATTGAGTCTTGGCATCGGAGCAGGCAAAGCCAACCGCCCTGGCTTCTGGTTTGATCTCTTCTGGGTGGACCTCCAGGACCTCCACTTTAGGAGCTGGGGGAAGGGGAACCAGGATCCCAGTGTTCCAGCACTTCAGCCCAAAGTAGAGCTTAGACACCAATGTGAGAACATCCAAACCTCTGGGGGATTTGTATAAAAAGTTTATTTGAGTCAAACAGAGGATACGCCTGAAAACTAGAGCTCAACAAACAGAAAAAAATGCAGTGAAGAACAATAGATGGCAGTTTCTTTTATGCATTTGAGATTAAAAAGGGGAGTAAGGAAGATTACCTAAAGGCCAGAGAGAGCAAAGTCAGGGTTGAATTACAGGACACAAAGAATTTGGTGAAGGCCTGGGGTGGGGTGGGAGCCAGGTGGAGGGGGGCACTGGAGGGAAATTAAAGGGGGGGGTCTTCTGTAATACTCTCAGCAATAGAGAGAGAGAGAGAAAAAAACACCACCCTCAAAGACCAAAGAAGATTATGTGCTCTCTTGGGGTGGTAACCATTTAGAATGAGGACTCTGAAAGAGGGCCTTTCGAGGGTGTGTTAACCTAAATGAGCAGAGACAATATACAGGACTTGCGTAAGGCAAAGATAGCAAAAGAAGTGTGACTGCTACCCACCGTGACCTGCCCAGGTAGAAATTGATGACTTATCACACACCTGCTCTATTGTGTACTCTGTTCCCTGAGTGGGGCTGGATGAAAGAAAAGATCTGTATCTCTCAACCATACTCTCCCAGGACCTCGCTTCGGCATCAGGTAGCTAGGGGTAGGATGAGAGCTGACAACCTGTTCCCCCAAGTAGGAGCCATGGGGGGAGGAAGCCCTGTGTTCTCGCTCACAGCCCCCCCTTTTTTGGGGGTGTGTGTGAAGAGGAGTCTTGGTTGAAAGACCACAGATGATCTCCTTTCTTATCTAATTTTCATGTTTTCTTGAATAGAAATTTAGATATTTATTCATTTGCTGTTTTCTCTTAGGATTATTTCCAAAACTTTAAATGGTTTCTTGTTGATTGCTCGTCCTGTCTAATAAAAGAGAAACATGCAAATTGACTGTACCTTCACTATGTCCACAAGCCATGCCCACCAGCCAATCAGGAGTGAATTAACCCAACCAAGATGGCGGTTAATTTGTATATCTACAGAGCGAAGACTAAAGACAGCATAGAAGGAAGCCAACTGCTGCAGAAGGGATGGAAGCTTTGGAGAAGCAAGCGAGCGGGACAGCAGAGAAGGGAGAGGCAGGGCATTGGAGAATGAAGAGCAGACAGGGCTGCGGAAAAGGGAGGGAGCAGGTGGGGCTTGGAGAAGGGAGGGAGCAGGAGGGGTAGCAGAGAAGGGAGGGAGCAGGAGGGACAGCGGAGAAGGGAGGGAGCAGGAGGGCCAGTGGAGAAGGGTGGGAGCAGGGGGGCCAGTGGAGAAGTGAGGGAGCAGGGGGGCCAGCGGAGAAGGGAGGGAGCAGGGGGGCCAGCGGAGAAGGGTGGGAGCAGGGGGGCCAGCGGAGAAGGGTGGGAGCAGGGGGGCCAGCGGAGAAGGGTGGGAGCAGGGGGGCCAGTGGAGAAGGGAGGGAGCAGGGGGGCCAGTGGAGAAGGGAGGGAGCAGGAGGGGTAGCGGAGAAGGGAGGGAGCAGGAGGGGTAGCGGAGAAGGGAGGGAGCGGGGGGCCAGTGGAGAAGGGAGGGAGCAGGAGGGGTAGCGGAGAAGGGTGGGAGCAGGGGGGCCAGCGGAGAAGTGAGGAAGCAGGGGGGCCAGTGGAGAAGGGAGGGAGCAGGGGGGCCAGTGGAGAAGGGTGGGAGCAGGGGGGGCCAGTGGAGAAGGGTGGGAGCAGGGGGGCCAGTGGAGAAGGGAGGGAGCAGGGGGGCCAGTGGAGAAGGGTGGGAGCAGGTAAGAAGATGGCCACCTTTAGGGGCAGAGATAAAGCAGTGGCAGCGTGGCACTCCAGCCAGAGCAGAGCAGGCTGAAGGCTCCGGCTGGAGTGAAGCCTCCAGCAGCCAAAGCAAAAACGGAAGGCAACAGCCAGAGGGAAGGCCTGGGTCCCAGGCTCCAGAGGAAAACTGGTCCTGGCCGCCAGGGGCAGGAAAGCCTAGTGCGTGAACCTTCATGCAGCGGGCCTCCAGTTTTATAACAATTTTTCTCAGTTGCACTGGGAAGTGGAGCAGCCCAGCTCCTCATCACTGTCATGCCGGTAGTCAATCTCTTGTCGACAAAAGCTAGCTGCCACCAATCTGATGCCCCCCGGGGTTCCCACCATGGGGCTGGGAAAAAGGAGAGACTTGATTCAGGTGAACAGTTTGTAAACAGGGAAACAGTCTCCAGAGGATCGGGAAATGCGCCTTTTAAAGAGCAAGTTCCCATCCAGGGGCTGGTCCATCTTCGTGCAAATGAGGTGTGCAAATTGGCACAGGCTGGCGGACCACGAGAGCATTGTCCTGTTTGCCCCTGTCTGTGTCTGGATATGGAGCCGGCCAGAGTGGGTGCAAAGAGGAGACAGCTCAGATAGGAGGGACGTGCTCATCAGCCACAACCTGCCGCAGTGGTTCTTCTCCGAAATGCCATGCCACAACGTGCTTCCTGTAAAACTCCCTCTGTCACTTCAAGCTGTTTTCGCTTGAATTGGAACCCCGTTAACCAGAAGGAGTCCGTGGCGGGTGTACTGTTCCCTCACCCAGGTCAACACTCTGTTGGGATTATTTTTGCCACTTTTCTGTAAAGTTACATTTATTTCAAGAAAAGCCAAAAATTAAAAAAAACACACACACACACACATCACAAAGTAGTTGTGAGGAATACATAGATGAAAGCATGGGGTGCTTGCACAGCTGCTGCTTATGAGGATCCCCTACGTTAGTGCACAGCCGCCTGGGCCAGAGCCAGGGCAGGAGCCCGCGGCTGTCAACAGGAAACAGGGGTGGCTGCCTGCGGCCCGGTGGTCGGGACTCAGCGGGGCTGGTGAGTGGGGTGTCCGCCCGACACGGCCCGGACTTTGAAGGGTTACAGGGGAACAAGCTCAGCTCTTGGCGAGGGGTGGGGTGGGGGTGGCGCGCAGCCAAACGCCACGTCTTCTCCCGCTTCGCTGCTTCTCGGCGCCCGGGAGGGGAGCAGGAAAGCCCCGCCGACTGCCCGGTACGTGGCCTCTCCGTCCCTCCCGACCGGCTGCGGGTCAGGGGCACCGCGGGCTCCCCAGACCTGCGGGGGAGGGGGGATTCCCTGCGGAGGCCGAGGGCCTGGGCATTCCCACAGGTGACTCACTCCTGCCAGTTCTCGGTATGGGGTTTGCCCGCTGGAGCCCCCCTCCCCCGCTACCCTCCCCCCTGCTCCCAGCCCCTTCCCCCTGCTCCCAGCCCCTTCCCCCCTGCTCCCAGCCCCTTCCCCCTGCTCCCACAGCTTCCCCCCTGCTCCCAGCTCCTTCCCCCTGCTCCCACAGCTTCCCCCCTGCTCCCACCCCCTTCTCCCCTGCTCCCACCCCCTTTACCCCTGCTCCCACCCCCTTCTCCCCTGCTCCCACCGCCGACCCCCTGCTCCCAGCCCCTCGCCCATCTCTCCCTGCACCCCGGATTGCATGGAGGGCTGCCGGAGGCTACGGGCATCCCGGGTGCGGTCCGTCTGGAGCGCGGGATCCGCAGGATCTACGGACCCTCCCCCCCCAAGTCACCCGCGGCGGGCGGGGGCGGGAAACGGGCGCCGGCTCGGGTGGCATGGCCAGCGCCCTGTGCCCTGAGCCCGGCTGAGAGCGGTGGGAGCCTGGGTGCATGTGGGCGGCTCCGGCCGCTTTCCTCCGAAGAGCGGCTGCGCAGGGCTCCGGCTGCAGGAACGCGCAGCCCTGGGGGGGGGGGGGGGGGGGGGGCTCAAAGCCGCGCACTGGTTGCCTAGCGACCCGGGAGGACGCTGGTCTCGGGCAGCTCGGGATGCTGCGTGCCCAGCGCCCCTGGGCTTTGCCGGCGGACTCTGGGCCGGGGAGACGGCCGCTCCCCCCGAGCGTGAGCGGCCGCAGGGCAATGGGCGGCCCGCAGGCCGGACCGCACACGGCCGCCGCCCGCGGAGGTTTAACCCGGCCTCCGGGTGAGACTGGCTGGTCCGAGGGGCGGAAGTTCGCCCCGAACGGGGTCGGCGTTTCTCTTCGCTGGGCTCAGTGCGGGGCGGGCGGCCGGGAAGGCGCCAGGCGTCTCCGCGTCTCCGCCCCCCCGTGTCTGTCTCCGCTCCCCGCGTCTGTCTCCGCCCCCTGTGTTTCCGCCCCATCCACCCAGCGGTACCGGCACCTCTGCCCCCCCCCCCCCCCCCCCCCCCCCCCCCCCCCCCGCCTCCGTGCCCATCGGCGTTGCCCAGCCCGGGTCCGGTCCAGGGACAGAAAGTAAACTCAAGCCGAGACCGGTTTGGCTCAGTGGATAGAGCGTCGGACTTCGGACTGAAGGGTCCCAGGTTCGATTCCGGCAAGGGCATGTACCTTGGCTGCGGGCACATCCCCAGTAGGGGGCGTGCAGGAGGCAGCTGATTGATGTCTCTCTCATCGATGTTTCTGACTTTCTATCCCTCTCTGTTCCGCTCTGTAGAAAATCAATAAAATATATTAAAAAAAAAAAAAGAAAGTAAACTCAAGGACGTATTTTCAAGTCCCTTTGAAACTTGTCTGACCCGACGAGGAGGTTGTCCGCGGACAGATTCGGGTTCGATTCGGTCCAGGGACGGGCCGGGGTTGGCGGTCGATCCCCACGGTGAGCGGCGGGCTGGGCCCAACCGGTTTCCCAAGGCTGTTAACGCCCTCTGACAACTTCCTCGTTCATTGGGGACAAAGGCCGAGGGTGCAGAGGACTTGCCAGACCGAGGCCCGCAGACCAGCCCCGGCGTGAGTAACCCAGGGCCCCCCACCCCCCACCGGTGCCCGGTGCTGTCGCCCAGGACCCCCAGCCGGCAGGAGAGGGGGAGCCTCTTGCTTTCAGCCTGGCCCCCTGTCGCTTTTCATATCTCGGAATCGCTTCTGCTTGGTTAGTCTTCCTTCTAGGGCCCCCGAGGCTGATGACACTGGGTCTCAGTCCTGGCATGTCCCCTTTCCCCGAATTCACTGCCCTCCTGCCAGTCTGTGTGGAGCGTCTCTGGGAAGGGCAGAGCTCTGGCTGCTGGGCACAGCCAGGGGGATTCGAACTGGGTTCCTCCCCCCAAAGCAGCTGCCGGAGGGGTCGGGGGAGGCCCAGGCAAGCTCCCTCCACAGCCAGTTTGAGGTCCAGCAGCTGGGCAAGGGCCACGCAAGAGAGAGGCGGTCACACAGCTGTCAGCGGGGACTTCATGGGCGCCTGCCTTCCTGACTGGAACCAGGGGGGATTCATTACCATGGAAAATGCTTCCTTTCTGCCTTCGATCCAGTTCCTGTCTCTCCTCTAGAAAGACTTCCCAGTCCATCTGGGGGTTGCCTCTCCTCTGTACTTGCATAAACCCAGGAGCTATGTTTGCGCTTCACACAGGATTGCACTGTATTGTCATATTTCCTTAAAACAAACAAACTTTCCAGTCGAGTTGTAGTAGGATTATGTGGGTTAAAAATGCATGCAAACAGAGAAAGCCTGCAGAGTCCATGGCCTGAGATAACCAAAGTTTACCGTTTAGTGCTGTTGTTTTTTAGACATTTATGCGCTCAAATACAACCGTTTAAGCGTTTTTGAATATGTATATGTATTTTCTTATTTTGTATGATGCTGTTTCTCCAACTGCATTTCAGAACTGCTGGTGTTTGTTTTCCTTCTTTCAGTTAATGTGAGGTTTAACTCCCCTCTGGAAATCAGGGTTTCTAATGGCCACTTGTTTTTGAGAAGGTGTGTGTCCACAATTAACATTGCATTAATCTGCTTGTTCAGAAGCCGGAATGTTTTTTTCTCCCTCCTCAACTATGGGTTTAGGGGAATAATTTCTTCTTTGACCTCTTGTGCATACAAGTGAATGAATGGACACATATGTATTCATATCTGTAATAGGCATATTCCTGATAAAATATGGAATCTTTTCTTTCCGGATAAAACTGCTTCCTTCCCTCACCCCCACGTTGTGCCCTGTTGTGTAGTTATGTTTCTCTGGTGTGGTCTCCTCTTTCAGCCACTTTGTCTTTTCAACCATTTAATTTTTGTGCAGAGCAGACAAGAAGCTTCTTCATTGTTTTCCTCTTATTCCAGATATTGGGCTGTCATTTTTAGTATTCCCTTACTTATGCAAATGTGACCATACCTTGGCTTGATCTGCTGCCTCCTGCATGCGACGGAGCCTGAAACTCGGGCATATGCCCTGACCAGGAATGGAACAGGTGGCCTCTTGGTGCATGGGACAACACGCAACCAACTGAGCCACACCGGCTGGGCCACATCTCATTTCAAATATTTGCAGGGAGGAGTGGGGGCCACAAAATGGCATTTTATAGTTGCAGGAGGAACGAGGGGTTTATTGCCTGAGCTGCTTGAATTGTTACCCACACAGCCCACACCCACAGATTCTGTGCCTGAATGGGGTAGGAAAGTGGGTTCTGTTTCGTTCAGAGTGAATGCACAGAGCTCCTGTTACTTGCTTTGGGGTCAAGTAACCCCTTCTTTATCCTTCCATTAACTGCTTTGTGACTCCTCCTGGGACCTGCTCTCTCAGTGGGGATTCCCAGGCAGCTACCTGAAAGCGGCAGGTTTGCATACTGCTTTCTGCAGCTGGCAGGGCAGGCAGGCTTCTCTGCGTTACCACCTGGTTGCGAGGTGTTGCTGAGAACCTGTTTACTCCTCTGCTGTGGCTCGGTGGATGTGACCTTGCTTTCAGGCTGTGCCGTGACATTGCCTCAGGGAGAGAAGCAGGACAAAGAATGGGGTAGGTTAAAGGAGGATGGGAACCAGTCGAGCTGGCTGCTGTGCTGCCGATTACAGAGAACAGTATGTGCTTTCGATATCAGATGGTTTAATCACCTAGGAGAGCTGATGCTGGTTGCCAGGGAGTTATGTAACACGGTGGAAAGGTCAGGGGAATAAAAGGTTAGGGAACTGGTCGGTGAGAGAGCTGGATGGGAGGACACACCCTCATTTAAGGAGCAGGTGCAGAAGGAGGGTGTTGAGAGGCAGAGGTTAGCAAGGGACTGCATAGAATGCAGAGGTGGGAGGTGTAAGAGCCAGGGGAAGGACTTACAAGGAGGGGCTAACCAGCAGACCTCAGATGTGGTCACTAGGAGGTCCCTAAAGCCTTTACAAGAGCACTACCAGCAGGAATGGGACACCAGGGTGAGCAAAGGGAGGCACCCCCTCAGACACAACATTTAAGGGGGTGCTTAAAAACACAGTAATATATTCTAATGCAATAGTTTGAAAAAAAATTGACATTCATGCAAAAAAAATCCATAATGAACCAACTATCAACATTTAAAACAGACAGCATTAGTATTACTGATTTTCCCTTCAACAGCTTGTAGTTTGGCTCCGCACGGAGTGTCAATGTGTAAAGGATATGGGGGGAGGGGAGGCGGACGAGAGAGGATGCAGGTTGCAGGTGGAGGCATAGCATAGTGAGAAGTGGGTTGAAGTTGAAGTAACTGAAGGACTGAGTACAGATTCTTCATGCATAAAGGGCCAGCTTCACATGAAAGTAAACTACTGGATACGTCTGGCCAGGGGATCTGAGGCTCAAGTTTTTTTCTTGTTGCTGTTTTTTAAGGTGGAAGAGACTTGAACATATTTACACACTGAGGGAAGGAGTGCCTGGAGGTAGGGAAAGGTTGACTCTTAAAGAGGTCATGGAGACAGGAGGGCAAGCCCTGGATGGCTCTGAGCAAGACGAGGGACAATGGGTCCCAGCCCCACAGTGGGAATGTGGAAGGTTATGAGAGTTCAACTCTGGTAAATGTCAGTCATCTGATGATAACGGGCACCCATGGATGGTGATAGTATGGAAGGGACCAGCGTGGATGGAGTCATCGTGACAGTGTGGGAAAGGAGCTGACCAAGGTCAGAGCAGCACTAAGCGTTATGCTGAGGTGGGATTTCCTCCCCATCTCTTTGGCCAGACTTGCTATTCTGGAGGTATGCAAGGAGGAGGCTCACCGTTGAGGTTGGGACGCTGGGGTGATGAACCATTCTGCTTTTCACAGGACCGAGGAATTTTCCGGGACACAGAACTTTTAGTGCTGAAACTGGAAAGGCCAGGCAAAATCAGGACCAGCTGGTCACTCAAGGTGTTGCAGAGCTGGTGGTCAGGAGACAAAATGGCAAGAGAATTGAGGGTGCTAGCTGGGGAGAGTTGTAGCTTATGCTCTCAGTCCAGTTTGGGGAGAAAGGGAAGTGAGGCTATTACTTGGGGGTAATTTGTGAACATACCTTCATTCACTCAACAAATGTTAATTGAGTGCCTACTATGCGTCAGGCCCTGGGATCCGCACGGAGGATTTAACCAGAAAGGAGATAGGAATGCCCTCATGGGCTGTCCTTCTGTGGTGATGGCAGTCGGTCCTCAGGACCCATTCTCGCCTCTGACCAGAGGGTGGACGACTACAGACTGCATCTCCCCGGCTTCTTTACAAGTAGGATGTGACTTTAGTTCTGCCAGTTAGGTGCATTCAGGCAAGATTTGCAAACAGTGATGAGGTAGAGGCCATAGCTGATTGCTTTTCTCCGTTTCTCTGCTGGCAAGCATGGTGGTGATGACTTGGGGATCTAGGTAGCAGCGTTTAGGTGTTCAGTCACGAGGTGTGGAGTTGGTGGAGTCAGGTGTGGTGGCAGTGGGTTGCCTTCTAGTATCTGGGTCACCTAGGTGTTCTTTTTTTTTTTTTAAACATATTTTATTGATTTTTTACAGAGAGGAAGGGAGAGGTATAGAGAGTTAGAAACATCGATGAGAGAGAAACATCGATCAACTGCCTCCTGCACACCCCTACTGGTGATGTGCCCGCAGCCGGTTTTGGCACCTTAAGCGTTCTTGAGCTCGTCTCCCTGTGCCGGCCTCCTGATTCCCCGCCGGCTTGGCTGAGACACAGACTTTCCCGGAGTCCCAGGAATCCTTCTCAGGAGCCCATTCAATAGCCCCTTCCCAGCCCAAATTAAAAATATTTCCGTGGAAAATACCTGATTTCTGTTTCTGTTGGCCAGGGTTGTGGAGATTCACTTTGGAAATTTACAGTTGAGTTGTTTAAATGGTCATGAACCCTCACAGGAATCTCACTCGAGAAATGAAACTGCAACTGGTTTTGTTTTCCGCTGTGAAAACCGGAACAGTTTGTACCAGGGAACAAGGGTTTAAAAAGGGCAAGGCATCATCATTCAAATAAAATTTGACAGTGGAGGTGAGGGGAGAAGAAAAGGGGAATTTTAAAAAAATTCTATATACATATAGATGCCAGTTATGTCTGGCCAGAAAAGACTTAATGTGGTAGCATGAAATGAAACTGATCTGGTGTTGATGAATCAGGAGGATTGGGCATTTAAAAGCAGGAAAGAAAAGAATTGGGCTCACATAGCCCTTCTGTCCCTCGCCCAAGTGAGTAATAACAAGAGACTTCAGAGGAAGGGAGTGGAGCCATGAGCTGGCAGCTTGGGCAGGGTAGGGCTGCAAGCGATGGGCACCTGGCTTCACAGAACTCTACAGACCTCATTCCACCTGCTGCCACTTCTCCTCACCCCTCGCCATGTCTTTTAAGTCATGTTAAGTAAAATCAACAGGTTCTTTTTGAGGATAACTTTGGGATGCCTCTAGGCTTCCTTGTTCTAAAGCTTATCTATATACTAGAGGTCTGGTGCATGAAATTCATGCATGGGGGACCAGGGGGGGGGGGTGTGTCCCTCAGCCCAGCCTGCACCCTCTCCAATCTGGGACCCCTGGAGGGATGTCTGACTGCCTGATAGGATCAGGCCAAACCGGAAGTCAGACACCCTTCTTACAATCCAGGACTGCTGGCTCCCAACTGCTCGCATGCCTGCCTTCCTGATTGCCCCTAACTGCTTCTGCCTGCCAGCCTGACCACCCCCTAACCGCTCCCTGCCAGCCTGATTGATGCCTAACTGCTCTGCTGCCAACCTGTTTGTCTCTAACTGCCCTCCCCTGCAGGCCTGGTTCCCCCAACTGCTCTCCACTGCAGGCCTGATTCCTCCCAAATGCCCTTCCCTGCAGGCCCAGTCACCCCCAACTTCCCTCTGCAGGCCTGGTCCCTCCCAAATGCCATCCCCTGCTAGCCACCTTGTGGTGGTCATCTTGTGTCCACATGGGGGCAGGATCTTTGGCATCCTGTGTGTTGGAGTGATGGTCAATTTGCATATTACTCTTTTATTAGATAGGATAGAGGCCTGGTGCACAGGTGGGGGCCAGCTGGTTTGCCCTGAAGTGTGTCCCAAATCAGGGTGGGGGTTCCCTTGGGGCATGGGACAGCCTGGGAGGTGGTCTTGTGGTGGTTTGCAGCCCAGCCATGCCCCCCAGCGACCCAAGCGGAGGCCCTGGTATCTGGGACTTATTCATCTTCTACAATTGAAACTTTGTAGCTTGGAATGGAGCCAAGCCTTCTGCTCACTCTGTGGCCACAGCCATTTCTGTTAGGATTTATTTATCTTCTATAATTGAAACTTTATAACTTTAAGTGGAGGCCAAGGCAGGCCAGGACTGGAGAAAGCTTGATTTCCTCCATTGCTGGGGAAACCCAAGCTTCGCTCCTGCTCTCTCCCTGGCCGCAGCCATCTTGGTTGGGGTTAATTTGCATACTTGCTCATGATTGGCTGGTGGGTGTGACTTGCATACTACTCTTTTATTAGATAGATATTTTCATTGATGGATAGTTCTGGAATTTTAGGAAAATTGTGCTTCCTCTAAGAATCTATTTTTTTTTCTTTTCTTTGTCAGCAAGAACTACATATTTAATGTTCCATATTCCCCTTTTTGCTTTGACTGCCAGGAAGCTCAGAGACAAATTCACAGCCTACTAAAATCTGTTTGTGTTTTTCTGGCCTGCATTATATTTACCACTCCAGCCCATTTCGACACTCTACCCTAATTTTTTCCTTTGTGTACACATACATTTTTTTTCCTGTATATGTAATTTTATTTAAGATGCCTCAAATCTTTTGTAGACTGAGACTATATGTAAATAAAAATTATTTATAAATAAGTAAAATAGATTCAGTGTTCTTTTCACCAAATTAAGCTACATAAGTATATACATACACTTGTATGCAAATAGGTAGCAGCAGCACCATGCAGCTGGGTTGTGTGTCCAGCTGTTTATTTGCTTTGGTTAGCTTTTACCCTCCATTGTTGTCGGACAGGAACAGATAGGTACTCTCCCAGAACACAATCATTTTTAAGCGTAAAACATAGCCATGAAACTTTAGACTAGATGGTGACTGCCATTTGCAGCCTACACTTGGGAAGAAAATAGGTTGTGTTGCAATGAAAGAAGTTCAGAATATACCTATGGCATGACCTCCCCACCACTCCCATCCCAGGACTGGGATCTTTCCCTACATCTTCTGTTCCACTTCCTTCCTTCCACTGGTACCATCAGGAACCCCAGTGGCAATTGGCTGTCCAGCAGTGAATTGAGAGTCAGGGGCCTCTGGAACTTCCAGGAGGATGGCGGGGGCGGGAGGGGGAGGGCATAAAGGGGTGATCAGAACTTGGTAAGGTTCGGCTGTGGTGGCAGGTCCTATAAGCATTCATGGTGAAGTTGTGAAAAAAGACCTTGAGAGGATGGCAGTGAAACTTTCTGCTTACAGGTAGAATGAGGGATTTTAAGGTAGAACAACAGAGAAACAATCCCTTTGTGTAAGCCTTCCTGGGCAACTGCTTAGTCATTGGATTTTTAAAAAAAAAAATATATTTTATGGATTTTTCACAGAGAGGAAGAGAGAGGGATAGAAAGTCAGAAACATGGATGAGAGGGAAACATTGATCAGCTGCCTCTTGCACACCCCCTGCTGGGGATGTGCCCACAGCCACAGTACATGCCCTTGACTAGAATCGAATCCAGGACCTTTCAGTACACAGGCCGATGCTCTATCCACTGAGCCAAACCGGCTTCGGCTAGTCATCGGGTTTTCCCTCCTACTACTATAAATTTTCCACTTACTCATTAATTTAATGATTTCTGGAAAAGCATGTGGGCGGGTGTTTGGGGGTGGGGAAATTTTGTCTCTGACTTTATTTTCCTTAAAATATAAGTCATTTTCTTTGTTTTGGTTTTGGATCCGTTTCTTTGTCTATGGAGGGTCGCTTTCTGTAGGCTCAACAATCTAATTTGATCTCCTGGAAACCAGCAAGAAAGGAAAAGCCCCTATTTTGAATTTGAAGCATAAGTTACTTACAAAAAAATTCCCCTTTAACCACAGAATACTCCATGGGAAAGGACTCTGTGAGAAATGAAGGAAAACAATCGGCAATGAGCTCAGTGGCCTCATGGCCTTTTGTTGACTGGAGTGGCGTCTTGTCCTGCAAGACAGTCTGCAGGATGTCTGCTGAGGTCATCCACCAGATTGAAGAGGAGCTCGATGACGACGAGAGGGAGATGCTTCTTTTCCTGTGCCGAGATGTTGTTGCAGATGTGTCTGCATTCAATCTCCGGGACCTTTTGGACAGTTTAAGTGAAAGAGGAAAGTTGGATGTCATGGGTCTGGCTGAGCTGCTCTACAGAGTGAGGCGGTTCGACCTGCTCAAGCGGGTCTTGAAGACGGACAAAAGGGAAGTGGAGGCCCATCTGCGCAAGAACCCGCACCTTGTTTCAGACTACAGGTAACCCCGAGGCTGGGAGGGAAGGAGGTGGTCTAGACTTCTGAAGGAGAGAAAGAAGGACAGTGAGAAAAGCTGCCTCATTTCTTTCTCTGCTTACTGATCCAACTGCTGTATAATGTTACTTCATTCCCTGAAACTCTTTGAATTTCTACATGGTGTTTTCTTTAATTAATTGGGTGGTAGTAGATCATAATGACAGTGGAAGTGATAGATGGTATGCTTTGGCCCTGTGGATAGAGTGAGAGAAATAGGCCTGACTAAGACCTAGTAAATTTTAAAAATTTATTGAGTTGAGAGAGGGATTTGTTGTCTCACTTACCTATGCATTCATTGGTTGAGTCTTGTAAGTGTCCTGACCAGGAATCCCACTGAGCTTCAACTGGAGCCAAGATCTAGTAATTCTTGCAGCCTCTGTGAGATCTGAAGTGGTCTCTTAGCTTATTTTCAGTCTGCAGGCCGACACTCTATCCACTGAGCCAAACCGGCCAGGGCTTCTGTTAGCTTATTTTCTATGATGTCCGACCAGCCAGTTTCCACTACTGAGAAAGGAAATAGCAGGTCATAAATATCACACGATCTCACTCATTTGTGCAATATAATGAACAACATAAACTGGTGGGCCAAACTGATAGGGCCAAAGACACAGAAACAAGTTAGATGGTAATCTTCCTGATCATTGTGGAATAGAGGAAACTAATGGGTTGGACTTCCTTTCTCTGAGTTTCTGGGAGGTTCCTCCTTCCAGAGACTTCTGTATGAAAATTCCAGCCTCAGTATGGAATTACCATGTTCAGACATGTAATTCTGAACTAAGAAAGTTTCTTTCGAGCTAAGAAAGAACACATCTCAGCCCCCTTCAGGGAGGACCATCTGCCGGAGCCCCTTTAGTTCATATAGCCTTTAAGTTGCTCCTTTTGCTCACACAAAGCTCTTTTGGAGATTCTGGGGTGCACAGAGCCACTTCTCCAACCATCAAGTAATATCAGTAACCTTAAAACTTGTTGGGAACTGCTAAAATTAGCAGTTCCTTTTTCTCCAGACCACCAGCCTTTAGTTATTTAAAAAAAATATATGTTTTTATTGATTTGAGAGAGAGAGAAAGGGAGAGGGAGATAGAAACATCAATCGGCTGCCTCTTGCACACCCCCTCCTAGAGATTGAGCCCGAAACCCAGGCAGGTGCCCTGACTGGGAATTGAACCAGTGATCTCTTGGTGCATGGGCCAATGCTCAGTCCACTGAACCAGCCTTTATTATATCAATAGTGTATATTTGGAGCTGATGTGTATTATTAGAAAATATATTAAAGACAGTTGAAAACAGTATGGGTCTTGAGAAGTGTCTGAGACTTGAGGTCCTGATTCAAGCCTCAAAACTGTCAGGTACAGGCCTGGTAAGCTGATCCAGCCGGTAACATTGGTTGGGCCTTCTTTTTCCTAGTGGTAAAGCCAAGAATACTATAACACTTAATTTTACAAGTTTGTTGGTGAGGCTCAATTGTGATCTTCTAGCATGTGAAGTACCTTTTAAAACTGTGAAGCACTCTGCAAATGTAATTGTTGCTGTTGTGATTCTTAGTCATTTTCCACTTCATCATAACCATCATGTGGTAATCAGTAACCTTAAATTCGGGCATGTGCCCCTGACTGGAATCGAACCGGACACCCTTCAGTCTGCAGGCTGATGCCCTATCCATTGAGCCAAACTGGGCTAAGGCCATTTATTCATTTGTTAAGTAGCTTTGTGTGTGTGTGTGTGTGTGTGTGTGTGTGTGTGTGTGTGTGTGTGAAAGGGGGGGGGGGGGGCGTTGATATATACCAGCCTGGTATTTGGAAAGTGTTAGAGCAAAGTAAGTGAAGACTCTTCCGTACTCAAGATTCTGTGAATCTAATTGGGAAAACAGCCCTTAAGCCCACTACAGCATGGTGGTAGCTCTTACTGGGGCAGAGGTGACTGGCTGAGTTAGAGGGGCTTTCTAGAGCAGGACATCCGTGACCACAGTTCCCAGGCTCTAGATAACCTTTATGCTTTGAGTGTCAGAGTGGGCCAGGTGTTGGCTTTAGAATCTTGTGACTCAAAGCATGGTCCCCAGATCAGCATCCACATCACCTGGGAGGTTGTTCAGCAGAGAAGATAATTTTCAGTTCTAGTTCTGTCTTCATCTTAGTCATTCAGGTTCTTTACTTATTTCTTCATAACTTCTGGGGAGCCAGGGGATCTTTAGGGAAGTTTTTATTTTCTGAGTTGTTTTCAGAGTAGTAGTTGGAAAAGAGAGGTACCATCTCCTATTGAAAACTGGGGAAAAGATGAGTTATCTTTTGGAGTTCCCTTAAGAGTTCCTTTTGGGGTGATCTAGGCTTTCTGTCTTATGGGGGCACATTCATATGGGGACAAGAACTTAGTCTTTTAACCAATTATTGGCGTAGAGGAGGCATGGGTTCTTGGTGGTCTCACTGGGAGTGGTATCTGAATTGACTAAAGAAACTTGTCTGTTTCACAGGGTGCTGATGACTGAGATTGGTGAACATTTGGATAAATCTGATATGTCCTCTTTAATTTTTCTCATGAAGGATTATATGGGCCGAGGCAAGACAGCCAAGGATAAGGTGTGTTTTCTTTATCAGGGACGCCCAAGATGGGGGTGAGGGAAGGCAGAAAGTGAGAACAGTATGGGTTTTGGTTTTTCCAAAATATAATTTTATTGATTTCAGAGAAGAAGGGAGAAAGAGTCCTTGATTTGATGCCTCCTTCATGCCCCACACTGGGGATCAAGCCCACAACCAGGGCATGTGCCCTTGGCTGGAATTGAACCCAGGACCCTTCGGTCCACAGGCCCACGCTCTTATCTACTGAGCAAAACTGGCCAGGGCATGGTTATTCTATTTTAGAATGAAAAGAGCGTGTTAGCAACCAAATGTTAAGCAGGAGGAATTGAAACGAAAAGCAATGCCTAAGTAACAAAATGCCCCGACCTTAAAATTTTGCCTCTCATGTTCTCTGAATTAGAGTGAGTTGGAATGGCCCAATTGGTTAAAAATTTTAGGAACTTCAAGAAGGTATCATAGGGGTTTTCCTAATGAAAGCTCCCCAAACTACATTCTCTCTTCCTTTTTTAGGAAAGCCCTTAAATTTTTTTACTGTAACACCAGCCTGAGTGTTTGAAAGAGAAGCAACTCTGGGGGATTTTACTGTATATATTCAGGCCCGCTCTCTCACCGTATTCCTTGATGACACAAAATGGCCATGTGTCCATCCCCAACCTAGGTACAGGTGGGCCACCAAAAGACTTCCCACTATCTCTTTGCTGCATACACTTCAGGAGAATAATTTGCACCTGGCCTTGGCAGGACTATCGAGAAGTCTAGTTTAGGATCCCCCAAGTTCTGAAAGAGCTCTGCTTGTCACCTTTCCTTGCTGTTATACACCCATGGCCTGAGTTTTGCATTTGGGGCTAAATTGTCAGCCCTACTGACATTTATTTCTTGTTGGTGGCTCTCTTAGAGTTTCTTGGATCTTGTGATGGAATTGGAGAAGCTAAATCTGGTTGCTCCAGATCAATTGGAATTACTAGAGAAATGTCTGAAGAACATCCACAGAATAGACCTGAAGACAAAAATCCAGAAATATAAACAGTCTGGTAAGCAGAATGTTGGCCTTTCGGTGGCCTAAGGAAAGTACCCTCTGCAGGGACGGTCTGGTTGGTGAATATTCATTGTTGGGTGGATGGAAAGAACCTGAATGTTCACAGCCCCCTAGCCTGTGATTAGAGATCATATCCCTTTATATCTCTCATATCCCAGATCTGCTGACTTCGTCACCCCACGCCCATGACCAAAGAGTCTTGGCTTTCTCCAACACGCCATCAAGCAGTTCTTAACATTCCCACCTTCAAGAAAGAGTTTGCACCCCCATTTCTGTATCTGGTGGAGGTGCTGTGGACATTCAGGGCTTTTGAGGATATGCCCTGCTGCCTTGCTCCAGTGTTTGGCCTGATCACCATCCAACTCTGGGAGGGATCTCGTCACTGGAGTTCCATGGCTGCCCTGCATATGTTCTGAGTTTCACAAAATCTTCTCATGAAAAAGGGAATCCGTTCTGCTGAAAACCTCTCCTTTGCTAAAGGGGATCAGCTTCACACTGGCCTTCTCTGGCATGTCCCCTGCCCCTTGTCTTTCAGACTCAGCCTCAGCTTGGGGCCTGTTAGCAGTCTGTTGCCCCCAGAGTCACAGCCTGAAGGACTTGGCTGAGACCCAGTGATCTACAGAGCACCCCCCAACCTCTTACTCCACCCCAAATGACTGATAAGAGATCAAGTACAAGAATAGCATTTTTAGTCCTTTCTTAATGATGCTGGTGGAAGAAGAGGCATCTGATGTTATTTTGAATTAAATAAGGTGGCTAGGGAGTTGAGGGTGTTTTGAAAGATGATGATTAACCTTGGACTGAGTCATTGTTGAAGATTCATTTAATAATAATTGGTAAACCTTCACTCTCTTCTGTTTACAGCTCAAGGAGCAGAAACAAGTTATGTAAATGGCTTCCAGGCATCTCTCCCAAACTTAAGTCTTAAGGATCCTTCGTCATATAACTTAAGGGTGAGTCTGGAGCAAATGCCTGGAATCACAGTATGAAAATGCTTCAGAGATTTCATGAAAAAAAAAAAAAAAACAGCCCACAAAAACATATTCTCACAATATGTACTCCCCTTAAAACACGAAAAAATTGTGTTAGAAATGTGCCTATATATTTTTTTAAAAAATATATATATATAACAATTATGTACAAAGCTGTCACATGTTCATTGAGATAATTTGGAAAATGATACGAAAATAAACACTGTTATCTCATTATAATACTTTCTAGTCTTTTCTTGTATCTGTGTATTTAGATTATTTCCAATCTTTTGCTTAGACAAATAATAATTTCAAATAAATACATTTGTATTTACCTCTCTGGGCATTTGCTTTTTTTTTTTTTAATATATATTTTATTGATTTTTTTACAGAGAGGAAGGGAGAGGGATAGAAAGTCAGAAACATCGATCAGCTGCCTCCTGCACACCCTCCACTGGGGATGTGCCCACAAACAAGGTACATGTCCTTGACTGGAATTGAACCTGGGACCTTTCAGTCCACAGGCCGACGCTCTATCCCCTGAGCCAAACTGGTGTTTCGGCAGGACATTTGCTTTTTATTGAACTTATTTTAATGATGTCGGCAGAAGTGTTTATTGAAAGATTCGGAGTTGGGCTGGGGTCTCGCAGAACTGACTTGAGGCTCAGTGTAGTAAAAAAGATACTAATGCAAGGCACCTGGGTGCAGGTGGACTGCGTTCGGAAAAGAAATCAGTGGCGAGTGGGGAGGGAGCAGGCTTTTTGTGGGCGTAAGTAGAGCTTGCAGACAGCTTCAGGCTGACACTATCAGGACCTTGCCCCGGTCAGAGTTTTAGTTTTACGGCCTTGCCCTTTGTCCTTCTTCCTGGGGGCTGTGCAGGCGTGAGGCTCTTCAGGAATTTCTGTGAAATAAGCACTCTCGGGGAACATGTTTGCGCAAGGCTTAGCCTCGCAGAACGAGCTTTCTTTTGTTAACCCCTGCTGAGGTAGAGCCCTGTTTCTTTTTCTTTTTTCCTTAATGTATTTTATTGAGTTTCCACAGAGAGAAAGGGAAAGGGATAGAAAGTTAGAAACATTGATCAGCCGCCTCCTGCACACCCTCCACGGGGGACGTGCCCGCAACCAAGGACGTGCCCTTGACCAGAATCGAACCTGGGACCCTTCAGTCCTCTGGTTCTGGCATAGAGCCCAGTTTCTTGATGAACCCTTTCATTCTTGTTATTGAGAGATGTTATTGACTTGTGACCATAAATATGTCTTATTCTGAGAAGTCAATCTTAGTACAATCTCACCCTCCTCCCCATAGAAAGATATGTGGAAT
The DNA here is from genome assembly GCA_027563665.1 of Antrozous pallidus. NCBI lineage: Eukaryota > Metazoa > Chordata > Mammalia > Chiroptera > Vespertilionidae > Antrozous > Antrozous pallidus. The sequence continues at coordinate 9,849,689 of CM050508.1, forward strand.
TTGTACTGAGGACTTCGATCGGAGTGCATCAAAACTTTCACTAAAGTGTGTGATAAAAGCATTAACTACCTCTGTGATAGAAATAATTTCATGAAGAACATGAGCTGTAAGGGATACCACAGAGCAATAGAAGGTCAGAGCTGAAAAGGATGTTCAGGATGATACTGTCCAACCCCCTCACTGAACAAATAAGAAAACATTGTCCTAAGGAACAGCTAAGTAACCACCCACCTCCAGCTGTCACCAGAACTGGGCCCAGGCCCCGCTCCACAATGGGGTGTGTAATAAACTACATACTGCACACGCCATCGCCTCAATGTGTCTGTCGTTTTCCAAGAATCAATCGTGCTTTTTTCGTCTCTCGGAATCTCTGTGATATTAAATGATGAGACAAAACCGGTGCAGGATGCTGGCTCAGATTTTCTGAGCTTTCTCTGCTATTGTCTCTCTAATATAAATTATGTCACCATTCTTAGTTAAAAGCCTGTCCCATTTTTTATGATTGTCTTTCTATTTCGTTAATGGAAGTAATTGTATTCACTGTCTTTGTAGCCCATGGAGAACTCATGTGCTCTGTGTGTAAAATTTGTTATATTAATCTGTGACCCTGATCATTTAATAAGCAGGCACTGTAGCATATGAATTCAGTGAATGGCTCACAAGATTTGGGAGCCGAATACCTGGATATTAACTCAGACCTGGCTGCAAAAGTGTTTTAAAAGTTATGGTGGCAACCCAGCTGGGATTGCTCAGTGGTTGAACATCAACCCCTGAACCAAGAGGTCCCCAGTTCGATTCCTGGTCAGGGCACATGCCGGGTTGCGTGGGGGACATGCAGAAGACAGCTGATCAATATTTCTTTCTCTCTATTCCTTTCCCTTCCTCTCTTTCAAATCAATAAAAATAGATACGGTGGCATAAAATGGCACATGATACCAACATATTGTAGAATAAAAAAGTTGTATGACTCTGCACTATAGTGCTTATTCTATTACATGCATTTCTTTGCAATATGCTTTTTAAATATATATATATATATATATATAATGTATACATATATATTTTTAAAATTGAATTTAGAGAAAGGGAGAGAGAAAGAGGGAGAAAAAAACATTGATGCGAGAGAAACATCCATCTGTTGCCTTCTGAATACACCTTGGGTTTGTGCCCCGACTGGACATCAAACTGCTGACCTTTCTGTGTATGGGATGACACTCAGCCACCTGAACCACACCAGCAGGGGCTCAATATAATGCTTCTTAAATCCAGATATATGTTATATATCTTTAATAGTATGTAAAAGCGAATGCATATTCATGTGGAGCTTGCACTTCTGCTTACTATCATCAACCTATAGCTAAGTCATTGGTTATTAGGAATAAAAGCAAGTGACATGTTTTTCGTTAATGTAGACACACAGACGTAGCTAAAGACACAGTTTAATGAACAGTCTACTTCTCTCTTTTGGCTAGGATAGCCTCAGTGGAGAACTGTCATTTGAAAGCTGAGCGTATCAGATGGTTGACAGTATGTGGGATGTGTACCTTCCACAGGACCTATCATCTGAGAAGAAAGGGTCGGTTCAATCTTTAATTCTCCGATTAATCCCACTAAAGCCCTCAGAAGTGGTAGCTGCTATCAAGAACCAAGCCCACGTGTGGCTTATGTTTAGATAGGTAATTATAGAAAAATAGCAACTGGGCAGTCATTAAGCACCTCATGTGCTAAGCACTGTCCTGAGTGCTTTGAATACACTTCAACCTCACAAAAAATGTGTAAGGTAGGTACTGCTATTGTCCTCATTTTGAGGATAAAGAAACAGATATATAGAGGTTAAATAACTTGCTTGAGGTTACATAGCTAGTAAGTGGCAGAAACAAAATTTATAGCCAGGCTTATTTGAGCTAGAAATCCCACTCTTAACCATACTACATTGCTTCTGTGTTAAGGGATCCGGTTTGAGATTAATCGCATGTTTCAACAGCCTTGTTCTGTCTTGGAGCTCTTTTAAAAAAAAATTTTTTTTTTATTGATTTCAGAGAGGAAGGGAGAAGAAGAGAGAGATAGATAAAAACATCAGTGATGGGAGAGAAGCATTGATTGGCTGCCTCCTGTACACTCCTTCCCCTCCCTCGCACTGGGGATTGAGCATGTGCCCTGACCAGGAATCAAACCCATGACTTCCTGGTTCATAGGTCAATGCTCAACCACTGAGCTATACCCAGTTGGGCTGTCTTGGAGCTTTTGTAGCAATTCTACTACACCATGACAGCTGACTTTATTGAGCTCTTTTGAAACATTCTAATATGCCAATTTATCATATTTACACATTAATTGCATTTTCACTTCTTGAAGCATTGCCTTGTTCTTTGGCTACAGGATGTAGGATTCAGGAAGTTAATAGCTCTTGCTATTTTTCTTTAGATAATTTGAAAGTGAATGTGATACTTTTGTTTTTTCCTGGGTAAAGATTCTATAGATATATTTAAGGCTGTGTAACAGAATGTGACTCTGAAAAAACTAACAGGGACTGTGACCTTATTCTTTATATTTGAAGCTTCAGAATGGGAAGAGTAAAGGACAAAGACTCATGGGGAGAGACCCTGGCATTCAAAGTAAGGACTGACTTCTCTTTTTGTTTTTTTCTTTGTAAATACTTGATAATTCTAGTACAAAATGCTTTCTTTTTTTAGAGTTGGCCATTTCCTTTATCTGTACAGTCTAATTAAAGCTCCCCAAAAGCAGTTAAACTCTTAAAATGTATTCCTTGGCATTTCTAGTTACTTACCGAATTCATTTAGTTGAATTTAAACGCCTCTTACTCTCTCAGCTTCACCTTCTTGGTTCTCTATTTCTGACTGAAAGGAAACAATAACTAGGACGGGTTAAACATTAATCTAGCCATGATCATGAGCCTGTTAATTATCCAGCAGCAGGAAGAAGAAAGGTCATTGCGATCTTGGGTTAGAGTCCATTTAATAAGTCTAGGTACTCTGTAGATGATATCCCCCTCTCCTAAAAAAGAAAGTGTTATGCCCAGATTTCATGATCCCCAAAGACCACCAGGGAGCCGAGTCTGATACAAAAACGAAAGAGCCTTAATTCAAGCCCAGGCTTGGCTCTCTGCCTCCACTGACACAGTGGCAGGAAGCAAAAGAGGGTGTGTTTCAAAAGCCCAATGATTTTATAGGGCTAGGGGTCAGGAGGTGGGGCATATTCTGAATGGTTGGGTGAGGGCTGGGGCTATTGATGCAAATAACCCCTGACACACGTGACCTGTCCTTTGCTCTTGATTGAAGCTCAGGCGCACAGTCTTTCACGATTGGCTAATTCAAAGGGAGGGGTTGGTCTTTGTGATTTCAAGATGGCAGCCCCCAGCTAAGTTTACACATCATGCGGCCAACATGGTGGCTGCCAAGTCACACAGTCCAAAATGGCAGCTGTCTAAATTGTTCTTTGCAGTCCCGCTCTGCCCTTTCAAAAGGAAAAAAAACAATTTAAAAACCTAGTAATTTCAACCTGTATGATCCCTCACTGCTCTCTTACACTAGCACGCGATCCCACCTATTTTAAAAAGTGTATTTCTTTTGCGTGTCTTGAGTCCTCCTTGAAGCGAGGCTGAGACTCGGTCACACTGCATTGGAGATGCTCAGGGCGCCTGGAGGCAGGCAGGGATGGATAGGCAGGGAAGGAGGGCCCGGTCTTACCGAGGAGCTTGGACTTGGTCCTGTGTGCAGTGGAGACCGTGAGCGCAGGAGCAGGGCGGTGGCCTGCTGGAAGCCATCTTTGCGTGGCAGCCTGTTCTCTCTCTGTGTGCACTTGAAACGGAAAAGCGGTTCGCCCGGATTAGCCAGCTGGTGAAGCCCATGCCTGTCATTTCATACCTAAAATTTTGCCCTCCGGGGAATGCTGCGGGGGAGCCAACTGATTCCTGAAGTGACAGCATTTCTTAAAACACTGGTGCGGCGGTGAGCATTAGCATTCTGAAAGCTGTTTATTTTAAAAATATATTTTATTGATTTTTTATAGAGAGGAATGGAGAGGGATAAAGAGTTAGAAACATTGATCAACTGCCTCCTGCACACCCCCCACTGGGGATGTGCCCACATCCAAGGTACATGCCCTTGACTGGAATTGAACCCGGAACCCTTCAGTCCGCAGGCTGACGCTCCATCCACTCAGCCAAACCGGTTTTGGCTTGAAGCTGTTTGGAGGGAAATAAGAGACCTGGTAGACCTGGATGGGGATTCAAAGCAATCTGTGTTCTTTCCCCTGCGCTAAGGCAGGTGTGTTCTTGACTGGGCGTGCACAGGCGAGGTGAGTGAAGCTCTCCACACCCTGATGGTCTAGGAGCTGCTTCCGCCTGGATACGGTTGCTTTGCTAATGAAAGAGGAAAGCGTTCTTGGCCCTAATCAAATAGAAATTTAAAGTAATCAAGCCCTGTATTCATATTAGTTTGTATTTCTAAATAGATTTCATCTGAATGATGATAATGATGATGATACAATTTATGAAGCTCTTTCTAAGTGCCTTAAATGGAGAAGGGCATATTACATAGATCATTCTGTGCTTTTAAAAATTCTGTTCGTTCATGATTGCTAAAATATAAAAAGGTAAAGTGAAAATTTTCTCTTAATCACAAGTATCAAGATAATCTGATTAACGTTTGATTTCATATCCCCCTAAGACTCTTATTTTTTACGTACAGATGTATAAATATATGCACAGAAATACATATTTTTCAGTACACTAGATCAGTATTATAATATTTAGTAATCCATTTGTTACTCAACATATTCTGCATATCTTTTCATGTCAAATACATAAAGATCTCATCCTTTTTAACATGGCATCATATTCCATTCTATGGACATTAGAGGCCCAGTGCACTGTGGGGGGAGAGGCGTCCCTCAGCCAAGCCTGTGCCCTTTCATAGTCTGGGAGGCCTCGGGAGATGTCTAACTGACAGCCTATGCCATAGATGGACATCCTTAGCACCGCCGCGGAGGCGGGCCACTGCGCTCACCAGCCATCAGCCCTGTGGGAGCGCACTGACTATCAGGGGCACCTGCCGCATTAAGCGACTGCACCCTGGTGGTTAGTGTGCATCATAGCGACTGGTCATTCCACCATTTGGTCCATATGCATATTACCCTTTTATTATATAGGATAACTTATTTACCCCATTTCATATGGGTAGACTTTCAGTTTCTTTTTAGCGTGGGGCAGTCCTTCAGTATATGTCCTTGACGTTTTTGCACACCTCTCTATTATTGCCATAAGATAAAACTTCTAGAAGCAGGATGTTGTTTGAAAGGGTGTTGCTAGTTGTTCTTTAAAAAGAGCGTCTCAACTTTTCCTGCTTTGAAAATGCTCATTTCACCCATGCCTTATCATTCCTGGCATTTTCTTGGCCTATCTTTAGAAATTATTTCTCATTTTTGCAACAATAGTATAAAGCAGATTTTGGTTTGTTCACCCTAGAGACTTAAAAAACCCCTGAGACTTCAGGAAGAAACATGCCCAAGTTCACAGAACTTGTTCATGATGGTGCTAGGATTCTCGCCAGCCCTTTATGGCTTTAAAACTGGTGGTTTCCCTTCCTCCCTGGACTAAGAAAGTCATTTTTATCTAACAAAATGTGCTGTAGGCTCACCTACATTTGCTGAGCTCACTGTCCCTGATCTTGCCATTGACATTTAATGTTATGATCTCCCAGTATCACTGGGCTAAGAAAACACCCAAGGCTGTTGTTCCCTTGGGTGTTGCCCACAGTTGTAGCACAGATAGGAAAGCTATTGATATTGTGGTGAAGTTATTAGATTCGCAAGTTAAAAATCTCAGCAGTTGCCTGGTTCTCACCTGGAGAAGGATAAGGAAGAGCTTTCTTTCCGTTGCTACTGAAGCAGTTTTTCTACATGACCCTTCTTTAGCACAGAAACTTGGGTTACCTTATCAGTTAGGTCTCCTTTTTAAAAAAGATGTTTTTATTGATTTTTACAGAGAGAAGAAGGGGGAGGAAAAGAGAGAGAGAGAGAAACCTCAATGAGGAAGGAACATCATCAATGGGCTGCCTACTGGGGGTTGAGCCAGAAACTTGGACATGTGCCCTGACCTGGAATCGAACCAGTGACCTCCTGGTTCCTGGATCAGTGCTCAACTGCTGAGCCATGCTGGCTGGGCCTCTCGGCTAGGTTTTTTCAGTGCAAGATTGGAAACTTGGGGCTGAGATTAGCTGCGGAGAGAATAGATAGTGGGAGGAAGAAATAGAAGAGACCCTTGTGATGCGAAGGCACACAGCCAGTGTAGAGTGGGCTACGTCTCCTTCTGCTTGGTAAGCCATTTCCCTCTCACCCTGCAGGAGAACTGGTGAAGACTTCCGTTCAAGAATCAGGAGCATTTCTGCCTCGGGTACAGAATCCATTTTCTCATTTGGGACTGCGCCGCACATACACGCTCTGTGGAGAACCCTGGCTTATTCTTTTTAAAATATATATTTTACTGATTTTTTTACAGAGAGGCAGGGAGAGGGAGAGAGAGTTAGAAACATTGATGAGAGAGAAACATCAATCAGCTGCCTCCTGCACACCCCTTACTGGGGATGTGCCTGCAACCAAGGTGCATGGGCCTTGACCGGAATCGAACCTGGGACCTTTCAGTCCACAGGCTGACGCTCTATCCACTGAGCCAAATGGCTCAGGGCAGAACCCTGGCTTCTTTAAACATGCCTGTCCATTAAGGATTTCTAGTGACAGCCATAGGGTTCTGACAGTGTCATTCTGAGTCCTCTGCTGAAGGTGAACCGGGGACGTAGCGAGCAGAAAGACGCTGGAGTGGATTGTGCCCGTGAACTTGGGAATGCAGGGAACTCTCAAGGGCCACGTCCCCGGTCAGCTGAGTAGCTGCTGAGCACATCAGGAGCCAAGACTCCTAACCGTGACTTGCTCTTTCTTGGGCTGATCACCTCTGTAAAGAGAGGCAATAGAGGGCCGCCTTTTACAAAGATATCACTTGTACAAACTGAGGTTCCTGAGAAATATGTGATCCATCTTTTCTCTCTGTCTCAAATGATCTTTCTCGCGCAAAGCTAGCACATGTGTCAAGAGACTGCCGTTCTCCTTACAATAAAATAAAAACAGAAATAGCTTGTCCGATACCTTGCCATACTAGCAGTCGGCAGCTGTGCATTGCTGCAGGCGGCCCAAGACCAAACCAGACATTGAAACTGAGACTCAGAACAGATGGATATTGAAACTGAGACTCAAACATTTTTTGTTCTTATACATTTATTTTCAGTATACAGATGCAAGATATTTTTGAAGAAAAGAAACAGGGGAGAGCGATTGATATAGAGGCAGGGAGGCATTGAACAGACTGTCAAGCTACAGGAGGAAGGCTGGGGAGGGTGGGGGGCGAGTGCTGTGGGAGATCAACCCAACCGAAGGACTTGTATGCATGCATATGAGCATAACCAATGGAGGCAAGGCACTGGGGTGGGGGTGGGGGGCAGGTGGGGACATGTGCTGGGAGTAGGGGATGCTGGGGGAAGGACAATGTGGGGAGAAAAGGAAAACATATGTACTACTATTAAATCTAAGTTATACTGCCAAAAAAAAAAAAAAAAAGAAAAGAAAAGAAAGAAAGAAAGAAAGAAAGAAAGAAAGAAAGGAAGAAATAGCTTGTTGTAAGCACATTTCCTGACTAGAGGAACAATTGGATATTAAATGGAAATGTCAGCTTGGATGACTTCCCTGCCAAAGGGCCATTTAAGAAAACCCGGAAGGAAAGGGTGTATGGGAGATTTTGGGGAAATGGGGAGACTTGTGGAACATGTTGGTCCCCCACCCCCACCAGGATCTTTAACAATCCCTAATTTGTTTTCCAGCCCCTCCCGGAGGACAGATACAGGATGCAGAGCAAGCCCTTAGGAATCTGCCTGATACTGGACTGCATCGGCAATGACACAGGTAGGTGTGGGAGCTGCAGGGGACCTGCTCTAGCCTCCAGCGCGAGACCACGGCACAGGCAGGCTACCCCCGCCAGCCTGATGAATGCCCGCGGCTCTCACAAACCACTGCCCACCTCTGCATGAAGGGGAGCTTCTCTTTCAGGTCACAGTTCAGTGTGGGTTGGGCTAAGACAGCAAATTTTCAAGGGGTGCGCTCCAAGGATGTTTACAACATGCTATACCTGACTATATTTAGCTAGGGGCACTGACCTCTTTTCGCTTCGACGGTCAGATAAAAAAAAAAATGAGAACAGCTGACACAACAGCTAAAACATTATACCCTTTTTTTTTTTTTTCTGGGTCAGCTCAGCAGAAATATTTCTTAGTTTCCCACAGGATCCTCTCTGTCTGGCTGGTGGATGAAGAGAGTGCATGATCCCACATTCATTTGGGGACCAGACCTCCAAATGGTACGCCCAATTTCTTAATAAATATGTTTTTATTGTCCTAACCAGCTTGGCTCAGTGGATGGAGCGTTGGCCTGTGGACTTAAGGGTCCCAGGTTCGATTCTGGTCAAGGGCATGTGCCTTGGTTGCGGGCACATACCCAGTAGGGAGTGTGCAGGAGGCAGCTGATTGATACTTCTCTCTCATCAGTGTTTCTAGTTCTCTATCCCTCTTCCTTCCTCTCTGTAAAAAAAAAAGTATTTAAAAATATGTTTTTATTGATTTTGGAGAGAGAGGAAGGGAGAGGGATAGCAAGATAGAAACACCGATGATGGGAGAGAATCATCTGCCTCATGCCCCCTCCCCCACACTGGGGATCGAGCCTGCAACCCAGACATGTGACCTCCTGGTTCATAGGTCATTGCTGAATCACTGAGACATACCAGCCAGATGGTCTGCATCATTTCCACCCACATTCCGATGGTCAGAGCTCACTTATATGGCTTCACCCAACCCCAGTAGGACAAGGAACTGAGTCTAGCTGTGTGTCAGGAGGAAACTGAAAGGGGATTTGGGGAACACAGAGCTCGTTGTCCGGCACAAAGGCATGGTTTGTGGGAGCTGCTGAGCTTTAGCCTTGTCTTCCCATGCTGGATTCTGGACCCGCAGCAGGGGTGGGGGTGGGGGGTGCGGGGTGGTGGTGAAATGGAAGGCTTTCTGGCTTCAGTATTACCAGATGCCTCATCATTTCACCCAGAGAGAGCGTGAATGTTTTGGGGGGAACATTAAAAATGTGATAGGTGTGTGTTCTCTCAGAGGCACTGTGGGTGTTTGCCCTGAGTCTGAGCTAGCTGTGTGTCACCACTTTGCATCTGGGCTGTTTGGTTCTTTGTCAAAATTTGGTGACTCAAATGAGATTAGTCACTGGTGATTCGTCTAAAGAGAATGAAAAAAAGCCAGTTAAGTGGAATAACATATCTCTTCCTTAAAATAACTGGTCGTTCTGTCTCCCCGGTTTCCTTCCGGCTTTCCAACATCCTCCCAGAATGAACCAGAGCTAGTAGCTTTTAGGCTCACTTAAAAGGTTACCATGGAGAGATGCATGGGCAGAGAGTCTAACAGAAGATCAAATTAGCAAACGGGCTGGATATCCCAGGATTTCTGATCTGATCTCTCGTTTCCTATTTTTGGTTAGATGTGAGAAATGCTAGTTTCTCAGTATAGATAAGTGTTCTTTCTTTTGTAGCCATGAGTAGCCATATAAGAAGAGCAGATATTATCTCCATGAGTAATTTCTGCTTTAAAAGAGACTGTGTGTGTGTGTCTTCTGCTTTCCATTTTAATCAGTTCTCTTGCATTCATTTGAGTTCCCAGGTGCACATGGCACGGGTTTACATCTGTGGCATAAAGAGAATTCCACAGATAAAAAGCCACGATCTGCTGTGATTTTGTGGCTAAAACCCATTGTCTGTGCTTGCATCCCGTGCTAGGTGATGGGCCTCTTGCCGGCAGGGCGTGAATGTGCATTTGTACGTTTCTGCATTTCCGGAGTGTGGGCAGAGCTGGGCTCTGGAGTATGACCCCCGCGTGGGTGTGAATCATGGCTCTGCCATGTGCTAGCTTGTGACCTTGGGCAGTTTTCCTCTCAGTGTTTCAGTTTCTATTCTGTGAAATGGGCTCGTAACAGGACGTACCTCACAAGAAGGTTGGGAAGCGTCAGTAACCGGGCCCTCATCACAGAAAGATCGGGCTTAGAGCGGTGCCTGGTTCGCTGTAAACAAGTGCTGCATGCCAGCTGACGTTCTTCTTCAAATTCCTTTGCTTAACTTTGGCGGCACACCCCTAAGCTAGAACTTGCATGGCTTTGTGCGTGGTTCAAGGAGTCTGATCCCAGACGGGTGAGGGCCTGAGGCCTGCGCTGGGCCCGGATGAGTGGGGCAGGTCCTCACAGGCTGGAGCCGGGTGGAATGGAGGTGTAACTTGAGAGGCACACAGGTGGGAAGCTAGCCAAACCACTCCTGAACCAGTCATCCAGTGTGAACCGGCTGGGCAGAGACAGAATCCGAGTCAAGGCCAGGGCCCAAAGACCTGATTGGAGAGGATGGAAAGGAGGGGAGATGGGGAGGTGGAGCCTGGGCATCTGTGCCTTTGGTCTGAGGCAGGAGTAGGGATTGGCCTCTGGTGCATTTGTAAGTCTGCTTCCTTGTCTCAAGCCCTCCCTGATTATGGGAGCAAAACAATTAACAGGGCTTGAAGCCTCCTTTACAGCCCCTCCCGGACATAGGTGGCCAATGAACAGCTAAGCAATAAGACAGCACACTCCACTCCCATGTGCTGTGGGTTTATCTGCGGAGGGGCCCAGGGGCCATCGTAAGCCCAGCTGAGACTCAGGGCCCCATGCAGAGTGTTCATTAAGGCAAGTGAAAGGCAAGGCTTCTTCTTCTCGCCTTTGTCTTAGGCCTCCAGCCCTTCGATGGCCAGCTGCCCTCCTGGAGATTTTCACTGAGGCCTGGAATCCTGCTTTGGGTCAGGGTGGTCTTAGTTACACAGAGCATCCCTCCTGTCTTCATTTCCATCTGAACAGCCTGGAGGCTTCATCTGGACTCTAGATTCTAGAGGGATTGCCTGGGGTTTCCTTTGCCTCTTGGCTGGCTAACTTTATATATATATATATATATATTTTTTTTTTTTTTGATTTTTTACAGAAAGGAAGGGAGAGGGATAGAAAGCCAGAAACATCACTGAGAGAGAAACATCAATCAGCTGCCTCCTGCACACCCCCCATCGGGGATGTGCCTGCAATCAAGGTACATGCCCTTGACCGGAATTCAACCTGGGACCCTTCAGTCCGCAGGCTGAGACCACCCACTGAGCCACACCGGTTTCGGCATCGCCTGGTTAACTTTGTTATGTGGCTAAGGGTGGACATTTGTGAGGCGTGTGGGAGTCTGGTAAGAAACATTACTGCCAACGGAGACACGGGATCTGAAAGAGACCAACGGTCGTATGATGGCTAACTTGAGAGTGGCGGTGATCAGAGGCTAAAATTGATTTAAACTCGACTATGTGCGAATCCCTTTACGTGGATTCTCACTTAATCTTTGTAAATAATACTGTAAGGTCGGTATCGTTATCCACGTTTTCAAGGTGAGCAAGCAGAACACGGCCAACTCCCTTCCTAACTCCCCTGGCCTTTGAAAGCTTGACTCCACAGCCGCCGCTCTTGGCTACTTTGTTATAACGGAAGTTCCGTGTGGGGGGCTTGTCCATCCCTTTTACTGTGTCTCCAGTACCCGGAACAGTACCTGGCACACTGGAGCCCAATAAATATTTGGTGGGTGAATGAAGGAGGGAATACGCTCTTCTAATCTCAGCGCCATTCTAAAACCATTTATATGTACTGCAGAGTCTAGCAGACGCTCTTATACCTACCTATCTTCTGTCCTCAAAGAAAAGAGAGAGAAAAAAAGAAAAGAGAGACTTTTACCCAAAAGGTATGCAAGTCCCTCAAACATTTATAAGTTTATCCTTCCTTTATCCCATTAATGTTTACTGACCACCTACTATTTGCAAAACCCCATGCTTAGTCCTGTGTGAAGCAAAGATGGAGGCAATGGGGTGTGGTCTGGTCTCAGAGCCGCGCTGGGAACATTAAGGTGATATTTTCGGTGGCTCGCTCTTGAGATCATCCTCACAAGGATGGAGAGGTCATCGTGACCAAAGACGATGCCATGCTCTTGAAAGGAAAAGGTGACAAGGCTCAGATTGAAAAACGAATTCAAGAAATCATTGAGCAGGTAGATACCACAACTAGTGAATACGAAAAGGAAAAACTCAATGAACGCCTGGCCAAACTCTCCGATGGGGTAGCTGTGCTGAAGGTTGGTGGGACAAGCGATGTGGAAGTGATGAGGAGAAGAGTCACAGATGCCCTCCATGCCACCTGCGCGCTGGGGGGGCTGTCTGGCGGGGCTGTGCCCTGCTTCGGTGCATTCCAGCCTTGGACTCACTAACTCCCAATAACGAAGATCAAAAAATCGGTATAGGAATTATTAAGATAGCACTAAAAATTCCTGCAATGACCATTGCTAAGAATGCAGGTGTTGAGAGATTGTTGATAGTTGAGAAAATTATGCAAAGTTCCTCAGAAATTGGTTTATGACGCCATGCTTGGTGATTTTGTGCATATGGTGGAAAAAGGAATCATTGATCCAACTAAGGTGGTAAGAACTGCTTTGCTGGATGCTGCTGGCGTGGCCTCTCTGTTCACAACAGCGGAGGTTGTGGTCACAGAGATCCCGAAAGAGGAGGACTCTGGCATGGGGGCATGGGGGGCATGGGGGGCATGGGGGGCATGGGGGGATGGGCGGAGGGCTGGGAGGCGGCATGTTCTAGCCCCGGAACTGTGCTCTGCCGTCTTCCCGAGAATTGAGGAAGCTCAGGGCGGCTCCTCACCTATAACTTCAGAGAAGTCAGTTGAAGGAAGTGACTGAAGAAAAGGCCGGCTGATGTTCAAGAAAACATCAGCTCCTGGTTTCTGTTGACAACACACAATGGTTTCCTGCTGTCATTGTCCATGCCTACAGATAATTTATTTTGTATTTTTTGAATAAAAATACATTTGTACGTTCCTGATAAGTGCAAAAGCATGTACCGATGTACTGCTTTCAACGTAAATCACTGAGGCATGTTTACTGCTATTCTGTTACAGTCAGGATTTTAGTGCTTGCCATCGCCCGATGAGAAGTGAAGAAGCAGCCTTTCTGTGGAGAGTGAGCTTGATTGTGTACAAAGTAGAGAAATATCCAATTATGTGACCTTTGTGTAATAAAAATTTGTTTAAAGTTAAAAAAGAAAAAAAAGCCAGTCGTGGTGCAGTGTCATCTGTGCCAGCGACGGTGCAGAGCTGGGCTGGGGCAGGCCCTGCCTCTTGGAGCCGAGCCGTGCGGGAGTCAGGCCACGGGCGGTGGGCTCTGGGCCTCGACCTCACGCTCGGGGGGTGTGAAGGCTCCCCAAGAAAAGGTTTTAAGACGTGTTTTGCCCTCTCTCTCTCCTCCCTGGCTCTTTCTGAGCAGCTGGAGGGTGTTCCTGCACTTTTTAACCAGCGGAAGCTGCGGTCTCTCTAGCAGGTGCTGCACGCTTCCCTGTGACCCTGAGTCAGCCACACGCTCTTCCAGCGGAGCCGCTGGACATGAGAGGGCCAGAGGCAGTGGGTGTGTGTGGGGGGGTGCGCTGCGGGCAGGGCTGCGCCCTCACCAAGAGCCCCCGCTCTAACTGCGCAGCCAGAATGAACCCCCACTTCCCCCCGCATTTCAGAAAGTCGGTTTCTGAGAACAATCCAAGTTTACGAAGATAGTGCTGGGCCAGGGGTGGAATTTCCAGGGCCAGTCGATTGCGGAACTGCAGTTTGTGGAAGTTGTGTTTCCGATCAGCCCCACATTGTTCTCTCCCCCTATTTGCAGGAAAGGGGCGGGCAGGACACGGAGCCCATTTCCTCCTGCTCCTGGCAGGAGAGAGGAGGACTTAGCTGGCAGACTATTTATCTGAGAGTGTGTGCAAGTCACTCCAAACCTAGTGGCGCAGAAGAACAAACTGCAGAGGCGGAGACCTTGGTCTGGGTCCCGTGGAGGCAGATTCCATGGGAGACGCACTCACAGGCTCTGTGCGCTGCGACTGGAAATGTCTGCCTTGGTTTTCTTTCTTCCTTTCTTTTTGTAAATTTTATTGATTTTTCACAGAGAGGAAGGGAGAGAGATAGAAAGTCAGAAACATCGATCAGCTGCCTCTGGCACACCTCCAACTAGGGATGTGCCCGCAGCCAAGGTACATGCCTTGACCGGAATCGAACCTGGGACCCTTCAGTCCGCAGGCCGACGCTCTAGCCACTGAGCCACACCGGTTCGGCAGCCTTGGTTTTCTTTAAATTCACTGTCTTACACGGATAAGCACTCACAGTGTCCAAAGCACATGGGCAGAAACCTCCTTGGATCCCCACTGGTCCGTTTTGTTTTTGTTTGTTTTCAGTTAAACAATGATTTTATTGCTCGAGTACACAGACATTTTATGCAACCAGCGCAGAGACTTTGGATGACTCATATTTCCAATCGGGGAATCTGGCATCCTTATCCTTTCTGTTCCTCTCAAGACGTTTTCAAACTGCAACAGCGTTCTTAATGGAAATGGTAGAGATCTTCAGGAAGACCAGGAGCAAGTCCTTTAGACTTAAGAATTCTCAAGATCTCATTGCCTGTCACAAAACGTACTTGTGCAATGCCATGTGAGTCTCTCAGGATCACCCCGATTTGTGAGGGAGTCAGGCCCTTCTTGGCCAGTTTGTAGATCTGCTCCTTCACCAAGTCAGACGTCAATTTCAGCCAGGGGGGGAGGGGGGGAGAGACACGCCTGTGGCATAGGGCAGAGCCGACTGGGACAGAGAGGAAGGGAGAGGGATAGAAAGTCAGAAACATCGATCAGCTGCCTCTGGCACACCTCCAACTGGGGATGTGTCCGCAGCCACGGTACATGCCCTTGACCGGAATCAAACCTGGCACCTTCCAGTCCGCAGGCCAACGTTCTATCCACTGAGCCACACCGGTTTCGGCTACACCCAGATCTGATGATTCCAAAACTGGTTCCTCTTTCGCCCTGTACCGCGCAGCTGCCTGCTCACAGCCACGTGGCAGCTGCTGGGCCAGCAGCAGGAGCCCACAGGAGCCCAGGAAAAGACACCGGACAGCTGGCCGCCCCCGCCCCTGCCTATCAGCACAGGAGAAGCGGTGGCTTTTTTGTTTTGTTTTGTTAATCTCACTTGAGGATATTTTCCCATGGATTGCAGGGAGAGTGGGAGGGAGGGGCAGAGACCGGGAGGGAAACACGGATCCACGTGAGAGAGACACATCGATTGGTTGCCGCCCGGATTAAGGCTGCACCAAGGCACCTACCGGACCCTTCCGGCCTCGGGGAGGCTCTCCAGCCTGACTGTGGCTTTCTCCCAAGGACTTAGATAAGGGAGGGAACTTCTCCCGAAGGGAGGGTGTGAAAGGAAGTGAGTCATCACTCTGCGTTACAACTAGACAGGGTGGAGGCTGTGTTTTTCTGTCCGCTCCTGCCCCCTAGAGGAGAGGGGGCTGCACGACCCGAGATCTGTGGGTCCTTTGCAGAGAAAGGAACCATTTGGACCATAACTGGGGATGCAACCGGGGACCTAGTCAGGCTTTCTGGGGGGACACTCCGGGTTCCAGGCTGCGCACTGTGCTGGGTGGGAGCCTCGCCCACACCCGCAGGCGAGGGCCGGGGACGCAGGGCTGGCCACCTCTGCTGCACAGACCCTGCGAGGACACGTGAGCTCTTCAATAGGGTGTCAGCCCCCTCTGCGTCACTCCCTTCGTTTCCCTGCCCATGCTCATTTCTCTTAGGGTTTTAAGGAGATGAGCGCCTTCTTTATAGCTCTTCGTTATTATCCTGTATAATAAAGAGCTAATAGGCAAATTGTCCCCTCAAATGGGAATTCCACCAGGGCACAGGGCTGGCCTGACAACTGCCCGCAGCCTGTCCCCCTGGCCGGCCCCTCCCCTTGGCCGGCCCCTCCCTACCCCGCCCGCCCCCCTGCCCCACGCTGATAGGGGGCGGGGCCAGCCAACCACCTGTGTTCCTTCTCACAGCCGACCAGACCCCACACATGCACGGATTTGTGCATGGGGCCTCTAGTGTGATATACACAATTCATTTTCTCGCCTTACCTGTGGGCGAGGCAGAGGAGAAAAGTAAGTAGTCTTAAGTCATGGTTATATAGCCTTTTCCTTCTCCGGGCAGGAGACAAGAGGACTTAGCCGATGAATTATTTATCTGAGAATGTGTGCATACCACTCCAAAACATAGTGGCTCAGTGGATAGAGTGTCGGCCTGTGGACTGAAAGGTCCCGGGTTTGATTCCGGTCAAGGGGGTGGTGACAGTGTGACTCTGAATAACACTGATGTGGGCACATCCCCAGTAGGGGGTGTGCAGCAGGCAGCGGATCGATGTTTCTCTCTGATCGATGTTTGTGACTCTCTATCCCTCTCCCTTCCTCTCTGTAAAAAAAAAAAAAAAAAATCAATAAAACAATCAAACAAACAAAAACCCCCACAGTGGCTTAGAAGAACAAACTTCTGTGAGTAGGGAGTTATGAGCTGCTTAGCTGACTGTTCTGGCCCAGGACCCCGCATGAGGGAGGGTCAGAGGTCACCCCGGGTTGTCCAGGCCGGTGTGGGATCCCAGGACCTCCTCAGGTGGCTCAGCCACGTGGCTGGAGAGTGGGTGCAGGGCCTTTGTTCCTCCTGCGGCCTCCCCCAGGGACTGGCTGAGTGTTCTCGGCACATGGCAGCTGGCGACCCCGAGAGTGAGCAGTTCAGGAGCGAGAAAGAGCCAGGTGGGAGCCAGGGCCTTTTTGGGATCCAGCTTTGGAAGTCACCGTTTCCCTTCTGCCACATTCCAGTCACGAGAGGCCGGTCACCAAGGGTGGTCCACCTCTCAAGGGGAGGGAGCCACTCTGTGTGTTTTTAAGGGAGGAGCACCAGAGAGTTTGTGGACACAGTTACAGCCGCTGGGTCTGGCAGGGCGTGGGCCGCAGGGAGCCGCAGCTCTCGGGGCTGATGGTGGGTCAGGGGCCGAGCCCGAGGGCCAGCCCTGGCTTGTCCGGGGCTGCTGTTCCGGCTCTTTGTTGACCCAAGGCAGTGTTTCTTGCCCCACCTTTTGTCTTTTTCCTATTGCCTGCCGAGAAGCCAGAAGAGAAACTGTGGTTGCGCACTTACACTTTTATACTTCACGAGGGGTCGGTGAGGTGTGCAGGGCAAGAAGCTGAAAGCAGTGGGTGCAGCCGTGGGCCCGTGGGCTCCCCGGCCTCTGCACACTGCACATCGTTCCCGCCGGTCAGCGCAGGGAGCTGAGAATCCGTCAACAGTTTGTGGACCGTCAGTTGTGTGTCTCCCTTGATGCTCTGCTGTGATGCCTCCACGAGCAGAAGATGGGACCGCCCCCCCCGCCCCCGTACCCTGGTGGAAGGAATGTCTCTTCTAATGACTGCTGTGTTGCTTGGTTGGGAGTGAATGCAGTGTGGGGTCCCGGAAGACCATTCCCCAGGCCAGTCAGTGGTCGGCAAACTCATTAGTCAACAGAGCCAAATATCAATAATACAACAATCAAAAAACATTTCTTAAAATATATTTTATTGACTTTTTACAGAGAGGAATGGAGAGGGATAGAAAGTCAGAAACATCAATAAGAGAGAAAAACATCGATCAGCTGCCTCTTGCACTCCCCTCCCCGCCCCCCCCTGGGGATGTGCTCGCAGCCAAGGTACATGCCCTTGACCGGAATTGAACCCGGGACCCTTCAGTCCGAAGGCTGACGCTCTGCCACTGAGCCAAACCGATTTCGGCAACAATCAAAATTTCTTTTGAGAGTCAGATTAAACTTAAACTTCTTCTGATACCATTTCTTCAAAATAGACTCGCCCAGGCCGTGGTATTTTGTGGAAGAGCCACACTCAAGGGGCTAACCAGTCGCATGTGGCTCGCGAGCCGCAGTTTGCCGACCACGGCCTCAGGCGAAGAAGAGAGGTGGGCACATAGTCAAGAGACACGGGAAGAAACCCAGAGAAGCTCCTGGGCTGATAGTCTGGGTGACAACCTGAATGAGGAGATGTTGGGACAGCCTCTGCGTTTAGGACAGAGCAGCTCTCTGCCCCGCAGATGAGCGGCAGAAACTTACTGGGTGGCTCCAAAGAGCGTGGACTCGCCTGGCCCGCGGCTCAGTGGCCGAGTGTGGGCCTGTGAGCCAAGAGGCCACAGTTCGGTGCCCAGCCAGGCACATGCCTGGATGGCGGGCTCCATCCCAGTTTTGGGGGGACGGGGGGGCACGCAGGAGGCAGCCGATCAATGATTCTCTCTCATCATTGATGTTTCTATCTCTCTCCCTCTCTGAAATCAGTAAAAAACATTATTTTTAAAAAGACTGGAAGTTTTGAGCGAGAAAGAAAAAGATGTCTCTCTGCTGTTAGAAAGGTAAAACAACAGGAGCCTGTGTTTATGTCTCTAGTGAAGGTAAACTGGTCAGATGGAGAAGAAGTGCACTGGGTAGAGTGTCTAGGGCCGTGATGGCGAATCTATGACACGCGTGCCAGCACTGACACGCGTGGCCATTTCCGATGACACGCGGCCACACGCGGTCGCACACAGAGAAGGATGGGGCCGAATGGCGAGAAGGACGTTTCATCCTCGGCTGCTGCACGGCCAGGTGTAGTAGCCGAGGATGAAACATTGCAGGTCAGTTAAATAATTAGTTTTTTGTTTATTAAATACAGTTATATATTACAATCATCCATTTTTGTTATTTAAACTATAAATATCGAGAAACTCTGTGGGTTTTTTTTTTTCTCAAAGTGACACACCACCCGAGTTATGCTTATTTTTTTGACGAATTTTGACACACCAGGCTCAAAAGGTTGCCCATCACTGGTCTAAGGTCCCAAGGCCATAGAAATTTCCAGAATGTGGACAAAAATATTTTAAAAAGGAGAATAGGAGCTGATTTCTGCGGCGCACCGGCAGCTTTATTTGTATTCTCTCGTGTAACCTTCCAGCGTTCTCACAGGGAGGGCGTCACCACTTCCTTGGAAAGCTGGGAGGGCCCAGCTCAGACCCACTTTCTAAAGAGCATGCAGCCCACAGCTGTGGCAAGGGCAGCACACTCGGCCTCTGCTTTTCCTACCTCCTTCCTGCCAGCTAGGGGACCACTCTGGGGGCACCGTGGGAAGTCCTGGCCCAGGGTTCCCACTGCTTAGTGGGAGGTCACACTGGGAAGCAAGTCAGGAGGGGAACCGGGGAGCTGGGAATGGTCACCACTTACATCTCAGGGGCCTCATGTCATCCCGCAGCGAGAGGGTGGAGGTGAGGGGACGGAGACCCACGCCACCCTCTCCCCAGCTGTTTGGAGCCGAGCGCTGTGACGTATCCATTCCCATGACCTGTCCCTCTCTTTCCCCCAGAGGTTCTTCGGAAGACCTTCGACTCCCTGGGCTTTGAAGTCTGCTGTTTCTCCCTTCTGACTCTGGAGGATCTGCTTGGCCATCTCTGCCAGTTTGCCTATGGCGCTCAGCACCAGGACAAGGACAGCTTTGTGTGCGTGCTGGTGAGCCGAGGGGACTCGCGGAGCCTGTTTGGCGTGGACCGGACTCACGCGGGGCTGCCCCTGGACCAGATCAGGAGGATGTTCCGGGGAGATGTGTGCCCTTCTCTCGTGGGAAAGCCAAAGCTCTTTTTCGTTCAGAATTACGAGAAGGCAGAGAGCCCCCCGGGGGACAGCAGCCTCCCAGAGG
Organism: Antrozous pallidus; assembly: GCA_027563665.1. NCBI lineage: Eukaryota > Metazoa > Chordata > Mammalia > Chiroptera > Vespertilionidae > Antrozous > Antrozous pallidus. The sequence continues at coordinate 9,869,439 of CM050508.1, forward strand.
TCGACGGGTCAGGTGCGAGCAACATGGATGCCAATGCCTGGCAGCCTGAGCCCTGCACCGTTCACCCGGAAGCCGACTTCTTCTGGAGCCTGTGCAAGGCAGACGTGTCCCTGCTGGACCGCTTTCCCACTCTGTCGTCCCCGTACCTGCAGTGCCTCTGCCAGAAGCTGCAGCACGAGAGGTGAGCACCAGGCCCTGGCTGATCCCGGAGCACGGCATCTGTCCTGCCACCCCCACCCCCCGCAGCGGGGGTTCAGCACTCACGGGTGTGCGTGTTCCAAGGTGGACACTCAGGGCGCCAGCGGCATTACCGGCCTTTTATGTGTGTCCTGCGTGTGCACAGGCCGTCCAGGCGGGTCACTGTTTGCCTCAGTCGCCCCCTGGGGACGGGGACTGAAGTCATGTGCCAGCTTGCTTTGAATCACTCATTAAGCAGCTGGTAAAGTATTTAGAAAAGAAGACTTTTAAAGCACTTTCCCATCAGTTGGCTCATTTTAAAAGTATAGTTTTCAGCTGGCCGGCGGGGCTCAGCGGTTGAGTGTCGACCTATGAAGCAGGAGGTCAGGGCTCCATTCCGGGTCAGAGCACAGGCCCCGGTTGCAGGCCCCATCTCCAGTGGGAGGGCATGCAGGAGGCAGCTGATCGATGATTCCGATCATTGATGTTTCTATCTCTCCTTTTCTCTTCCTCTCTGGAATCAATAAAATATATATTTTAAAAATATTTTTATTTAAAAAAATACATTTTATTGATTTTTTTACAGAGAGGAAGGGAGAGGGACAGAAAGTCAGAAACATCGATGAGAGAGAAATATCGATCAGTTGCCTCTTGCACCGCCCCCCTCCCCACTGAGGATGTGCCCGCAACCAAGGTACATGCCCTTGACCGAAATTGAACCCGGGACCCTTCAGTCCGCAGGCCGACGCGCTATCCACTGAGCCAACAATATTTTTATGTTGATAGTATTACAGACAGCTCCCCTCCCCACCCCTCTGCGCCCTCCCCACCCCAGGCCTTCACTACCCTAGTCAGTTGGTTCATTTGCCCGTGATGACATCCCGTCTCCTCTTTGATGTTTGCATGCCATTGAACTCTTGCTTTCCTCCTTCCCCCCAGAAGTCGGCCGCTTATGGATCTGCACCTCGAACTGAACAACAGCGTGCATGCCTGGAACCTCGGAGCCCCTGAGAAGGGGCAGTACCACATCTCGCTGCAGCACACTCTGAGAAAGAAACTCTTTCTCTCCTGCACATGAGAAGCCAAGGACTGCTGGGCAGCTGAGGCTCTGTGGGTGGAGTGTCATCCCATCCACAGGACGTCGATGATTGGGTACCCCCTCCCCCCGGTCAGGGCTCCCAATCCTTGCTGCAGGCTCCATCCCTAGTGTGGGAGACAGCCAATCCATGTTTCTCTCTCTCTAACCCTCAAGTCTATAATCAAAATGCACTTTAAAAGAAAAGCTAACAGCCTTTCTTTATCCTTGCACTCTTCCTCGCTAGCCAGAGAGTAGCTTTCAAGCAAATGTTCAGCATGTGGGAGAAGAAGTCCTGGCTGGTGTGGAAATGACCCCTGCCAGGGGCGTGTTGGGGGTGGGGTCGGGGGGAGGAGTATTTGACTAGAGCTTTGAGGTGAAGGACTTGGCTGCTGTTGCTGAAACAGCTACTTGGGTTGCAACCCACAGGTTGAGAACCGCTAGCAGGGTCTCCTAAGACCATGGGAAAGCACAGACATTTCCATTATGACTCATTAACAGTAGCAAAATGACAGTTATGAAGTGGCAACGAAAATAGCTTTATGGCTGGGAAGGAGTAAAGAGGGATTGTGATTTCAGGCCTAGGCTGACAAAATAGGAGGGTGAAGGCCTTGCTTACTTCACAGAACTGTTCTGAGGAGGAGATGAGAGAACCTTTATGATCGGACATACCCACGAGAGTGTTTATGGCTGCTTGTCATCATCACTATACCACACTGCGGAGGTGTTGTTTTGGAAAGGTTAAACCGAACCTTGAGAAGTTGGGAGGGTTTTGGCAGGTTGAAATGGAGAAGAGAGTATGTTGCCAGAGAGGACCAAGTGAGGAAGCAGAGAGGAGAGATACAAGGGTGTTCTCCACACCTTGAGCATAACTTCCAGCTGGAGAGGAGGGAATGGGAGCGAGGGTGAGCTGGAAGCCAGGACGTGCTGTGGTTAGAATGTCAGAGCCTTAGAGGTCTGCATCTTTGTCTTTTAGTCAGTTGTCATGTTATTTTTCATACTTGAATCGTAACTATTTTCTTGGGCACTGTTGTATATATAACCATTTGATTACTAAATGCGTATTTTATTTTTTTACTGAGTATAGTTTTTTTTTTAATGTTTTATTGAGCCCTAACTGGTTTGGCTCAGTGGAGAGCGTCGGCTTGTGGACTGAAGGGTCCCAGGTTGGATTCCGGTCAAGGGCATGTACCTTGGTTGCAGGCACATCAGTAGGGGGAGTGCAGGAGGCAGCTGATCGATATTACTGTTTCATTGATGTTTCTAACTCTATCCCTCTTCCTTCCTCTCTGTAAAAAAATAAATCAAGAAAATTATTTAAACATGTTTTATAGAATTTTAGAGAGAGAGTAGGGGAGAGGGGCAGAGAGAATGAATACTCCTATGATTACAACCCAGCTTAAATAAAATGTTCTAAAATATATACGAAGTTTGTTAAGATATTACTTTAAGTAGTAATCCCTCATATAAAAGAGATAAATGCACTAAAATATTTCAAACCTAATAGCCCCACACTGAGAATTAGCCAAATGTTCACTAGCTGGAATTTTATGTAACCATTAAAATTATGTATACAGCCCTAGCTGGTTTGGCTCAGTGGATAGAGCATCAGCCTGTGGACTGAAGGGTCCCGGGTTTGAGTCCAGTCAAGGGCACATGCCTGGATAGCTGGCTTAATCCCTAGTAGGGGGTGTGCAGGTGGTAAACTATCAATGATTCTCATCGTTGATGTTTCTATCTCTTTCTCCCTCTCCCTTCCTCTCTGAAATCAATAAAAATACATTTTAGACATGTATGTATATAGGTAGGAGCTTACTTACATTGAGCTATTAGCTTATTTTACATACAACTAAATTTAAGTAATTAAGTAAATTTAACCAAACATGCCTTAATAGCTTTTATTTGGTAGCTATAGATTTTTAACATTTAAAGGGCTTACCTTTTTTTGTGTCAATTTAAACAAAACATCATTTTTGTATTATTATTATTTTTTAAAACCCTTTATTGTTGAAAGTATTACATGTTTCCTTTTCCCCCCCATTGACTTCTCCCAGTCTGCTCCCAGGAATAAAGTCCTTAAAGATATTAAGAAAATTATATTCCTGTACATCCTGCTAATACATCCATTGTATGTGCCATTTGAAAGAGGCCTTTTCTGCCCTCTTCTATACTGTTTTCACCAAATAAAAACATTTTAGAACACGGAAAAGAGTCAAGCTTTTGCAAGTGTTTGTGTTGATTTTTGTGTAGACATGTGTTCAAGTCATTTGGGTATATACCAAGGAACTGCCTATGTTTATCTTCGGAAGGAAACGCCAGGCGGTATTCCCCGCATTCAGAGTTCCTGCAGCTCTGAATCCTTGCCAACATTTGTTGGTGTTAGTGTTTTGAATTTTAGCCTTTTTAGTAGATGGTATCATGTTTTAATTTTTGATTACCTAATGATCTTTTTACTATGTTGGTTGAGCATCATCGTTCATGAATTTTATCCTTGGGAAGTAGTAGCACAACGGGACCTGTGACAGCAATAGTCATAGCCATGTGGCGGGAGGGCTCCATTTGTCCCTGGGCTGTTCCCTTTTTGGTTGTTGCTTTTCCTACCTTTGGGAAGAAAATTTCTAAAGTCCCCTTAAGAATTTTTCAGAGCAGGGGAGAATATCTTATATGACTTCATCTGGGTTTCTTCCAATTGGAACATGGTCACTTTAAATTATAGAACTAGGTACCGAATGCCATGAAAGCTACTGGTTAAAGTGAAGAAAGCTATGTTGGGACCAGGGTCGTTTGAAAGCTTCAGCTTCAGAAAGTGACTTTCAGTCTGTGGACTCCAGATAAAAGTAGGCATGAATAAAATGACTACGATTATAATGAAGAAGAATACCTTGCTTATCCTTCTTCGAGCCATCAGGTCATCTAGCTAGAGCTGGATTTCAGAGAAATCAGGGTGAGTCCCCCGCAAAGCTCCCTCCAGAGCCGAGTGTTCTGGGCTATTTGTTTTCGAAGTAACCACGCAGTGACTTTTATTGTTCAGCACTTCTAGAAAAGTCTAATGCCTGGAGTAGAGGAGGCTGACACTGGGAGAGGGCCTGGGAAGTGGAGGTGCCACGTGTCTCCCTTTATAGACTTTGAGGGTAAGGGACCTGGAACAGAGCCTGGATGTAAAGGAAAGCCAACGACTGCCACCACCATCCTCTCCCACGGCGGAACTAAAGAGAAACAGTCTAGTATTTCCCCATTGTCACCAGGACCATCATCAACTCCCCCCACTGGAAGAGGCTATTTAAGTTTTGGTTGGCTCTCCATGGGGACCCAGTCAGGAAAGAGATTGTGAGAAATGTCTGTTCTTTCTCCCACCATCAACTCACCATCAGCATGAGCTCAGCAATTACGTTCCAAATGGAAGGAAGGATGAAATGCTGGATACATGTGGCACACAGTCTCCCCTCTGTAACGTGGATCAAGTTTTCCCCTTGAGTACTAGGACAAAAGTTTAAGTTTATCTCAGGTGTCTATATTCTACCTCGACCTTCCAGGCTTAGCTCAGTACCTCCTCCTCCAAGGCATCCTCATCTGGATTCATCCCTTGCTCCTCGAGTCTCCTGTGGCCCTTAGGTGATGCCCCACTGCAGTATCACCCTCCCCAGTCATTACAGATACCATATTGTAAGTAGCAGTAAGCTTGGGATCCAGAGCATGGGATTGGGAGTCAGAGAGAACCTAGGTTTGAATCCTGAATTCCCACCTCTTCCTAACTTTGGGATGACGACAAGGTACTTTGCCTCTCTGAACTTTGGTTTCCTCATCGATTGAATGTAGATAATAGTGCTCACTTCAGACTGTTCATCCGAAAAGATGTCAAGAAATGTAGTGGTCATAGTTATTATGGAAGGCAGACACTGTGTTTTATCCATGTTTTCTTTCTAAACATGCCAAATTCAGTTCTTTTTTTCCCCCCTCCAAATTCCTGGTTTAACAAGGATGTGTTTATTTTGAGGGAAAAAAACGGTCCAAAACATCAGGCTGTTCACAAAAATAACCCACAATATCAACTTTAGAAAACAAATCTTAAGACTATTATACGAATTGTTTACTTAGAGGATGCATTTGACATGCCAACTCTCATTCACAAAAATACATTGTTACATTTGTGTTGAACAGCTCCACATAGCATCTTATATGGGGTATTACACATACCTGTAACTCAAAGCTGCTCTTGGGTGCTACAACTAATGCAATTGCCTTTGCAGCTAGGGAAGCATCTACTGAATTCATATATGAATGAAGAGAACTGTACTCCCTACATAACAAGAAATTATTTTGGAGACAGTTGATAAAAACCATACATCCTTTTTATTGTTAAGTCATAAAGAGGTATCAAAATTAAAAGCAAAAATTACAGGATAAGACATAACACAACTACTAGGAGCATCAAAGGAAGTGAAAATGGGACTAGGCGCAGGGCAATATGAATTCATGAACATGGGAGGGACACGATAGGGAGAACAGTGAGCATGTGCTGAAGGTACTAGGGAGAGGATCTGGTGAAAATTTTGATCTTAGACAAGCGCCTAGATAAAGAAATAATGGGGCAACATTTCTAAATCCTACTATGTGCTTAAGAGTCATCCTTGCCATTGGCGCTGTTTCTGTCATCCTCTTCTTCCTCAGCCTCTTTTTCATCATCCTTGATCAACTCCAGCTGGTCACCCAGCCAATCTTCATTATCATCATCATCCAGTAGGCCCCCCTCCTCAGCAAAGTCCTCTGCACCCCCATCGGACTCCATCTTCACATTCATCTTTCTTCAGGGAGCTGGTGGTCTGCTCCTCTTCTGTCTTATCATTCTTCATCTCTACTGGAGATGAGAAGGATAAGTCTGCTTGTTTGCTCTGTTCCTTTTCAATTTTTTCCAGGCTTTCCAGGAGATAATCCACTTTCTGTTTTATCTGGGTCAATTCCTTCTTAATAGCCTGAAGGTCATCTCCTTTCAACTTTGCAGACTTGGAAGAAGATCCTCGCTGTCCACTCTTAGCATTGAAGCCACGTTTGCCCCTTCGCGATGTGTTTCCTGATACACGTTGGCGTTTTGAGGGCACTACAGCCCGAGCAATAGGAGGAGGAACCCGTGCTGGGTAACTGTACATCCTGTCATCATAATCCCGTTGGAAGTCATAGTCCAAGTCCAAAGAGAAGCTGAGTCGAGGGGACGGAGAAGGGTGTTCCGGGACTGACCCGTGCATCTCCGCTGCAGGTCGTTTGCTTGGTTCACTTTTGGCTCTGCAGCCAGATTGATATCTAAAACCTGGCCAGCGATCAATCTGCCTGCCATCTTCTCCTGCCACCGCCGCTCGGGCATTTCTCTCATTAACATATTGAACAAAGGCAAAGCCCTTATGAACAGAGCAACCTACAATTTTGCCGTACTTTGAGCAGATAGCCTCCACATCAGATTCCTTCACCACAAGAGTAAGGAGATTCTGAATGAATACACGGGAGTTCATGGAGCGAGGGTCTGTCTTGTTGGTCACGTTGCTGGCGATTGTCTTTGATGGTCACGGTTCCTCACAAAGCCAGAATGTAGCTGGAGATCAAAACAATCTCACTGGAGGGAAAAGGGGGAAGAGATTCTGTTCTGAATCTCCCACTCCCTGTCTGCCTGGAGGAGCCGACTCCTGCTCGAGGTCAGCAACACGGCTGCAACCGCTCAGGCTTCGTCTCTTCACAAAAATCCAAATTCAGTTCTTTACGAATAAGAAGAGCTTGTTAAGTATTTAAAATAATTGAAAAACCTATTGTGCTTTATGAGCAGGATAAGAAGTGGTAGTTTCAACAAATTGCCTCCTGATAGGGTCCAAGGAATAAAATATTTGTGGTTAAACAGCTGAATAGAAGACTAAGATTATGTACTGAAATATACATAATATAAAATTCACCATTTTAACCACTTTTGTCATATTTTTCATATTTCATGTGCAAGAAGCATAGAGATATTTATTGTGCATGGAACCATATAGTCTCTAGACCTTCATCAAAACCAAGTTTTAGAAAGTTAAAAATATCCATATTACTTTGTATTTAAGGGACCTCATTATATCCATTTTTCCTACATTTTCCAAAATTTTAAATCATTTTCTATTTTTTCAATTACATTTGACATACAATATTAGTTTCCAGTGTATACCCCGTGGGAATCCTTTTCATGTCCCGCGTGTCCAGGGTTCCCATGTCAGGGTTCAGGTTCTGGAGAAGGCCGCACACAAATGAAGAGAGATTGGAAAAAGCATCAATTTTGGGAGTAATGGGGGCCAGGCGTGAGCCCACCTCTAGGGGGAGGTCACCACCAGCTCTGGCTTTGCTATTCCCTTTTATTAGGGCTAAGTGATACATCCATGTCCTTTAGGTCATCAACCAGCAAGAATTAACATAAGACTAAAAGTTAACATAAGACTAAAAGTGGCATCTGCTTCACCTAAGCGGTGAGTAAACAGATCCATTAAGGTTTGACCACGTTTCTTGTTTGTTCTATTTACATTTCTATTGGTGAGGTAATGACTGGTTTCCTGCAATACCCAGTGATTAGACATTATATAACTTACTAAGTGACCATCCCAATATGCCTTGCACCCATCTGACACCATGCGTAGTTATTAGAATTATTCACTACTAGAGGCCCATTGCAGGAAGATTCCTGCAAGAATAGGGCTTCCTGCAGCAGTCTGCCTGCTTCCCTCCCTTCTCTGCCACCCCACTTGCTTGCTTCTCCAAAGCTATGCTTCCTTCTGCAGCTGGATTCACAGTTGACTCACCTCCTCAATCACTTTCCACAGGCAGACTTTAAGAAAAACCGGTTTGGTTCAGTGGATAGAGCATAGGCCTTTGACTGAAAGATCCCAGGTTCGATTCCCGTCAATGGCATGTACCTTGGTTGCAGACACATCCCCAGTGTGCAGTAGGCAGCTGATTGATGTTTCTACCTCATTGATGTTTCTAACTCTCTTTCCCTCTCCCTTCCTCTCTGTAAAATATCAATAAAATATATTTAAAAGAAAAACTTAACCCCTTATTCACATAAGTGTTCTAAGATTTAAAATAATATGATTACTTTTCAGATTAATTCAGGTGCTCTATCTATTAGATTATAAGTTCCCCTATTATCCTCCCCCGCCCCCTCTGATTAGGTAGATTGGTTGATATCTATCAACCTTGTACTATAGTAGTAAATTCCTTTGTAAAGAAGCTTTCCCTTTTAACAGGCTGGAAAAGAGCCAAACAAATTCTGTATTAATTTGCTTTTATGATTTCTCTTTACAACTTTTCTGTGATTTTTACAAATATTCTTACAACTTTAACTCACTTTCTTTTCCTTCAAAAAATATATCTCCATGCATTAAGCCTTCTATTAAGTATTCCCACTCTAATACTCTTTATCCTGTTATATACCTTCTCACCTTTTTTACTTCCTCAACTCTAACTCTTCACAGACGCTCTGCAATTACCTAGTCCCTTTCAGTTTGTCTACTTCACTTTCCTTTTCCTTCATCTCTATACCTTTCATTATACCAAAACTATAAATTCTTTCTAATTAGTTAGAATTAAAGGTCAGTTCTACACAGGCTCCTCCATTGCCAGCTTCAGAGCAGTTGGAGTGGTCAGAGGTACATCTCAGGGTCCATCTCTCCTTCAGTTGGCCCATCGTCCTTGCTCTGCTTGTGTCTGTCTAATTGCCTACCACGTTCTCCTCAAGGATCTTGGCTCTGAATTCTTTCAGGGATAGGAGATGTCAGATCTCTTCTGAAACTACTTCCTCCTGATGAGAGTTGAAGTCCTTCCAGAGCCAAGAGGTCCTTGCTCTCTGTCAGAGGGAGGATGAGGCCTGGCCACAGGAGGAGGTGGCAATGATGCCTAGAGGTGGTATTCCTTAGGTGTGAGTAGGGCTTGTAACCTGGTGGCGACAAGCTGTTATAAGATTTAGTTTTATTGGGCAAAAGTTAGAACACTAAGAATTATGTCAAATGGTCTGGCGGAAGGAAAAAAAAAAACATTTTAGCTTAATAATTTCCTGTTGAAATAAATTTTCTCCCTAAAATCACTCTCATTTTTATGAAAGAGCCAAATTAAGACCAATGTGTTTATTGTATTAAGTTTAGCTACGATTTGGCCTGATGGTTGGCATGAACACAACAAGAATGACAGCTGATCACATAGACTATCAGTGGTCTTAATCCAGCATCTAGAAGGGTTCAGGAATCTGGAGAAGGGCTGTGTGTAAATTAATCAAGAGTCCAGAGATGAAACATAATTTTGAAAGGCATTTTGGAGGGCCAGAGAAGACTTAGCTAAAGGAACTAAGTTCTCCTTGTCTCAGTACCCCTTGCTTTTTATTGACATAAATTGTCCTAAGGCAAGGTAGATATTCACTTCAAACACCAAGGTTTGGTACATAGAATCCATCGTCAGATTGTATTGGGGCGACTTCTTTGCAAATGACCATGGAGGTGGTTAAGTTGGTAATAAGCAGGCAAGTATTTATTGAAAACTGGCCAGGACGGTCAGAGACCTAACACTCAACGACCGCACTGCCTCGGGTGCAGGCAGTCCTTTAAAAGGGGTCTGAACCATGAATGTTATTGCCCTGCGTTTGGCGAACAGCCCTCAAGGCCGCATCTGGGGAAGGGGTGCCAATAGACTATGAATGACCCTATTGCTCATTCTTTATCTTCTAACTATGTTTTCTGCTAGACATGGGAAAGTGGTCCTATCTTTGTAAAAACTGGTGGTGTAGCTACATAATTGGCGCCGAGGTTACTCCTCTGGTTCTAGTCTTCAAAGGGTTTCTTCTGCAGCTCTCAAGGTTACAAGCTAGAAACTAAAGCAATAATTCTTTTGTTTTAAGCAAGCAGGGGTGAACTGTAGCCAAAGTTTCAAATAGCAGTTTTATTCTAGTAAATGTTCTTATGACCTTATTTCAAGATAATCAGGTTTGGCCCTAACTGGTTTGGCTCAGTGGGTAGAGCATTGGCCTGCAGACTCAAGGGTCCCAGGTTTCATTCTGGTCAAGGGTATGCACCTTGGTTGCAGGCACATCTCAGTAGGAGGTGTGCAGGAGGCAGCTGATCAATGTTTCTCTCTCATCAATGTTTCTTTTTGAAAAAATATTTTAATCTTTATTGTTCAGTTTATTAATTACATTGTTTCCTTCTTTTCCCCCCTATAGTTCCCCACCACCCAGTACCCATCCCACCCTCCGCCCTCACCCCCCTACTGTCCTCTTCCATAGGTGCATGATTTTTGTCCAGTCTCTTGCTACACCTCCCACACCCCTTTTCTCCCCAAGAATTGTCAGTCCATTCCCTCTCTATGTCCATGTTTCTGTTATATTCACCAGTTTATCCTGTTCATCAGATTTTTAATTCACTTGACTTTTAGATTCATTTGTTGATAGATGTGTATTTGTTGTTCATAATTTTTATTTTTACCTTTTTCTTCTTCCTCTTCTTAAAGAATATCTTTCAGCATTTCATATAATATTGGTTTGGTGATGATGAACTCCTTTAGCTTTTTCTTATCTGCAAAGCCCTTTATCTGACCTTCAATTCTGAATGATAACTTTGCTGGGTAGGGTAATCTTGGTTGTAGATTCTTGCTATTCATTATTTTGAATATTTCTTGCCACTTCCATCTGGCCTGCATCGTTTCTGTTGAGAAATCCGCTGACAATTGTATGGGTGTTCCCTTATAATTGTATTGGTGCTCCCTGTTTTTCTCTTGCTGCTTTTAATATTCTCTCTTTGTCTTTTGCTCTTGGCATTTTAATTATGATGTGTCTTGGTGTGGTCCTCTTAGGGTTCCTATATATTGGGGTTCGGTGTGCTTCCTGGATTCCTAAGTCAATTTCTTTCACCAGGTGTGGGGAGTTTTCAGTCACTATTTCTTCAAATAGGTTTTCATTATCTTGCTCTCTCTTTTTCTGGAACCCCTATAATTTGGATGTTGGTATGCTTCAGGTTGTCCCAGAGGCCCCTTACACCATCTTCAGTTTTTGGATTCTTTTGGTTTCTTGCTTTTCCAGCTGAGTGGATTTTACCTCTTTGTATTTCAAATCTTTAACTTGGTTCTTGCGGTCCTCTAGAGTACTTTTAGGTATTTGTATAATATTTTTTTTATTTCAGTCAGTGGATGCTTAATTTCTAGTTGGTCCTTTTTCATATCTTTGAGGGTCTCGTTCATATCCTCGTAGGTCTCATTCATTTCCTTGTAGGTCTTGTTCATTTCCTTGTAGGTCTCGGCCTTCTCTAGGAGCCTCTTGAAAAGCCTTATAACCATGGTTTTGAATTCTATGTCCAGTCGTTTTTTCCCCTCTATTTCTTTCACATCTGATTTCTTTCCATGACTCTGCATGGTGGCTGCTCTCCTGAGTTGGTCGATTAGCTTTGTGTGGTAGATGTCCTCGAAGGGACAGTGGTTCAGCCTCCCCAGTTACCTGAGGTGGATATGGGTTGCACAGTCTTGTTGAAGTTAAGCCTAGATTATTGTTGTTAGCACTAGGAGGGTTTGACCTCCAGGCCAATTGGCTATGATGTTCAGCTGTGCTCAGGTTGGATTGGTGGAGTCTCCGGGCCAAGCAGGCAGTGTCAGCTCCACCCTATGCAGCCCCTGGGACTCTGTGCCGAGTGGCAATGGCTGCCAGCACCTCTGAGAGAGAGCTGCTGCTGAGCTCCACCTACTGCTGGACAATTCAGACTCTCCCCAAATGAGTCTGCACACCCAACGTCTCACCCAGGGTTGTAAAACAATGCAGTCTGGTGGTTTTTAGAACAAGAGAGTAAGTCACAAGTGCTCTCTGCGTGGTCATGCAGCTCTCTGCTGTTCCCAAGTTCATGAGCACTCTGCACAAGCTTGCCCTCTCCACAAGCTTGCAGACCCTTGCAGCTCCCGAGTTTTGGCGTGCCTCCCCGCTGTCCAGTTTTTACCCTGTATGATTGTGGGTTCCCTGGACTTCGCCCGGAGCTGGGGAATCAGTGCAGTGGGACGTCTTTGTCTCCCCCTTTCGAGAAAACCAGCCAGGTTTTCAGCCGCCCACCCTCTCCATACAGCTCCAGACCTCTCTCCGTGCATATCTTCAATGCTGCCCTCTGCCACTCCTCTGAGTCACAGTGTCTTATCTTCACTTTTATTTGTGGAATTTTCACTCAGCCAGCTTTCTGGTGATTCTGGATGATGTTTATTCTTTCATTAAGTTGTAGTTTTGAAATTGCTGTGTATGGCAGCAAGATAGGTGTTTACCTATGCCGCCATCTTGGTTCCTCCTCCTCTCATCAATGTTTCTAAATCTCTGTCCCTCTCCCTTCCTGTCTGTAAAAAATCAATAAAATATATATATTTTTTAAAAAGATGATCAGGCTTGGGAGAAACCGCCTATTGCTGTTCAGGTGTTTGGCCAGCAGGAGGCAATAACATGTAGATTAAGATGCCCTCAGTTGCCTGGCAGTAGCAATCAATTTTTGCATCCTTTTCAGGTTTTGGGAAATGCTCTCAGCCATTCCAGATGTTTCAGTCCTGCTGATATGCTAGAATTGGCTTCCGGCAACTATGAAAAAACGATTCTTTACTGGGATCTCACGAGAAAGTTTACTCCCAGGGTAAAGAGGCCAAGTCACACTGTTGCCATCAGGACTCACCTACAACGTCTTCAGAATTGGGGTGCATTCCTCAGGTTGAGGTCTCTACAGGTGTCTTAGGGCTTCTTTCACGCCATCTCTCAGGAAAGTGATCTTCATTCCTTACCTGGAAAGACTGCCATGGACCACCTGACCAAGCAAGGTACCAGGCTGTTTATCCAAGAGGCTTATCAGCTTCAAAATCAGTCTTCATTCCTTAAAGCTCTCTGGTGACACCCAGAGTCCCGGCATGTGTCCCTCAGACAGGACATTCCACTAAAGTTTTGGTTAATAAAACCACAATTGGAAACGGACTTACATCCGGTTATGAAGAAATCAGATTCTTTTTAAATTTATGCAAACAAGCACATTGCCATGAGAACAATATTCATTAGGAGTTTCTAGTTTCTGGAGGGATCAGGTATGGAGAAAAATATAAATGCTGTAATACTGCTTATGAAGGTACAATTTACCAAACTGCTTTAAGAAAAGAAACAAGTTCCCTTATGTCTGGAAAACAAGAAGGTTAAAAATCAGCACTATTTTAAATAAAAATTACAAAAACTATACAATTATTTTTAGCTTATTCAGTTCTATAATCATATTCCATTTTTTTCTGATTTTTTTTGCCAGTATTTCTATAAATCCAGATACTCTATAGAGTTCTAATAAATTTTATCCAATTCCAGGGGATGATTTGAGGGTTTATTCTCAGAGATATGTAGCTTAAAATAAATGGATCCCTCAGAAGATGTAACATTTTTCCAAATGCATCATAAAACAGTGACTATCTCCAATAACAAGAAATTTAAAATTCTATGGTTATTGGTTTGATTATAATGCAAATGACATGGAATCTTATCCTGTAATACAAAATATTCTAAGCTTATCAGAATCTATTTAATATGTATATATAAAGAGAATATAATTAGCATTTCCTCATTTGACAGAGCTTCCCATATACCTTAAGAATAAATTTTTCCTTCATGAGGAGAGAAACCAAATCCTTGAGGCATTCCAGGGCCCATTGGAATGATCTAAAGCCAATTCTAGGACAAGAGAAAGTTTCTTAAAATTCAAACCTTGGTCTGAAACCGGTTCGGCCCAGTGGATAGAGCGTCAGCCTGTGGACTGAAAGGTCCCAGGTTTGATTCCAGTCAAGGGCATGTACCTTGGTTGCGGGTACATCACCAGTGGGGAGGGTGCAAGAGGCAGCTGATCGATGTTTCTCTTTCATCGATGTTTCTGACTGTCTATTCCTCTCTGTAAAAAATCAATAAAATATATTTTTAAAAAAATCAAACCCTGGGAAGCTTGTCAAATACATTAGGATAAAAGATTATATATTATTATTATTAAACAGTATAGAATAATTTATTTTAAATACTACATAAGCTAGCAAAACTTCAATTCTTATGATTAAGAAGATGGACTTTTAAGCAATAAAGTTCCTAATTAACATAACATAACCATTTGAATAATACATGTAAAAACGTTGCTTCCTAGGCAAATACAGGACCCCCCCCCCCCCCCCCGGAATGCAGCTACATGCAGGCCAGGGGGTCTGCAGAGACGTCAGGTATCATAATTGATGAGTGATGAGATGATATTGATGAGTTGATTTCAGAAATAGGCTTAATTTCCCCATAGAAAATATACTCACATTCTTAAGAAGTTCAGCAGAGATAACATAACCTTGACAACTCTTAGGCAGCTGGAGAAAAGGGGTGTGTGTGTGGGGGGGGGGGAGATAGTAGGCCCTGGGGTTTGTTCCCAGGGCTGTAGCAACTCCTGGGCCTCCAACAGCTTTAGTGTAAAAGTACCAATTTTTTCCCTTTACCATAAGAGTGCCCCCTCACCCCGTTGCTGCTGCTTCTGCAGCCCATTCAAGGGCACTTCTGCACCGCCAGCCCTCTAGGATAAATACGTGGGGAGGTTAAATGATTATTTCCCATATTTTTCTTTCTCAGTAGAATCCTTCCATTACAGACAGAGACAAGAACTGTCACTAGAATCCAAACAACAAAGAGACACACACAACAACCAACAGAGACACTCTTTATATACATATATATATATATATATATATATATATATATATATATATATAATATATTTTATTGGTTTTTTACAGAGAGGAAGGGAGAGGGATAGAAAGTTAGAAACATCGATGAGAGAGAAACATCGATCAGCTGCTGCCTGCACAGCCCCCACTGGGGATGGGCCCGCAACCAAGGTACATGCCCTTGATCGGAATCGAACCTGGGACCTTTCAGTCCAAAGGCCCACGCTCTATCCACTGAGCCACACCGGTTTCGGCCAGAGACACTCTTATATACGATATTTACGCGTGCGCATAACCCACAGACAAGGCTTAACGAATCAGAGTCCCTCCATGATCTTTCAGGACTTACAGCCAGAATGTGGCCCAGAGGGCGGCCGGCTGGGGTTGCTCGTGAACACCCACAGGCAGAAACAGAAGGCACCTGGCACAGGCCGATCTTACGGGCTGGAGACTTAGGGGTCACAGGTGCTGACTGAAGCAACAGCGAGGGCGATTGGCAGAGTTCCTAAGCACTTAAGGAAAGTCCTCGACTTAAATAATTTGGGAGCTGGTGGGGTTTCCCCAGGTGTCTGTAGGAAGTTTCCCAAGTCCAGGCATCCACCCTGAATCCTGTGACAAATCCTGAAGCCTCTTACCTCAGGGCTCGGAAAGGGTATCCAGTGGAGTCACCAAAATAAGGGACCAGGAAGCCCGGTTGGGCCAGGCTGCCTGTTGCTGTGTTCGATAACGAAGGCAGGGTTGCATCATTTTAGACGATTAATGAGAAGGCCAGCCAACCAAGAAGACAGGGTGCTTACAAGCATCAAATCCTGCCTTCCAGCAAGGTGCGGGGGACAGGATTCTAGAGGGGAAGGGGCTGGGGTGCCACGTTCAGCCCTGGGGATCCGCGAGGGGCGGAGTGACAGCCTGGGAGGGGACTTCCTGACTTCCCCGGAACCCTTAAATCCTGAGCGCGACAGGGTGATTCTGCCTTTAAGGGTTAACCTAATGCCAGCACAGGGAAAGGGGAGGGGAGCGATTACAGGAAATGAATTATTAAACCAATCAGTATTCATTGCGAATTCAGTAGCACATCGGAGTGTGCCTCCTGTGTAAATGGGAGCTTTCTGGAAACCTGGAGCACAGAGAGGACCCCAATTCCTTTGAAACGTTGTTTTCAGGTGATTTCCCCAAGGACCGCTCGCTCCCAGAGGCTCCGTGGACTCCGTCTGAAGGTATGTGTTCGCACCTTTTCCCTGCGGGCTCTGACACTCCAGCATGTCCCCCTGCTTTCTGCCCTAGAAACTTGCAAAAACTCTCGTTTTCAGCAACGGCACTCTTTCTGCCCGGGTTCATTAGCCATCGGGGAGAACGGAAGCTTAAAAAGCGCTAGGAAGGCTCCGTTGGGCACAGCCTCGCCTCCAATAGGAAGAGAGAGCTTTAAGGGCTTCAGGAAACTTCAAGACAAACGGATAATGTGTTAGAATAGTAAGAGCCCATTGTTCGGTTCCCTTTTTTCTAATGATAAAAGCAGTATGTGTGTATTGCATAAGATTTGAGAAACTCACCCAGGAGCCCAGAAGAAAGTTTATGTTTTATCTAATTATACCATCTAGATATAACCACTCTTTTTTTTAATTGATGTGTCATTTGTGCTACCTTCTCTTTCCTTCAGGGGAGTAGTTTCTTCTTTCTAAATAGCCAAGTCTTGCATTAGTGAATATATGCCTTGTCCTTATATTATGAATGATATTACATTGAAAAAATGTTATCCATTTATTGATCCTCTTATTCGTGTGAAATTTAGTGCAGAAAAGACCGGCTTATGAACTAGTTATGTGGACATTTTGCCTGAGTTACTTTGTGCCTTTCTAGATTGATTTGAGCAACCCCTGTCTAAGCCCTGCCTGTATGTCTGGGTCTGGGGTCTGGCTGCTCTTCCTGTGGGTAACAAACCTGTCCTGTTATGGTTAGGATATCACCTTGCTATCCTTGAGTTGGAAAGCACTTCAGAAACAGAACCCCCACCCCCCGTGGCTTTATTTCTAAAACGTGGGGCATAAACCTGAGTGCTAATTCTGCCATTTGATGGCAATGACTTAGGGGTTCCAGGCAGCCCCTGGCAGCTCGGCCTCGAGCAGCTCAGTCGGTTAGAACTGGATTTAGGCCGAGGCTTCCGGTTTTGTGTCGGGTCGGGGCGCATACGAGAATCACCCACTGAATTCATAAACATGTGGAACAAGTCGATGTTCTTCTCTCTCAAAATCAATCAGGAAAAAATAAATTTAGAAATAAGCGAGGTCCAACCAGAAGAGATCGCCAGTGGGCAGGGCTGTGCTGCGGTGGCCCTGTCGCTGGCTTCTGACCTCCCGAAGGGTTCTCACACAGCGTGGGGGGCCCATTGTCTAGGCTGTTGGTTTTGTAAAATACATTTTTATTGATTCCCGAGAGCAAGGGAGAGGGAGAGAGAATCATTAATTGGCTGTCTCCCCCTCCCCCTCCTCTCCCCCTCCCCTCCCCCTCCCTCCTCCCCCCTCCCCCCTCCCCACCCCCTCCCCACTCCTCCTCCTCCTCCCCACTCCCACTCTCACTCCCCACTCCCCCTCCCCGCCCCCTCCCCCTCCCCCTCCCATCCCCCCTTTCCCCCCCCCCAGTGGGGACAGGCATGTGCCCTTGATGGGAATAGAACCTGGGACCCTTCAGTCTGCAGGCCGAGGCTCTATCCATTGAGTCACACCGGTTTTGGCTGCGTTAGTAATTTTTATGTGTCAGCAATTTTTATGTGTCAGCACTTCCAGGGAAGTCTAGTGCCTGGAGGGGAGGAGTGAGGCTGGGAAAGGGAGGCGCCACCTCTCGGTCTCTTGCAGGCTGGCCATCTCATCTCGCGTTCAGAGCGGGGTCCCAGTATGGAGGATAACGGTATGGAGAAGCTGCGCCAAAGCCTTCTGCGAATTGATTCCAACCTCGAAAACCCAGAGGTGGAGAAACTGAAGTTCCTCTGCCGAGACCTGGTCGTGCACAGGAAGCTGGAGAGCGCCGGCTCGGCCCTGGACGTTTTTGAGCATCTCATCTCCAACGGGCAGCTGACTGACGAAGACCCCTTCCTCGTGGCCGAGCTCCTCTACATCATGAAGCAGAACTCGCTGCTGAGTCACCTCGGCTACTCCAAAAAGCAAGTGAAGGATCAGCTGCCTGCCCGGAAGCAGGTGTCCGCCTTCAGGTGAGGCGGGGACTGCCATCGGGGCGGGATGGGCTTCAGTTAGGGGTCATCAGGCCACTGGGCCTTGAAAGGAGACTGGGGTTTCCCGGCCTCACTCGTAGGTGGCATCTAATGAACCCAATACACCGACGATCAGAAATAGACCCAGAGACATAGAAGCATGAACCTCAGCGGGAAGGTGGGGGTGAGGGGCTTGGGAATCAACCAAAGAACTTGCATGCGTGTATGGGTAACCCATGGACACAGACCTGGGGTGGTGAGGGCTGAGGGGGTAGGGACGACGGGAGGGGGCTGGAAGAGGTTAGTGGGGGATGAGGAGGGCCTATGTAATACTTTCAAGAATAAAGATTTTAAAAGAAGAAGAAGAAGAAGAAAGATTGGAGACTGGGATTAAGTTCTCTTAGGTCTCTTTCTTACCCACCTCCTTGCGTGTCACTGATCTAGCAATGCCAGGCGATTTCCAGCTCTAGGCACCTCTGAGGCGAAGGCTGGGATTCTCGGGGTCTCAGTGGCCTCCTTCAGCTCTGTGTCTCCCCGCCAAGGGAACCCCAGCACAGCAGGCCCAGGTTAATTGTGTTATTTAACCGCTCCTTGAAGTAGATTCTAATTATGAATCTAATTATGAAAATTGGTCCCTTCAAAATTTTCTGCTTCCCAGTCTCAGTCAGTATTCTCTTCTGGGTGTGTCTGCCGATATCCAGTGACTTGAGAAGGAAAGTATGCATAATACTAGGAAGCAGAGTGAAACCGTCTCTGTGCGAGGGAGAAATGTCGTTTATGGGTGTCTGGTTACATGTTTTGGGGGAGACAAGGGGAGGTAAGACGCAGACGTCAAGCCTATCATGGTCCGACCTTGGGCACCACCGTTTCACATTGTCGCCCGACACAGCAGCTGCAGAGCCCCTCACGGGGAGGAGCCTGCGAAGTGCTGTCTTTGAACCCCCCGGGGGATCCTGTCCTCGGGCTTTCACGTTTGGACCGGCTCCCCTCGCTCGGCTCAGGGCGGGGATGCTCGCCGTTCAACAACGGGGGCTGGTCTCTGGCGTGCAGAGGCTTCAGTGTGTGAGCGAAAGGTTCAGTTTCATAGTTTGTCATTGAAACTGGGACTCAGACATTTCTTGTGCTCATATGTTTATTTCTAGTCTGCAGAGGCAAGATGTTTTTAAAGAAAAGAAATGGGGGAAATAAAAATAGATACAGAGGCAAAGAAGCATTGAACGGACTGTCAAACTGCAGCGGGAAGGCAGGGGAGGTTGGGGGGCGGGGGCTGTGGGAGATCAACCGAAGGACTTGTGTGCATGCATATGGGCATAACCAATGGATACAAGACACGGGGTGGGGGGGGGGCAGGTGAGGGCAGGTGCTGGGGGGTAGAGGAGGCCGGGGAGAGGTCACCGGGGGTGGGGGAGAAGGAAACATATGTACTACTATTTGTAATACTTTAAACAATTAAAAAAAATAGTATGGTGTGTTGCACCAAAGTAAACAAACAAACAAACAAACAAATAAATAAAAAGAAAGGTTCCGTTTTTTCTGGTGATTCACTATATGACTGCCCGGAAGTCGGGATATTGTCCTTTCTTCTTCAAGAGTGGACTTGACATTGCCCGGCCTGAGGCTCTCTGTGACAAGGCCCCTGAGGCACCCAGAGTTCCTCCAAGGGAGTGGGAGATGGAAGGCCAGAATCGTGTTCTAGGCTTTCCCGGCCCTGGCCTTGGCACCAGAAGGCCTGGCCCCACTGTTGACGGTGTTATCTTCATTTAGGAGGCCACCTGGCAGCTCAGAGTTTTAGTTTTTGACTCTGTTTGGTGGGATTAATCACTGGGCTGTGGTCACGTGCCTGAGACAGAACCTGGGCACATGCCCTCGGCTCACCCCTGCACGCGAGGCTTCATTTGTCGGTTTGGGTGTGTGTCCTAGAAACCTGCTCTACGAACTGTCCGAAAACATCGACTCGGAGAGCTTGAGGGCCATGATCTTCCTTCTGAAGGATTCCTTACCCAAAGTCCAGACGCCGGTGAGTGGGCCACCAGAGTGGGGTCTGTGTGAGCGTCGCTTTACTCGCGCTGGGGAAGATGCTGGGAAGGGCTTTCAAGGTGGTTTCCTTTTTGCGGGAGACAACATCATCGAAGGTTAGGAATATCGGCCAGTGTGGAACGGGCCTGGGTTCGAGTGCTGGTTCTGCGACCAGTCTCTCCAGGTGGGAGGCTTAGTGATCGAAGATTTCCGAGACTCCGTTTCCTCGTGTACCGTGCCACTCCTCCCAGCGCGGTTGAGGGGATTCAAGAAAATAATGTATGTGAGGCGTGAGCAGAGGGCCTGTTTGCATTAGACAAACAGCAACCGTGCCGTAAGGGACTAACTGCGGCTGGCATCACTGTGTCTTATGATGCAGAAACGTTCAGGGCACAGCCAGGAAGTGAGCAGGTGGGGAGTAAAGGCAGAGTGGGACTCGCCGCTCGTCACCTGCACTGACCGAGGTGTCTGAGGGAGCCCTGGGTCCTTCCCCTCGGACTTCGCAGGGTCTCCCATGTAAGGCTTCTGTGGAAAGCAAATGAGACAGTTTGAAGATGTGCTTTGCAAAGAGCTAACTAGGTGCTTTGAACAAATAGTAATGCTTATAATGTTAATTTGATGCTGTTTGCTAATATTCTTACTTTGGGTAAGGAATCCTTCAGAAGGATTGGTCACATTTGCTAATATCCTTGCTATGTTGGCAGGGAAGTAGCTGTGTGTCTCTCTTTTGGGCCTCAAGACTTTATTTTATTTTTAAATGTATTTCTTTATTGATTTCAGAGAGGAAGGGAGAAGGGGAGGGAGAGAGAGAGAGAGAGAGAGAGAGAGAGAGAGAGAGAGAGAGAACAACACATTGATGAGAGAGGGAAACACTGACTGGCTGCCTCCTGAATGCAGCCCGATTGGGGACTGAACCTGCACCCTGGGTGTGCCCCGGGACCAGATCGAACCTGCCACCTCTTTGTGTACAGGGCCAACCAGCTGATCCACATTGGCCACTGTCTCTCTTTTTTGATATTAGCAGCTCTTGATGTTAACAGTTTTATATATTGATTCTTTGGGGGTTGCAAAATGGGATTTTTGAGTTCTGTAATTTGTTTCTTCCTTGTCTGTTTGGTTACCTGGTGATACAGTTTATGTATAAAACCTAGATTCTTTTATTTACCCAGTGTGGATGATGACTGACTGGCTTCCTGTCATTCTCTGAAAGAGACCCATTATGAAAAACAAATTTGAATTCATAGCTTTAACCATATTTGGTGGGTTTCAGTCTATTGCAATATTACCCTCACTGAAGT
Organism: Antrozous pallidus; assembly: GCA_027563665.1. Taxonomy (NCBI): domain Eukaryota; kingdom Metazoa; phylum Chordata; class Mammalia; order Chiroptera; family Vespertilionidae; genus Antrozous; species Antrozous pallidus. Next base: position 9,890,926 of record CM050508.1, read on the forward strand.
TCACATTGTCCCATTTTTGCCCACTGGTGGCCTCTTCAAGTTGGCTCCTGTGTCATTTTTACATGAATTCAGTCTGATTATTCACAACAGTTGAACATTTACTTCGCATGTGCTATACCTATTATCTCCTCCCCTCCCCCCTTTTTTTGGTTGCAATATATCTCCTTTGTTAGAGTACATGGCCATATGTGAATATACTACACAATGTTCTTTAACATTTTTATTTATTTTATGTTTATACTTTCTTTTAATCTTCATTTAGTTCTCTTTCTACAATTAAATATGTATGTGTGGAAACCTAGAATACCCTACAAAGGTCATTTTTGTTCCCCCCTGGCCAGTAAAGAATTTATTTCTCAGATTGATTCTTTTGCAATTGCAGATAATGTCGCCTTACTAAGTCCTGGTATGGAAACCTAGGTCAGTTTCCATGCCGGCACTTCACAGACTGCAGCATATATATACACACTCTCCAATGAACGTCCTCATCTTTATGTTCCTGCTCCAACTTTCTCATTCTCTCTACAGCCAAACTGCTTGAAAGAATAGTCTCCACACACTCTTTCTCCACGCCCTCCATTCTTGATCACATTCCTTCCATCCATGCCAGGATGGCTTCAGCTTTCACCACTCCAGCCAAACTATTCTTGCTGCAGTCACCACGGAAACCCACACGAGCAGATTTTCAGTTTCTCACCACTTCCCCACATGGCTTTCTTGGCCTGGAACGTCCTTTTCCGTGTTGGCAGGGAAGCTAGTCATCCTTCAAGGTTCAGTTCAAGTCTCACCTCCCATGTGCAGCTGTGAAGCCTGCTGTGTCAGACAGATGATACATTATTGAGTGGCATCACCATTTAAGTCGTTTTTGACTCTTTCTTCACTTCTTCACCCACTTCCAACTGAACTTCAAAACTTACCACATTGCAACTCAGAAATGTTCTCAAGTCCAGTGCCTCCTCTGCATTTCCACCACTAGGTCTTGGTCATCTCCTCCCCAGAGTATTTAACCTTTCTGCCAACATTTTCTCTCAAATCCATTCCTTTTCCAACCTATTCCCAAGACTCCTATTTAAAAACAAATCTATTCATGTTACTGTTCTTAAAAACTACCATTGGCACCCCTTGGTCCGTGGGACACTTGCCCAAACTTCTGCATGGTGTGTGTGTCCTTTCACCATCTGTTACCAGCCCACTGCTCCAGCCATGACCTACCTCTCATCCATGGCTTCTTCTCAAAGCCTTCTTCTCAGTATCCTGCACACACTGTCCTTTTTCAACTGTCAACCATTTAACGTCCCACTCTGCGAATAGTGTTCACTTTCTGAATATTTTCTCTTTTCTGGGGGCTCGAGTATAATTTTGTTCATTTTTTCTCCCAGAGGCAGCTTAATATATGGAGAAGCCCTAATCCTTGAAAAGATTTGGTGCTTTCTATTCCACATGTAATTGAACATTGAAATACTAGCCGATTTGCAGCTTTTCCCAGGAGTACTTAAGAGATTTTTCTTTCAAAATACCAAATGTAAATTTTTTTCCAAAACATTTCATGCTCATTTCCTGGGTGCCTCTGTTTTGCTGCTGAGTTGAAGGTAGTACAGCTCAGTGGTTAGTAAAGGAGACTTTCACTGCCATTTACTGGCTCTCTTTGTGCTTCAGCTGTTTCATTTTTAAAATGGAGACGACACTAGCATTTACCTTGTTGAGTTGTTTTTGAGGTTGATATATGGCAAGCACTGAATGGCAGGTAGTAAACACACTTGGAATAATTATAAAGGTAGTATTTATTGAAATACATTTCATTTTCAAAATGCAATTGAAATTACAGACGTGATGTGTATACATTTTGGGGGGACAACACATATACTAACTAGTAGACTGGCTTTTGGTATGAATACAGATTGTATAGCGATTTCCTTGGTAATACCTCTTTCCCCACTTTTGAACTGCTATGGGATAAACAACCTACCTTATTCACAATGCAAAACCTGGTGCGTCGTGGCCACAGAGGCAGTGTTCAGTGAATGAATGGATAACTGGTAGGCAAGTAAACGTGATTCCATTGATTGTCTTGCAGACCTCGCTAAGCTTTCTGGAGCATCTGGAGAAACAAGCTAAAATAGATGCAGATGATCTGACGTTGCTGGAGGATCTCTGCAGCAAAGTGGTACCTAATCTTGTGAAGAAGATAGAAAAGTATAAAAGAGAGAAAGGTAACTAACGTATGCTTCCTTGCCTGCATTAGACCATGGGAATTCTTCAATGAACTGGTCACATATGACATTACCAGTCTGATAATGTTCTCGGGGAAAGCCAGAACTCTTCTGAGCTTGGTCATTCAACTCGTTGATTGAGTGCATACTTTGTGCTAGACACAGGTTTAGAAGCTCCTCTTGGGAACTCGTATTCTAGTGGGAGAAAGTAGTTTTAGACAAACATCTTCTTATTCTTATGTGGCAATGAAAGTATGGGAAGTTAGTTAGAACGCAATAACAGAAAAGAAGGCAGGATAGCACAGGGATTGTGCTATGGAGTCAGGTTGCTAGGACACCATTTATAAGTGATGCAGTGGCCCCTTCCTTAGCATTTTTGCGCCTCGCTTTCCCTAGCTACAAAATGGGATAATGATAGTATTCGCCTCATGGTTTTTCTTGAAGGCACGAGTTTGATTGTATTTTAATTAATTTATTTATTGTTAATTCTCATCCGAGAATATTTTCCCATTGATTTTTAGAGAGAGTGAAGGGAGGGGGAGAGACAGAGATAGAGAGAAACGCCAATGTGAGAGAGACACATTGACTGGTGGCCTCCCACATGTGCCCCTACCAGGGCCGGGGGTGGGGGGTCAAGCTTGTAACTCAAGTACTTACCCTTCATGGGGAATCAAACCCGGGACCCTTCAGTCCAAGGGCTGACACTCTATCCACTGAGCCAAACCGGCTAGGACTTGAAGCTATGCATTTCATAATTCCTATGAAATGTATGTCTGGCACAGAATAAAGCATTCAATACATGTCGCTATGTATATGTTTGTCAGAGAGGAGAGTCGTGTAAACTTTCCTATGGTACTCTCAGAAATCACTCTCAGAGAAGAAATTTATTATTCTACCTTTCTGTTTTGTAAAGGTAGGATTGCTTTGGTAAAGAGGTAATAAATAGCGCAGGGCAGAAGTCAAACCTGGCTGCCTCACCATGTATCGACTTGTGAAAATTTGTGTTTCTCTGAGTATTTCCCCCCTGTTAAACAAGAGCGACAGATAAAAACTCCTGAGTGTATTTAGAAAGCTTTATGCCACACCCATATTTACTGGCAAGTCGATCTATGTGCAAATTTCTGTGGTTAGAAATGTAACTAGCCAAAAGGAAACTCCTCTCTAAGGATTCTCTAAAACAAGATGAACTTTGGAACAAAAGATATGGTTGTTAAATTGATAGATAAACTCTCAAACCACAGCTACAGCAATCGATGAATGTATAATTTAAGCAAAAGTTATGAAGAAAAAAAAATACAGGTCTTCTAATCAGCGGGGTATCAAGTGAGAAATAAAAAGCAGGAAGTTGGTGTCGAAAGTATATTTGAACTCTGACCACTGAGGTTTTGTTTTCTGATCACAGTGCCATCTTCCTGCCGTGTGCCTGACACGAGGTAACGCGGGGCAGATGGGCAGACTCTAGCTTGTACGTGGTAGCGCCTCCGTGAGTCTGGAGGACTGAGCTTTACATCAAAGGAATTCTAATTTTGGCTTTTCTTTTCCACAACCCACCTCCTGTGTGGTCTCCTTTGGGCCTTGAAAGAAAAACTCATATTTTCTTCTACTAGCCCACCTGCAGAGACGGAGAAATATATGTATTTTTTACTCTGTCTAGAATAAATGTCAGCTTTGTTTAGAATAGTCAAATTCAAAAAATAAAAATTATATACCTATGACTGTTAAGAAAAAGTTCATTGTTCTGAGAATACTATTAAGGCACTGAATATAAAATATCCCTTGAGATGTGAATTACCTAAAATTTCATATCTTTAATATTCAAATATCCATAGTTACTTTCTTAGAAATATTTTATAAATTGATGTTAGAGAGAAGAAGGGAGGGTTAGGGAGGGACAGAGGGAGAGAGAGAGAAATATCCATGTGAGAGAGAAACATCTCTCGCTCACCCTGACCAGGAATCAAACCCGAAACCAGGGTATGTGCCCTGACTGGGAATCTGAACCTCTGCCTTTTGGTGTATGTTCCAACCAACTGAGCCACACTTGGCCAGGGAAAATATTTTAAAATATATATATATATTTTATTGATTTTTTTCTACAGAGAGGAAGGGAGAGGGGTAGAAAGTCAGAAACATCGATGAGAGAGAAACATCGACCAGCCGCCTCCTGCACACCCCCTACTGGGGATGTGCCTGCAACCAAGGTACATGCCCTTGACCAGAATCGAACCCGAGACCTCTCAATCCACAGGCCGACGCCCTATCCACTGAGCCAAACCAGTTTTGGCCAGGGAAAAATATTTTTAATAAGATGATTCAGTGTTATTATTTTCCACCCTGGGATTAAGAGTTTTAAGGAGCAAGTATGTAGTACATCCTAGTGAGAATACTGTGATAACACCCAAACTCAAAGGCACTTATCATTAGAAAAGAGGTTTATATACTTGGATGTTTTTACTTTTAAACATATATTATCTCATCACAATAATATATGAACCACAATAAGGCATGCTGATGCATGGAAGACCATCATAATAATAAAAGCATAATATGCTAATTAGACTGGACATCCTTCCGGATGTCCTTCCGCACAACTTTTCTGTCAAAGCTGGGGCTGTGAGGGAAGCCTGGTCCCAGGAGCCAGAGGGAAGCCGGTGCTGGCAGCCGGGAGAAGGTAGGCCTATACTCTTGCATGAATTTCGTGCATCAGGCCTCTAGTGTTATATAAAATTTGATATAAAAACTCAGGATCATGTTATAAGTTAGATAATCATTTCAAAACATTAAAAGTCCTATAAAATTGAGAGGTTAGAACTTCAGGTACATAATACATTTTAAAATATAGCCACCCAATTTTCCTATTGGTTGAAGTAGGATTCCAGGGAACCTTTGTAAGGGCTTGTCTAGATGGCAGAGACATAATGTCAGCAGGCGATGCAGAAACTTCTCCAAAAAGTACAGCTGACTTAAGAGGCTCCTGTGCAGAAATGGCTGCGAGGCCCTGCGTTTGTAAAATTTGAGTCCAGTTAGCCGCCAGGAGCCCTCCTTACTCCTCAATGTTCACACTTCCTTCAAAAGCAAATGGACAGTGTCATTCATTGAAGCCTGACACGAGGTAACGCAGGGCAGGTGGGCAGACTCTAGCTTGTATGTGGTAAGTGCCTCCGTGAGTCTGGAGGACTGAGCTTTAGATCAGAGGAATTCTAATTTTGACTTTTCTTTTCCACAACCTACCGCCTGTGTGGTCTCCTTTGGGCCTTGAAAGAAAAACTTAGCAATAGTTTTAGCAATAGTTTCACCACCTGTTGGCAGTTGGTATACCCAACACCATCGCTGACCACTTCACTCATGAGCTTCATCTTAAACTCCTGTAAGGTAGCATTAGAAATTGCATCTGCTTTGGCAGTCACTGGTATCAGGCTCCCCTTGTCGTCAAGGCTTTTCATGGTTAGGAAATCAAGTGTCTACAGAGAGTGGCCAGTTGGTGAGATGAGGCAGAGGCTCGCATGGGTCTGAGAAGGGTGGTAGTTGAAGAGATGATGCTTAATCTTTAGTTCTTGGAGAGAGGTCTCAAAATGAGCATCTATGCAGTCACTGTTGGTTGGTAGGTCTCCTCTTTGTTTATCTGGCCACCAAGTCCCGCTGTATTCACAATGGCCAGTTGTAATCGAACATTACTTTATTGGAGTTCATATGCCTGAACTTTAGGTCTAACGTGGGTAAAATGTGAGGAATTCACAGTCTTCAAAATTAGTAATAATGTGTCAATCAGCTTTGATTTTTCAATTTCAGTCTCTCCAACAAAGAGATTATTAAAACGGAAGCCTTGCCGAATGGATCTATTGACCAGCTGATGAGGCAAACTCTGAAAGGCAACATAGCCAGACATCTTTGAAAACCAAATATTTCCTATTTTTTGCAGACGCTAAGCCAGCGGAGAAAGAACTACTTTCTGCTTCAGGCATTAATCAACTCCGTCAAGCCTTACCAGTAAGTTCATCGGTATGTTGGTAAATGTTTAACCACCAGCTCTGCTCTCCATTCTCAGCCTCTGAGAGAGAGAGACAGAGACAGAGAGAGAGAGAGAGAGAGAGAGAGGGAGACTGATTTCCAGTTACAAATAGGATATTAACTGTATTGCAGAACTTTAAAAAAATCTAGCAGTAGCTCTCACTAGCAGACTTGAGCTGACTCCAGTGCACTACTGTCTTGTGCTGTGCCGTTTGTGGGGTTTAATTAGGGCCCTCATGGGCATACAGCCTATGCTTTTTAAAATGTTTTTTCACTGTCTTGAAATTCTTTTATTTTAACACTAGATGCCCATTGCACAAAATTTGTGCATGGGTTGGGGGGGGTGTACTTCAGCCCAGCCTGCACCCTATCCAATCTGGGCCCCCACCAGGATTGGGCCTAAATGGGCAGTTGGATATCCCTCTCACAATACCTGCTGGCTCCCAACTGCTCACCTCCCTGCCTTCCTGATTGCCCGTAACCGCTTCTGCCTGCCAGCTGGATCACCCTCTAACCACTCCCCTGTCAGCCTGTTTGCCCCTAACTGTCCTCCCCTGCAGGCCAGGTCCCTCCCAACTGCTCTCCCCTGCAGGCCTGATCACCCCCAACTGCCCTCCTCTGCTGGTCTGGTCACTCCTAACTGCCCTTCCCTGCAGACCAGCTCTTGGTAAAAACCCTTCTACTTTCTGTCTCTGTGAACTTGACTACTCTAGGTACCTCATATACTAGTAAATGGAGTCATGCAATATTTGCCTTTTTGTGACTGGCTTATTTAATTTCACGTATAATGTCCTCAATGTTCATCCATGTCAGAATTTTCTTTCTTTTAAAGGTTGAATAATCTTCCATCGTGTGTATATCCCACATTTCGTTTATCTGTTCATCCACTGATGGCTACTTGGGTTGCTTCTACCTTTTGGCTACTGTGAATTATGCTGCTGTGACCATAGTACAAACATACCTTCTAGATCCCGCCCTCAGTTCTTTTGGGCATTTACTCAGAAGTGGAATTGCTGGATCGTAGGATAATTCTGTATTTTATCTTTTGAGGAGGCACCATCCTATTTTCTACAGCAGTGGCATCCTTTCTACCAATAATACACAAAGGCTGCCGGTTCCCCACCCCTTTGCCAACACTTATTTTTCTGGTTTTGATAGTAGCCAATCAAATGGGTGTGAGGTGGTATCTCATTGTGGTTTTGACCTTCATTGCTTCACTCGTGATGTTGGGCATCCTTTCCTGTGCTTGTTGGCCATTTGTATATCTTCTTTTTTAAATTTATTTTATTATTATTTTATTTTTTTCATTTGTATATCTTCTTTGGATAAATGGGTGTTTTTACATTGGGTTGTTTGTGGAAATTTATTTTTATTTTATTTGTTTTTTTAATATAAATCTTTATTGTTCAGATTATTACAATTGTTCCTCTTTTCCCCCCATAGCTCCCTCCACCCTCTGCCCTTCCCTCCTCGCCACTGTCCTCATCCATAGGTGTACGATTTTTGTCCAGTCTCTTCCCGCGCCCCCCACAATCTCCCCCCACCAAGAGTTGTCAGTCCACTCCCTTTCTATATCTCTGATTGCATTATATTTACGTTTATTCTGTTCTTCAGATTTTTTTATTCACTTGATTTTTAGATTCACTTGTTGATATGTAGTTGTTGTTCATAATTTTTATCTTTACCTTTTTCTTCTTCTTCCTCTTCTTAAAAAATATCTTTCAGCATTTCATATAATACTGGTTTGGTGGTGATGAACTCCTTTAGCTTTTTCTTCTCTGTGAAGCTCTTTACTGCCCTTCAATTCTGAATGATAGTTTTGCTAGGTAAAGTAATCTTGGTTGTAGGTTCTTGCTATTCATTACTTTGAATATTTCTTGCCACTCCTGTCTGGCCTGCATCGTTTCTGTTGAGAAATCCACTGACAATCATATGGGTGCTCCCTTGTAGATAACTTTTTCTCTTGCTGCTTTTAATATTCTCTCTTTGTCTTTTGCTCTTGGCATTTTAATTATGATGTGTCTTGGTGTGGTCCTCTTTGGATTCCTCTAGTTTGGGGTTCTGTGTACTTCCTGGACTTGAAAGTCTCTTTCACCAGGTGGGGGAAGTTTTCAGTCATTATTTCTTCAAATAGATTTTCAGTATCTTGCTCTCTCTCTTCTTCTGGCACCCCCATAATTCTGATGTTGGTACACTTGAAGTTGTTCCAGAGGCTCCTTACACTATCTTCATATTTTTGGATTTTTTTTCTTTTTTCTTTTCCAGTTGGGTGTTTTTTGCTTCTTTGTATTTCAAATCTTTGACTTGATTCTTGGGATCTTCTAGTCTGCTGTTGGGTCTCTGTATAATATTTTTTATTTCAGTCAGGGTATGCTTAATTTCTAGTTGGTCCTTTTTCATATATTCAAGGGTCTCACTAAATTTATCTGCCTTTTCTAGGAAATTCTTGAAAAACCTTATAACCATGGTTTTGAACTCTATATCCAGTCATTTGCTTTCCTCCATTTGTTAAATTTGTGACCTGTTTCTTTGTCTCCCCACTTTGGCTGCTTCTCTGAGTTAATAGAATGGCTTTGTGTGCTAGGTGTCCTATAGTGCCCAGTGGCTCAGCCTCCCCAGTTACCTAAGGTGGACACTCTTGGTGCACCTTTTTGTGGGCTGTGTGTACAGTCTTGTTGTAGTTAAGTCTTGATTGTTGTTGGTATCACTGGGAGGAATTGACCTCCAGGCCAATTGGCTGTGAGGATCAGCTGTGTCTACACTGGGAGAACTTCTGTGCTGGAGACACCCTTATGAGAGAAGACTTGCAAAAGCCTCTGTGCTCAGCTTGAATGGGGCGGAGTCTCAGGGCAGAGCAGTTTTTTCTTTCTTTCTTTCTTTCTTTCTTTCTTTCTTTCTTTCTTTCTTTCTTTCTTTCTTTTTTTAAGTAGTAAAGGGGAAGCCTTCATTTGCAAGACAATTCTTCAGCAGTATGTACAACATACTTTTCATTTCCATGGAATGGAATCAAACACGGACTGAGACTACAGAGTATACACTGGAAATCAGCAAATGCCAGGAATGGAGTAGGAAAAAGACAAAGAAATGAGGCCTAAACACACAAAACTCTTCACTGGGAGCTGCTGACCACAGCCAGAACCAGGGCTGGGTCACCGTGAGGGCAGGTTCCAGAACAGTCAGAAAGGACGTGGGGCGAGGGTGAAAAGGGGCCACACTGGGGTGCAGGTTTAGTACCAGGTAAATTGCTCTTGGTATTTACATACAAAATCAGTTGGCTCTATGTCTTAGAAATACACACGGAAAGAAAGGAAGATTTGATCATTACTTTACGAATCTGTCACTTTGCAATACTGACATCATCAGAAATAAGGACAATTCACTCAGATTCAAATTTCAGTAGCAGGAAATACATATCGAGACATCATCACTGACCCTCAATATAAAACCTCTATCCCACCCACTCCTCCCTCCTTGCCCTCCCGCCCCCAGCACCCTCTGGCGGCCACTTCACTGCTGATGTCCCCCACACCACACGAGTGTCCCAAGGCCCTCCCAAAGGCTGGCTGAGTGAAGCAGGAGTGAAACAGGCCCGAGACTGTGATGCAACTCTGTCCCCACTTCCTTTCACACCACAAACTTCTTCAAGAATCTGGCCTCTCAACAGGAATGATAAATAGCTTTTTAATTCTCATCACTTCTTAAACCAGTCATCTTCTTCAAGTAGAGCAGTCCACAGATTCACAAAGTCTATCAAACAGAGGCAAGGGTGGCCTGGGGAGGTCTGGGAGGGGCAGGAGTCCCCTGGGCCTGTGCCCGGCAGGGCTGGAGGAGCTGGTGGGTGGCCAGGACACCATGTGCTCAGAGGTCCGGCTAGCCGTCTGTCTTCCACAGAAAAAGCTGCCAAGTTGGAGTGTTTGGGTTTAAAAATTCCTGGTGGGGACAGGGAATCCTTGAAGGGAAACATTAAAAAAAATGGTGGAAATGGGGAAGTAGAATGAGAGCTGTTGTCCAAGAGCTTCTATGTAAAAAAAAAAGAGAGAGAGAGAGAGAGATAAAGGTAAAAACCAGAGTCTCTTAAATGGTTCTGAGGGTTCTAAGGATGAACTGAAAGGAGCATGAGACGACGGAGGAGACAGACAGTTTTTATTAATGGCCTGCCCAGCAGAGCTTAGCTGACCTCTATCTGGAGTTTCTTCCTGCTTTGGGGTTCTTCAGGCTCCGACTCTGAGCTGGAGTCCGAGCCCCCATCGAAGGCAGAGATGGCGCTGCCCTTGGTGTTGGTGTAGAGGCTGTTGCCTGAGGAGGGGTAGCTGGTCTGCAGTGGGCACTCGACCTCACTTTCTCCAGTGCACGGACTTGCTGCTCGAGAAGAGCATTCTGCCGCTTGAGGTCATCACCTTGGTGTGTGTGGTTTCTCCTTCGCATATACTAGATATTCTCTGTGGCTCTGTCTAGGATTTGGGCCTGGGATGCCTGTTGCTTCTCTCCTTGGAGTGATGGGACCAAGTTCCACAAACTCTGAAAGCTGTCTTTGATGTAGTCCCTACGCTTTCGTTCAGTGCATGATGATGAGCTGTTTGTCAGCATCGCTCTCCACCTCTATGTCATTGTTACTGTTCATTTCCTACGCCCCAGGGAGCAGCCACTGCAGCAGCGGCAGGGAAGGGGTAAGGGTGGAGGGGAGGGGAAAGTCACTGACAACAAGCAAGTCCCCCCACACACTCACTCACTACCTTGCTCACTTACACACACACACACACACACACACACACACACACACACACACACCACGGCTGAGAACCATCTCCTCAGTCCAGAGCAGACAGTCTTCACTTCCTATCTGCCCTGCCCTATTAGGCCCCTGTGTCTCAGTGTCCCATAGTAATTGCTATAAGCACCTCTGAGAGAAAGCTGCTCTCGAGTTCTGCCCATTGCCAGACAGTCCAGTTTCTCCCCAAATGAGTCTGGGTCCCCAGAGTCTTGCCCGGAACTAGAGTTCAGACAGTTGAAAGCTTTTGTTTCCCTCCCACTTGAGAAAGCCCGCCACGCACTCAGTTGCCAGCCTTCTCCGTGCAGGTGTGTCTGTACCTCTGCCTCCTGCATCTCCTCTGAGTCTCAGTGTGCTTTTCTCTTTCCTTCTAGTTGTAGAATTTCCACTCTGCCAGCCTTCCTGTGGTTCTGGATGATGTCCATTTTGTCTTAGTTGTAGTTTTGAAATTATTGTATGAGGCAGCAGTTTAGGTGTTTACCTATGCCGCCATCTTGGTTTCTGGGCTGCTGGTGGCTCCTGCTGGCTGGTTCTCCCCCTAATCATCTCCAAGATCATCTGCCATCTCCACGTGGGACTCGCCATGGGCAGACCACTAGGGAAAAGCTTACAGAGGCAGAGACTCACTGTCTCTTAGCCAGGGGTCTGAAGAAGCAGCACACAGAACCTCGCTTCAGACTGTGTCACCTCCCCCCCCCCCCCCCCCAGTGATGGTGTCAGAACCTCCGTTGAAGTTTTATTTTTCATTTAAAATTTTTTTCCATAGTGTTTCCAGTCAAGATGATGGTGTAGGTAAACATGGTATTCAGAACCTCCCACAACCACATCAAAATTACAACTAAGTTATGGAAAACCACCATTCAGAATGCCTGAAAGATAGCTGAACTGAAGTCCTGTAACTAAGGATATATAGAAGGAACCACGCTGAGACTGGTAGGAAGGGTGGAGACATGGGACAGCCCGGTCCCACTCCCACATTTGGCACTTAAAACTCAGGAGGAGTATCTCAACTGTGGAGGTCCCCTCTGAAAAGAGAGGGGTCCCAGCCCAACACCAGGGCTCCCAGCCCAGAGTTTCAGTGCTGGGAAGACAAGTCCCCATACCTGCCAGCCGTGAAAACTAGCTGCTGAGTGGGATGAAGGGCTCTGGGAGTCCCGGGCGTTGTGCATAAAGGGCCCACACACTGACTCACCGAGACTCCCTGGCTCTGAGAATTCTCGCCACTGTGTCCTTGTGAACCTCCCCCTTGGAAGAAGGAAGTTGGTTCTCTTCTTGTCACCTGCCAAGTGGCCTTTTTTCTGGCTGGAGATTAGGCATCAGTCCTTTTCTGCATCAAGTCACTTTGTTTTCACATTTACGTTTCAGGTTCATTGTAAGGGACACAACTCAAGGGCATCCACATGGGAGAGATCCTTAGGGCAAGTGATGAGAGTTGGGAGTGGCAGGGAGTTTCCGTACCTTCTCAGGGCCCCCCACCTCAAGGTGTCTGCCAACCCATCAAGTCTAGATTTTCAACTCTGCCCCTAACTCTGCGAATTTCCTGCACTTCCTTTTTCTTCAACATGAGGGGGCTTGTCAAGATGACCCTGCAAGGAGTAATGGCAGATGTTCCTAATGCACTTTTTATAACTTGGATTAGTATGGCAGAAAGTGATGTATAGTTATTCATTGTGACATGGAAGGTTTACACATTAATGGACAATTCATTTCCTATCTTAATTCAGAGCAAGCCCATGAATGCATGGATTATACCAGGCTTTTCTATAGGAGGATGAATAGGTGGTTTCTACTTTGAAAGCCTGACATAGCAGGTTCTGGGGAATGTAAGCAACTCTTCAGAATTAGGACACCCTCTGTGAGGAGGGAGGGGACCCTGAGGCGCCAGGCCAGCTGTGACAGAGCGGGAATGTTGAGTCTGAGGATGTCTGATACGGTGAGAGAGAGAGAGAGGGAGAAAAAGAGAGAGAGAGAGAGCGAGAGAGAGAGAGAGAGACCGGAGGGAGGGGGCTCCGCAGCGGTGTGTTTATTTCCTTGAATTCTTGCCCAGAAACCACCGCCTCAGGGAACTCTTTCAGACCCGCCATTGAGAGAACCTGCTTGTGGACAAACAGGTTATTGGTTCCACACGCTCCACTTCCCTAGGAATCTTAACGGGGAGGTTACCTGATATGATGTTGGTGAGAATTAACCATTACTGAGTACTTGCCATGTGCCAGGCACTGTTCTAAGAGCTTTCTAGGGCTTATCTCATTTAATTCTTCAATCCCATCAGCACTGAATGATGAGGAAACCGGGACTCAGGGGGCCTTTCTAGATTCATGTGGCTGGAGTTTGGACCCGGCAGTCTGACCCCAGAGTTTGCCCCCCGAACACCTGGCTTCCCTGGGTAGCTGCAGGAGCTCAGGCACCAGCTTCCCTTCTTTGAAAAATAAACAAGTCTCTTTCAGTTTTGCAATTCCGAAGCCAGTTGAAACTTGGCTTCCCTGGGACCTTACCTTCTCCAAGGTGAGGAGGAATGTGCAGATGCACCTCTCTGTACCACAGCAGCTTGGGTGCTTTTCTTTCTTTCTTTTTAAAATATATTTTATTGATTTTTTACAGAGAGGAAGGGAGAGGGATAGAAAGTCAGAAACATCGATGAGAAACATGGATCAGCTGCCTCCTGCACGCCCCTTACAGGGGATATGCCTGCAACCAAGGTACATGCCCTTGATGGGAATCGAACCTGAGACCTTTCAGTCCGCAAGCTGACACTCTATCCACTGAGCCAAACCGGTTTCGGCCAGCTTGGGTCCTTTTCTATGCATTTTATGGTTTGGCAGTTATTAGACTCGCTCAGCCTGAGCACCCAGGACAGACCCTTTACTGTAACCTTAGTTAATAACTGACTCAGAGGCTAGGGCGGAGCTGGCCAGATTCTACTGAAGTCTGGCTGGTGGGCAAAGGAAAGTTTCAAGGGCCGTTTTCCTGTTATTGTCCTGTGACAGCTCATCCTTGGCTTCCCCTCTATGATGGTCCTTATTCAGAGAAACCAGGGAGTTTGCAGGAACTCTTCAAAGAGCTGCAGTCCTCAGCCAATGCCAAACGCATGACTAAGTAATCCAGGGCTGTGGACTGATTTGTCTTTCCCAGATTAAGTCTCTGGGCCTTTAACATTTTTTAATTGATTTATTTTTATTTTATTGTTGATAATATTGCAGATGTCCACATTTCTCACCCTTTATCCCCTTCCTCCCAGCCCCCGCCCCACTGCAGGCCTTTAGCACACTATTGTCCTTGTCCATTGGTTGTGCACATGAGTTCTTTGGTTAATCTCTTCCCATCTCCCCCTTTCTCCTTCCTATCTGCTCAGTCTTTCTCTAGCCAGTGACAGATACATGGTGACTCTATCCCAGTGGTCGGCAAACTTATTAGTCCACAGAGCCAAATATCAACAGTACACGATTGAAAGTTCTTTTGAGAGCCAAATTTTTTAAACTTAAACTTCTGATGCCACTTCTTCAAAACAGACTCGCCCAGGCCGTGGTATTTTGTGGAAGAGCCACACTCAAGGGGCCAAAGAGCCGCATGTGGCTCTCGAGCCGCATTTTGCCGACCACGGCTCTACCCAAACAAGCTTTCTACCGGAAAGATTTGATCTGATTCATGTGGTATTGACTCTCAACCCACCTTGTGTAAGGATATCTAAGTGAGGAGATGTATTTGAAGAATTTAAGTATTTCTCTTTCTCGGTGACCGAGTAACCCTGGTCTCTATGGCGATGTTGGGACCATCTGATTAGTCTAATTTCTGAAACCAGCACAGAGGTCTGGACAGTTTCTTCGGGGTGTCTCCAACTGGGGTCTCACTCTTCGGGACTTTGAGGGCCCGAAGTGCTTTTTATCTGTCTTGGTTCTTCTTCCTCTTTCTGTGATCATCTCTGTCCTTCCTACCTTTCTTTATAACCTTCAGAAGTGTGCTGACACCTTGCTGTAGAGGGGACACTATGGCCCTTTCAGTCATGCATACTTTTAAAATTATTTCCAGAGAGGGAATTCCTTTTTTACCAACTGATGCCACTTCTTTTCCGTTTGGATTCAAGATATGCCATGTTTCCAGGAGATCATTTTAGCCACATAGTGGCCCCACGGAAGCCAGCTCAGATAACTTGTGATCATAGGCTGTTTGTGATAGCCTTCTGAAATAACTGCATCCATTTTAAAATTCTCTCTGTGGTCGCTACCAAAGAGATTTCTCTGGTTCTGGAGGGAACAGACCACTCCAAATCCTACCATCTGAAAAAAATGACCATTCGATATTTTGGTTGTCTTGTGCTTTCTTCACTTTGGTAATCCAAAAAGGAGGATGCTTTTGCATCAACTCTGGGTTTTCCAAAGTTAAAAAACATACTCTGTTATTTAACACTGACAACTGACATTTTGCAATTAAACCAGGTGAAGTCTGATTTTTGGTCAGGGCCTGGCAATTGATTAACTCCAGAGCAGGCCCAGGCTCTTGAGAATTCTCTGCCTTTGGTACCGATAAATGGGGGGTGGCTGGTTAGAAACAATAACGCTTAAAGTGAAGATTCCATAATAAGTGGTTCCATCTCTTCTTTCAAGGAGGAAGCTGTGTACAGGATGGATCGTAAACATAGAGGCCACTGTGTTGTTATCAATAACCGGAATTTCAGAGACTTACTGTCAGAAAGAAAAGGGACTGATAAAGACGCTGGTAAGAAAGGCTGTAATAGTATATTACAGGCTGGGGATCTTAAAATCATTTTTCAGTTTCATATTTTCTTTCTATAATTATTAGTCTTCCATGTAATGTAAGGATGATGTTATAAATGTTTCGAAGCCTCCTATATACCCCTAGTGTTTTAGTCCATCCAGGCTGCCATATCAAACAACTGAGACCAGGTGGCTTATAAACTACCAACCTGTATTTCTCATGGTTCTGAAGGCTGGAACGTCTAAGATCAAGACTATGCGGTTTCAGTGTCTGGTGGGGGTCTGCTTCCTACACGGCTATCTTCCTGCTGTAACCTCACTTGGGGTTTCTTTATGGGCTCAACCCCCAAGGCCTAAGCGCCTCTCAGAGGCCCTATTTTCTAATACCCATACCTTGAGGGTTAGGATTTCAACATGTGAATTTTGGGGAGACACAAATTTTTAGACCATAGCACCTGGGGTGCTAGCAACCTGCGTACAGAGGGAAAAGGGCCCCTGACCACATAGGATTCTGTGATGTAGCGGCGAGCATGGTGGGTCAGTATGAAAAAACCTGTGTTTGAGCTCTGCCTCCACCACTAAGTGTGGCTTGTGACCATGGGAGAGTCACAGAGCCCCAGCTCCCCCACCTGTGAAGCAGAATGGACTCTGGCCTCGGCCCACACAGGGCCACTGTGATAGCACTGTGGGTGCTATAAAAAGGCAGGTTAGTTATAAAATTTTATTGTCATGAAAGTAAGACATAAGCCAAAGTTTCAGGATATTTGCTGTGCAATTTGTATAACTATTAGCATTGTTTGACCCCTTTCTTTCATTTCATTCAATTTTATTCATCACCACACCCCTCTCTCCCCCCCCACCCCCTTTTTTTTAACAGATTGCCTGAAGGATGTGTTTCAGTGGCTTGGATTCAATGTAGAGGTGCAGGTTAATGTAACTAAAAAATGCCTGGATGAAGTTCTGCAAAAGTATAAGAGTCTTCCAGACCATGCCAACGGAGACTGCTTTGTGTTCTGTGTTCTGACACACGGGGAATCTGAACATGTCTACTCTTCAGACGAGGCCCTCATTCCCATTCGGGAGATCATGTCTCACTTCACAGCCAAGCAGTGCCCTGGTCTGGCTACCAAACCCAAACTCTTCTTCATCCAGGCCTGCCAAGGAAAAGAGACACAGTCTTCTGTATCCATCGAAACAGATGCTATAGATGCTGAGTTAATACAAGCTCCCCTTCGGGAAAGTGTTCCTGTGGAAGCAGATTTCCTTCTTGGCCTGGCCACTGTCCCCGGCTGCGTATCTTTTCGTCACCAGAAAGAAGGGAGTTGGTTTATTCAATCTCTGTGTACCAATTTGAAGGAGATGGTCCCAAGGTAAGAGTTTCACATTGTTCTATCCACCTACCTATTTATCCATCCATCTATTCACCTACCTGTTCATCCATCCATCCATCCATCCATCCATCCATCCATCCAACATACCTCTGTTGAGCACCAACATATAACTGGAAAGGAAGATATGGAATAAAGAAAGGATACAGTCCTGGCCCGCAAGCTGCTCGCAATCTAGAGGGACTGACAAGTAGACGGGGAAGAGCACCCCCCTGGGTAGATATATACTGTAAAGCACGGGTGTTATGGGCACCCAGGTGTTATGATTTGGAAGACCAGGGGAAACTTTTAACAGGGGAGGAAAGACATGCAGAGCAGAGGGAGCAGCATATATAAAAGCATGGGACCCTTTCATTTGTTCCTTCCTTTATGAATTTATCAGTCACGCATATTTAGTGAGTGCCTATGCGCTGCCTTTGGGCCATATGCTTGGTCTCCTGCATTTACTCTGACAACTTTCCTTCTGTCTCTGCCACATGCTCCTTACCTGGTTTCCTGGAAATGGGTCTTCACCATTGCTCTGCCCCGGACCTCCTTCTCTGCTGTCTCTCTAGAGCCTCTCCAGGTAGTTTTCGTGAACCCTGGAGGCCACTGGCATCTCCATGAAATGTCTCCCAAATGGCCATCTCTGAGTCCCGCCACCTCTGAAGTTTAGCTTCATCCAATTTTATGTCCTCAGCGCCTGGCATAGTATCTGACATATTGTTGACCTTGGTAACTGTTTGCTGCACCAATGAATGAGTGACCAAGTCAACCTCATTCTGAAGGTCATTCTTACACGTTTTCACAGGCTGCCAGATCCTCTACCTTTGCCTTGTCCTTGACCTCACATCCCATATGAACATCGTGAATTCATTTGCACAGCCCTCTGCAGGAGCTGCTACTCCAAAGTCCCCCATCTCTAGAGATGGCCACAGTGTTCTTCTGGGACTTTAAGATAGAGAATCTGGATTGGAGCCCTGAGTGACCTAAGCTTTTCTTTCTTTTTACCAACCTCTCCATCTCCACCAAAACCATCAGGGACCAAAGTCCTATGGCTTCAGAGTTGAGGCAATACTGTATCAAGGGATACTATGTGTCTGCTAGACTGGGGACTGAGTTAGGGGCCAGGGGATGGCTGTGAATCAGAGACAAACATGTCTTCTCGAGGGTTCGGTCGCTGGGTGGAGGGAAGAGCTGGCGGGCAGGCGGGATGCTCTGGCACTGGTGATGGACATTCATGAGGACCATGATTCCTCCACCGAGGATGCAGATGAATCCAACCACGACCCCCCAGTTTGAGCCCGTAGTCTCTCTTCTTTAGCAAGAAATGGAAGCCCTGGAAGAAGACAAAGAGAAACTTTTCAAAACATGGGCAAAGCTGTTTGGCTTCGTTCCAGAGAACAACCTCCCAGCATGGAAGGAAGGAGGAACCGGCGAAGCCAGGATCCCGAAGCAGAAGGAGCAGGGACCATCCGCCTCCTCACGAGCAGGGATAAGACCTTGAAATGCTTGCGCACCCCTGTCTCCCACCAGCTGAGCTGAGCCAAGCACAGGCGGGGACCCGCCGGGCCCGGAGCACCCACACCCGAGCTGCTGGCCATCCGCTTCCTTGATGCCAAACACGCACAGAAATCCAAAGCCAAAGCTTGAAGAATGTAGGAAAGAGAGCAAAGAGAGAGGAAAGAGAGGAGGATTGGGCCAGAACAACAATCCCGAGAAAGTGGCTGAAAAGCTAGAAGCTCCTTTGGTGGAGGAGACCCAGCAGAATGCTGAGGAGAAGCAATAAGTCCTCTGCCTTGTTTTCTGTTCCTTTTTCCTTTTTTAAAAACTTTGCCCTGCCCCTTCTTTTCAGTTTGTTTTTATTCCGTTTTGTTTTTACAAGGGACTTTACATAAAGAAATGAATTCCAACATTCAAGTGTTTTGGTGTTTTTGAAGTTTTGCCCTGTTGAAGATGACCAGAAAACCATCCCCCAGGCATGAAACTGTACTGTGCTAACATTCTCTTCCAATGTGGAAACACTTACTTATAGTCAGCATCCATAGTGAATAAATATAGCTCATTTGAAACCTTAAAAAAAAAAATCTCTTTGGAGAAACCAAGATGGCAGCATAGGTAAATTCCTAAACTGCTGCCTCGCACAACAATTTCAAAACTAAAACTAAAAGACAAAACGAACATCATCCAGAACCATAGGAAAGCTGGCTGAGTGGAAATTCTACAACTAGAAGAAAAGAGAAAGGCTCATGGAGACTCAGAGAGGAGCTACACAAGACTGAGGTACAGAGACATGTGCGCAGAGAGGATGGGTGGCTGAGTGCCTGGCTGGCTTTCTCTAGTGGGAAGGAGACAAAAGCTCCTGACTGTGCTGAAACCCAGTTCTGGGCGAGACCCCATGGACCCAGGCTCGTACGGGGGGAATCTGGACTGTCAGGCAGAAACTCAGGGAGCAGCAAAAGGCATAGGTCTGGAGGCACTCACGCAAGTACGCACAGAAGGGACTGACTGCTGAATGTGCTGCGGCTTTCTCTAGTTCTGACTGCACTGAATCCCAGTTCCAGGTGTGAATCTGGGAGTCCAGATTCATTGGGGAAGAAATTAGACTGTGTGGCAGCAGGCAATATGTGAGGGCAGCTTTCTCTCAGAGGTACTTGCAGCGATTACCAAGGAACACTGAGACCCAGGGGCCTCATAGAGGAGGGCTGATGGGAAGTCAAGACTGTCTGCTCAGCTATGAGACTCTGCCCCACCCAAGCTGAGCACAGAGGCTTTTACAATTTTGCAAGTCTTATCTCATAAGGCTGTCTCCAGCACAGCAGTTCTCCCAGTCTAGACACAGCTGATCCTCACAGTCAACTTGCCTGGAGGTCAATTCCTCCCAGTGATACCAACAACAAACAAGACTTAACTACAATAAGGCTGTGCACACAGTCTTCAAAGGGGTCACCAAGAGTGTCCACCTCAGATAATTGGGGAGGCCAACCCATTGGGCCATATAGGACACCTAGCACACAAAACTACCCTACCAACTCAGGGAAGCAACGAAAATGTGGAGACAAAGGAACAGATCACAAACTAAAGAAATTGAGGAAAACAAATGACTAAATATAGAGTTGAAAACCACAGTTATAAGGTTTTTCAAGAATTTCCTAGAATAGGCCGATAAATTTAGTGAGACTCTCAAGGATATGAAAAAGGACCAACTAGAAATTAAGCATACCCTGACTGAAATAAAAAATATTATACAGAGACCCAACAGCAGACTAGAAGATCCCAAGAATCAAGTCAAAGATTTGAAATACAAAGAAGCAAAATACACTCAACCAGAAAAGCAAAAAGAAAAAAGAATCCAAAAATTTGAAGACAGTATAAGAAGCCTTTGGGACAACTTCAAGTGTACCAACATCAGAATTATGGGGGTGCCAGAAGAAGAGAGAAAGCAAGATACTGAAAACCTATTTGAAGAAATAATGACTGAAAACTTCCCCCACCTGGTGAAAGAAATAGACTTGCAAGTCCAGGAAGCACAGCGAAACCCAAACAAAAGGAATGCAAAGAGGACCACACCAAGACACATTATAATTAAAATGCCAAGAGCAAAAGACAAAGAGAGAATATTAAAAGCAGCAAGAGAAAAACAGTTAATTACCTACAAGGGAGCACCCATACGATTGTCAGCTGATTTCTCAAAAGAAACTATGCAGTCTAGATGGGAGTGGCAAGAAATATTCAAAGTGATGAATAGCAAGAACCTACAACCAAGATTACTCTACCTAGCAAAGCTATCATTCAGAATTGAAGGTCAGATAAAGAACTTCACAAAGAAGAAAAAGCTAAAGGAGTTAATGTTGATGAAAGGTATTCTTTAAGAAGAAGAAGAAAAAGGCAAAGATAAAAATTATGAACAGCCGAAACTGGTTTGGCTCAGTGGATAGAACATTGGCCTGCGGACTGAAAGGTCCCAGGTTTGATTCCAGTAAAGGGCATCTACCTTGGCTGCGGCACATCCCCAGTAGGGGGTGCGCAAGAGACAGCTGATAGATGTTTCTCTCTCATCCATGTTTCTGACTTTTTATCCCTCTCCCTTACTCTCTGTAAAAAATCAATAAGAATATGTTTTTTAAAAATTATGAACAACAAATACATATCTATCATCAAGTGAATCTAAAAATCAAGTAAATTAAAAATCTGATGAACAGAATAAACTGGTGAATATAATAGAATCAGGAGCATAGAAAGGGAGTGGACTGACAATTCTCAGTGGGAAAAGAGTGTGGGGGTATAGGAAGAGACTGTACAAAAATTGTACACCTATGGATGAGGACAGTGGGGGGGGGGCAGGTAAGGGCAGCGAGTGGGAACTGGGTGGAGGGGAGCTATGGGAAGAAAAAAGAGGAATAATTGTAATAATCTGAACAATAAAGATTTATTAAAAAATCTCTTCTCCATATAGCTTACAGTCCAGTAAGAGGTAGACATATAATAAAATTGTAGGTAAATCAGTATTTAATTGAATAAAACAACTTCAGGAAGTAATGCCTGCTACAAATAAAGGAAAACAGGATCATGGTATGGGGAATGTGGGGGCAAGGAGCTGCTTAGGAAGGCTTCCTGGGAGAGGTGATAGTGCGAGTGGCTGAATGATGGGGAGTCAGCCACAGGAAGATTTCAGGAGAGGGAGAAAGAACAGCTAGTGTGATCAGGATGGAAGGACTTAGAATCAGGCAGGGCTTACATTCCCATCTGAAAAATAACAACAATGCCCTAGCTGATTTGACTCAGTGGATAGAGCATCAGCCTGCAGACTGAAGGGTTCCGGGTTCAATTCCTGCCAAGGGTATGCACCTTGGTTGCAGGCTCCTCCCTGGCTGGGGCCCTGGTCAAGGTACATGCAGGAGCCAACCAGTTGATGTGTTTCTCTCACATCAATATTTCTCTCTGTCTTTCCCTCTCTCTAAAAATCAATGGGAACATATCCTCAGGTAAGATTAAAAAAACAATAGTGAAAATTAACAATGATGATGAGAAGTAGCAGCAATACTAATCATACCAACAATGATGGTCAGTGGAATATTGTAGTCGATGTTCTAAGTGCTTTACATAAATTACCTTATTTCATTCCCATGGCAGTCCCTAAAATGAGTACTATTATGGTCTTCACTTTAGAGCCGAGAAAATGGAAGCATAGGAAAGTTAGTACCCTGCCCAAGGCCACATGATCCGTGAATGTCAGAGCTATGATTCAAATTTGAGTCTGTCTGAGGAGCCTATGGATTGCTTCTGATGATATGTATTGCCCGCCCCGGGGACATGCCTGCTGGTAAATGCTGCACATCCTGAAAGCCAGGCTAAATGTTCTCTCCTCTACAGAGCCTTCTCTTCTCCCAGCCCAGACTTCTGTTTTTCTCCTTCACACTTTCAACGCAACTTTGACCTTCTTTTCAGATGGCATTGATCACATTCTGCCTTGTATTATGAATTTTGTGTGTATGCTATCCTTGGTACATGTTTTATGTCTGCATTTTAAGTGTTTCGTATTAAGAAGTGTATCACATTTATCTCTGTATCCTTCTCCAAACCAAGAATAGAGAGGACATTATTAATAGTAGGCTCTCTTTCTCCATCTCTATCACCTGTCTGTCTATTGTTTCCATCTTTCTATTATCTATCTATCTATCAGCTTGCAGGAAGAACATGGAAAAATAATTATATGTAAAACTAATGGCCCAGTGCACGAAATTTGTGCATGGGGGCAGGCTTGTCCCTCAATCCAGCCTGCACCCTCTCCAATCTTCCTCGATAGGGATTGGGCCTAAACCAATAGTTGGACATCCCTCTTGCAATTCAGGATCACTGGCTACTAACTACTCACCTGTCTGCTGGCCTGATTGCCCCCAACTTCCTCCCCCACCACCACCACCACTGGCCTGCTTGCCCCAACTGCCTCCCCTACCATCCTGATCACCCCCATCTGCCCTCTCTTCCTGGCCTGATTGCCCCTAACCACCTCTGTCTTAGCCCTGCCATCATGGCTTTGTCCAGAAGGACATCTGGAAGGTCTCCTGGAAGGTCTCCTGGTCTAATCAGCATATTACCCTTTCATTAGTATAGATTACTTTGTGGACTAAGTACATTAAAATACAAGCTGTAATTATTATAATATCTTAAACACTGAATGTAGAATTGAAAATTTTATATAATTTAGACTTTCTTTTTCAATTTCAGAGGTATTTCTTTTCCTTTTTTGTCTTGTTAATCCTCGCTCGAGGACACTTTTCCACTGACTTTTAGGGAGAGTGGAAGAGAGAGGAAAAGACAGAGAGAAACATTGATGTGAGAGCAACACATCGATTGGTTGTCTCTTGCACGAGCCCTGGCCAGGGCCTAGGCTGGGGAAGGCCCTGCAACCAACATTCATGCCCTTCCCTGGAATCGAACCTTGGACGCTTTGGTCCACAGCCTGGCACTCTCTCTATCCACTGGCCACGCCAGCTAGGGCCAGAAGTATTTCTTTATAGTTGGCAGGATTCCAGTTATAATCTGGATCTATTGGGTTAGGAAGGAGCCACATAATTTATGGTTTTATTTCTTTTTTTTTATGGTCTTATTTCTAAGGCCAGGTACATGATTTCTGTCTCCTGATTGAAAATATATTTTCTGAGGGTGGAGGGTGGGATAGGTACAGGGTGGAGGGGAGCTATAGGGGAATAAAAAGGGGAAACAATGTAATTAATAAACTGAACAATAAAGATAAAAAAAAGAAAATATATTTTCTTCTCTCCTGCAGAAATGAAGATATCCTATCCATCCTCACTGCTGTCAATAATGATGTGAGTCGACGCGGTGTGATAAAGAAACAGATCCCTCAACCTGTTTTCACACTCCGTAAAAAAGTCATATTCCCTGTGCCCCTGCGAGAATTTCCAGAGAGAGTTCCCACTGACCCTTAGACTTGAAAGGAACCTTCTCTTCCAACTCCCCGCCCCCCAGCATAGGAATCAGTGACAGATGATGAGCTGGCCTTCGTCTGTCATTCCAGCAATAAGGAATGTCCTACTTTCTGACCCAGTAAATTCTGTGTTTTCCCCCCTTTTTAACACAACTAAATGCTACAAAACTTTTTTCCTTGTAATTACTGATGCCTTGGATTCTAATCTTGGCTTTTGCTCTGCACCCTGAGAAAAAAAGCAATTGGCTTTGGTTTGTGTAGCTGTGAAGGGAAAGGTGAAATGAGGAATATTTTAAGGTTCCCTTTCACTCTAGGAACCAATATTCTTAGATTTCCCCTCTCCCTGACCACTCCTTGTGATAAGGGACCACTCCTGTGTCCCCCCTCCCCGTGGCCTGTTGTGGACATTGGCCAATGAAGAGATGACAGGATCATGGTTTCCAACCCTCCCTCTGCTCTTGCCTCCCCAAAGCATTCCTTCTGCACACCTACTGAGGGCAACCTTTGGTTTGCAGCCACGCCCGCCTCCTGCTCCCCCAGTCTGATGGGGGAAGGTGCTGCTGCAGGGACTGGCTGGCTCTGGGAAATGACAGCTGAGTGTAAAGGAGCCACACGTTCAGCTGCTCTGGGAGCAGGAACTTTACAGCCTGATGCTACTTCCCTGTCGGCCAGAGAGCCTTGCAGAGGCTGGGGACAGAACACTCAGCTCAGACCGAGGAAAGCAAAGGCTCTGTTGCTTCTGCCACTTGCAAACGTGAAAGCATGGTGCTGACTTCCTTCGAGGCCTGATGGGGCCTCTGCAGCACATCCTGTGTCTCCTGGCAGGGGGCCCTCGGGCTTGGCAGCTGCACTAACACACTGGCTCAGCTCTTCCCGCCAAAGGAAGAGGAGAGGAGCAGCTTGGGGGACTCATCCTGCTCGCAGGGATTGTTACCCCCTCCTTGGCCAGAGAGGTGTCTGGCTGCGTCGGTGGCTAGGTGGCTCTGTATGGAAAAGCCTTGGAGCTTTTTAAAATCAAGGTTTCGAACATGTGTATGTAAGTGAACTCTGTTTTCAATTTCGAGAGGAATTTCTCTTTTTTAATTCTTGGAAAGAGGGAGTCGGAAAGTGCTGCGGTTAAGACCTTCCTTTACAGCTGAGGAAGCTGCCGCCCAAGGAGGCAGGGCAAGGTGCTGCAGCCTTCCAGCTGGCGATTGTTTCCGTGATCCTGTGTCCCGTGGACGTGAGCTGAGCAGTCACGGGACACAGCGGGCTTTACGAACAGCCCCTCGAATGTGCAGATGCTCATGAAAGCGTCGGGGAATGAAGAGCATTCTCGGTGCTGTCTGATTTTAGAATGACCTCTGTGACAGTCTGATTCATTTATGGTGAACTTTCTAGGAGAAATGGTCACGAGAGCCTTGCGAATGTAACTAGTAATCACGTGGGTTTGAATGTAGCGTGGCAAAGGAATCCAGATGTCAGGATGGTCTTCCAAAACTGTGGTTCTTACAAGCCGAAGGAACAGCTGGTGGTTACAGTCTCTGTTGAGCTGCATGTGCACGGCTGCTGGCCGCTTACCAGTGTGGGGTGCATGGTGGGGCGCAGAGCAGAGAATCGGGGGATAGAAACTTTGGGTTTGTGATGCCCTGTGACACCTTGCTCTAAGACACTCACTCAAGCTAGTTTTTTGAGCCTTATCTATAAATTAGAGAAAATATTATCTGTTGGGAGGATTAAGGAACACACACACACACACACACACACACATACACACATACACACATACATACAGGGTGGGGTAAAAGTAGGTTGACAATTGAACCTTTTGCCCCATCCTGTATACTTAGATTTAATAGCTATCTATTTAGTTATCTATTTAATTATATAGATAGCTAAATAGAGACATCTATATGCATATAGACACACATATTTGTGTGTGTATATATATTACTTTTTTTGTGATATCTATATATACATATATATATTAAATATAATTGTGCTGCTGTGCATATAAGGCCTTTAGATGGCAGAGTCTTTTGGTAGTAATGCAAATGAAAATAGCAGAAACTGAGTTCTTTGCATCTAATTCCAGCTACTTGTAGCTGCAAATCAACACTAGCAATACCTACTTCCATCCTTTGAGTGAAAAGCTGGCTCTTCCCTCACTGGCTCACCATGTCCCCGCAGCAGCAACAAGGCCACCTCCTGGCTCTGAGTCTAGACAGACAAAGCCCTGCTTATGAAGTCTCCCTCACTGGAAACATTTGAGGTTTACCTGCGGAACCATTTCAGGGACTTACTTTGGTGATGGGCAGGTATGATATCAAGGGGATTCCCCCTTAGTAATACATTATCTCCCAGCCACTGCTCAGGTTATTTAAACATATAAGCAACTGGTGCATTGTGGGTACTGGCCAATCAGCATAGACACTGACCAGTATAATCCAGTGGTAAATGCTGCTGATTAACAGCCCCTTATTGGTGATTAAGTCTCCACTGAGGCCAATCAAATTAGAAGTTTAGCTCATTTTAGAGATAACTTTTGTGCCATATCTACCTTACAAAGTCTTCCAGGTTCGATGCTGTCTGAATGATTTAGTCAAGCTGTTCTCAGCCTGAAATTCTAGGGTCCACAGATGTTTGTGGCTTCCTTCGCTGGGTCTTTGAGTCCTCCACCATCATTTTAAATGTGGCCATTCCTTACTGGTGGTAATAAAAAAACATTAATAGGAGTGCATCCTGGCTCTTCCGTATGACCACTTTACATGCGTTTGAGTTCTGCAACACAAACTCTGTGCTCACATCCTGATGTTTACAAAAGTGCTGAACTTTCAAAAAAAATTAAATTAATTGGGGTAACATTGGTTGATAAGATTATATAGATTTTAAATGAACATGGCTATGATACATGATCTGTACATTTCGTTGTGTGCCCATACATTGAACTTTTTAATGTAGCATGGAGGAGGATCCTCAACTGGAGGCCCTCGGATTTGTTGTCTGGTGCCCGTGGTTAATCTATTTGAAACCTGCTCCAGTCCGTCTCACCCGTGACAGGGTTGCCAACCTTCCACTTATCCTTCCCCTCTCACTCTTCTAGCAGCAGGGACTCACATCACATGCAGTCATAAATGTGGGAGCTTGAAAGAACTCTAGAAACCCTGATGTCCAGCCTTCTGAGTGTTGAGTGACTTGTTGACTTCTCACAGCTGTTAGTGAAGGGTTTGCAGTTCGTGTATCTACTGCTCTGCCATCCTGCCACCTGCTTTTCATTCTTGGACAGCTGGAATCCTTCTTTCCTCTGTTGGACTTGAATCTACCTCCTTAGAATGGATTTAAAACCACTGGTTGTCATTCTAAACTCGAGCCATACCACACAAATATAATCCTCTGAGGAGGTATATACTGTAAGCAATAAGTTATTTAACTTTATTTTCTGGTGGGGTATAGGTCTTATTAAAAGCCTGCACTTTTCTTCTAAGGTTGTATTAAAAATACAGGGACAGATTTGTATTTTAGAATAGGAACTATATTCTTTAAAGTGGAACCCTTGGTGAAAAATATTAGGGGAAGTCCCCTGCTTAAAAAAAAAAGATTCATTTGTCAACATAAACAATCATTTCTTAACATGCATTTGCATATCTGATTTTTAAAAGATTTCTATTAAAAATTTACAATTGTATTAATACTTAATTTTTAAATTTATTTTGGAATAGATAATATCTTTGTATTGTTCAAAGGTAATAAAACATAAAAAGGTACCCAAGTAAAGTCTCACTCCCATTTCTGTCTGTCGTATGCCCAGTCCTTACCTTCTCATCTCATAAATAATTTCAGGGTTTCCTTTTTAAAAATATATAGATACTGATTCCAGAGAGGAAGAGAGAGATAGAAACATCAATGATGAGAGAGAATCATTGACTGGCTGCCTCCTGCACACCCCCTACTGGGGATCAAGCCCACAACCTTGGCTGGAATCGAACCAGGGATTCTTCAGTCTACAGGCTAATGCTCTATCCACTGAGCAAAACTGGCTAGGGCATCCCAGGGTTTCTTAATGCAGGTACAAATACAAATGTGTGCATTGCAAAACAGGCATTGCCTGAAGCAAAGTGTGTGCACTGTGAAACTTGAATCTCTCATTTGGTCTCATTTTAAAGGATTCTGTGCAAGAGGCTTGGAAATACTGGTACAGTTCTAGAACAGGAATAACGATAAACTTTGTGGACTGGATACTTGTAAATAATAGTAATTGACTTACCAATAGAGACTTTTTTTTTCCTTTTAACCATTGAGTAATATTTTTTATTTTCCTTAATACCTTTCTTTCTGCTTCCATAGTAAAAGACACTCATTGTGGTATAGGGGTTTTCTCTCTTTTCCACATCCAGCGTGGAAAGAGATTGGGTCCAGTTTCTGAGTAGAGGAGCTGGGGATTGAGAAGTAGAAGAAAGAAAGAAACAAGACGCAGAGATAGGAACAAAGTTGGGAGCCGGGTGGACCGCTGTTCTCTCTCATGGAGACAGGGACCCAAAGCCCACCACAGCGTGTTTATTTATATACCCCAAAATACCAGGAAATTACACCAAAAGTTAAGACAAAGGAGATTATTTGCATTCTTGAGTAGGCCCCAGCATTCTTGGTGCTAGACTTGATTTACATATCAAAACCCACTCCCCCACACCTGGGCTGAGGTAAGAGTCAGTGCTGATAACATTCTTGCCTTTTTGGCAAAGCTGTTCCCAGGGTTCAGCTGACAGTAATTAAAGAAATGCCCATGTGTCTTCCCAGGCAATGTCTACATTGTGGAATATTTGGGAAATGCAAGAACAGATAAAGAAGAAGAGTTAATTCACTTATAATTCCTCTTTGGTATATACTTTGCCATTATTTCCTGATCCTCCCCATCCTCTTCAAATCAGTTTAACCTCCATGTCTTCCCAATCATGCATCCAGTAAACTTTGTCATTACCAATAACTGTACTTCCATCTAAGTCACAATTTCAAGCATGCCCTTCCACCAGACAACCGCCTGCTACCTTTCACCTCATTTCCTCTAGGCCCCTCCCTCCAACAGTCTCCCCTCCCTTCCTCTTTACCCAGCTAGAGTTCCATGTCACCATAAATTCTCCCTCTTGCACCCCCCCCCCCCCCGCCCCAAACACCCCTGCCTTTCCCTCGGCCCTTCTCCGGGCGGAATTGGAACTCTGGTTAATCTCGTATGTCTGCTGACCGCATATGTATGACCACATCTGCACTGGAATTCCTAGTTGTGGTTTGTGGAAACACATCATTGTTTGAGACTGGCCTCAAGCCAATGACCACTGTTGTGAGGCGACTTCCATGACCAGTTGCAAATGACCATGGAAATGGTTAAGTTGGTAATAAGCAGACAAGGATTTATTGAAAAACTGGCCAGGATGGTCTTGGGGGCACCACTTGGAGACCTAACACCCACGGCCGCCCTGCCCCGGGTGCAGGCAGGCCTTTTAAAGGGGTCTGAACCATAAATGTTATTGCCCTATGTTTGGCGAACAGCCCCCAAGGCCGAATCTGGGGAAGGGGTGCCAATAGACTATGAATGACCCTGTTGCTCCTTCCTTATCTTCTAATTTTACATTCTGATAGACGTGGGAAAGTGGTCCTACCTTGCAAAAACAGGTGGTGTAGCTACATAACTGGTGCCGACTGGTTACTCCTCTGGTTCTAGTTTTCAAAGGTTTCCCCCTCCCTCCCCCCCTCTAGCCTTCAAGGTCTCAAGCTGGAGACTAAAGCAATAATTCTTTTGTTTTAAGCAAGCAGGGGTGAACAGTGGCCAAAGTTTCAGAACAGCAATTTTACCCTAGATGAATGTTCTTATGACCTTATTTCAACCATAACCTGTGACATTTCCCTAGTAAGATCACCCTTTGTTCTCTTGGACTATCTCCGCCTTCTCTGGTCTCCTCAGATCTCTATCTCCATCCACTGTCCTCACTTGCACTCTGTGGTCTCATTACTGAGGGAAGTCATCGAAGAGACTTCCTCTTGCACCACCAAGTCTCTTGCTCCACTTGCATTTGACCCTCATTTGCTGCTTTCTCTCCTGGTAGCAATGGGTGAGCTATCTGTGCGACCCCCTAGAGTCAATGCCTCCTCTTGTGCAGGGACCACCCCGTCAAGGAATTCATCTGGAAACCTCCCTTCCCTCTCCTGCTAAATTAACTTTCCCCTTTCCCTCAGCTCATTCCCCTGGGCACACAAAACATGTTACAATTTCCCCTTCCTTTAAACAAAACAAAATACCTCCCTCCCCCCCCCCACACACACACACAATGCCCAGGTTTAGTTAGGGACTCAGGAGGCTTTTGTGCAAGTGGTTTGTTCAGGAATTGCTCTTTGGCTGCAGGACCTGGAAGGAAGGGGAGAAGGCAGGGTTTCTTAATGTATTTCTGTTGTCTCGGCCTGGCCTTCCGGAGTGCTCTTGGGGGAGCACTGTCCTGAGTTCTACTCAACAGGAAGCATCCATCCGCTCTCACCCTCCACCCTTGGCCATCCGCCCTCACCCTCCACCCTTGGTTAGGAGCTGCCCCAGCTGAGGGACCTTAACTTCCAGGCACGACCAGTGGTCAAGGACAAGCCAATTTTATCAACAGTTTCAGGTCTGTAAGAAATAGGCTTGGCCAAGTTCTAGATTGTGATGAACTCTGTTACTTATAAGAAAGGTGACTCATTCTTCCAGTAACTGGACGCTGTCTGTAGAAGAGCAGGTGGTTTACCTCCTCCGGCCCTTGGCACTGATGCCTTAGGTCTGATTTTCCTGTGTGAAAGTGCCACACCCACTCACCAGGCTCCCCACCCCCGCTTTTTTTGCTCCTTGTGTTTAGCAAGTGAGGGGGTTATTGTTTCCGGAAAGGAAAATGAAACCGGCTGCATGGCAGGAAGAGAAGACGTGTGGGTGCGCCCAGCGGACTCTCCCACCGCCAGCCACCTCTCTCGGGCCCATCTCTGCTCAAAGGTCTCACGTGCCCATGGGCAGGCAGGACTGTTTTAAAATCCCTTCCAGAGGCTCACTTCTCACTCACCCACAGCCACGCCACCGGCTTTCACAGGCCCTGAAGGCAGAGTAAACCTGGCCCCTTTCCACCTTTCTATTTAGGAACATGGAGTTTTAGAATTCTGACCTTTATCACTCATATACAGTGCGTGTATATATATATATATATATATATATATATTTTTTTTTTCAGAAAGGAAGGGAGAGGGAGAGATAGAAACATCAATGATGAGAGAATCATTGATTGGCTGCCTCCTACACAGCCTCTATTGGGGATTGAGCCCACAACCCGAGCATGCGCCCTTGACCTGGAATTGAACAGTGATCTCTTGGTTCATAGGTCAATGCTCAACCACTGAGCCACACCGGCTGGACTGAACTTATCACTCCTTTCCCTCTTATTTTTCACAGTTTCCTTTATTTAAAAATGTTCAATTACAATTTCCATTGGATATTGCTGTGTATTAGTTTCAGATGTAACAGCAGGATGGTTAGAAAATCGTGTACTTTAGAGAGGGGTCCCCTTGATGTCTCCAACACCGACCTGGCCCCATCCATGGTTCTAACGATGTTATTGACCATGTTCCCTGTGCTGTAACCTGCACCTGTGTGTTCAGAATTTTGTCTCATGTGTTTACGTGTCTATCTTTCTCATTTCATTATAAACGTCGTTTCAAATTTTGTTTTCTTTATTTGAAAATGTAACGTAAGAGTCCAGTAAAATAAAATAAAACAGTGCGAAAGGATGCGTGGGGAAAGTAAATTTCACGCTGAGCCCTTTCCCCCAACCTGCAGTTCCTTCCACAGAGGTGATGGTCATCTCCAGTGTTTTAACTGTCCCTTCAGACACTCCACAAAGGAAGAAACAAAAGTGGAAAACAAAATTATGATAAGATGTTCAGTCTTCTTAGTCACTCCACAAAACAAATTCAAACAATGGGACACTATCCCTCTGATTCATAAAAATGAAAGAAAAAGAGATGGGCAAAGGTGTGGGGAATGGTCACTTTGAAGTTCGAATAGTACAGCCCTGTGACAGAGCAATCCGCGCCTCTTCCAGAGATAGCCGTGTTCACAAAACCACAGGTGCAGCACTGCAAGGTGTGTGATCAGAAACCACCCCTCCTGACTAAACCTGACAAGCTTTATAATGCTAGATGAGCCAGGCAGGAAAAGGCCGAATTAGGGACCTGGAAAGATGCCTATCATATCGGGGTAGGTAACCCACACAAACATATGGTCTGCACCTCCCTTCCTCCCTCCCTCCCTCCCTCCCTCCCTCCCTCCCTCCCTCCCTCCCTTCCTTCCTCTTTCTTAAAAATATATTACTGATTTTTCACAGAGTTTGAAGGGAGAGGGGTAGAGAATTAGAAACATCTATCAGCTGTCTCCTGCATACTCCCTACTGGGGATGTGCCCGAAACCAAGGTACATGCCCTTGACCGGAATCGAACCCAGAACCCTTCAGTTCGTAGGCCGAAGCTCTATCCACTGAGTCAAACCAGTTTCGGCATCAGCTTGCTTTCTCTAGATACATAGTGTGCAAAGGCATGTAGTGTACCTCCCAGTCCGGGTCCAGTTGGAGATGGGGAACACACCTGCCACCTCCTGCATGCCGCCTACTGGGGATCGAACCCACAATCCAGAATGTGTTCCGACTGGGAATCGAACCCGTGACCAAATCGTGGTTCATGGGGCAATGCTCAACCACTTAGCCACCCAAACTGGGCCTGTTGTGCACTTTTAAACATCTAGAAGGACTAGATGTTTCAAACAGAGATTTAAGTTTGTACAAAATAAACTGTACCCTCAAAACCCAAACCCTTCAGGGAAATTTTTAGAATGAGCCTTAGTTGGAGATGAATTATTTTTAGGATGATGCACTGTATTACAAAATTTTCTTTATATCTGAGTCTCCTTACACATCTGCTTTTTCAATTAGAAAATGAGCAAGTGTGAAAAACAATTGACAGAAGTTCAAGTTTTCCCTTGTTGAGTTCAGGATATTAAGAGAGGAAATAGCATTCCTTCACCAGGGGGTGGAGTCCTACTTGCTAGTTCTTCCTCCCACGGCACTAAAACTGTTATAATTAACCTAGTTATTAATAACAGGGAAGGAGAAAGAAATAACAGAGAAGGGGCAAATATTGTAGGTCTGTCTTCTGGGCAGCTGTCCCAGGAAGCTGCAGCTTTACACTCTCCGGAGACCACGGGTCTCTTCCCCACCGATGGCTGGGAGAGGGCTGGACGGGGGAGAATAGATGCATGCCCTGTAAAGTCCGGGTGACATAGGGGAGGCACTTGTTCATCAGTCACACCTGTGGACAGGGCATTGGCTAGAGTAGATTGGCCAGCGCAGGAAGATTTGGGATACTTAAGTTCCTGGGAAAAGGAATTCACTATCACTGGCTCTCACATTCCTGTTCTCAGTCACATGGCTCACAGCCATATGGACCCCATAATGGACTAATAGACCGCAACTAGCCCGATGCTGTACTAACATGGAACAGAAACTCTGTTTTGCTTTTAGCTCCACTGAAACTCAGCTATGCTTCTTCCAGAACTGGATCAAGGTAACCCAGGACTTTGGAATCCAAGGAATATAATTCCATGTACATAAAAATCTCTCACCCTCCCACGTGAGTCTCCAAAATTTCTTTTTCTTGTGATATTGTAAGGTCCCCACCCCCAACACTCAGTGGGGAAAGGAATACCGTACTTCCACCAATAACAGTACCACCTTGAACATTTAAAGTTGTTTCTTTTGATATTTAACTTCACATTTATATACAACATGCTTCTACTTCTATTCCTTATCTAACCCATTTTGTCACTTGTGTTAAGTTATTAATTGTTTTCAATTCTCTTATAGTTCTACTGTTTGTCAGTTACTAAGAGAAGTGCGTAAATACCTCATACTACGGAGAAACCAAGATGGCAGCATAGGTAAAAACCTAAACTGCTGCCTCGTACAACAATTTCAAAACGACAACTAAAAGACAAAATGGACATCATTCGGAACCACAGGAAAGCTGGCTGAGTGGAGGTTCTGCAACTAGAAGGAAAGAGAGGGGTACACCGAGAATCAGGGGAGCAGCAAAAGGCTGAGGTGTGGAGACACACATGTGGAGAGGATGGGTGGCTAGGTGCCTGGCTGGCTTTCTCTAGTGGGCTGCCCTGGGCCCCAGTTCTGGAGGCGAGACCCTGGGGACCCGGGCTCATATAGGGGGAATCTGGATTGTCAGGTGGAAACTCAGGTGAGCCACGAAAGGCAGAAGCCTGGGGGCGCAGAGGGGACTGACTGCTGAGTGTGCTGCTGGCTTTCTCTAGCTGGAGGAAACCAAAGCTCCCAACTGTGTTGAACCTCAGTTACAGGCGAGAATCTGGGAATCCAGATTCATTGGAGGAGAAACTGGACTGTCTGACAGCAAGTGAAACTCCAGGGCAGCTTTCTCTCAGAGGGCTTGCAGCTATTTCTGGGGGATGCTGAGACGCAGGGGCCTCATGGGGCAAGGCTGACAGGAAGCCAAGACTGTTTGCTCAGCCCTGAGACTCCACCCCATCCAAGCTGAGCACAGAGGCTTTTGCAATTTTGCAAGTCTTGTCTCATAAGGCTGTCTCCAGCACAGAAGTTCTCCCGGCATAGACACAACTGGTCCTCACAGCTAATTATCCTGGAGGTCAGTTCCTCCCAGTGAATACCAACAACAATCAATACTTGATTACAATGGGACTGTGCATGCAGTCCACAGGGGGTGCACCAGGGGTGTCTGCCTTGGTAGCTGGGAAGGCTGACCCACTGGGCCATATTGGATGTCTAGCCAACTTAGAGAAGCAGCAAAGATGCGGAGACAAAGAAACAGATCACAAACAAAAGAAATGGAGGAAACAAATGACTGGATATAGAGTTCAAAACCACAGCAATAAGGTTTTTCTGCAGTTTCCTAGAAAAGGCCAATGGATTTAGCAAGACCCTTGAGGATATGAGCGAGACCCTTGAGAATATGAAAAAAGGACCAATTAGAAATTAAACATACACTGACTGAAATAAAAAATGTTATACAGCGACCCAACAGCAGACTAGAGGATCCCAAGAATCAAGTCAAAGATTTGAAATACAAAGAAGCAAAAAACACTCAACTGGAAAAGCAAAAAGCAAAAAGAATTTAAAAATGTGAAGATAGTGTGGGAAGCCTCTGGGACAACTTCAAGCGTGCCAACATCTGAATTATGGGGTGCCAAAAGAAGAGAGAGAGCAGGATGCTGAGGGCCTATTTGAAGAAATAATGACTGAAAACTTCACCCACTTGGTGAAAGACAGACTTGCAGGTCCAGGAACCACAGAGAACCCCAAGCAAAAGGAATCCAAAGAGGACCACACCAAGACACATCATAATTAAAATGCCAAGAGCAAAAGACAAGGAGAGAATATTAAAAGCAGCAAGAGAAAAACAATTAATTACCCACAAGGGAGCACTCATACAATTATTAGCTGATTTCTCAACAGAAACGATGCAGGCCAGATGGGAGTGGCAAGAAATATTCAAAGTGATGAATAGCAAGAATCTACAAGCAAGATTACTCTACCCAACAAGGCTATCATTCATAATTGAAGGTCAGATAAGGAGCTTCACAAATAAGAAAAAGCTAAAGGAGTTCATCAGCACCAAACAAGTATTATATGAAATGCTGAAAGGTATTCTTTAAGAAGAGGAATAAGAAGAAAAAGGTAAAGATAAAAATTATGAACAACAAATACATGTCTATCAACAAGTGAATCTAAAAATTAAGTGAATTAAAAAAACTGATGACAGAATAAACTGGTAAATATAATAGAATCAGGGGCATAGAAAGAGAGTGGACTGACAATTCTCAGGGGGTAAAGGGTGTGGAGGTGTTGGGGGAGACTGGGCAAAAATCGTGCACCTATGGGTGAGGACAGTGGGATGGGTTGGGGCAGAGGGTGGGGTAGGAACCAGGTGGAGGGGAGCTCTAGGGGGAAAAAAAGGAGCAATTGTGGTGATCTAAACAATAAATATTTATTAAATTTTAAAAAATCTCATACTATAATTGTGGACTATTTCTCATTTTTTCTGATCATTTTTGCTTTATGTCTAATTTGTTTGACAAAATCTATATCCTATCTAATAAAAGAGTAATATGCTAATTTGACCATACCTTTGCTATGCTACCAGCCAAACGGGAGCAAGGCGCACGCAAGGCGAGGGGCAGCGGTGGGGGTCCCGATGGCCAGCCTGGACCCAGCAGGGGGTCCAGACCCATGCCAGCTCTCCAAGGCCCAGCCCTGGCAAACCTGGGGTGGCAGTGGGGTTCCCGTTGGCCGCCCCGGCTGGGTCAGCATCCGTGCTGCTGCCCCAAGGCCTGGCCACACCACATTAAAGCTTCTTTTATTATTAGCATCTTAAATTAATGTGATACATTTATTATAATTGATGAGCCTTTATCGACATATTATTAACAAAAGTAAAATCTGCAGTTTACATTAGGCTTCATCCTTTGTGTTGAACATCTTATGTCTTGACAAATGTACCATTAATATAGTATCAGACAGAACAGTTTCATTGCCCTAAAGATCACCTGTGGCCCACCTAATCGTCCCTCCCTGCTCTGAACCCCTGGCAGCCAGGAGGTGATCAGGCTGACAGGCAGAAGGGGTTAGGGGCAATCAGGAAGGCAGGCAGGCAAGCAGTTGGGAGCCAGCAGTCCTGGATTGTGAGAAGGATGTCCAACTACCCATTTAGGCCTGATCCTACCGGGATCAGGTCTAAATGGGCAGTCAGACATCCCTCGAGGGGTCCCAGATTGGAGAGGCTGCAGGCTGGGCTAAGGGACACCCCACCCCCATGCACAAATTTCATGTACTGGGCCTCTAGCATATATATAAAAGCTTAATCAACCCTCCAACTGCTCATCTGGTAGCTATGATGTACAATGACCAACTGGGGTTAGATGCTCTGTCTAGTAGAGGAGGGAGCCTGATTTCTCATGGAATCAGCTGTGGGTTAGATTGTTGCTGGGGCACTATTGGCCCTGAATCTGCTTTACGTGCAC
Organism: Antrozous pallidus; assembly: GCA_027563665.1. Classification (NCBI taxonomy): domain Eukaryota; kingdom Metazoa; phylum Chordata; class Mammalia; order Chiroptera; family Vespertilionidae; genus Antrozous; species Antrozous pallidus. The sequence continues at coordinate 9,928,033 of CM050508.1, forward strand.
CCTGGACCCAGAGAGGAGGGAGTTCAAATTGGGGGTGCATCACCAGAGAATCACCTTCTCACAATCCAGGACCCCTTGGGGGATGTCAGAGAGCCAGTTTCAGCCCAATCCCCACAGGTCAAACCAAAGACCCTACTGGGTCTGGCCTAAACAGGCAGTCAGACATCCCTCAAGGGGTCCCAGATTGGAGAGGGTGCAGGCTGGACTGAGGGACACCGCCCCCACCCCCCAGTGCATGAATTTCGTGCACTGTGACTCTAGTAAGCTATAAGAAGCACCTTGTAATTAAACTCCAAGATTATTAGCTCCTCTGGTTCAAACAGCCCCTCTTTTCAAATTGAGGGACATGATAAGTTACTTTCAAGGCCACATTCTTGTATCCACCTCCTCCCTGCTGTTTTTACAACTCAGTGATACTTTGTACCAAGGAGTCTTTAGTTAGTAGAAAGTTACTTTCCCTCCTCTCCCTAAAGCAAGCCTCTTTTGAACTTTTTATAACTTTTGCTCTAAGAATGTTTTACAGGCTTTGGAAAAATACTAGTAAGACCTCTCCCTAGGACATCTGCCTGGGGTTCTCCCTAGAACTCTACTAGCGGCTCTCAACCTGTGGGTTATGACCCACAGGTTTTAACCGCTGCTGTAGAGCCTAAGACAACTGGAAAACACAGATGCTTACATTACGCTGGATTAACAGTAGCAAAATTATAGTTATGAAGTAGCAATGAAATTAATTTTATGGTTTGGGGTCACCATAACATGAGAAATTGTACTAGAGGGTCATGGCATTAAAAATGTTGAGAACCACTGCTTCTGCCTGCCAGTCTGATCACCCTTAACCACTTCCCTGCCAGCCTGATTGATGCCTAATTGCCCTCCCATGCCAGCCTAGTCACCCCTGACTGCCCTCCCCTGCAGGCCTAGTCACCCCCAACTGCCCTACCCTGCAGGCCAGGTCTTCCCCCAACTACTCTCCCCTTCAGGTCTGGTCCTTCCCAACTGCCCTCCCCTAAGGACCTGCTTGCCCCTAACTGCCCTCCCCTGCCAGCCTGGTTGCCCGTAATTGCTCTCCTTTATTGGCCTAGTCCCTCCCAACTACCCTCCCCTGTAGGCCTGATCTCCCACAACTGCCCTCCCCTGCTGGCCATCTTGTGGTGGCCATCTTGTGTCCACATGGGGGCAGCCATCTTGTGTGTTGGAGTGATGGTCAATCTGCAAATTACTCTTTTTTAGATAGGAACTATACTTTTATTGATTTCAGAGAGGAAGGTAGAGAAAGATAGAAACACCGATGATGAGAGAGAATCGGTGACTGGCCAACCCCCACTGGAGATCAAACTGGGGCACGTGCCCTGACCGACCTGGAAGTCAGAGCGTGAGCCCCTGGCTCACAGGGCAGCACTCAGCCCCTGAGCCATGCTGGCTGGGCGGGCTCTCTTCTTTTATTTATTTTATTTTATTATTACTTTTTAACTTAAATTTTATCTTTTTTTGTTTTGTTTACAAAAGTAATCTGAACAAGTTTGTAAACTTTCAACAAATGATATGCTTAAGTAATGATTTTCTTTTTTTTTTTTTCAGTCTGTCATAATTTTAAAAAATTTAATAAATCTTTATTGTGCAGATTATTACAATTGTTCCTCTTCCCCCCACCCCCATATCTCCCCTCCACCCAGTTCCCACCCCCCCCGCTGCCCTTATCTCCCCCCTCCCCACACCAACCCGGGCTTTCTTCTTTTAATTGTGAATTATTTCACAGCCCATGTCACTGGCCAAACCCTCACAGTAATTATTAATATAATTGTGTTTAAAGCTAATATATTTTTTAGTTGTTTTATTTGAGGTGCCAGTTTACTTTTGTTCACTTCCTTGATTCCTTTACTTTAGGTGAATTAAGTGATTTTTTAAAAAAAAAAATCTATCTTACCTCTACTAGCTAGTTAATTATACATTCTTTTAGTTTTCTTTTAGTAATTGCTTTCAAATTGCACTTAATTAAATGATAATGCAGCCATATGTCTGTTAAAATAGCTTTATTGAGGTATAACTGATAAACAACAAATGGCACATATTTAAAGTTCATAATTTGATACTTTTTAACATATATATACATGTTTGTGAAACCACTACCTCAGTTAGGATAATTTGACCTCCAAAATATGCCTTACCCCCTTGTTGATCCTGCCTGCCTGTTCCTCTCCACTCCTGCTTCTTTTAGGCATTTAGTGCTGGAAAGTTTCCCTAAGTACTGCTTCCTTTTGATTTGTTTTGCTTTTATGTTAATTCAGCTCAGATTACTACTTACCTAATTTCCTTTTGCTTGCTTTCTTTTTGACTCATGGGTTATTTAGAAGTAAGATACCTCCCTAGGACATCTGCCTGAACTGTCTATGTATTGGGGATTTTCCAGACATTTTTCTGTTATCCAGGCCAATAACAAATTCCTGGGCCCATGACATCAGATATACTATTACTCAGAGTAGGAATTATAGTCAAGAACCATGGGTATTTTATTCCAGTGGTCATGGCCACAGTGAATTCCACCAGAGGGCAGCATTCAACATTTGAAAATTCTGTTCAAAAATTCTCTGATTCAGTTAAGCAGATGGGGCGAAGAGGGGGAGGGGGACGGGCAAGGCAGAAGCTGGTGAATGGACTCTGTTCAGGATTAGTCAGTGCTTAAAGGAAGTAGTGGTGAAGGAAGCTGAGATAAAATTCAGGGAGAAAGTTGACAAAAATTTTAATTCTTATTATGATCCATTACTCATTTACACATTTACATATACACAAATATGATGCTTTATGAACAAAGGGGTTGAATTTTATATTTCTTATTATTTTTGGCGTTTTCAAAATTGTCTGAGGTGTGTAAATCCTATATAATAAAAGGGTAATATGCAAATGGACCCTAAAGGTGGAATGACCAGTCACTATGACACGCACTGACCACCAGAGGGCAGATGCTCAACTCAGGAGCTGCCCACTGGTGGTCAGTGTGCTCCCATAGGGGGAGTTCCACTCAGCTACAAGCCAGGCTGACAGCTGCAAGAGCAGAGGCGGTGGCGGGAGCCTCTCCCACCTCCTTGGCAGCACTAAGGATGTCCGACTGCGGCGTAGGCCCGCTTCCCCTGGGGAGTGGGCCTAAGCCATCAGTTAGACATCCCCTGAGGGGTCCCAGGCTGCCAGAGGGATGTCTGACTGCTAGCTTAGGTCTGATCCCCTGGGGGGCGGGCTTAAGCCGGCAGGTGGACATCCTCCAGGGGGTCCCGGACTGTGAGAAGGTGCAGGCCAGGCTCACGGACATCCCCTCACCACCACTCCCCCCAAGTGCACCTATTTTAGTGTGTCAAGCGTCCAGTACTTTTATAATCAGAAAAAAACTTCAGTGATCAGCATTTTGAATGAGGCTGTTAAGATTTCATTATTTGATGTGAGTGGAAGAAGGACAGGAATCTGGACCAGGTTCCTAGTCAGAAATAGTGACTGTGTCTGGTTTGGCTGAAACACCCATTTGTGGGGTAGGCAGATGGAGGGAAGCTGAGGTCCAGGGAGGGTGAGGGAGATTCCCTCCTTATCCTGTAAGGGGCCAGAGAAGACAGATATACTGTAGTCAAAAGGCCTCAGACCCAAATGACAGATTTTTCTTTTTTAAACTGAGGCCATTTTGAAATAAATTTTGAACTGGCATGTTTGGTTAATAAATGCAAGCAATTTGGAGCAGTATAAAGATACTCAGGACAAACTCTTTGTTTTAATGATTTGACAATGAAAGGAATTTAGAACCCCCTAGGTTGGAGAGAGGAGGAATGTCTCTCTGCAGTTAACTTAAACCAATGGGCCTTGGTTTTTTCCAAAAACCTTCCCTTTCCTTCCCATAGGAAAAATACCTGAAATAGCGACTGAACTTTTATTCTGTCAAACATGTCTAAACAAGAAATGAATTGTGAAATATGGGAGTAGAGGTAAGAAAATCAAATCAATAAGTAAATCTTTAGTTCAATGAGAATACTTACAAAGTTTTTCTAATAGCTATGATTTTGTTTTCCAAATTGGAATAATTTATTCTAACAAAAGTACAAAGCATGGAAAAAGTGTGTTTGAACGATTTCAGAGTAGAGGAAGGTTCACACTCGCAGGTTGAGTGTTTAGCACCTTTGAACGGAGATGTTCAGAGTGTGGACACGCGGCGGCCCAGGTTCCGACCGAGGATCCGCATGCCTGGGTGTGCTGATCACAGAACAGCGGGTCACTGGGGTTTTCCTCTGCATGTTGAGAAGCTGCTCATGAAGTCACGGCTGGTGGTTAGGAGGTCGGAGCGAAAAGCTGAGGCAGAGGAGAGAGAGCCGGGCGATGAGGTCAGTCAGATGGACAGTCCGAAGGCACTGAGGATGCAGTCTTGTTTTCCCATCGCACGGTGCAGTTTCTGTCAGTAGAGCTGTCCCAGAAGCAAGAACTGGCCGTGTGTAGCCCTGCCCCGTTCTTCTGCATAATTATACGGGTCGCGATGTATCTGAATGGTTTTCCCAGCTTGGCGAGTTGGCTTAGAGTTTGTTCTGCTACGTTTGTGGTCCACTGGTTGACTCTGCTGTGCTGGTGGGCGTCGCCTCCGATGGCACTTTCTATGGCCTCTTTCACGACGCTGCTCACTTGGCCCACCACAAACGTAGTCTCTTCTGCACTCTGATAGTATTCCCTCTTCCCCGGCCCGTCGCCTCCGCCGGCGCCTAATAGCTATGATTTTTTAATTTAGGTTTCTGGTAGATATTTTAAATCAAGCTGGAGTCTCTTCTGATTGAGTTGCTGCTGAATACGACAATCCTCCCAGGCCAGGTGTCATTTGCGATGGGCACCCATTACCCCATTGTCTGTGGCACCTAAGAAGGCATTGGCTCTGGCATTGTCCGAGTTCAACCGGGACAACACCAGCTCACCCAGATCTCTTTCAGGGCACGTTCTTCCCTCTGAATTCAAATGCAAAGAGTGATACAAAAACAAGAAGAATGGAGTGACATGACTTCAATGGGGAAAAGAAAGCTGAAAAGGTGTCAGTTATTTCTACCCTCCACTTAAATCTTAAAAAATATACTTTATTGATTTTTTACAGAGAGGAAGGGAGAGGGATAGAGAGAAACATCGATGAGAGAGAAACATCAATCAGCTGCCTCCTGCACACCCCTCACTGGGGATGTGCCGGCAACCAATATATGTGCTATTGACTGGAATTGAATCTGGGACCTTTCAGTCTGTAAGCTGATGCTCTATTCACTGAACCAAACCGGTTTCGGCAAATCTTTATTGCCTTTTAATTTCTTCATCAGATACTTAACCTTTTGAAGTCTTTTCATTGTGACTTTTTTTTTGAAAGGATCTTTTTTTCTATCCTCATGAAAACATCTGTCAGGGCCAAGAAAATTAGATGAAATGAGTCATATGGGGTTTTTCAATATTGCATAAGTAGTAAAGATTGGGCAATTGTTAAGAATTAGCTTGAGTTATCATTGGCTGTTATGCATTTTTTCTCACTTTTCTTTTTCAAACCAAGGTTGTTTCTCTGGTTTCATCCTGGCTTAGAAGTTAGAATCGAGAGTTTTGGGTATGGTGCCTAGGAAACATTAAAAACAGGCATTTTGAATTCTCATCAAATAGCTTGTACATAATTTTGGGAACAGCCTGATGTCAAATGGAGAATAGCTATGGGGTCCTGACTGTGTGTGAGGAGAACTTGGAAAAAAGAGACATCCTCAGTTGGAGTAGTTAAGGGGAACTTCCTATAGGAAGTGGCCAGTGTTGTATGGATTCACTCTTTGGAGTTTCACATGGAAAGAGTATTCCAGTTGGAGACAACCAATACAAGGGGGACAGAGGAGAAAACATTGGGTGGAACAGCATGACGTTATCAGGAACCTAAAGCTGAACTGGAGTTGAGATGCTTTAGGAAAGAGCCTTGAGAAGATGTGGTCTGTCGTTTGGGACACATGGAGAACCTGCTGTATTGGAAGAAATATTCCTTGAATACACGGGATGTCACTTAAAGTTTCTAAAGGTTATTTATGAGATAATTTCAGGGAGTCATAACTTCCTCTCTGAGTGAAAGAGGCACTTAAACTTTCATTCTCTTTACTCTTCTGAAATGCATTTCTCCTCCATTGTTAGGGATCTTCATCTAATTTCTGCATTTTGTTGCCTGACTTGACTTTTACTTTTGGATGAATAGCAAACCTTTTTATGAGTCCATTGATGCCTAACAGCTTATTTCTTTCTAATATGGTTCCTCCTTAATTCTCAGGTCTCTTGAGCTGGTTGTGCTTTGGGCTCATTTGCTTTTTCTTAGTGATGGCTTCCTGAAGCTTCCCTCCCCCCTCAGGCTTGACCATTTTCACCCTTTTCATGCAAGGAAATCCTCCCAGGTCAAGTGTCCCTGGTGATGGGCAACCAATACCCCATTGTCTGTGGCACCTAAGAAGGCATTTGCTCTTGCATTGTCAGAGTCCAGCAGGGACAACACACCAGATCCAGAACACTAAGGCTGGGGTAGCTGAGCTACCAGAAAGGTCCCTATTTAGGGAATTGTCCATTTGTCGTAGTCAGCAGCAACTCAATCAGAAGCGTCTCCAACCTGATAAAAATATCTACCAGAAACCTAAATTAAAAAGTCACAGCTATTAGAAAAACTTTCTAAGTATTATCATTAAGCTAAAAAACATGGTAAAACTGTCTGCTATTGATCCTATTGTCCCACACTGTTCTGGAGGCCTCGCCAATTTAATAAGTTAGACCACTTAACAAGTTAATTTAACATGTCTATCTGGTGTGGTGAGGGCAGCTTACTTGTGAAGTAGGCCAGGTAAGGCCTCTTTAATTGCCCACGTCTGGGCCTGAAAAACCACACATAGGATTGTGGCTTGGAGCCAGATTCTCACCATCAGTCTTTGATATTTCAGAGCTCAAGGGAGAAACATGGGTGACCCCATCATGGACATGAATGGGTTAGACACTGAGGGGCTGTGTCAAGAACCAGGTAATTAGTCAGAGGTCATAAGCAGTATCACTCCAAATAAGATGATGATTAGACCTGTCTGGAGGATTGCACATAACCTCAAGCCCCAATGATTGTCAGGTGAGCAAAGAGGTTTGGTAGTCCCTCTGAGTCTACTTTAGAGATCCAGGAGGCCTTTTACCTAAGCCTAGTGATAGATTGTTTTACTTTGCCAGTCCCACTGGTCCAGATGTAACACCAATTGTTGGCAATCCACCTTGGCTCACAATAGGAAGTCAAGGGTTATGCAGGCATCCAACACTACTTGGGCCCAGAAACTGAGCATGATGTCTTGCACCTTCAAAGCTGAAGCAGGACCATGAATGACCTCAGCAAAGACACTGTGCACAACCCCTCCCAATGGAATGATCCTGAAAGTGGAAATACTTGCTTGGGGTTGGTAATGCCCCCAGCAATGTTCCCAAGTAACGGGGGTCCCCCTCGTTTTTGGAGTTCTCATCTTACTCGGTGTAGTGCGATATGATCAATGGATGGGTTTGTTCTGAATATTTGGACGTCTCTTATCAAAGCCCTGGATTGATGTGTTATATTGCTAGAAGGAAGGCAGGGGAAAGCCTGTATTCACTAAAGAAATAACACTCCAAAGGAGCACACACAGCACTGAAAGTGTAAGAAACATTGCTACCATGGGAGTCCATCAGCCAGAAGTCACTCCCAGAGGGCAGAGTCCTTGAATGGATTTACAAATCTGTGTATGGCAGGGGCTGGTATAGGGGAAGAGCAGGCCTTCACTCTTGAGGGTCAAAAGAGCCCCAAAGGTGTATCCTTTGTTCAGATGTTCCAGTTGCCCTGTCTCCCGACAGGAGCAAGTTGGCCCTTCAGAAAGCATTTGCTCTTGCATTGTTAGAGTCCAACTGTGGCAACACATTGGATCCAGATCAGTAAGGCTGGGGTAGCTGAGGTACCAGAAAGGTCCCTAGTTAGTATTCAGCCACAACTCAATCAGATGTTTATTTATAGGCATGGGTAGTGGGTGGCACATCCAGCAGTTTGTCCAATACAGGGCAGGGGCCGCATCCTGGGACTGGAAGTGAATGAATTTGGTGATGTACAAGTCACACAGCCTATGAGAGAGAGAGGTGAGAGTTAGGTCCCTTCCCACACCAACCTCACAGGTCCGAAGGTGCTCACATCCTCACAATTGGAGGGAAATCTCCCCATCAACTGTAGGTGGGCAATCTGACCTGAACCCTGAGCAAGAACTATACCTTTCACCCACCCTCCAGGGGAGTGAAACTTTATCATAGATTGATGGGGGGAAATGAAACATTTTGGTGGGCTAGCAATCTGAATCTGTGCCATGAACCTAATGCACATTCTTATTAGCCTATAGTCTAGCCACTGCCCCTTTAATTGTCTGGTCCTGCAAGACATGTTTACTCCCATTTCAGAGAGACCATAAACTATCCCCAGACAGAGTTATCAGTGCTGGTGTCAGGCCAGGCTTTTAGTTGTGGTCTCACTTGCAAAGGGGACTGGAAAAACCCTTATTTGGGAGACAAAGAACTGGAAAAATATAAATAGAAAAAGCTTCCTCCATGTTTTTGCTCAGAATTTGAGAAATCTCTGAGCCCACTGGTGTAATAAACAATGTAATTCCATTTCTCTGGGCGATGCTTGGTTTTTCTCTGGTCTTCTATAACAATATATTTGAATGAATGAATGTCCTGGCTAAAATCTTGAGAAAAAAAATTGAAACCCTAAATATTTAATGCACTCATTAAATATTTGAACTAAGAAATGAAGAGAGTATTTTCCCTTCTGTTTGGAGCTATTTTGACCCTCAAGAGTACAGGTCTTCTCCCCTGCCATACACAGATTTGGGGTTGGTAATGCCCCCAGCAATATTCCTGTGTAACCGGGGTCCCCCTCGTTTTTGGAGTTCTCATCTTACTCGGTGTAGTGCGATATGATCAATGGATGGGTTTGTTTTGAATATTTGGAAGTCTCTTATCAAAGCCCTGGATTGATGTGTTATATTGCTAGAAGGAAGGCAGGGGAAAGCCTGTATTCACTAAAGAAATAACACTCCAAAGGGGCACACACAGTACCGAGAGTGTAAGAAACATTGCTACCATGGGAGTCCATCAGCCAAATATGTGTTACATTGCTAGAAGGAAGGCAGGGGAAAATCCCTGTCATACACAGAGTCATTCAATTAATCTACCCTCTGGTTGTGACTTCCGGCTGGCAAAAATGATTCTTTCACTCCCATTTAGCTAAATTGAGCAATCCAGATCTCAAGGGAGAAACATAGACAATCCCGTCATGGACATGAATGGGTAAGACATTGAATTTATTAGGTCATAATCAGTGCACTCTAAATAAGAGTCATGTAAATGTGCTGACCAAACATGATTTGCTGAGCGTAAGTGGTGTGCGGAGCTGAATAAAAGTACCTTCCGGTTACTTAAGAGATTGTCCTCTGGAAACTGTGCTTCATTGAGTGAGTCACACCCTAAATAGCCAATGCCGATTGGAGTTAATGCCGATTGGCTACTTAAAGAATTTCAGCTGTCCTCTTCTTGAGTAGCGAGAGAAACACCCAGTAGTTCTCAACCACCTTTCTCGGCGAGAACACATCCAGAACCACCTTTCTCGGTGAGAACACATCCAGAAAGAACCATCTGTATTTGCCCATTGGTAAGATTTATTTGGGATTTTGGGAAGGAACCAATTTGTTTCTGGAATTGTCTAGGCTGGAGACTACTGGGACATCCAAATAATACTCTTCTTTGAACTGAATATATATAAATTGTTCACGTCTCTGGCGACCACCTGAGAGCTCATTTGGGTCCTTGCAGCTTCCCGGGTACAGATCCTGCTCCTGGCTCGGCCCTTTCCCCTCAGCTCTGCCTTTCTGTCGGGTGGCTGGATGTCTCCGCATATTCATGATCACAACTTACTAACGAGAAACAGCTTTAATTTTTGAGCTTCAAACACCCTACTTTCCTTAGTCCTGGTGATTAATTCTCTCTCTCTCTTTCCCCTACTATTTAAATAACTAACAAGATAAAAATCTCCAGAACAATGTTATGGAAAATGCAGGACAAGGAAGTCATGGGGAGCCTCCCTTACGGCTGGGCCAGGCGGGTTGTCTGAGGGTGCCACCAGCCTGCAGGCAGAGTGCTTGGCGGACCTGGCGAGCACAGGCTGATCGAGGGCTGGGCCTTGTACACTCCCAAGTGGGAACACGGTCAGGTTAGGTTTTCAAAACGAGTCTCTATTAATACTATTCATCTCAAAAGAAGATGCAAAATTTCCCTTTGAAAATCAAGTGACAGCGTGTCCCTTTGGAGGTACTGATCCACGGTGTTGAAGGAGCTGGAGTGCCATTTTCTGACTTCTCGGGGCCCCGCCCAGCCCTGTCTGTTTGTTGTTTTCATTCTACGCTTTTCTGCTACTTTTCATTTACCAACACAGCGTGGAGATTGTTCTGGGTCATAACGTTCTTCTTCTCTCTCTCTTTTTAATTTAAATTATTTCTTATTTAAAGTATTATGTATGTCTCTCTGGCCGGACTTTTGACTCTTTTCATAGTTCAGCTTTTGAACAGAAGCTCTTACATCTAATACATGAATGAATGAATGTTTGATGTATCATTTTTTCCTTAGGGTTAGCACTTTTTGTGTCCTCTTTAAGGGTCTGTCTACTCTAACATCATGAAGACATCATCTTAGTGTTTCTAATATAGTTAGGCTTCTGATCCACCCAGACTTGCATTTCTGCAGGTAGAAGATTCTCTCTCTCTCTCTTTTTAATGGCTATCTAATTAATCTGTCATCCTATATAATAAAAGTCTAATATGCAAATTGTCCCCTTGGGAATTCAAATTGACCAGGAGTTAGACTGCTTGCTATGATGTGCACTGATCACCAAGGAGTGGCATGGAACAAAGGAAGGCCCCAGCTGGCAGCTGAGAGAAGGAAGGCCCTGATCAGCCCTGAGCTGATCGCCGGCCAGGCCTAGGAACCTTACTCATGCACAAATTTCATGCACTTTATTATAAAGATTATTATAAAGATCACCATTTTCTTCATTTCATTGCAGTGTCTTCTTTATTTATTATCAGGTGATATTATATAAGTGACACTTTTGAAAAAAAGTAATAGACTTAATTTTTTAAAGAATAGTTTTAGCTTTACAGACAAATTGAGCCACAAGTAGAGGTCCCCTGTGCTCCTCTCCTCAAACTTTCTTCTATTATTAACATCTTGCAAGTGTGGTGCATTTGTTCAAACTGATGAGCCAGTTTTGACTCATTATTATTGTGAACTGAAGTCTATAGTTTACATTAGGTTCACTCTTTGTACTGTACAGTTATATTGCTTTTGCCAAATGAAAAATATCATATGTACATCATTACAGTGTTGTACAGAATAGTTTCACTGCTCTAAAAATTCCATGTTTCTAACATCTGGCAACCATTGATCTTTTTACTGTCTCTAGTTTTGCCTTTTCCAGAATGTCATAAAGTTGGAATCAGATGACATGTAGCCTTTTTATACTGGCTTCTTTCACTGAATGATATGTTTTTTATTTTTTAATCTTTATTGTTCAGATTTTTATAGATGTTCCTATTTTTCTCCCCATAGCTCCCCTCCACCTGTTTCCCACCCCAAACCAGACCTTCTCCTCCCTTCCACTGACCTGTCCATAGGCCTACACCCTTTGTCCAATCTCTTCCTGCACTCCCCACAACTTCTCCCCTCCCTCCCCCAGGAATTGTCAGTCTGCTCCCTTTCCATGTCTTTGATTCTATTACATTCACCAGTCTGTTCTGATCATCAGGTTTTTTATTCATTTGATTTTTAGGTTCACTTGTTGAAAGAAAAGGATTTGTTGTTACTTTGTTATTCATAATTTTTTATTTTTACCTTTTTCTTCTTCTTCCTCTTTTTAGAGAATACCTTTCAGCATTTCATATAATACTGGTTTGGTGGTGATGAACTCCTTTAGCTTTTTCTTGCCTGTGAAGCTTTTTATCTGACCTTTAATTCTAAATGATAGCTTTGCTGGGTAGAGTAATCTTGTTGCAGGTTCTTGCTATTCATCACTTTATATATTTCTTGCCACTCCCTTCTGACCTGCATAGTTTCCTTTGAGAAATCAGCTGACAGTAGTATGGGTACTCCCTTGTCGGTCACTAACTGTTTTTCTCTTCTGCTTGATTCTCTCTTTGTCTTTTGCCCTTGGCATTTTAATTATGATGTGTCTTGGTGTGGTCCTCCCTGGATCCACTAAGCCAAAGTGGACAATCCCATCATGGACATGAATGGGTAAGATATTGAATTTATTAGGTCATAATCAGTGCACTCTAAATAAGAGTCATGTAAATGTGCTGACTAAACATGATTTGCTGAGTGTAAGTGGTGTGCGGAGCTGAATAAAAGTACCTTCCGGTTACTTAAGAGATTGTCCTCTGGAAACTGTGCTTCATTGAGTGAGTCACACCCTAAATAGCCAATGCCGATTGGAGTTAATGCCGATTGGCTATTTAAAGAATTTCAGCTGTCCTCTTCTTGAGTAGCGAGAGAAACACCCAGTAGTTCTCAACCACCTTTCTCGGCGAGAACACATCCAGAACCACCTTTCTCGGCGAGAACACATCCAGAAAGAACCATCTGTATTTGCCCACTGGTAAGATTTATTAACCTTCAGGCCTCTATTTTACATGAGTTTTCTGTTGAATTAATCTTCAGACGCTGCTGATCCGCTGATCCACGTCTGCCAGGCTGGGTCTGGGTGTGGACTGGGGGATGGGCATACATTCTCGAGGGCGGCAGTCTTGGGGTTATTGGCCGGCCTTGCCGTTTGTCAGGTGATGGGCATTGAATTTGGCTTCCTCGTCTGTACACATGTCCAGTCATTAAAATAGCCGCCTCACAGAGACTGTGAACTCTAACAATGGCGGTGAGGATAGTGGAAGCTATTTGAAGCACTCTGTTTTATCTCCATTAATTCTGCTCAGGTAGGCATTCAAAGCTGGGGCCCGAAGTCTGGTCTTTTCTAAAACCTCTCCTGTCAGTGCTCAGGTCAGTGGAGTTGAGAGCCGTCAGTGCGTGTTAATATTTAGACAGCGATTAACCCGATTAACCCACTTGGGGTCGCAGCGACAAACAGACCTCGTCCGCCACTCACCAGATCCCTTGGCCAAGAAATTAGGAGATCAGGGGGGCTTGGCCTCGGGGCCTGGTGACCACGATGTTGCTGGGACAGGTGGACAGGTGAGTGACCACTGCAGCGTGGCTTCTGGACACCACGTTGCTGGGACTTGCTGAGTGCGGACGCCTCTGGGTCCCGCCAGGATCTCCACGTGTGTTTCTCTCTGAGCTACAACCACCCGCCCTGCTCCTCCTTCACTCTGGAAATCTCCAGTTCCTCTGCTACATTTCTCAGCTGTAAACTTAAGCAACAATGGTTGTGAGACTCGTGGAAGGCCTGTTTTATCTCCAGTAATTCTGCTCAGGTAGGCATTCAAAGCTGGGGCCTGAAGACTGGTGTGTTTTTTCAAACCTCTCCTGTTACTGCTCAGATCAGTGGAGTTGAGAACCGTCATTGTGTGTCAATATTTAGCTTGGGGTCTTAGAGACAAACAGACCTTGTTCTGTCACTCACTGGCTCCCTTGGCCAAATCTTTCCACCTCGCCAGGCCTCAGTTTCCTCATCCATAAAATGGGAACAAAAATAGCACCCACTTCTGAGGTGAAATGAGCCAGTTTAGGTGACTGTGTCCGGTGCGCACAATGTTTGGCAAATGTTAGCTGGTACCATTAGACCAGCTCCTTTTTCTTGGGTGACAGAGAACCCAAAGACCCTCTGCACTTTGTGCCATAGGCCACTCTGTCTTAGCTCAAGTTCATTGCTTTCCCAGCACATTGTGTATTTCAAATCCTAAGTGTGAAGTATGGTAGCAATCATCTCAGTTAGAAACTGCTGTTTGGGTTCTGTTCTTACTTGTTTGCTAAAACAATAGAAAGTTATTTTGATTTTCTGAACTTATGTGGGCTATCCTTTACTCCATGGATGATGGTTTGAATATCACATTGATTGTGATCTCACTGGTCATCGAAGCACATTCCTCTGGGAACCAGGACAGTCCAATTACCCTAAATTGTCTCAGTAGCTACAGATAGTGCATTCCTGTTGACTCAGTGGTCCCGGAATCTGGTCAGCACCATTATCCTAACTTGGCTTGGTGGTCCCAGATAATGTGTTTCTGTTGATTCAGTGATTCGTAGATACTTAAATAACTGACTTGCTCAATTTCGCTTCTGTAAAAATGCTTCTTGTGAAACAGGTTCCTCATTCCAGACCCAAAGATGTAATCAACACCTTTGTGATATTATGCTAATATGAGCCAGATGTGGCAAACTGTTTGGGGCTGCGAGGTCTGGAGCACTGAATGGCTCCCTCATATGCTGTTGGCTTTTAATAAATGACTCCATAATTCGACTTCTTGTGGCATCCTTTGTAAGATGGGGGTACACTACAACAAGTGTTGAGGGAAGGAGGGCTAGTATGTTATTGTGGAATAATCCTGTGTTTGGTCCAACGGGACTGAGTTTGAGTCTGTTATCAGATTGAGTCTCAGTTTCCGCATGCATAACATGGGAGAACAAGACCCTGCGTTGCTGTGAGAATTAGAGATAACGTGTGTAAAGGATGCAGCGTCTGAGTCCTGCATGATTGTCAGCGTTTCTGTTATAAAATATACAAGATGTGAAAACAAAAGGGCAGGAAACCATTAAGGAAATTCAAACAGGAAACAGAGACAGAAGAGTGGACAGAGGATGAAGAAAAGCTGGGAAGGGCCTGGGGCCTAGGGTCCTGGGGGACAGATCTCCATCCTCATTACCACCAGGCTCGAGGCTACCCTGGCACTGGTGACTCCCCTCCTGGGGCATGGCCAGGGTTGCAATAGTGTTGTTACCAGCCCCCCCCCCCCCATTTTTGTGCAGATCCCCCCGCACCCTCTCCCCGCCCCCCGCCACACACATTTCTACTAGCAGCCTGCTCTGACTCAAAGAGAGCCCCTGCCATCCCGTCTGAGGGGCTGCGTCATGGCTCAAATCTGAGCCGCTGCCCAGAGCGATGGAGGGATGATTCCTCTCCCTAGACCTCTTTCAAGGGAGAATGGCATTTCACTTCCTGTCTTTAAAAACGACAAATGCTGGCAGCATAAGTGCTTTTCAGTGAAGCATGCCCAAGATGCATGCTGACTACTGTCACCTTCTGCTTCTGAGTGGTTGGAAATTGGGCATCTGTCTCTTTAAATAAATAAGACACACTACTTGTGACTTATCTGTTCTCCTGTCTTATGAATCAAATTTTGTCCTCTAGTTCTTTCTGTTGAGAAAGTTTCTTTCCCCAACACCAGAGTCTGCCCTTCTGTCGCAGGGAGGTGTCTGCACTGTTCTCTGGTGGCTTTTCAAACGCCCTGCTGTGTTTGTAGTGAATTTTGTGTGTGCTGCAGAGACAGGAAGTCACTAGCAGAGCCGAAAGTGAAAGAAGAGTTACTGGAGGTGGCTCCATCCCCACCCTTTCCTTCCTGCTCTGTTTCATAGGGGGTCCCCCCACCCCCACCAGCCTTAGGGATTTGAGCGTGTGGAATTAGAAGATCAGGGGAGCTTGGCCTCGGGGCCTGGTGACCACGATGTTGCTGGGACAGGTGGACAGGTGAGTGACCACTGCAGAGTGGCTTCTGGACACCACGTTGCTGGGACTTGCTGAGTGCGGACGCCTCTGGGAACCGCCAGGATCTCCACGCGTGTTTCTCTCTGAGCTTCGGCCACCGGCCCTGCGCCTCCTTAGCTCTGGAAATCTCTGCTGCTCTCTCAGCTGGCGCCTCAGAACTTCCGTGGCCTCAAGCTTAGACAGTGTCTCTCTCCTGCTGCACAGACTTCATGTTTTGTCTCCTCTCTGTCTGGTGCTGGGGCAGAGGGCCGAGTGGATCCTTCTGTCACACCCCGATGTCCCGGGTCCTTGGTCTCAGGGGCCCACTGTCCCCTTCTCCCCGGACCCTATTCTAGGCTCTTTCTTGATTCTGGCTTCGCTCCTAAAAGACAGCTCTTGAAATCTTTTGACCTGTATCCCTGAATTGATCCGTGTCTTTGCAAAATGTGTCATTGCTTTGTGTGTGGGCACTATTTTTAAACTATGGGGCTGGGAGTAAATATTTTCTCTTTGTTTCTGCTCATTAAATGGGGTTAATATTAACACGCTATCAGGAGGTCGTGGTGAGCATTGTGAGTAAGAGGTGTTACCCGCTAGCGATAGTGGCTGGCTAGGTGTCCAACAAGTGATAGCAGTTATTATTACAGACTTATTACTTGTATTATTTTATTCATTCTGTTTCCCTTTGTGAAAAGCAAGCCCTTTGGGTAGTTTACATTCAGTGTATTTTGCCAGGTTCCACTTCCTAACCACTGCACAGTATTGAGTGGCGGACGGCTTTCCCAATTCTCTAGAAGGACTTGCCCTCCGACCCTTGACCTGATCCAACTTGCAAATCTTTGCCAATCTGATAAGGGTAGAGTGGGCATCTCTTTGCTTTCTTCTGCATTTCCCAGGCTACCGACACGTCTGAGCATCACAAATACGCTTTGGCTATTTGAGCACCTGGCCAGGGAACCCCGTGTTTGCATCCATGGTCTGTCTGCAGGGACTCTTTTTCTTGGCCACTCGCAGGAAACCTTTGTATGCTCCAGACAGTGCTGGGCCCGGGGCAGGTGCCAGGAACTGGGCATGAAAGATGCAGCCTCTGCCCTTGTGAAGCACAGAGCCTAGGACAGGGGCTGGTCACAGAACAGAGGGACAGGGCTGGCTGGGTGCTCAGGAGGAGCGAGGGTCAGGGACTCCCCCTGGGCCAGGATTTAGCACGAACAGAGTTGCATTCTGTTGTGATTTTACTCAGACTTTGTGTGCAGAATCCATGGTGTGAAGGACACGGGTCTTACCATGCACCTTTACCTAGGCCTCCTCGGGGACAAGGTGTGTCCTCACTTCATCCTAAGAGCAGTGAGATGGGTCTGCATCATCTGGAAGCTTATATTCCACAGGGGAGGAAAAATGAAGTTTCCAGAAAAGAGGTGGTTTTTTGTTTGTTTGTTTCTACTTTTAACATCAGCGAACATCTCAACTGACCGACAGCAAAAAGGCCGGTTAATGTGTGTTTTGTGCACTGTTACGTCTCCCAGGCTCCAGCCATGGTGAGGGTCCCAGGATTTGCGTCTTGGGTCAGGTTGGCGGGGTTTTCTAAGCCACTGAGGGTGGGATCTGGTGGCCGAGGGGCCCGTGGAGGTGACCCTGGTATTTGAGTGTCGATGGGAAAACCACGAGACTTAGCAGACCCTCTGTGAGCTGTGGTGAAGGTCCCCACTGTTTCCAGATCCCAACATCTCTCAGAAGTGCTCAGTCAATATTTATTGAGTGAAAACATCGAAGTTACACTTTTTATTTTTTTAAATATATTTTTATTGGTTTCAGAGAGGGGAGAGGGAGAGAGAGATAGAAACAACAATGATGAGAGAGAATCGTTGGTTAGCTGCCCTCTGAACACTGATGATCAAGCCCACAATCCAGGCACAGGACTTGACTAGGAATGACCCCTGATCTTCTAGGCAAAACGTAAACCTTAGTAAATGTGGGGGCATGAAAAGAAAGCAATCTTAGTCATCATTTAGTACACCTAATTTTACAATATGATAATGAGCTCCTCCCTAAAACACCCAAACTTACATAGCTAATAATTTATTGGTTCTACAAGCCTTATTTTGCAATTGTGGGAGGTGCTAATCAGTTAAAAGAGGAAGTAAAGCCTCTTCACTCTCCATTCTCCTCAAACTCTTGCCTTGGCCAAGATCAGCGGAGGGAAAGCCTCGGAGAGCGAGCAGCGGGGAGGGTCCTGGGCCTTGGAGAAGCAGCTGGAGGGTCCCCGGATTTGCCTTTGCTAAGGTCAGTTGGGCCTCTGGGAGCAAGGCCTTTGGTTCTAGGGTTTTCTAGACTGCAGAGGGTGGGCGCCGGTGGCCGAGGGCTCTGGCAACGAGCCTTGTGCTTGAGCCTAGAGCCTGCGGGCCGGCAGATCGCACACCTCAGGCCTTTCTAGCGAAGGTGGATGCATGCTTAGGCTTTTGTTTTCTGCAATGCTCCAAGTTCAGTGATCCTTATGCAGGTGAAACTTGTCAAAGAATAGAAAGCAAAAGTGAAATCTCAAACAACTTTGCTGCCACAGCACGTACCTACCCACATAGATGCCCACGGCCATGAATACACACATATAAACACACATGCACACAGTCCTAGTAATCCAATCATTTTTTGGAGAAAATTAAAAATTACAGAGAAAATTATTGACAAAATTTGAGGCTGTACTTATGGGGTTAGGCCTTTGTAGGTGACTGTGGGGACTCCATTCAGTTTGAAAACGACAGGGTTTGTTGAGGCGTGAGCTCCCTCACGGGGCTGTGTGAAAGCGCTGGCTCAGGGCCTGCCGGGGACAGGCGTTGTGCGCAGAGTGGACACCTGGCAGGTCCTGGGGGAGTCCCCACTTCGCGGTGGCCATCCCGGATGGGAGGAGCAGCCACACCATCGCCACGGGCTGGGCCGGGGAGCCCGTTTCTAAGTGGAGCTTGAAATGAGATGCAGTTTTTTGTCTCAGACAACGACCACAAGTTTTGGGTTTCTTGCCCCCAGGTATCCATATCCCTAGAGGATCTGGGATGCCGCTAGAATGTTGCGAGGAGGGTTGTTTGTGATCGGGGAGGTTTGTTTGTAGTTGAATCGTGGCCGTGTTGAGGCCTAAATTTAGGCTCCAGCACCTACTGGTTTGTAAGGTTCTGACCTCTCTGCTACAGTGAAGTTAAGAATTCCTGTTTTTTTGTGCTTTGGGGTAATTTTCTGGTCTTTTAAAAAATTTTAACATTTAAAATATAATTATACTAGAGGCCTGATGCACGAATTTGTGCACAGGTGGGGTCCCTCGGCCTGGCTGGCGATTGAGGCCTATCAGGCAGGAGGGCAGGTGGCTGGCTGTCTCTGCTCCCATTTGGGTGGGAGAGACAATTGGGGTGGGGCTGGTCGGGGTAAAGGTATCAGGGAGTTGGGAGAGGAGTTTGCTACAGCCCAGATGGGGCCAGTTGGAAGCCACAGTGCATGCCACAGTGACCAGTGGAGCTCCCAGCACATGCTGGCTGCCTGACCCCACTCAACTCTTCCCCCAACTCCAGCCATGGCCGCCTGGGCTCCATCCCCACTCCTGATTGGCTGGTGGGCATGGCTGGTGAGTGTAGGGAAGGTATGGTCAATTTGCATACTACTCTTTTATTAGATAGGATGGATGATATGTCATAAACATATATCTCAAACAAACCTTTATTTATCCTTATATTGTTTTTAAGCATAATTTTCTTATAAAAATATTAAATATACTCCTACTTATGTAATACAAACAATTTACATAAATTTATTACTGAAAGCCAACGAAAATCTCCTGGAGGTGTTTTCACCCCCTTCTCTCTCTTCTGCCTTGTATACATTATATGCACATGCACACATCATATATGTGTGTTTATATTATGCATGCATATGTGAATAAAATTGAGAGGGGTAATCAAATGTGAGCAAAGAATTGCTTTTACATGGTGAATTTCTAAATGATTTTTATTTTTTCATACTTGTCTCGCTCTCTCTAAGGAACAAGTGTTACTTTGACTATTTTAGGATCAGAAAAATACAATGAGGAATGTTTTTTAAAAAGTTAATCAGTCCAGTGGTGTTGTTCAGTGATTGAGCGTTGACCTGTGAACCAGGAGGTCACGGTTCAATCCCGGTCAGAGCACACGCCTGGGTTGTGGGTTCGATCTCCAGTGTGGGACATGCAGGAGGCAGCCAGTCCATAATTTCCTCTCATCATTGATGTTTCTCTCTCCCTCTCCCTTCCTTTCTGAAATCAATAAAATATATTTTAAAAAATATTAGTCTAACCACGTTTCTAGCTCATGAGTTTGTCCAGTAAATATAGGTCCCGGGGTCCCTATAGTTAGAACCCAGTGCCAGCTGCAGCCTGTGATTAATGGCTTGAAATCTTGCGCAGGCGATTGCTTTTCAGGCACTGTGACTAGAAAACTAGGTGACCCAAACAAACAAACCAACAAACAAACCAACAGAAGGATTGTCAGTCATACCAGGGAGTGCTGGGAACCCTGAGCCAGGAAAGAAACCTCACTAGCATTTTACTAAGTGGCCATTTTGATACGATGCAAAAATCACTTAGGAAACATTGCCATGTTATTGCACAGACAGTCAGATGAGCGACATGAGCTGACCACAGAGGACCGGAACCCAGCCCCAATCATGTTCTAACTAAACTCATGTTCTAACTGCGGGGACCCCGGGACCTGCGTTTACAGGACAGTCTCCTGGGCTAGAATCTTTGTTAGATTAATATTTTAAAACATATATATTTTTTATTTATTTCAGAGAGGAAGGGACAGGGAGAGAAAAAGAAAAACATCAATTAGGAGACAGAATCATTGGCCTTGAATTGTAATATACATACAGGGTGGGTGGGCAGAGTAGGTTTACAGTTGTGAGTACGTGAAACACAGAGTTTATTTCTTGAATTATTACTTAATTATTGTATTGTAATTAATCATTATTATTACTAACCCACTTTTGCACACCCCTGTATATATCTACTGTCAGAAAACACTTTTGAACAAAAGCTTTAAAAAGGTTTATTTCTTTAGACTCTAATACTATTTCTGGGCAATTATTCTAAGAGGATAATCAGAGGTGTACATAGGGCTTTGCATTTTAAGATCATCCTAAATGTAACCAGAGACTGGTTGCATAAATTATGGCCTATGCATTTGATTAGCTGCTTTACAGATTTTAAAATTCATATTGCAGGAGGAAAAAATGAAGACGTCAAGATGTACTTACAATATTATCAATGGAATATGGTGTGTTCAATTGTGAGGGGAAATATATAGACATAAAATATTTGGAATGAAAGAGTAAATTATTATTAGATGTTTATCTTAGGATGATGGAATCAGGTAATTTTAATTTTTCTTTTTATCTTTTCTCTATTTTGTCAAATGAATACAATAAGGATTGTTATCATCAGAAAAAATAATTTTTGGAGGGGGAAAAAAGAAGATTCTGCTTGCATTAGACTCTTTGATTTTATTCTGTAAAATAAGATTTTAACACTGGTTAGAAATGATATAAAATTTTAAAGACTCTGAAACCAATGGTATCCAACAGGGCTGGAGTATATGAATACAAATGGGTCTTTAAATAGAGATTTTAATTTAGAGGTCTGTACATTTATAATGCACATGGTAAAAATTTGAAATGGGAAGAAGTATTTCACTTCCTGGGTCACCGGTAGGCCTTCCCCACACTCACCCAGGCCTCTATTTCTTCTCCTCCGAGGCAGCCACTGAGTAGCCTCCTGCGTGTTTTGTTCAAACATCTGTGGATTCCGAAATCGATGCACCACTTATAACACCTCACATAGATCACACATACCCAGCCATGTGCCCTTTCCATACTTTTTAATAGTTGAATAGAGTAGCATTGGATATGGCTAAAAGCTCATTCAACTCGTCTGATTTTCATTAAACAGTTGTTTCTGCTCCTTTGTTATTTTAAGCAGTGCTGCCATGAATAACCTTTGCGTGCATTTAGTACACTGATGTTTAAGCTAATGTAGG
The DNA here is from genome assembly GCA_027563665.1 of Antrozous pallidus. Lineage (NCBI taxonomy): Eukaryota > Metazoa > Chordata > Mammalia > Chiroptera > Vespertilionidae > Antrozous > Antrozous pallidus. The sequence goes on from CM050508.1 coordinate 9,949,810, forward strand.
GGAAGAGGCCTGCCAGTTAAATTGTGGGTCAAAAGAACTGTGCATCTTACATTTTGCCAGATATGGCCAAATTACCCACCTACCTGTTTTTTTGTTCAAAGTGGTCTTTTGTCATTTCAATTTGCTTAAAAAAATTGATTGTGCATGAGGTTGAACATCTTTTCAAATGTAAAAACGCCATTAGTTATAAAAATAATAAAGCCACTGGTGCTTACTTTTTTTCTCTGTCTGCTTATGATCTTTACCCATTTAGGCATTGGATGGACGATCTTTCTCTTTTTTCCTTAAACTGACTTATAGGAGCCTTATTTATTTATTTCTTTTTAAAAAAAAAAAGTTAAAATTTTTTTATTTTTTTGCACCCTTTTCTTTTCTTTTTTCCTCTCATTTTTCTTCTCCTTTCCTCATTTTAGTTTTTCTCTTTCTTCCCCCATTTTTTCCTTTTTAAAAATAGTTCTTTATTATTGAAAGTATTACATAGGTCCCCCTTTTCCCCCCATTGACCCTCTCCAGCCTCTCCCCCTCTCCCCGCTACCTCAGTCCTCACTGCCCCATTGTCTATGTCCAGGCAGGAGTCCTATTAAAAAAAATAATTAGTCCCTTTTCTATTACATATTACTGCCCATTTTTCCCAGTGCAAGATTTATTTATTTTTTTAATTTTTGTGGTCCCCTCCCCTCCCCCCAGAATATTTAAGTTTTTACTTAAATACATTTTATTCATCTTTCTTTGATGGCTTTGGGGTTTTCTGTTCTACTTAGAGAGGTTCTTCACTACTGGAAGATTATTTTTAAAAATTCTCCCACGTCTTGTATCTTAGTATTTTAATTTTAAGGATTTAATCTTTGATCCCTCTGCAGTTTATTCTGGTGTAAGTAGTTCAGTTTAGGATTCCTTGCAGCCTGGCCCAGAAGTCTACCCGTTTGTTCCAACACCGCGTGTTTAAAAAGACACCGAAATGTGAAGAGCCTTTGTCGGTGGGTTTGATCTGGCCGTTTTTCATTGCTAACGTCTAAGTAACATGTTAATTTCTAATGTCATGGTTAACGTCCTGTGGTCAGAGGACACGGGCCGCACGGTCCCCGCTGTTTGGGACACCTGCTGGAGTTTCCCGTGGGCGGGTGGGAATGGGGGTGTTCCCCCCGGAGGACAGGCCGGTTGGGGTTGTCAGCGGCGGCCCCTGTGCCTGTAGTTTCTGTCCTCAGCCCCTGGATTTTCAGCCTCTGACAGAGAAAAGTAAGTTCTCTGGGTTCTCTGGAGTTCTTCTTCAAGGCCCGGTCCTTCTAGTTTTTTTGTTTTCTTGTAGGAACACGCATGTGATTGTGTCACTCCTCCGTGATCTTATTTCCATGCTTGGGCTTCTCTCTCCTCGGGCGCCCCCAAAGCCCCCGTCCCTGCCCTCCTCCACACACTCCGCTCCCCTCTCCTCCGCACAAGAGCACACCCAGGCTGGTGTTTTAAGTTTAATTTCGTTTACGCAGAAGACACCTGCATACTTTCTCCTTTTACCCTGTGACGGGGAAAGGCACATTCCTGTTCCCCACTCCTTCGCCCCGCATTGTCGCTGTCCCCTCCCTCTCCAGGAGGAGCAGCTTGGTGAGTGTGGCACGCTGCCTCCGGACCTTGCCTTGACCCATGTGTCGGTAGTCACTGAGAATCTGATTGTATTGCGTGGAGTGTTTTTAAAAAGCAGGCGAAGGATTTTTTTGTTATATTGCAACTTGCTCTGTTTTTCCTCACTGTCACCATATCAGCATATTTCGAATCTCCGTCCCTTTGCAGTTCGCAGGATGGGAGGCACTTTTTTAGCCTCTGCACGACGTTGTGTGGCATGACTACGCCTCAGTTCGCTTAATGTCTCTTCATGGGAGGGCGTGCGGGGTGCTCCGAGGTGTTCCAGGTTTCCCATCATGCTGTGATGAGACGCAAGGGACATACCCTGGTGAGCACCCATGGGTGTTTCTATAGAGTGTGATTTAGGGAATGAGCTTGCTGGTTTGTCTCTTTATGTGTCCAGCAGTTTTGTCTGTTGCACTTTGAGTATCTCCTGTGAGGTGCTGGCCCCTCATTTAAGATCTCTTTCGAACAAAGATGTTTTCGTGATAATCGATGGCTTTGGCTGTGACAGATCGCAGCCCAGCAAAGTGTGTCTTCTGAGACACTATCTGTTCAGTTTCTTGACTCAAGAAGACTTATCTAAACAATGACATCAGCTCTACATTAAAAGGAAGGGAAAAGGTTTTGCCCCATAATTCTAATTCTAAGAGAGAATTAATCAGAGATAGGCACAGGGCATATGCAAAAGCCTCTCAAAGCAATTTTATTTTTATTTTTTTTATTGATTTTTCACAGAGAGGAAGGGAGAGGGATAGAAAGTCAGAAACATCGATCAGCTGCCTCTTGCACATCTCCTGCTGGGGATGTGCCCGCAGCCACGGTACATGCCCTTGACCGGAATCAAACCTGGGACCTTTCAGTCCGCAGGCCGATGCTCTGTCCACTGAGTCAAACCGGTTTTGGCAGCAATTCGATTTTTTAACAGCAAAAAAATAGAAAAATGCTTAAAATAAACTGATATATCCATGTGCTGAAAAATCTAGAAACATTAAAAATATGGCAAAGAAGGATATTTAGTGTAGGAATAAATGTTTATTTTAAACTAGAGGCCTGGTGCATGAAATTTGTGCACTGGGTGGTGTGTGTCCCTCAGCCCAGCCTGCAACCTCTCCAATCTGGGACTCTTTGAGGGATGTCTTACTGCCTGTATAGGCCTGATCCTACTGAGATTGGGCCTAAATGGGCAGTTGGACATCCCTCTCACAATCCAGGACTGCTGGTTCTCAACTGCTCACCTGCCTACCTTTCTGATTGTCCCTAACCGCTTCTGCCTGCCAGCCTGATTACCCTCTAACACTCCCCTGCCATCCTGATTGATGCCTAACTGCTCCCCTGCCAACCTGATTGATGCCTAACTGCTCCCCTGACAGCCTGTTTGCCCCTAACTGCTCTCCCTTGCATTCCTGATCACCCCTAACTGCCCTCCCTTGCAGGCTTAGTCCCCCTCAACTGCCCTTCCCTGCAGGCCTGGTTATCCCCAACTTCCTTCCTCTGCTGGCCTGGTCACCCTTAACTGCCCTCCCCTGCAGGCTTGATCACCCCCACCTGCCCTCCCTTGCAGGCCTGGTCCCTCCCAACTGCTCTCCCTGCTTGCCATCTTGTGGTGACATCTTGTGTCCACATGGGGGTAGGATCTTTAACCACATGGGGCAGCCATCTTGTGTGTTGGAGTGCTGGTCAATCTGCATATTACTTTTTTATTAGGTAGGATAGAGGCCTGGTGCATAGGTAGGGGCCAGCTGAAGGGTTCCCTGATCAGGGTGGGGGTTCCTTTGGGGTGTGGAGCAGCCTGAATGAGGGGCCTGTAGTGGTTTGCAGGCTGGCCACACCCTCTGGCAACCCAAGCAGAGGCCCTGATATCTGGGATTAATTTATGTTCTACAATTGAAACTTTGTAGCCTGGAGCAGAGCCAAGCCTCCTTCTCATTCTGTGGTGGCAGCCATTTCTGTTGGGATTTATTTATCTTCTATAATTGAAACTTTGTAGACTTGAGTGGAGACCTGGGTCTGCCAGGATGTGTGGAAAGCTTGGCTTTCTCCATTGCTGGGGAAACCCAAGCCTCCCTCCTGCTCGATCTCTGGCTGCAGCCATATTGGTTGGAGTTAATATGCATATTCACTCCTGATTGGCTAGTGGGCAGGGCTTGTGAGTGGAGTGGAGTGATGGTTAATTTGCATATTACTCTTTCATTAGATAGTATGTTAAGTGTGTGGGGGGAGGGGACGTGTATACACCTGCATATGCATCTTGATCCTAATTTTTGTATAAATGTGTGTGTGTGTATGTGTGTGTGCGTGTGTTGTATGTAATGATAACTGGGACCATGTTATAACTCATTTTAAAATTTCACCAATAACCCCACTGGTTTTATAAGTGCAGACAGGAAGGTGGTTTTTAAAAGGCTCAAAGTCTTCTTGGTCAATTAAAAAAATGTAAAGCTTACTGTTAAGATCATCAAAGGAGGAATGTATGAGGCTAAAGTGGTTCTGGATTATAAATTTATTAGCTCATCTGGATACCAGATGGGCTGTGCCCCCAAATAGTGCCAGCCCCCAAAGATGGGAGCCTAAAGTTTTAAGGGGCTCCAGGTGGGCAGAGAATTCTCTGTGCAGATCTGGGTCCTGGGAAGGTCTGCAGGGGAGAGGTGACAAGTGGAATATGGTCTAAGCAAAAAGGAATGTCTGTTGTGAAGTGGCCTAAAGGTCAGTTTCCAGGGGAGGGGGAATTGATTCAATTATTTAGTCAGACCTAACACCTTAATGTGCAAATCAAAAGTATTTCTATTTTAGTATCATATGTACAGAATATATGGATCCCGGTTCACTACCTCTGCTTCATACCTCTGAGTATAATCAGGATTTGCATTTTCACTCAAGAATGTTAGTAAAACACAGGGAGCTTAAAGAGCCGGGCACCATCTGCTTTGCTTTAGGGAAAGAAAGGGGTCCAAATGGGTCAAGGTTATTTGAGGTTAAGGAGAGTGCCAAAGGCACAGAGTCTGTGGGATTGAGGGGATGACGGAGCCAGGTGGGAAGTTCAAGATTTCCTAGTCCAAGGTTCTCACACAGTTGCTCTCCACACACCTCTGACAGCAAGGGAGAGCCTGAGTGAGACTTCAACAAAGCCTTCTTCTACTCTGCAGAGAGCTGGAAAACTACGGCTTCCAAGCGAATTTCTACATTTGTTGTTCCTACTGCACCTTGATCCCAGCTCTTCTGACCATTGGCTAGTTTATAGATCGACCACTCCAAACAGTAAGTTACTTGAGAGCAGGAGTTACCTGTGTTTTTTTTCTTTCCTGTACCCCCAGCAAAATGTCTGGCATGTATTGCAAATGATGTCATAGCATTTGACGAGGGAACCAACCAGTTATTGGCTTTTTCCTTCCTCATCATAATGTTGTTATGTTTACCTAGGTGACAGCTACATTTGACTAACACGGACAAGCATGAGTTTCAGCAGTTGTCTGTATGAAATTGGGGAAGCACTGAATAGTGATGAGGTGGCCTCACTCAAGTTCCTGAGCCTGGACTATATCCCACCAAGGAGGCAGGAGCCCATCAAGGATGCCTTGATGTTCTTTGAGAAACTCCAGGAGAAGAGAATGCTGGAGGAAGGCAACTTGTCCTTCCTGAAGGAGCTGCTATTCCGAATCGACAGGTTGGATCTGTTGGAAAATTGCCTGAAAACCAGCAAGGAGGAGATCCAGAAGGAGCTTCAGATCCCGGGCCGGGCTCAGATCTCTGCATACAGGTGGGAACCATCTCTGCAGCCTCAGCATGGGAAGGGGAGGGGAGTGGACACATCTCTGTGGGAGGGTTAATGGCAAGTTGTTGATGTAGAATGACTTTGGAGGCTCTGAGAAGATATCCTACCAGGGCAAGATGAAGAAAGGCAGAGACCTGATGTAGAATTCAGGAAGGGGAAAAAATGTTCAAACCATAAAATAAAAATGTAAAGTGAAACATAACCTGCAAGAATGCTGCCATTAAAATAGACTTTTTCTAAGTGTTCTGATTCTCTTTCTGATGTGTGTCTGTTGTCTTGGTGTCTCTGTTTTCCTGATGCCCACATTGTGTCCTTACTTTGTCTATCTATTTATATAAAAGCCTAAGCAACTGGTTGACAGGTTGCTATGATGTGCACTGACCACCAGAGGGCAGATGCTCAATGCAGGAGCTGCCCCCTGATGGTCAGTGCACTCCCATGCTGGGCTCATGGCTGGTGAGCCTAATGCACAATGGGATTGGGATGAGTGGGAGCAGTGCAGCTCCAGGCCAAGGCTTGGGCTCCTCCCTGGCCATCTGCCAGGAGCCCATCCATCAGGCTATGCTGAGGCACCCCACTGGTGCACGAATCCATGCTCCGGGCCTCTAGTTTTGGATAAAGCATCACTACTTTTTATCCTGAAATCCCCCTCCCACTTGCTTGTGGGTGACTATGGAAATTGTCGATGGAGAATTTCCCACACTAGCATTATAGAATCCTCCAATGAGGGACACGCTGCCAGGTGTTCCAAATGGGCCAGGCCGGAGCCCTGAGAGGCTGCTTAGCCCCCGGGAGGCCTGCTGCTGCTGAGAGAATGACCCTGACTGGGGTGTCAGTCCTGCCAAGGCCTTGCAGCTCAGCCCTTCCCCACCCAGAGTTGGTACCTAGGGTGATAACAAGTACTGCCATTTATCTTTGTGATTCTCAAGACTTTAAAAATAGAGACGTTTTATCTACTTCTCCCTTTCAACAATCCCCTGTTCTCGGTAGCCTTTGTCATGAAGAATCATCAGTCTAACCTCTCTCTCCATTCTTCCTTCTGTGTCTGTTGTCTGAATCTCCCTCTTCCTTTAAGGACCCAGTCATTGAATTAGTCACTTGAATCCACTATGACCTCATTTTAATGGAAAGGTCGCACTGATGTCTTCTGGGTGAACATGAGTTGAGAAGGAGGATACTATTCAATACTGGGAACTTTGGTTTCATAGGATTGTGAAGTTCTTTAAAAGAATTTTTAAATTAGGCACCAATTAATCCTCAAAAACAACATCCCCCAAAAGAGGAGGCCTGGAAGGTCTCAGCTTGTGCCCACTGTCTTGGTCTTCTGGAGGCAAATGCCAGTTCCCAACATGGCCTCTCCCATAGGGCCAGGGGTCCCTGCCAGGGGCAGGACCGTCTGTTAAAATATGCAAATGTTAGTTTGGGGGTGGGGGTAGGGCCAGCACAAGTACAAGCTATTGGTTCTTCATTGTTTATCATTAGCCAGTAAATAAGAAATACATGTGTCATCGCTTTCCATTTATAAGAAAACACTAGATATTTAAACTGTCAAAGTAGAACTGCTACCTAAAAACAGGTGTCTTATAAACTGTCCAGGTTTATTTGTAGACAATGACGGTACAAGAAAGCCAGTCGGGTTCAGCATGAGGAAGGTGAAGGGAAGCACACCAGGCAGTAAAGCTGAGAGGGGCTGTAGACTGGACCCAGTCTTCATCAAAGTGAGAAAGCTTCAGCGAAATACTTCCCCGGCAGAGGCCACATGAGAAGAAGGATGAAGCAGATGACAATACGGAGTAACCTCCGTTTCTGCACTATTTTCATTTTCAGAATTTTCATTTTCTAATTTCACTTTGAAGTGAACGTGTTTTTGCATTAAAATTGTTTCCTTTACAACATAATCACGAACGTTTGCTGAATTATAAAACATTCCCTTGCTCACTGAACAAGCATATCCCCAAATCCCGTCATAGGTTAGGAGACAATAATGCCGTGTATCGAGCACTTAGTGCGGTTGCCAAAAACTGGGTTGAGGACTGCAGGTAAACTTATTCATTGACCCCCAGAACAGTCCAACGACTAGACACAGGAGCATCTGCGGCCCACAACGAAGACAAGCGTGTGTAACGTGTCTGAAGTCACACAGCTCGTAAGTGGTGGGACCAAGGTTCCAACATCCTTAGTCTGGGCCTGCTGCATTTAAACACTGTCCCCCACAACCCTCTGAGCTCATGGAAGCAAACAGGGCCTGGGCCCTTCCCTCGGGGCATTTGGAGAGCTTGATGAAAAGACAATTATTTGTTACTCTTTGGGGGATACAAAGGCACAGAGAGTGAATGCACTTAGGCAGTGCTTGAGCTGTCAGTGGATGAGTGGTTGTCTAAAGATAGACAAGGGAATAGGAGTGGGGTGGGGGGCTAGGCATAGAGGGGTGAGGGGCAGGGCAGCTGTGTGCTTGGAGAAGAGACAGTGGGAGTGGGGATGGTGAGGAGCGGCTGAGATGAGGGGTAGGCTGGGCTCCACTCACAGAGGTCTGTATTCCAGAACCAAGTGTTTGTTTGGCCTTCCTATGGAAAGTAACGGCTGGGAAACACTGACACGTTTTAATTAGGAAGCGATGATGGGATTTGCATTTTGAAAAAAGTAATATCCAAAATCAAAACTTTCTTGTTGCCACAAGATCTCGATGTCAGAGTGAAGACGACGGGAAACCCCAATTCGTGGGACTGGAATGAACGGAAGGACAGTTCATTGGAATTCTGTTGAAGCTGGATAGCGGGGCACAAGGCAGTAGTTTCTGTGTCACCCCACCAGCCTCTCCCCAAGAACTCAGCTCCTACCCCATGCACTGAGCTGGCTTTATTTGGAAGGGAGGCCATCGGAATTGAGTCTGTGACTCCATGTATCACCTGAGAAATTATTTTAAAAAGCATTTCTCAAGTGTCTCCATTTCCCACCACAGGGTCATGCTTTTCCAGATCTCAGAAGATGTAACCGCAACAGAATTGAAGGACTTTAAATTTTTTTTGAACCAGGAGCTCTCCAGATGTAAACTGGTGGACAGCATGGTAAGACCTGGTGTCATGCCAACATTCAGTCTCGAGGAAGCAGCCAGTGGGGATTGCTGAGGCTAGAGCGAGGTCTACTCTGGTAAAAGCAGCCCAGATCCCCACTTCTCAGCCTGGGCTGCAGAAGGCAGCTGTCAGGCATGAGGGCTATAGACGTGACCCCTTCGTGTGCTCTGAAGTGCTGCTCACGCTAATGACCAGGAGCAAGGCAGTGTCAGGAGGAGAGAAGAGGGCTGTGGGGCTCAGCCCCACGTAGGACTCTGCAGAGCCACGAGGGACAGGTGTCTGTGTCTGGTGCGGTTTTGTGTGTCTGTGTGTGATGTGTGTGCAAGTGTGTTTATATGCGTGTGGGGTATTTCTGGGTGTGTGCATATCTGTGTTTATGTGGTGTGCTGCAGGGCTTTTTGTGTGTGTGTGTGTCTGGTGTGGTGTGTGTGTGTGTGTGTCTGTGTGTGTGTGCCTGGTGTGGTATGTGTGTGTTGGTTGGTTGGTATTGTGTGTGTGTGTGTATGTGTGTGTGTGTGTGTGTGTGTGGTTGGTAGTGTGTGTGTGTGTATGTGTGTGTGTGGTTGATAGTGTGTGTGTGTGTGTGTGTGTGTGGTTGGTAGTGTGTGTGTGTGTGTGTGTGTGTGTGTGTGTGTGTGGTTGGTAATGTGTGTGTGGTTGGTAGTGTGTGTGTGTATGTGTGTGTGTGGTTGGTAGTATGTGTGTGTGTGTGTGTGTGTGTGTATTTGTGTATGTGTGTTTGTGGTTGGTAGTGTGTGTGTGTGTGTGGGGGGGGGGGGTGGGTGTGACACCAGGGGAAATGTTGGGTGAAGGCAGTTCCCAGGGCTGTCCCTATGGGGGCCATGACTGTCTCAGCTGCACCTCTGGCTGTTTCCCATGAAGGTGTCACGGTGGTTTTAGCGCAGGCCCGGGTCCTGGGGACTGACGTTGTGTCTCCTCCATCTTCTCTATTTCTGGGCCCGGGAACACAGAAGTGCCTCCCTAACAGTATATTGGCTTTGAAAGACCAGGATGTCCTCTCTGGAGAGTCTGCTTGGGAAGCTAGGGTGGTCCCTAGAGTTGGAGAAAATGCAAGTAAAAACAAAAACCTAATCTAAAAGCCAATATGGCCCAATTCGGCCTTCCAACTTTATTTCTCCTCCCTCCAGAGCTTGCTTGATATTTTCATGGAGATGGAGAAGAGACTCATCCTTGGGGAAAGGAATTTGAACACCCTAAAAAGAATCTGTGAACAAATCAACCTGAGCCTGCTGGATAAAATCAGTGCTTATGAAGAATTAAGTAAAGGTAGAAACAAACTCATAGCTGTGATCCAGCAAAATGTATTTTTTAAAAAAATATGTTATTGATTTTTTACAGAGAGGAAGGGAGAGGGATATAAAGTCAGAAACATCGGTGAGAGAGAAACATCGATCAGCTGCCTCCTGCACACCCTCTACTGGGAATGTGCCCACAACCAAGGTACATGCCCTTGACTGGAATCCAATCTGTGATCCCCCTTATCCACTGAGCCAAACCAGTTGGGGCCAAAATGTATTATTTTCAAAAAAGTTTTTATTTATTGATTTGAGAGAGAGAGAGAGAAAGAGAGAGAGATTTGCTATTCCACTGATCCATGAATTCACTGGTTCATTCCTGCCTGTTTATTCCTTTATGTGCCCCAACCAGGGATCGAACCTGCAACCCTAGGGCAGCAAAATGTATTCTTAAATTGACAAACCCCTCTGTGTCACAGTATTTTTAAAACAAACTGTGTGTTTGCTTCAATTCAGAGGGAAGAAGGAGCCTTTGTTAAAGATTCATAAATAGCCAAGCGAAGCCAGTGAATAAGCCCTGGTCCATGTGGCTCACGTGGTTGGGCATCGTTCCATGTGTCAAAAGGTTGCCGGTTCGATTCCCAGTCAGGGCACGTGCACAGGTCGTGGTTTCGATCCCCGTTAGGGGGCCTGCAGAAGGCGACCAATCCATGTTCTGCTCTCACATCGATGTTTATCTTTCATTCTCCCTCTTCTTCCTCTCTCTCTAAAACTCAATAAAAAATATGAAAAATAAACAAAAACAAAATCAAGGAATAGTTATAACAGTTTACCATGCACATAACAAAAAGACAGTTTGCAAACCGGGAGCATTCAAAGACGACATGGATTGAGGCGCAGGAGCACGCTGTTACAAAGCAGCAGATGTAGTGAGAAAGCAGTGGCTGTTGATTCTTCACGGTGATCGATTCTGATGTTGGAGTTTGCTTAAATGACGGGTTGATCAAGTTACCTCATGTCAACCTTGGAGAAAAGCTCAAGTTTTCCTTATGATTTTCAGAGGCACAAACAAGGTCAAGTTAGCCGAGTAAAATAAGCTAAATTAAGCTTTGCTTATATGATTTTTTTTCTGCTCAGGGAGTTTAAAAAATATATATATATATTATTGATTTTTTTTTTTTTTTTTTTTTTGCAGAGAGGAAGGAAGAGGGATAGAAAGTTGGAAACATTGATGAGAGAGAAACATCGATCAGCTGCCTCCTGCACACTCCCTACTGGGGATGTGCCCGCAACCAAGGTACATGCCCTTGACCGGAATCGAACCTGGCACCTTTCAGTCTGCGGGCCCACGCTCTATCCACTGAGCCAAACCGGTTTCGGCAGGTTTTTTTTTTTAAAAAATAGATATTTTTTTTGATTGATTTCAATGAGAAAGGGAGAGAGAATCTTTGATCGGCTGCCTCTTACATGCCCCCTACCGGGCATCGAGCCCGAAACCTGTGCCTGTACCCTGCCCAGGAACCGCACTGTGACCTCCTGCTTCACAGACTGATGCTCAGCCATGAGCCCACCGGCTGGGCGGGGAGCTGTGTTTTGTTGTTGTTGTTTTTTAAATCTCAATCGCTTAACAGAAGTCCAGGTGAATTTTCAAGTGGTAGCACCTGGAGATGTTTTCAAGACTTATTTAATTGATTTACTTTTTTTAAAATAGACATTTTTATTTATTCATTTATTTATTTATCTATTTATTCATTTATTTATTTATCTATTTATTTATTTTTTAGTATGTTTTATTGATTTTTTACAGAGCTGAAGGGAGAGGGTAAAAAGTCAGAAACATCGATGAGAGAGAGACCATCGACCAGCTGCCTCTTGCACACCCCCTACTGGGGATGTGCCCGCAGCCAAGGTACATGCCCTTGACCGGAATCGAACCCGGGACCCCTCAGTCCGCAGTCCGACACTCTATCCACTGAGCCAAACCGGTCTCGGCAATTGATTTACTTTTTTACATTTTCATTGCTTCCTCCCTACAGCCTTCTACCATCCATGTCCACATCTTAATGGACCTGCTGCTGAATATCAGGATGGGGGCCCGGTGGCTACTCCTCGCCACCCGGCTCTACACACTAAACCATGTGTCTAGAGACACGAGCGTGCGGCCTCGGGCCAGCAAGTCGGAGACAGACGCAGAGGTTTTCAGTGCTAAGAGTGGGACTTCTTCTGTGGATTGGAAGGATATGAATTTTCCTTCTAGAAGGGGCTTACGTTATCCCAGGGGTTACGTGTTTCTTGACTGAAGTGCCTTCTCTGCCACGTGTCGTCCCCTGCAGAGGGCGGGCCAATTTCTGACTACCCTCGAGAGCAGGACAGCGAGTCACGGGGACAGAACTGTGAGCCGCCACCGGAGCAGGCCGATGAGTCCCGGGAGCAGGACAGTAAGCCACAGCAGGTATGAGGGAACCTCCCACTGCTTCTTTTGTTTATTTTTAAAATATATTTTATTAATTTTTTAATAGAGATTTTAAAAATCTGATAGAGAGTTAGAAACATCGATGAGAGAGAAACATCGATCAGCTGCCTCCTGCACACTCCCTACGGGGGATGTGCCCGCAACCAAGGTCCATGCCCTTGACCGGAACCAAACCCGGGACCTTTCAGTCCACAGGCCGACGCTCCATCCACTGAGCCACACCGGTTAAGACTACTTCTTTTCTTTACATGAAAGGTTCTAGTTAGTGTATTCCTCAGCTTTTGTAGCTTCCCGATAAACTAGTAAGAAGAAACTTGGTGACTATTTTGAGGACTATCCAAAAAAGTCATGGAAGGACAAGCTTAAAGTGTGGCTTCTGAATGTAAAGAAAATGTGACCTCTCGGGTTAAATGTTTATTTTCAAACCAAAGACAAAGACACTGGAACAGTCGAGCAGAGTGGTGAGAAGGCCCCTGCCCGGCCCTGTCAGCAGCTGCCTCAGGCCGAATGGCAGTGGCTTTGGGGGCACAGCCCAGCAGGACTGGAGAAGGCAAAGCCGCTTCCTTTGGCTTGGCATCTCAAAACTTTCTCCGTGGTGATTAGGTGCAAGTGGCAGATGCTCCTGATGTAGCCATCCCTGTGTTCTCACCCCGAAGAGCCGGTCCAGGAACGGCTTTCTAGACATAACCCCGAGCGGCCCACCAAACCCATTCGGACTCAGAGCCCGCCCACGCCTCTCTGTGGCGGGAAGCAGAGGAAACCCTGGGCACCAGGTGCCTAGCGGGAGACTTAAAACTAAGCCCAGAGAACAGTTTACCGGTGGGCTCCCGAACAAGTTACCGGACCTCTCTCAGTCCGAAAAGAGACGAACCAAAGCCAGAGAGCACACGGCAGAGGAAAGCACTCTGCAGGCATGGCCCCAGGAACAGCTCAGGATCCTGGGTGCGACAGAGATCAAGGTTTTAAGGTTCTTAAGTGCTAGAGGCCCGGTGCACAAAATTCTCAGCCAGGCCTGCGCCCTCTCGCAGTCTGGGACTCCTCTCTCCTTACCACTCGGCTAACTGCTCCTTAGCGCTGCCACGGAGGCGGGAGAGGCCCCTGCCATCACCGCTAAGCTTGCCAGCCATGAGCCCGGCTTCTGGCTGAGCGGCATCCCCCCAGTGGGAGCACAGTGACATCGAGCTCCTGCACTGAGCGTCTACCCCCTGGTAGTCAGTGCGCATCATAGTGACTCGTCATTCCGGTCGCTTGGCAGTCGCTTACAATTTTATTATGTAGCTTATTATATAGCTGGAACTACCTGATAGTCACTGTGCCCACCTGAGGGGTCCTGGATTGTAAGAGGGCGCAGGCCAGGCTGAGGGACCCCACCAGGGCATGTCAGGGCCAGGGAGGGACACGGGAGGTTGACCAGCGGAGGGACTGTGGGAGGGATCCAGGGCATGTCTGGCCCATCTTGCTCAGTCCTGATTGGCCAGATCCCAGCAGCAAGCTAACCTACCGGTTAGAGCGTCTGCCCCCTGGTGGTCAGTGCACGTCATAGTGACTGGTCGACCAGCTGACTGTCTGCCCCCTGATGGTCGGTGCATATCATAGCGAGCAGTTGAGCGGCCTTAGCATATCATTAGCATATTACACTTTGATTGGTTGAACCAACAGCTAGAAGACTGGACCCTAAGAATATTTGGCTTTAATTATATAGGTTACAGTCAAGAATCCCTTATACCTCCACCCTCCCTCCGCGCCAGCTGGGAACCCCTTTCTCTACTGGGAGAAGCTGCATGGATTTCCCAATAAATGTTGGATATCTTTGCACTGAAACAGCTCTGGGAAAATAAGGCCAGCCCAGGGCCACCACTGACTGGTAATGTCAAGTTCTAGATTCCGGAAACTGTGACCTGCAATAGCCAAGATCTGCCTGCCCAGTGCATCTCTTGCCTCCTGTCCCTGTGGTTCTGAGAACCAGATTAACCCATCAGCGTTAACAGTCCTGGGACACACTGTCATGTGTGAAGGGCAGGCCCTCAGCTGTTTGCCCAGAAACAGGAGTGAGTTGGTCAGACAGCCACGGAAATCTCAGGGCAACACAGAGACAGCCCTAAGATGTCATTCATTGAGAAACTCCTGCTTGAGCTCTGGCAAACGATTAAGTCCTGGTTCCTGACCCAGACGTCATCTGCCTTGAACAGACATGAGGACAAATAATACATTACAATGACAATATGAATGTAAGGGCAAGGTGGTCAGGAGGCCCAAATGTTGGGACATTAACTAGACACACTCCAGGTAGGGCAAGAGTCTGGGGATCCAGTGTGAGGAGAAATGAGCCAGCTTGTCAGGGAAATAATGTCAGCGTGGGTGGGAGCCATGGAACGTGCCCAGTCTGGCTCAGGGGCCAGCCTAACCTTGGACCAAGGAGTTGTGTGTTAGCATCTCAAGTGTTTGACCTGCAGTGTCAGCTCCTGGGTTGCGTTTTTGTTTTTCAGACAGCGGACAAAGTTTACCGAATGAAAAGCAAACCTCGAGGATACTGTGTGATCTTTAATAATTACGATTTTAGCAAAGCACGGGAGAATGTGCCCAGACTTCACAAAATGAAGAATAGGGATGGAACAGACTTGGATGCAGGTACAGTAGAATCCAAGAGAGATGTAAAATATTTCTAACTAGAGGCTCTGTGCACAAAATTTGTGCACTGGGGGTTGGTCCCTCAGCCTGGCCTGCACCCTTTCACAGTCCGGGACCCCTCGCTCCTTTCCACCCGCCTGCTCACTGCTCCTTACTGCTGTCACAGAGGCGGGAGAGGCTCCTGCCACTGCCGCTGTGCTTGCCGGCCATGAGCCTGGCTTCTGGGCGAGGAGGGGGAGCACACTGACCACCAGGAGGCAGCTCCTGCATTGAGTGTCTGCCTCCTGGTGGTCAGAGCACGTCATAGTGACCGATCATTCTGCCGTTTGGTTTATTTGCATATTAGGCTTTTATTATATAGGATACTGATGTTTTTATCAAAAGGGGTGAACCAAAGCTATACCAACAGAGCTGATGTTTCAGAAAAATGACTATAACCACATTTTCCTGTGGAGGTGAAAGACAGTCTTAGGTATTTGCTCGTTTTATGCTTTTCTTTTTCTTTTTTAATATATTTTATTGATTTTTTACAGAGCGGAAGGGAGAGGGATAGAAAGTCAGAAACATTGATGAGAGAGAAACATCGATCAGCTGCCTCTTGCACGCCCCCTACTGGGGATATGCCTGCAGCCAAGGTACATGCCCTTGACCGGAATCGAACCCGGGACCCTTCAGTCCGCAGTCCGATGCTCTATCCACTGAGCGAAACCGGTCTCGGCTCTTTTTTAAACTTAATTTAAAAAATTAAAACAATGTATACATAAAAATAAAATATTAAAAGGGCTTTTACTGAAAAGTAGCAATCAGCTTTGCCTTTAATTCAACCAAATGACTGGTGTTTCTGTTGAGTGTGTTAGGTATTACGGTGTGTGAAAACATTGCCATGGTATCCAGACCAGGTAGAGAAGTTGTGTGTATAACCGCACAGCAGAGATGGTGAGTCCTTCACAGAAGGAGCATTTCGAATGTTAAACTCGGCAAGAATTCTTCTGCTCAGCCCGTCTCAGCGCAGACTGAGAATTTACAAGTTAAATGAAAGACGAATTTGCAGCCTGTGAACACAGAAGTGGCTACAACTAAAAGTAATAACAGAAATAATCTGACACAACCATTCTGATATGAATAATTTTTATTTGATAAATAATTTTTTTAAAAATCATTTTATGGGTCATAACATCAGGTAGTAACCGATTTTTTAAACTGAGTAAAGTTTAGAAAAGTAAGGTAGACTGACTTTAATCATCAGGACTCTGATAAACGTCTCAGTTAACATTCGTTTAAGCCAATCGATGATTTTAAAAAGCCAAAGAGCTTAAATCTGTTGACTACATCACTCATCACCATACATCTTGGGACCGAGGAAGAGGTCTCAGGCCTTTGATTTCCATTTATTTACTATTAAAACATTCTTGTTAAAAGAATACAAACTTGCCAACACATACAAACTTGCAGTCATCTAGGTTAAGTCTATAGAACTACTGCACAGCATGGTGATTATAGTTAACTAGTGGCCCAGTGCATGGACTCATGCACATTGAAAGAAAATTAATTAGAAGGTAGCCAGAGAGAAAGAACTGGGCGAGACAGGCAGACACGCCGTGGAGCCAACTTTCTGCAGCCCCTTCCTGGCCAGTCGCACCTGGGGTAGCATTGCGGCTCGAAGAGTGTCTGCAGAGTGAGTGAGGTCCCTCCAGCAGGTGGGGTCCCTCAGCCTGGCTTGTGGGGATTGGTCCAAAACTGGTTCTCCGACATTCCCCAAGGAGTCCTGGAGTGCGAGAAGGCACTCCGCAAAGTTGCCTTTGCTTGGCAGCTCCCGCATTGAGCACCTGCCCGCTGATGGTCATTGTGCATCATACCTACCAGCCAGTCAGCCAGTCAGTAGGTCGGACAGTTGCTTAGCCATATATATATATATATATATATATATATATATATATATATATAGTGGCCAGGTGCACAAAATCAGTGCACAGGGAGTGTGTACCTCAGCCCAGACTGCACCCTCTCCAATCTAGGACCCCCTGAGGTATGTCTGACTGCCCATTTAGGCCTGATCCTGCCAGCCTGCCTGCCTTCCTGACTGCCCCTAACCACTTCTGCCTGCCAGTCTGATCACCCCCTAGCCACTCCCCTGCCAGCCAGATTGATGCCTAACTGCTCCCCTGCCAGCCTGATTGCCCCTAACTGCCCTCCCCTGCTGGCCTGGTCACCCCTAACTACCCTCCCCTGCAGGCTTGGTTCTCCCCAACTTCCTTCCTCTGCAGGCCTGGTCTCTTCCAACTGCTCTCCCCTGAAGGCTTGATTGCCCCCAACTGCCTTCCCTTACAGGCCTCATCACTCTCAAACAATTGTGTAAGAGCACCATATCAGTAATTCAATATAAAAGTCTAAAATTAATCAATCAATAAATAGCAGTGTACCAAAATTTATTACAAAATGGAGGCTGATAACAAAAACAAACAAACAAACAAAGGAGTTAGAATTTGAAAGTGGTTGCCTTCATAGAATGTGACTAGGTAATAGGGAGAGCTAGAGAGGGATAGGGTTTTTTTGTGTTTTTTTTTTTTTTTTTTGTAATAAATAGGTCTTTTAGTTCTACTTGACTTTTTAAACATTCGTATATCTTATTTTTACAGTCTTGAGAGCTTTCAGAATAAAGTAAGTATGGATTGTTTCCTAAAAGTCCTTTTGGTTTTTGTTTTCCAATCAGTGTAAGTAATACAATTATTTTAGATTGGTTTGGTAGGAAGCCTAAGTAACAGCTTAAGCATCCTGTAGACTAGCTGAAATAAGGCAATGGGCCAACAATAGTATTCTACTTTTGTTTGTTGCCTCTTGACTGGGAAATTTTTTCCAGCTCGATTCTAGCCACTAATAAAGAGGATCTTGTTCCTAAGTTCTGGTTCAAATTCTTATCAATGCTCTTTTTGGCTCTGGCTGTGGTCTGGGTACTGCTGTGGTGTAATATAACTTTTTGTACTTCACCTTTCAGAGGCTTTGCACAACACCTTCAGTGAGCTTCATTTTGAGGTAGTGCCTTACAAAGATGCCACAGCAAAGGACATCTGTGAGACCCTGAAAGACTACCAAAGCATGGACCACAATGACAAAGACTGCTTCATCTGCTGCATCCTTTCCCATGGAGACAAGGGCATCGTCTATGGCTGCGATGGGCAGGAAGCCCCCATCTATGAGCTGACCTCTTACTTCACTGGTTTGAAGTGCCCTTCCCTTGCGGGCAAACCAAAAATCTTTTTTATCCAGGCTTGTCAAGGGGATAACTATCAGAAAGGCATAGCTGTTGAGACCGACTCAGAAGAGAATAATAAAACCTATTTAGAAATGGACTCAGATCCGAAGAGAAACATCCCAGATGAGGCTGACTTTCTGCTGGGGATGGCCACTGTGAACAACTGTGTTTCCTACCGAAACCCCGAAAAGGGCACCTGGTACATCCAGTCACTGTGCCAGAGTTTGAGAGAAAGATGTCCGAGGTAACGCCTGTCTACTCAGCCCTTCGTTCACCTGTGCATGTCCCGCTGTGGGCCTCACGGCTGTACTTTCCGTGTCAGTTGCAAAGTAGGAGAGAGGACAAGTCTTAACATGTTTAGTCACAGATAGAAAAAAAAGGAGATACTTATTGAGGACTTCCCTTTTTTAGCACCTCCAAGGACAGGCAGGGTATTGGGTTGCTGGGAAGGATGGTGAAGTCATAAAGGCCAGCTCTGTATTTGGGCAGAATCATGACTGTGCCACCTTAACTAGAAAACTCCTAAGAAGTTTTCCAAAAAGACAATAACCAGTTTCAATGTGTACTATCCTCCAGCTCTGTCAAAAGCTCTGTAATAGCTAACCAGCCTCAAACCCTCTGAGTGTATTGAGAGAGAGAAATGTGAAAGAGCAGAAACCCTTTATCGTTGTACTCCTCTGGCCTGATTTAAAGCCACAAAATGTAGGCAAATCGCCTTTCCTCATTTAAATATCCCACAATTCTTTAGTTATATGAGGTTCCATATGTCACAGTTCACCCAAATGCACACACAACGGACAGATGGATAGCAAGGAATCTTCTGCTGGGTTCCCTCTAGTTCAGTATTATTATGTTTAAAGTGTATGAAGAATGAGAATTTTCTGTGGCGGATAAAGAAGTGGACCATAACATCAACACTTACATTTTCATTTTGCGATTCAGACCATAAATCCTATAAGGTTCTGGGGGCGGGCTATTTGCAGAGGTGGTGACCAGGTTGCCCAATTAAACTGGATAGCGAGACTGGTGAAAAAGGGGTGGAGTGGCTGCAGGAGACACTGAATTTTCACTTCCCATAAGTTTGATTGCATCATGGATAAATCCACAGAAGCAAATGTCAATTTGGGGCAGAGGATGTTAGGGATCACTGAGGTGATGATGGGGGCAAGTAACATAGAACCTGGAGTAGAGTGCGGTACAAACAGATTGGGAGGGGAAGAAACTAAATCTCATGTTACCACTGAGGTTTCTGGTGGTCTACAGAGATCCTGAGATAAGTTATTAAGCTCCGAAACATCCTTCACCTGAAAAACTATGGTAGGTCTTGGTTTAGCAACTTATTATTTCATCTGCTTGATGGGTTTTTTTAAAATATATTTTTTATTGATTTCAGAGAGAAAGGGAGAGGAAGAGCGAGATAGAAGCATCAATGATGAGAGAGAATCAAAGACCGGCTGCTTCTTGTACACCCACTACTGGGGATGGAGCCCACAACCCAGGCATGTGCCTGACCGGGACTCGAACTGTGACCTCCTGGTTTATAGGTCGAGGCTCGACCACTGAGCCCCGCCGGCTGGGCTCGCCCGATGTTGTGAGAGAAACCGCTGACGTAAGCCCAGCAGATGAGCGGGTTTATCGGCGTTCCCCTCACAGACGGTCACGATGCTGTGTTCTGTTTTACAGGGGTGACGACATCCTCACCATCCTCACCGAGGTTAACTTTGAAGTGAGCAGTAAGGACGACAAGAAGAATATGGGAAAGCAGATGCCACAACCCACTTTCACTCTGAGAAAAAAACTCTACTTCCCCCTTAATTGATGTATAACACTATGCTTAATTTTTGTATTATAATGCTTTTACTTTATGCTATCATTTATATGCATAACACTATGCTTAATTTGTTTTTTTCATCTTTATTGTTCAGTTTATTAATTACATTGTTCCTTTTTTCCTCCCTATAGTTCCCCTCCACATGGTACCCATCCCACCCTCCGCCCTCACCCCCCTCCACTGACCTCTCCCATAATTGCATGATTTTTGTTCAGTCTCTTGCTGCACTTCCCACACCCCCTTTCTCCCCAAGAGTTGTCAGTCCATTCCCTCTCTATGTCCGTGATTCTATTACATTCACCAGTCTATCCTGTTCATCAGCTTATTAATTCACTTGATTTTTAGATTAATTCGTTGATGGATGTGTATTTGTTGTTCATAATTTACACTTTTATCTTTTTCTTCTTCCTCTTCTTAAAAAATATCTTTCAGCATTTCATATAATATTGGTTTGGTAGTGATGAACTCCTTTAGCTTTTTCTTATCTGAGAAGCACTTTATCTGACCTTCAATTCTGAATGATAGCTTTGCTGGATAGAGTAATCTTGGTTGTAGATTCTTGCTGTTCATCACTTTGAATATTTCTTGCCACTCCCATATGGCCTGCATCGTTTCTGTTGAGAAATCTACTGACAATCGTATGGGTGCTCCCTTATAGGTAACTAACTATTTTTCTCTTGCTGCTTTTAATATTCTCTCTTTGTCTTTTGCTCTTGGCATTTTGATGTGCCTTGGTGTGGTCCTCTTCCTATATATTGGGGTTCGGTGCGCTTCTTGGACTCCTAAGTCTATTTCTCTCACCAGGTGTGGGAAGTTTTCGGTCACTATTTCTTCAAATAGGTTTTCATTGTCTTGCTCTCTCTTTTTCTGGCACCCCTATAATTCGGATGTTGGTATGCTTGAGGTTGTCCCAGAGGCCCCTTACACTATCTTCAATTTTTTGGATTCTTTTGGTTTCTTGCTTTTTCAGCTGAGTGGATTTTCCCTCTTTATATTTCAAATCTTTTAACTTGGTTCTTGGGGTGCTCCAGAGCACTTTTAGGTCTTTGTATAATATTTTTTATTTCAGTCAGTGTATGCTTAATTTCTGGTTGGTCCTTTTTCATATCCTTGAGAGTCTCCTTCATATCCTTGAGGGTCTCCTTCATTTCCTTGTAGGACTCATTCATTTCCACATTGGTCTTGATCATTTTCTTGCAGGTCTCATTCATATCCTTGAGGGTCTCATTCATTTCCTTTGTGGTCTTGCTTATTTCCTTATAGGTCTTGACCTTTTGTAGGAGCCTCTTGAGAAGCCCTATAACCGTGGTTTTGAATTCCATGTCCAGTCAGTTTTTTTTCCTCCATTTCCTTCACATTTGATTTCTTTCCATGTCTCTGCATGGTGGCTGCTTCCCTGAGTTGGTCAATTAGCTTTGTGTGGTAGACTTCCTACCAGGGACAGTGGGTCAGCCTCCCCAGTTACCTGGGTAGATATGGGTTGCACAGTTTTGCTGAAGTTAAGCTCAGGTTAATCGTTGTTAGCACTTGGAGGGGTTGATCTCCAGGCCAATTGTCTGTGAAGTTCAGCTGTACTCAGGTTGGATGGGCAGAGTCTCCAGGCCAAGCAGACAGCGTTAGCTCCGCCCTGTGCGGCTCCAGGGACTCTGTGCCGGGGGCAATGGCCGCCAGCACCTCTGAGAGAGAGCCACTGCCAAGCTCCACCAGCTGCCGGGGAATTCAGACTCTCCCCAAATGAGTCTGCACACCCAACGTCTCACCCAGAGTCGTAAAACAAAGCGCTCTCTATGTGGTCACGCAGCTGCGCTGTTCCCAAGGTCATGCGCAAGCTCGCCTTCTCCACAAGCCGGCAGACCCTGCAGCGCCTGAGCTTCGGCGTGCCCTCCCACTGTCCAGTTTTTACCCCGTATGATAGTGGGTTTCCTGGACTTCGCCCAGAGCTGGAAAATCAGTCCAGTGGGACATCTTTGTCTCCCCGTTCAAGAAAACTGGCCGGTTTTCAGCCGCCCGCCCTATCCGCTGGCGCGCCGTGAGAATCTTCAACACTGTCCGCCGCCGCTCCTCCGAGTCATAGTGTCTTATCTTCACTTTTATTTGTGGAATTTTCACTCGACCAGCTTTCTGGTGATTCTGGAAGGTGTTTGTTCTTTCATTAAGTTGTAGTTTTAAAATTGTTGTGTGTGACGGCAAGATAGGTGTTTTACCTATGCCGCCATCTTGGTTCTCCCCATAATTTAATTGTTAATAAGATGCTGCTGTCCCTCTCCCATTTATTTTATGCTGTTAATCCTCACCTGAGGATATTTTTCCTTTTTCGATGAGTTGCTTCCTGTATGAGCCCCAAGGTACGTGACCTTGACCAAATTGAACCCGAGACCATTATCCACTGAGCCAAACTGGCTAGGGCCCCACCCCCCAGTTTTTGAAGGCAGAGAGGGGAGAGAATGGGAGTCAAGACAATTTAATTTTTATGAAAATTGAAGCCTAAATTTCTGGCTTTGCAACAATAGTTAGATATTTATAGCCATAGGCATGATTTTAATTGTATTTTTAATTTGATTTAAAAAAGTTTTAAGAACGATAGTAGATATAAGGATAGTCAGTTTAAAAGAAATGCAGCATTACAATGGTTCAAAAACAGCGGCAGAATGTACTTCACATTCTGATCTGCTTTCAACCCAAAACCATTTAATTTCCTTCAAATCAGCGGTTGCCACCCTGTGGTCCATGGACCCCGATGGTGCATGAGGTCCAAAATGTTGGAGACCACTGCTTCAAATTGTTAAGAATTATTTTGTTTTATACTTTCAGTCCCTCTCTTCCCAAGCCATCCTCCACACCACAATTATATGTAAGGAAAACTTTTCCCTTTTATTCATCCAGGTTCTTCGGCTTTTCTACTAACAGTAGAAAAATAAAATTAACTTTGATACATGCTCATAGAAATATGAGACTAAAAAAAAAAAAAGACCAAATCAGGCAGATTTTATATCTTTTATACCAAATAACAATAAATTTGAGAAAAATTTACAAGGCGAAAAAGTTTGGGTTGAATTAGTTTACACTGCCTGCTTGGACATGAATTCTCTATCTATTGATGCCTTCTACCCTCTTCATACGGGACGGGGGCAGTGGGTGGGTGCCTTTCACGTGGGTCATTTATTTCTGACTTTCAACGGAATAAAACATGACCGGAGAGTCCATCTTGTACTGGCTGTGTCTCAAGTAACCTTCGTTCAAAATAACATGCCCTGTACAAGTGTCTTTAAAATACAAATTCAAAAAGGTCATTTCATGCATTAAAAGCTTTTAAAAACCCAAATGGTTTTACAAATCTATTACAATCTGTTTCCAAATTCACTTTTCAGCCTTTCCTCTTATTGCTCTTGTAGTATATGCATTCTTCTGTACATGCTTGATTTGCTTTTTTGCTAGCATTATTGTGCTTTACTCATGCTTTTAAAATTATAATTTAATTTGAAATACTCAGGAATCATCTTGTTTTTAAAAGCTAATTAGGTGTGTTTTTTTTAATTAATTTTTCAAATGTACTTTTAATAAAATATAACTTAACTTTATTATTCGCAGATTTTTTTGCTTTTTTTAATTTTATTTATTTTATTTTTTATTTTTGCCAATAGCATTTTACAGATGGAAAATGTTTGGATCACAGATACATTTTACTTGAACCCCCCAATGTTGGCTCACACAGTTGAATTTTATTATTATTATTTATTTATTTTTTAAAATTTCTTTATTGATTAAGGTATTACATATGTGTCCTCATCACCCATTACCCCTTCCAATCCTCTTCTCCCCTCCCCCCCCTATCACCACTTATGCCCTCACCCCCCTGTTGTCCATGTCCATTGATTAGGCTTATATGCATGCATAAAAGTCCTTTAGCTGATCTCTTCCCCTTACTCCTGCCCTCCCCTACCATCCCTCTGAGGTTTGACAATCAATGCTTTTCGGTCTCTGGATCTGTTTTTCTTCATCAGTTTATGGTGTTCATTGTATTCCATAAATGAGTAAGTTCATGCCTAGCCCTATCCTCAGCCCTCGCCGTAAAACTTACCCAAACCATAACACTAATCCTAACCTAGACTTAACCCTAGCCCTTGCCCTTGGACTAACCCTAGCCTTAGCCATAGAGCTAGCCCTAGCCCAAGACCTAGCACTACCCCTAAATCGAAACCATAACCCTAACCTTAACCCTAACTCTAACCCTAACCCTAACCCATATGAGGTTTTTCTGTACCTCCTAACCCTAACCATAACCCTAGACATAAACCTAAACCTAATCCTAACCCTAACCCTAGCCCTAGCCATAGCCCTAGAACTACCCCTGGCCCAGGCTCCAGCCCTACCCCTAGCCCTAACCCTAAACCTTACCCTAAACCTAGCCCTAACCTCATCCTTGGCCTTAACCCAAACCTTAAATCTAAACCCATTGCTACCTCTAGCACTAGCACTACAACTTGCACTAACCCTAAACCTAACTCTAAACCTAACAGTAACCCTAAACCTAGCCCTAGCCCTAGCTCTAGCCCTAACCATAACCCTAACTCTAACTTTAGCCCTAGCTCGTGATCTAGCACTAGCCAGAGCCTTGCCCAAATCCTAGCCCTAACTCTGGCCCTAACCCTAAAGATAACCCTACCCCTAACGCTAAACTTAACCCTAACCCTAAGCTTAATGCTAACCCTAACCCATATGAGGTTTTCCTGCAAGTCCTAAACCTAAACCTAAACCTAAATCTAACCCTAGCCCTAACCCGAGACCGAAGCCAGGCCCTAACACTAACACTAGCTATAGCCCTAGATATAGCCATACCCTAAGCCCTAGCCCTAAACCTAACCCTAACCTTACCAGTAACCCTACAGTAGACTTGACCATAGCCCTAAGACTAACCCTAGCCTTAGCCGCAGCCCCAGGTCTAGCCCCTAGACCTAGCACTAGATCTAGAACTAATCTTATACCTAACCCTAACAGGAAACCTAGCCAATGTCGTAGACCTAACCGTAACAATAACCCATTTGAGGTTTTCCTGCACCTTCTAACCAAAACCTAACCCTAACCTTAACCCTAAACCTACCCTTAACCCCAAAACTAATCCTAACCCAAATCCTAACCATAACGTTAACCCTAACCATATGAGGTTTTCCTGAACATACTAACACTAACCCTAACTCTATCCATAAACCTAAACCTAACCCTAGCCCTACCCCAGGCAAAACACAAACCCTTCTGCCAGACGCCAGCCACACAGTCAACAGAACGCCCTCACCATGAGCACCTGTGCGTGTCCCAGGAGTTCTGCCTCTGGCTGGAGCTCCCCTCTTCTAACAGACGCAGCCAGCGACCCGTTTGTCCCCTCTGCGAGCACTCAAGCACACACCTACGGAGGTCCGCCTCTGGCCCTTCCCCTGGGATTCCGCCCACAATCCAGGTTCTCCCCATAAGGGCTGTTTCCCCGGGTTTTGAGTGCAAACCAAACTGGGTTCAGCACAGCCTGGAGCCCCTGTCTCCTTTGGCTAGAGCACCCCTGCCAGGCTCAGACACTCTGTCCTCTCGCGTGTGCAAGAGTTTCCACCTTACTTGGGCTTTGCAGAGGCTCTGATTATCCGTGTGCACTTCTCTGTCCCTCCAGTTTCAGATCTTTCAGTCAGCCAGCCTTCCTGTGGTTCTGGACAGTGTCCGTTCTGTCCTTCACTTCTATTCTCATAATTGTTGTGTGGGGCAAAAGCCTAGGTGTTTACCTATGCCACCACCTTGGGTTTTTCCCCCACAGTTGTATTTTTAAAAAATGAGTTGTTCAGCCCTAACTGGTTTGGCTCAGTTGATAGAGCGTCAGCTTGTGGACTGAAGGTTCGATTCTGGTCAAGGGCACATGCCCTTTCAGGCTTGATCCTCAATAAGAAGCATGCAGGAGGCAGCCAATCAATAATTCTCTCTCATCATTGATGTTTCTATCTCCCTCTCCCTTCCTCTCTGAAATCAATATTTTTTTTAAAAAATGTGTTGTTCAGCTGAAACCGGTTTGGCTCAGTGGATAGAGCGTTGGCCTGCAGACTGAAAGGTTCTGGGTTTGATTCTGGTCAGGGGCATGTACCTTGGTTGCGGGCACATCCCAGGTGTGTGTGTGCAGGAGGCAGCTGATCGATGTTTCTGACTTTCTATCCCTCTCCCTTCCTCTCTGTAAAAAAAAAAAAAATCAATAAAATATATATTTTTAAAAATGTGTTGTTCATATTTGAAAATTGGGAGATGTGATATAAAAACTAGAATAAATTCTCTTGAAAAATCAGAATATTTGATCCCATTAACTGTATGCTCCTGAATGGCAGCAATGGAATGGTTTCTCTCACTGTCTCCCCCTCTAGTCTCTCTATTAAAGCTGCAGCCAATTATCAATTATCACTGTGATGGCCAGATTGTTTCTCTTTACGTGCAGCCCATTTCACTTATTTATGTTGCCTGCACTGCAGCATTTGAATTTTAGCAATGGTTTAGAGAATGGTTTAGAGAATCTGGCAAGAATTATCAGGAACTTTTCCTAAATCACAGGTTAGGGAATGTGATTGAGAGGTGAGAGTGGGGACACATGTGAAAAAGAAAGGTTTTTGAAATCAAACCAATAAATTTTTTTCTTATTAGCTAACTGCCTCAGGTATAGTTCAAAATATAAGTAACTTTTTATAGGAAGAAAATTTTCAGATCAGTGTCTTCATAATAAAACATGTAAAGGTGGAAGAGAAAATAGTACATCCAGAGAAAGCTCAGCTCTAGCTACAGAGCACATCACTTTTCACTGAAAAGGCTTTGAAAAAAAGTCTATGTAATTGAGATAAGAATTCAAACATTCCCAACCACTCCGAAGAAAGCAAATTGTGAAAAGACGAAAGTAGAATCAAAGCAACCCCCAACCCAAACCCATCATATGCATTTCTCAAGAAAACCTCACAGAAATGCTCTAGGCTTATAGAGATGGTGTTCCTACCAACTCCGATGATGGAGAACAACTTTTCTGCTCATAATTCCTGTCTTTGGTCCCTACTGTCTTCCAAAGTCTCAGAATCATCCTCATAAATAGTCATACAGGTTGACCTTCCAGATCGTTCGTCATAAATTCCTCCATTCTTGGCATTCATCTTTTGCCTATAAAGAAAGAGAAAATGCATCACTATACACTCAAAGAGCAGAGAGTGGGTTAAGGTATCTGAGGAGAGAGAACTGTGGTTTCATTCTTTCACTGGGAGCAGTTTCACTCATTACCTGCAGTAGTTTTGAATTTAGTGAGATAGTACATGTGGGTGACCAAATGGCCATGTGAGGAATTTTTCACTATATCAACATAATAAATAAGTTCCCTTTATTAAAGTATTGATTGACATTTATTTCAATAATTTAAGATGTATCTTCAGGTTGCAGTTTAATTTATGACCTAAAATTGATTTCCACAGGAACCCAATACAGCCACATCTAAAGGTAAATCACTAATACCTACACTCCTAAACTCTCAAGAGAGATGGATTTAAAAATAATGTTTAGTTTTTTAAATGCTGAATGCACTTAAAGAGTCTCAGATAAATACCATGTGTCATTTTGCATAAAAACTAAGACAGCACCATTTCAAATGAACTGTTGGTGGGGGGGCAATTCAAGTCAGAATCCTGTTAGTCTGTAGGCAGAGGCAGTCTCTGGAGGCTTTGAGTCTTTGCCTGATCCAAAGAGACAGAAACAGCCTTTAACACTGACCTGCACTAGAGATGGAGAGGTGTAGAAGATTTACCTAAAACATAGTCACAAACACAAACAAACAGTCAAAATTAGGAGACAAAGAAACAACTCCCAAATGAAAGAGCTTGAAAATTCTCCAGAAGAGGAAATAAATGAAGCAGAGCTAAGAAATTTACCTGAAACAAGAATAATGATGGTAAAAATGTTCAACAGAGTAATGATGGTAAAAATGCTCAACAGCACGAAAAAAGATATAATAACTATCAAATAAACTGTTTAACCACAGCAGGTAAATTCTGTGGCCAGCTCACAGTGAATATCTTCCTCCTGAAAGTGCCTGTGCCTTTACTTCTTTAGGAAACACCTGGGTTCATCTTCACCTATTCCTCACCCAACCTCCTCCTCCTCCCTAAAGATAAGTCAGCCATGTTTTTGCACCCCATTCACACCTCAGATGAGTGTTTTCTTCTCTCAGGAGCTGTATGGTGAATTTAAACTTCTCTTCAGTTTCAGCAAGCTTAGTCAGTAGCATTTTCTCCAGATTTGCCACTGCAGCTTTCTGAAAGACATGTGCATTTTAATAGCTATTTTTTTCTAACCAGAGCTGTATGGCTGAGCTACACAGAGACCTGGGATCCTCCCCTAAATGCCCATCCCCACTCCAGCCAGGACTCACCTCTTTCTGGAGTTCCATCTGGGTTTGGTAGAGGGTGGTGTTCAGTGATTCTAGGATAACAGCTTGTGCATGCAACTCTTCCTCTATGACCTGTGTAAGAGGACATTGTTTTGGGATGTCTGCCCATATATTCTCTTCTCCAGGTACCTGGACTTCCCTCCTTCTCCTGTACCACTCAGTCACTATGCCCTGTTAACCCTACCCCCTCCTTTTGTCTTCCCCATCTATATCCTCCCCTACAACCTCACTGCCCCAGAGCCAGTCCCCACCAGAGCTTAAATGGGCTGTCACACAGCTAGCAATTATTCATTCATTAAGCAAGTATTTATTAAATATCAACAATAGATCCCAACTACATGACATTCTGGAAAGTGCAAAACTATAGAGTTAGTAAAAAGATCAGTGGTTGCTAAGGGTTAGGAGGAAAGGGAAGGACGTATACTTGGAGAACAGAAGATCTTTAGGTTAGAGAAATGATTTTGTATGATGCTACAATGGTGACTATATAGCATGACTGACAAAACCAATAGAATGTACAACACAAATAATGAACGCTAATGTAAACTATGAACCTTAGTTAAAAATAATATATTAATAGTTTATCAGCTGTAACAAATGTAACACACCAATGTAAGATATCAATAATAGAGGAAGTTGTGTGGAGATGGGGAGTGTATGTGAAATCTCAGTACTTTCTGCTTAATTTTTCTCTAAACTTAACTTTGCTCTAAGAAAAAAAAAAGTCTGTGAAGTAGAAACAAGAAACCTACTGTAGGAATGGGCTTTGGAGCAAGGTAGATCCCGTGTATTAGATACTGGAATGTTATGATGAGCAAGACAAATATAATTCCTACTCTTATGGGGGACACATTCTAGTGAGGAAAAGATAAAAAATAAATAAAAGCAAACAAAATAATTACATTAGTAGATTAAAAACAAATCCGGTATGCAGGTGGAGGACACAGTATAAGTGTGGATCTACTTTAGAGAGATGAAGTGACTATAAAAAGTAAGCCTACCCAGTTAGGCTTTATCAGGGGATAAAGTGTCAGTCTGCAGACCAGAGTCCTGGGTTTGATTCAGGTCAAGGGCACATATCTTGGTTGCAGGCTCCTCCTTGGCTCGGGCCCGGCTTGGGGCTCATGCAGGAGCCAACTAATCTATGTATTTCTCTCACATTGATGCTGTTCTTTGTCTTTCCCTCTCTCTTCCACTCCTCTAGAAATCAGTGGAAAAATTCCTTTGGGTAAGGATTAAAAAGGGGGAGGGGCAGATAAGGATCTGCTTTCACTGGCCAGGCTCATTTAACTCTTACCATCCACCTCGCTCTTCCCATGTAGAGTAACCGCCCACTCCGCATAAACTTGAAGGGCACCATCATTCACTGCAACCGCATTGTACAAAGCAGGTCATTTTGCACTTTTTTTTCATTGATTTATTCATTCAAAAAATCAGTTGCTATTTACAGAATGTCTGTGATTTGCCAGTCACTGTTCTAGAAATTGGGATTAGCGGTAAGGAAAACAGACAAAAATCCCTGCCTTCATTGAGTTTATCAGGCCAGATGGTTATAAGTCTGTGAAGAAAAATAAAATGGGAAAAAGGAAGCACCAGGCGGGTTGTTGAGTGGCCCCTGAGAAGGCAGCATTTGAGTAAAGACTGGAAGGCAGTGAGGAAGCTAGCTAGCCATATGGATATCTGGCGAAGACGTTTTCAGGAGGAGAGCACACCAAGTGCAAAGACTCCAAAGTGGGAACATCCTGGCTTGATAAACAGCAAGAAGTCCAGTGCCACTAGAGTGGCATGATGGAGGAAAACAAAGCAAAGGAAATGAGGTTGGAGGGAAGAGTCCCCAGATTGGAGCAGGTGAAACAGCCTCCAGAACCAACACAGGACTGGGAATAGCTCAGATCCCCAGCAGCCAGGGTAGAGAAACCCTTCTGAATGCACACAGTACTGGGTAGACTCCTCAAAAGGGTATCATCTCAGCAGTGGGGAAAAATTGGCCCTAAAGATTGCCGTAATTCTGCCTAACACAGCTAAAGAGAAAACGCTAAAAAGCTCCAACAGTATCCAAGTAACTTAACTGAATCCCAGAACAAAGCTCAAGGATATTTAAAGGAATACAAAAATATTCAGCATCCAAAAAGGTAAAATTCACAATGGCTTACATCCAATGAAAAAATTACCAGGTCAAGGACACATATCTTGGTTGCAGGCTCCTCCCTGGCCTGGGCCCTGGTTGGGACTCATGCAGGAGGCAACTAATTTATAGCCAATCAGTAGACAAGCTTGGTAAAGCAGTTCCAAGAATGCACTGTGGCAACTGCCAGGGGATGGAGGGTAAATGGAGATGGAGGAGGCGATAAGGAGGTAAACAGTGATGAATGGAAACTCTACTTGGGGTGGTGAATACACAATAGAGTGTACAGATGATGCATTGCAGAAATGTGCACCTGAGACCTGTATAATTTTGTCAACCAGTATCACTCCAATGCATTCAATAAAAAGAGGGAGAAAAACAATACACTGCATCTATCTTGCTCCAAAAGCCATTCCTTTACTTCGTAGGATATTGCAGTCTGTTTGGCTAACAATGAAGCCCTGCCTGGATGGTAAGGTATCACTCCATGCTTTCCTGATGGCTAAGCATGTCCCAAACACATCCATTCTGGATCCAAATGGAATTTTCAGTGAGAGAAGAATCACAAGGCACTTTGTGGGTTTGAACAGTTTCCCTTCAGGTATCTCTCACATGGAAATCTCAGGAGGGAGCTCCTTGAGGGGCTGGATATGGGGTCGGGGAGGATAATGTAAACTCCAAGTTTTAAGGAAAAGCTTGGAGTTCAAATTCGAAGAGGGCAGGATAGTACTTTTTAGAGGTTGAAGGAAAGAATCTGGCATTTTACTATTTAACCCTTTTGTGGTTTGACCATACTAGAAAATGGAAGGCCTTTGATCTTAAAGATTACACAGTATATTGCTCATATATATGTTCAAATCAGGCTCTAGAAAGATACTAATGGCTTTGTTGTACAGATAATTCTAAAATTCTTTTTAAGCTATCGACTTCAGCAAATTCAGCTTTAGTTCTGTGTTGTTTTTTTGTACGTTTTCTTTTTACCAGTTTTTGGGGAAATTATCATTGATTCCATTTTATTGAGAGTATATAATTTTACTGATGTATTTGCAAGGTGCTAACTCAACAGGAAAGAAAAAAAGAAAGCTCACCTCTTTGGTCTTTTTTAGCTCCTTTAATTCCAAGGCGTCCTTTTCATGTTGTTTCGAGAGCTCCTAAAAGTAATTTTATTTGAAAAGGGTCAGCAATGGGGTTCTGGCACTTCTTTAAAAAAAACTAGGAAAACCAGAATAGGATTCAGAAATATAATGTAACAGTTACCAAAGCTTGCATACTGGTTTCATGAAGCACGCTATAAACTAATGGCATTGCATGTTGAAGTTAAATAATGAAAATCTCACTCAGGTTAAACCATAGCGCATGGACAAATAGTAAGAGAAATATTTTCTTCAATGGCTTTTCTGGTGAGCATACAGATTTAATACTGCTAACGATGCAATTCTCCACAAATTGAACTTTATACTCAGTGCAATTCCAGTAAAAATACCAGCAGGTTTTCTTAACAAGGTAATTCTAAAACTTATATAGAAATACAGAGGATACAGAAAGCCAAGATAATTTTGAAAAACAAGAGCAAAGTTAGATGCTTACTTCCTGATTTCCAGCTACAGTAATGAAGGTAATGTGCTGTTGGCTGAAGTAAAGGCAAAGAGTTGAATGGAATAGAGTGGAGAGTCCACTGCCTCCACTTCCAAGATATGACAAATACACTAAGGTGACACAATGGAGGAAGAAAAGTTTTGTGTTTTTTTAAACAAATCATTCTGGAACAACTGGATATCCATGAGGGGGGAAAAAAGAACTATGACCTCTATTTCACATACAAAAATTATTCAAAATGGATCACAGAATCATGAAAACTAAAATTATAAAGTGTTTACTTTTTAAAAAGATAACTTAATATCCTTGGAATAGTCAACAATTTCATAAAGGAGACACAAAAAGGTATAGCCATAAAAAAACTTGATAGACTTTTATTAAAATTAAAAACTTCTGCCCATCGAAAGACAAAATGGGCCAAATGAGAAGGCACTTGTAAGGAGGTACATGAGCCAAATAAAAAGGCACTCCCACAGGCTGAGAGACAGAATCTGGAACATATATATCTGACACAGAATTTGTATCCATAATATAAAAAGTATCCCTACGTATCAATAATAAAAAGATAAGCCACTCACTTTTGTTAAATGACAAAAGACATGAACCAACAGTGCACAAAAAAAGACATATATATTGTACAATAAGCATATACAGTAAATAACTGCCCAGCATATTTACTCATTAGGGAAACTAAAACTGTAAGAAAATACCATTTCATACTCATTAGAATGGTCAAAATGGAAAGATTGGTAATACTAACTGTTGTCAATGATATGGAGAAATTGGAATTCTTCTCATGTATTTAAGACACAAGAGTGAAATGGCATAACTACTATGGAAAATAGCTTGGCAGTCTTCTATAAAAGCCTAATATGCAAAGTGTCCCCTCAGGAGTTTGAGCAGGAGACCAGGAGTTAGATCGCTCACTATCACTGACCACCAAGGGGTGGCATGGAACAAAGAAAGGCCCAGCTGGTGGCCAGCAGCAGGGGAAAGGTGGCCAGCTGCTGCTAGGGACCCTACCTGTGCACAAATTTTGTGCACTGGGCCTTTAGTTTCTACCTAAGTTAAACTTATACACACCCTTGATCTCAGCAAAGCACTCTTAGGTATGCCAAAGAGAAATGAAAGCAATTTTCTACAAAAGCACTTATACTGGGTATTTATAGAAACTTTATTTGTAAAAGTCAAAAAACGAAAACAAACAAAATCTCCCCAAACTGGAAAATGGTGAATGCAGTAAGTGATATTCTGGACAATAAAAAAGGAAAACATAACTGATATGAACACCAAATGAGTAAATTTCATAGACATGATGTTGAGGGGAAAAAAAGCTATATGCAAAAGAGCATATATGAAGTTTAAAAATAAGAAAAAACAATCTGTGGTGGAAGAAATCAAAGGAGTAGTTGTCTTGGGGCAAATCTTGAGGGAAGGAAGGATTACTGGAAAGGAATACTAGAGTGCTTTCTGGGTTGATGAAATGTTCTAGATCTTGTTCTGGGTGTTGGTTACATGGATATACACATTTGTCAAAACTCATCAAACTGTATATTTAATATCTGTGCATTTTGCTAAGTGTAAATTACATATGAGAGAAAGAGAGAAAACACCCATTTACAGGTTTATAGTTGGCGTCACTGGAGGAAGAAGGAATACATGCAGATAATCACATCTCTCCGCACTAAGAGGAATACCAATATTTCTTATTCAGACATATGAGTTCTCCATACCCCAGAAGCATCATTGCAGAGCATGCCCCATCTCCTCATTATCATTTTGCTCAGTAATATAGTGAATGTCATACATGGGCTTTTATAGGTAAAATTAGTGGCTTTTCAATTAACATGATGGTTAGAAATGGGCTTTTAAAAATGGAATATTAGACATTCTCTGCACTCTGTATGACATAGGTATAAAAATGTAACAAAGCCTATAGCGTGTGCACTTAGGGATGGAGTCTTGGGCTTGACCCCTAGTGAACTGTGTCCTGGGCAGGAGGAGCTCTGGTTGCCTAATGCTGACTGCAGGGTTACAGAGTGCTTATGGAAGCCTACTTCTGCAACAAAATTGCAAATACCTATGTTAACTCTTTCATGCACCCCAAAACTCAGAGAACTGGTGGTATAACTGCCTGGGCTTGCTGGCCAGTGCCTGTTTGTTTAGTAAATGTCCACATGTTTGGTAGAATTTGGTCTGAGACCTGCTTTCATTATAACCTGGTATTAGTGTCAAGGTTGTAGGGGAGTGACTTTCAGAAACTGCTAACCCTCACAACCTCTAACTTTTAGTTAGCTATCCTTATTTACTAAGAGTCATACATGACCATATCTGCTTAGGTTAATTGGCAACAATACCCTTTCACTTCAGCCACAGTCCAGAGTGAGAGGATATTCAGAGACTGGGATTTTGGAAAAATAGGGAATTTTAGCTTCTGCATGTTTCACATTCTATATTTTTTGTTAATTACAAGTTTCATTCCAATAACCTTGTGGTATGGCTATCTAGATAAAGAACAGCAAAACTGTCTGTCTTCTTGTGTATGTTCCAGGGAAGCTTGGGAAGGAGAAATATTCCCAGGAAGATGAAAGCTGGTGTAATTACCAGGGTACCCCTGGAAACCAGATGTCCCATCAAAACTGCACATTCCACCACCGATGTGCTTTGGGCTGACTCACCTCCTTCTCTCGAGTGAAGGTCTCAAGGAGAGCACTGTAGGAGTTGCTTAATTTTTTCTTTTCTTCTTCTGACTCTATCTCAAACATTTTTGTAATCTTATTTTCTGTAGAGATGAGAGGAAACCACGTATAGAAGGTGTAAACGTGAAAAAAAGACAGATGCAGAGAGAAACCAGGATATCAGTAGATAATAAAAAGCCTGGGTCAAGCCCAAGGTGCTTTCATCCTGGTGTTCAGCCTCTGACACACACACCTGGAGAAGCTTGAGAGTGAGATAGTAGCTCTCAGGATAGTAGCTCTCAATCACATAAGCCCTGTGGGGTTACTTCTAATGTTTTTTGTTCTCTTTATGTAGTTTATTTTAGATCTGTTGCTTATTGTTTTGTTTGTTCTCTCAGCTGAAGTAACCATTGTGCTTTCTTGAATATCCTTATTCTATTTAATAAAAGGCTAACATGCAAATCGACTGAATGGCAGAACAACAGGTCATTATGATGCACACTTACCACCAGAGGCAGACGCTCAATGCAGCAGCTGCCGCCTGGTGGTCAGTGTGCTCCCACAGGGGGAGCGCTGCTCAGCCAGAAGCCCTGAGCCTGGCTCATGGCTGGTGAGCTCAAGGAGGTGGCAGGAGCCTCTCCTGCCTCTGCAGCAGCACTAAGGATGTCCGACTGACGGCTTAGGCATGCTCCCTGTGGGCCAGGCTGAGGGAATCCCCCCTCACACACAAGTGCATGAACTTCATGCACCAGGCCTCTAGTCTTAAAATATAGCTCTTGGCTAACATGACTTTTCTAACAATACTAGGCGCCTGGTGCATGAAATTTGTGCACTGGGGGTGGGTGGTCCCTCAGCCCAACCTGCCCCCTCTCACATACTGGGAGCCCTCAGGGGATGTCCTACTGATGGCTCACCCCCGGCCTGCCCAAGGTCGAAAGGCTCTGGCCCAGGCTTTCCATCCTTGGGCAAGGGACCTCAGCCAGGGGACCCCAGCCAGCGATCACCCTGTGATGAGGCCGATTGCTGGCTGGCTCTGCTCCAGCCCCCACCTGCCCAGCCATCTTGGTTGGGTGTTAATTTGCATATCACTTCTGATTGGCTTGTGGGCGTAGTAAAGGTGTGGTCAATTTGCATATTACTCTTTTATTAGAAAGGATTACTAGATAGGATAAGACATTCTGTACTTAGCCCTGGGGTAGGGATAGGCTTAAACATTTTTGT
Source organism: Antrozous pallidus (assembly GCA_027563665.1). Classification (NCBI taxonomy): domain Eukaryota; kingdom Metazoa; phylum Chordata; class Mammalia; order Chiroptera; family Vespertilionidae; genus Antrozous; species Antrozous pallidus. The sequence goes on from CM050508.1 coordinate 9,985,762, forward strand.
TGGTGTTTTGGGGTGGGGGGGTGGGGGGACAGGGAAACTGCCAAGAGAAATCCAATCAATATTGAACAGAAGGAAGGAGGGTTGAAGGGGCTAACAAATTTCTTCTTTAGGATCACAGTACTGAATGGATAAGGAGGCAACTCCTGGGCTCACAGGATAAGTCTGGACTGAACTTCACTGTGAGCAGCTAAAGCCTGGCCTTCAAGAATTAGTTTGTAATATCTTAGCTTAGACGTTGACAACAAGGGATGAGTGTAGTATGAGTAGCTAAGAATCTGGGAGTTGACCTGGGCTATGCTATACCAAGATTCTACGCAAAACCTCCAACAAAAGCAGCTCTATGTTCCATTCCCAGTCTTAACTCCCAGGTCTTCATGCTACCTTCTAGCAGTCCAGTGTCCCCACCAGGGTGGGAATGGTCTTAAGAATGAACTTTTCCAGAAGTATCAGCATTTAAATGAGTAATTTGTTAAACTAAATTTGATAGGAATTAGGTTGGGATAGGATGTGAAATAGGTTTTAGAGGTCCCACCCCTACCTCAACTAGTCTTCTAGGTCAGGGAACAGAATCTTCATAAATTCTTTTCTCCTTTTTCCATTTATGAAGATGCTGAGGGGGGCAGAAGGCTCACCTATGTATGATCTAAACTCTAAGCTAGGTGTTGGAAATATTAAAAATATATAGCAAGCCCAGCAGGTATGGCTCAGTGGTTGAGTGTTGACCTATGACCAGGAGGTCATGGTTTAATTCCTGGTCAGGGCACGTGCCTGGGTTGAGGGCTTGATTGCTGGAAACCAAGATCAACAGTAATTAATATAAATGAGAAGAGTCCACCAGAAGGCTGAGTTTGGACTCCCTTTGGTATTCACAGGGTGAATATTTACATTTTAGTACCTACTGCTGACTCAATGGCCTAAAGCAAACTCCCCCAACCTGATAATTTTACTGTTTTCTAAACATCATTGATTAGTCTGTCTGCATTCCTAAAAGGCAATTGTGTATTCTAGTAAATAAAAGCAGCTGGGAACAGAGACTCAGGGGAACTTGACTACTACATTTGAGCTTTTCCCTGGCTTCCCCCATAATTTCCAAATTAGTATTTCTTGTCTTGTGTGTCAATTTGTGTGTCAGCTCTTTCTCCAAGCCTTCGAACCCGAAAGCCATGCTGGCTGTGGCTTTTCACACTTGATCCCCAGTGGGGGGCATTGCAGGAGGCAGCTAATTGATATTTTTGATATTTCTAACTCCTTCTCCCTCTCCAAATATAAGTATAAAAATATATCAAATCAATGTTATATACTTTAAATTCATACAATGTTATATATATCAATATCTCTATATAGGTATCAAACGTGGCTTACTTGGAGGGGGGTGAGGGGGAATATAAAGTACAATCCAGTACAATAGATTGTGTTGCCCCTCCCCCCACAACTAAATATTTGAAATCTAATTTAAGAACTTTTTTCCTGGAACTTTGGAGTCACCTGTAATTACAAGTCCACATTCTTACAGATGTCCCAAAGCTTGTTCCAGCCCATGATGGCCAAACTTGGAATCAGTGAGTTTTAGAAGGTATAGGCTTAGCATCTCAGGTGGCTGAGCTCCATAAAAGACTCCATTCCTGTCACTTTCTTGCAAACTTCAAGGCACCTTCCATGAGGGAGTCTAGCCATAGGGCTCATCACCTTGGTGAATCCAAGGCTGCCTTCCTTGAGTTGAGACCAAGCTTCATGGCGGTTTTTCATCAAGATGTCAAAAGTTTCTATACTCACTTTGCTGTAGCAGGACCTTTTCCCGCTCCGACTTCTCATCCTTCTCCCATTCTGCCTTCTTCTTTGACCACTTATCTTCCATTTCATCATAAAGGCTGTCCTGTGGAGACGTAATGGCAACAGAAGCAAAGAGCCCTGAGCAAGGCTGCACACTGGCCCAAGGCCCAGGGCCGGGCCCTGCCAGCTTCCCTCCCCTTGGGCCCTCGCTGGGGTGGGGGGGCTCTATGTGGGTGACTGATGAAAGTAAATTCCAGCCCAGCCCCCTTGAGAGCAATCGAAGGTTAAAAGCCTGGTTCTGCAAGGTGTTTGTAGAGTTTAAAGACAGGTAGCGTTCCCCATGTTGTCAACTCCCTCTGACTGATGACTCACTCATAAAGAGCACATGAAGAAACAAAAGGAGTTGAATTTAACACTTAAAAAACAAGATGTTTTTCAGATTGTTCATTTCTCTCAGCAAATCTAACTTCCTTTGTGGATAACATTAGATAAACCTAACCAGTTCAACAGTGGGACCTCAGAAGGGGGGGGGGGGGGGGCGGAGAGGGAAGGGTCAGGACCCAGATGCTGCCAGTCAGAATCCTCACTGCCCTCCCTGTGAGGTTAGCAACAGAATTTATTCTGGGCCTGAGCATCAGAGCTTGTTTGTGGCCATTTAAACAGAGGTTCTCTCATCATGCTCAAGGCCGGTGGGCAGGTGTCTCCAGAGAGGGCATGCTCTCTGGAGGGGCCCAGATTGAAGCAAACACCAGTGCACACAGGAACTGGGCAGCTTACCTGCTCATCAACCTGACGCCTCTCTCAGGCTCTGATCTATGACGCTTCCTTCACTGTATGAAGGTACATCTTGAAAAATGAGTTTTGGAGTCTAGTTCAAAACTGAAACTATGAGTGGTAAACTGAATTTCAGACGTGGTGCTGGTACGCTACTTGATTTCCCGCTTTGATAGGATGATCAACTATCCTTGTTTGCCTGGGACTCCAGACTTTCAATGCTAAAGCCCAGAAGTCCCAGGCAAAAGGGGATTAGTTGGTCACCATAGGATGGGGGCTTGCTGCCTCAGCCCTTCCCTGTCCATTCCCCACCTCCCACTCTCTCATCCCCTAGGAAGAAATCCTGCCCTAACTCTGTCCCTTGGCCTCCATCCAATCAGTTGATGAAATGAATGGGTTATGCCTCAAGATGCTAGAGCACTTCCATGTTCTGCTAGAAGGAGTAGTGCAGGGTGATACAGTCTTTTTGGATGGAAATTTGGCCAAATGTATCAAAGACCTTAACAAAGGTTATTCCTTTTGACTCAGAACTCTATTAAAATCGAACATGTCACAAAGTACAAATATTAACAGTCGTTTGTCTTGGAGTAGTGACAGTTTTTCTTTTTGTTGCTGATGTTGGTTTATGTATTTCTTTTAAAAAACCCCACTAAAAGTAAAATAACACTGAGCATGTATTACTTTTGTAATCACAAACATATTTTTTGATGGGCTTCTTCAGGGCCTGGGTGACTGACTTGACATGCACGGAACCATCGTAGTCCGAAGGTGACTCTCCTCCCTGGCACAGTTAGTGTGTGCCACTTGGGTGCAAGGATGCTGGGGAGCTGGTGGAATTAGCCTCTGGGGCAGAGCTCTAGATTCATCCCATCGCCACCAAGTAAGAGAATGAGTCTTGCTTCTTACTCTCATAATCCAACAAAGAGCTCTAAATCTCACCTGATACATATAAAACATATTCTTCAGATACTTGTATTCCTTTCCCATCTCCTCTGGACAAAAGGAAAGCAACAGGATAAGCATTATTGCTCTGAAATGCACTTTCAAATTCAAATGTGAGCTCTCTTGCACACTTTCCCCATGTCTAACTCATCCCCTGGGTGGTAAAACCATGGTGTGTCTCAGAAACCACTTTGGAGGCTAATTAGAAACCCAGTATGCCTGAACCCCACCCAACCCTACTGAATCCAGCCCTCAGAGGGGAGCCCCAGTATCTGTCAATAACATGCTTCTCAGGCGATTCTGATAGACACCAAGTCTGAGAACTAAGCCCCAGGATAAACCTGAGTCTTTGGAAGAAGAGAAGCAAAATATTGTAGCATGCACCTGCCTCTCTCTTTTTAAAAACCACACTCCCTAGTATATACTGATTTTGAAAAAAAAATCATGTTTTCTTAAAACAAAATCTGGGAAATCAGCAAGGTATAAATACCACCTTTAAAAAATGAAAGGCAATGGAAGGGGAGAAGGTTATAGAATTTCTACTCTGTGTGGAGATTAGCCTATGAACTCAGAATTCTGAAGAAGACACAATTCCTCTTCTCAAGAACAGCATAAACAATAGGATCAATGGCCAACCCAACCCATATGAAATATGCAGCTACACAAATCACAGTGTGTCCGTTAGAATTTAATGAAACACCAACATTTTGTTGGTGAGGAAACTTGCTGAATTAGAATAGCATTATATTTGCAGAACTTTAAATATACTTTAAAAAGTTCTTTCTCATTTTTATCATGCTGATAAAGGCCAATATTACTATCCTCAATGCCGAGATGGAGAAACTAAGACTTGATACAAAGGGAAGAAGGACGTCGGTAGGCATGGCTTCCCTCTTTTCAGTTTCGTTCTCAATCATTCCCTCATCCTGAGCTTAAGAAGAAACCCTGGGAGTCTAGCTAAAGCCCATTCATGGCATGAGAGTTCCTCAGCCCCAGACCCACATGGTCAGCCTCCCGCCCCTTTATCACGGTCCTTCTTCTAGGTCCTGAACGTACCTAGTTTTTCTTGGGAAGCCAACTTCTCTTCCTTTAAGGCTGCTTTGTGGTTGTTCTCCAACTTTCTGAGCTCTGCTGCGTGGGCCTCTTTGAGCTCCCTGTGGGGCCCCGAGAGCAGGTCACAACCATCAGTGAAAAGAAGTCCAGCGTTGAGCTGCTAGATTCACCTGACCCCACCTCTCCTTCCACACAGAGAAAGCCAGCGGGCAGGCTGGGGAATCCTCGCTTTTTTTTGGCATCCATGAAGAGAAGGGAAAAAGGACTCTGGTTTTCACCAATCTCTATTGTGAATGGAGCCAGCGGGTGCCATAGATAATGTTAGACTCCAAAGTCCCCCTAGTCTCCATTCCAGTGTTCAAGATGAGTGTTACAGTGAAAGGCTATATGAGCTGTCAAGCCAAGAAAAGACCTGGAGGAAACTTAAATGCCTATTAGTAAGTGAATGAAGCCAATCTGAAAAGGCTTCAAATGTCTGATTCCAACTATTTGGCATTCTGGAAAAGGCAAAATAACAGAGACAGTCAAAAGATCAGTGCGATAGTTGCCAGGGGTTAGCAGTGAGGGATAAATATGTAGATCACAGAGGATGTTTAAGGCAGTGAAACTATTCTGTATGGTCTATAGTGGTGGGTATATCTATACTAATAATAGAGGAATATGCAAATAGTCTGGGATATTGTCACAGTAACAGTAACAACCCGGCAGGCTGCCTGGGGTAACAAGGCTGGCAGGGGCATTAGTGAGAGATGACCAAACGACTGGACAGCAGGCTGTGTGGGGTGACCAGGCCAGCAGGGACAACCAGGGTGGTGGGAGGGGACAGTTGGGCGGACCAGACCAGCAGGGGAGGGCAGTTGGGGGTGACTGGGCCAGCAGGGGAGCAGTTATGTGCTTATCAGACTGGCAGGGGAATGGTTAGGGGGTAATCAGGCTGGCAGGCAGAAGTGGTTAGGGGCAATAAGACAGACAGGAATGTGAGCAGTTGGGAGCCAGCAGTCCCGAATTGTGAGAAGGATGTCCAACTACCAGTTTAGGCTTGCTGGGGATCAAGCCTAAACCAGCAGTCGGACATCCTCCAAGGGGTCCCGGATTGGAGAGGGTGCAGGCTGGGCTGAGGGACATCCTCTCCAGTGCACAAATTTTGTGCACCAGGCCTCTAGTATAATAATAAAAGATTGATATGCGATTGACCAAATAGCTGAACGACCAGCAGAACAACCAGTCGCTATGACATGCGTTGACCATCGGGGTCAGATGCTTAATGCAGAAGCTTCCCCCAGCCCACAGACCCCAGGCCAGCAAGGTGGGTGCCAAGGGAGGCCCCCACAACCACCCTGTCAGTCGCCTTGTAGAGGGAGGCTACTGGCTGTGGTGGGGGACGGGGCTGGCGAGTGGGCAGCACCAGGCCCGCCAAGGCAGGTGCCAGCAGCCTCTTGCTCCAATCGCCCCATTGGTTGCCCCACAGATCAGCCCTGATCGCTCATCAGGCCTAGAGACCTTACCTGTGAACGAATTTCATGTACCGGGCCTCTAGTGTCATATTTTCTCAAAAATTCAAAGAATGTGGGTTTGTGTTTTTGTTTTTGTTAAGCCTCACCTGAGGATACCTTTCCATTGATTTTTTTAGGGAGAGGGAAAGAGAGAGGGAAAAAGAAAGAAAAATATCAATGTGAGAGAAACATATTGATTGACTGCCTACTTCAATCACTTTTTTGGCATCCGTGAAGAGAAGGGAGAAAGGACTCTGGTTTTCATGAGCCTTGATCAGGGAGGAGCCTGCAACCAAGGTACATGCCCTTGAATGGAATCGAACCCAGGACCCTTTGGTCCACAGGCTGATGCTCTACCCACTAGGGCCATAGAGTGTGTGTTAACAATATCAAGAGTGAACTCTAATGTACACTATGGACTTTGGGTGGGAATGTTGTGTCAGTGCAGTTTACTGAGTGTAACAGATGCACACCAGTGATGCAGAGTGTCAATAATGGCATAGGTCATGCAGATGTGAGGTGAGAGAATATATGGGAACAGCCTTACTTTACACTCTATTTAACTATGAACCTAAAACTACTCTAAAATGAAGCTCTATTAAAAATAAGTTAGGAAATAAAAAAATGAATAAATAAATAAATTAATTTAAACATTGCTTTTTAAGGAAACAAGCCTATGACTGCATTAGGAAGACTTCTCTCCACCAAAGCTTCTGAGCCCAGCAGGTAGCATGGAGGGGATTTTACAGGTTTCCTCACCCACACAGACAACACACCTCATTTACTTCCTCTTGGCTTGTCCTTGGGGCTCTGTCTCCTGCCTCTCCCAAACCTTCTTGCCATATTGCCCAGGCCTGACCTAGCAGCCAGGGAGAGTAGCAATAAGAGAAGAAGAGGAAGAGGAGGAGATGGAGGAGGCTGGGCTGAGAGTCACAGCTGTCTACCACAGAAATCTCATATGGAATTTTTAAAAGATGGCTCTACCCAGCAACCAACAAAAAGGGAGATTATAATGGGAATGAAACAATTGGATGAGAAAGTGCAAAACCAGGGGTAACCATTTCTGTGCCTCAAATCAAAACATCCTGCTCTCCAAAGACATGCATCTCCTCTTCTCCAGACCCCTGTTACCCAACTCCATTTGAAGCTGTCTGAAATTCAGTGAACTGAAATCCTGCGAGGATGCAGGAGCCTTAGGGCCTTCTGCACACAAGGGCTTTTGCCAGAAAACATACCTGCTCTTGTTTTCAAAGTCCTGCTTCATCTCAGCACAGCGGCTTTCCATTTCTTTGGAGAGCTGCAAATGAAGCCATCATCAGCAACACAGGATTGAAGACCCCACTCCCTCTCCGGTCTGCAACTTTTGAGAAGCCTTCTGACTCACACGGGGTACACCCCACTCCCCGTGTCTCTCCATCATTATGAGGGAACAGAACAATTCTTGTCTTGCTCTGTGTGGTCTGGCATGTGATCAGTTTTTAGTGTTGGTGCACAGAAACCATGTCTGTCACTACCAGGTTTTGTGGGCGGGCTCGGTCCTCTCTGTGAACTGTAATCTCTTTGGAAGAGAGTGGCCTCAGACCCTCAGATACAGAATTCCATTGAGCAATCATTTCTTAAACAAAGGGCTTGGCCTGGAAGAGCCCAAGAGGTCTATGACTCAGACCCTGCCTTCGAAGAACTTTAAATTGGCAGAATGGCTGGGTTCCAGCAGGCAAGTTTTGCCCACTTCCAGGTGACCCTCCATGCTAGCACATCCAGTCCTCTGGCCATTGTCTCCGGAGGAGTAGACACTTCCAAATTAGTCAGCACCCACTGCCTGCTGAGTCAAGGGTTCTGGGCTTGTCCTTCCCTCTCTGACTAAACAGTGGCACCTGCACTCCTCCCTTGCTCAGGGTCACACAACAATTTGGGGTGTCTACAGGTGGAAGAACTTTTATTTGTAGGTGAATATTAAGGATCACAATCTGAGGTCCCTCCATGGAAGTAAATCTCTAAATATGTCTTCAGTGAGTGAAAATGAGCATTTGCTCAAATAAAGGTAAATGCTCTTAGGCTAACTATTTAACTTCCTGAGACTCAATTTTCTTTGGTTAGAAAGAAACCATAAACCTGGCAGGGCTTTCAGATAAATACAGTAACAATGAGTCATTAGTGAGGGAAGGTTCAGTTTGAGTTATAAGCTGGGTCCCTGTAGGATTCAGAAGCATCTGGGGTGCATGAGAGGGTGAAGGCTGGGCCCCGTTGGGAATTCAACCTTTACAAGTGCGTTTCAATAACAACAGGCAAGGTTGGGGGTGGGTTTGGTTTATCACTCCAGTGCAGGCCACCAGGCACACCTGCTCGAAGTGGGGAAGAAGACATTATAATAAATAGATGGTAAAATCTAAAGGAAACCCAAAGAGTGTAATTTATATCAGCAGCATCTGAAGTTTGGGCTTTGGTAGTTTCAGTAGCAACAGGAAGTGGGTACTGAAGGCTTATGGATAGTTTTTTAGCAACACTGTAAAGCACTGACCGCTGTGCTGCCTAAGCAAGAGCTTCCACAACCTCTGAAGCTTAACTCACTGCCAGGCAGGAAATGGCCAACGCTCCTCATGTGAAGAGGACAGTGGTGTTGAACACCCTGCATGCACTAGGGAACTCACAGAAACTCAGCTAGGCCTGGAGAAAGGACGAGTTCTTGCAATTGTGGAGGAGGATGGAGACAGAGAAATACTATTGGGTGGCCCCCATCTTATCCTCAGAGCTCTCGCCTGGGCAACGTGGCTCTTATGAGTCAAGTGCTTGGCAGTATGCCTGGAAGACAAGCGTGACCTGAACACTTTGGTATTTCCTGTACCCACAGAGACATCAGCTAGCTTAAAGGTCACTCACGGTTGTTTCGGCAGACTGGTGGTCTCTGTTCATTTGCTCTATTGTCATCGTCAGCTCTGAGATCTGCTCTTCTAGGTCAGCAATGATATCAGTCCTATGGGATAAGTAATTCTTCAGTCACCCACAGAGCTTTACCTCATGCCAGTCAGGCCTCTTCCTGAGCATGAATGGATGTGGTCTGGTGAGGGCCAAGCCATGTTCTGTATCTGCTCCACCATCACTGAGGTGGGGAGGGAGGGAGTAGAGGAGTGAAGAGAAGGAATGTGGCAGTAGGATGGTTGAGCCTCAAACATGGTCCTTTTGGGTAAGTTAGCCAGAATTGAGTGGGTGGTTTGGTGGCCTAAGTGGAATATGTCAGAAACCTATTAGGGTTTGACCTTGATTTAGTAATGATAGTTGAAATGGAAGGGGAAGAAGTTCAGAGAATTAGGAAATGAGAAAGTGACTCACTGGCAAGGAATGGGCCAAAAACTGGATGAGGAGGAGATTTAAGAGAGTGGCTTTTACCAGTTAGAGAAAGATAAGTATCACATGATCTCACTCCTATGTGGAATTTAATGAACCAAATAAACTGATGATAAAAAAATAGACCCAGAGGCCTACCTAGTTTTGCTCAGTGGGTAGAACATCAGCCTGCGGACTGAAAGGTCCTGGGTTCCATTCCGGTCAAGGGTATATGTCCAGGTTGTGTAGGGGGTGTGTAAGGAGGCAGCCAATCAATGATTCTCTGTCATCATTGATATTTCTATCTTGTCTCTTCCTCTTTGAAATCAATCAATAAATTTTAAAAAATAGACCCAGAGACACAGAAGTATGAACAGACTGTTGAACCTCAGAGGGAAGGCCAGGGAGAGTTTATGGGAAGAGATCAACCAATGAACTTGTACACATATATGCATAACCCATGGATACAGGCAATGGCATGGTGAGGGCCTGGAGAAGGCAGATGGGAGCGGGCTGGGAGAGATTAATGGGAGGAAAAGAAAGACATATGTAATACTTTCAATAATAAAGATTTAAAAGAGAGAGAGGGAGAGAGAAAGGCCTTCAGACTTGATAAAGGCTTTCTGTGCTTCTGGGTCTGCGGCCTCCATGATGTCTAAGGTTATTCAGTTCTGTTTGGTTGACCTGGAGCAGACAGAGTGGTGGACAGAGCTGTGTGCAGTGCAGCAGAGAAGAGGTCCTCTACTCAAGAGGTTGAGAAAACAAAAGGATGTGGGAGGAGAGGACATCAAGGCATGAGAAAGAAGAAAGAGTATGAAAAAGTAAACAATAGGGAACTCCTAACATGATCTTCAATGTAAACAATACCGCTTTATCAGGGAATAAAACAATTATGGGCTGTTGTATTTTATTATGCCACAACGGGTAACAACTTTCCTGTTGAGGCCAAGGGGTGCTAGAGAGGGCGCTGACTTGACTGTGAGTACACGGCCCATCTCCTGCAGAAGGCTTTGGATGCGCAGCAAAGAAAATAGGGCCTGAATGTCCCCACTGAGAGGGACAGAGACTGGAGTCTGGTTTCTCCAGGCCAGGTCAGATCAGAGTGACTTCATGCATGGCCCCTCTCAATAGTGGGCCTGTGTCCTTCAGCCTTATCCCAGTCTGAATCCCTTCCCAAATGAAACCACTGCTAACAGCTTGGTTTTATCCTTCCTATATACCTCGGTGATGTGTGTGTATGTGTGTGTTCTGTTGCTATTGTTGGTCTTTTAGATTTCTGTCTTGAAAAAATAATTTTCATAGCAATTTAAAGCCCAAGGAAGAGACACTCATTGGGGAGCCATTGCAATAGTGTAAGTAGATGGGGAAGAGAAGGAGAAGACATGAGAGATTTAGGAGGTGGAATGAAAAGGATATGGCATTGGAGGACAGAGCAGGTGGGACTTGAATGACAGAGTATGACAAGGTGCTCAACTGGGAGGGAGTCAGACTGAAATATTCCAAACTACATCTCCCAGAGGCCTGGGCTGAGTAGTACCTTTGGACATAATAAAAAAGGGATGTGTACTCAGGCCTCCCAGAAACCCTGACTTTACTTTTAGTTCTCACCCAACAAATTTACTGTATTAATAACTCATCAGTTCATTACTTTAAGGAAAAACTGCTCTCCTTTAGTATGAATTATATTACACCTACTGTATTTTCTGGCATATAAGACGATTTTTTAAACCCAGGAAAAATCTTCTCAAAAGTTGGGGGTTGTCTTATACGCCAGGTGTAAAATACCGTAGCTTGCCGTTATGATGGGCATTGCTAACTCACCAGAGACTTGTCCGGCACTTGCTCTCTCTCTCTATTGTTTGTTATCTTTCTCCTATCATCATCAGTTCCAGTTATCTTATATGCAGGAAAATACGGTAATCATTTTCCAAATCCACTGAGTTGACCTTCATCCTGACTAAAATGGGACTGGAGCAGAGGCAGGGTGGAGTGGAGCAGGCAGAGGGCTGAGGCATGAAGTGACCTGCAGCACCGCCAGAGCAGGACTGGGAGTGGACATTGGGCGCCTATCTCTAAGGCCAGGCTGAGCCAGCTAAGGAGAGGTTTGAGAAGCTGGATGTTGGTCCAAAGACATTACCTGCGAATTCTGATTTTGCCCATGATCTCTGATTTCAAATGCTTTTTCCTTTCAAACATCTCATCTCCCAAGATGACGGAAATCTGCTCCTTATTCCGAATGAGGCGATAGCCAGGGCACACGTTGATCACTTCCTAGGCAACAGGGTGGAAGGTCAGAGAATACTGCAGAGCTGAGATTCCTCCAAATCCACTAGTGCCCCTCTCACATCTACAAACAGAGACTTGAAATGGACTGTGCCCTCCCCAATTTCCACTCACCCTCATATCTCCATATTTCTCTCCTGAGATCCAGGCCTAAGACTCAACTAGATCCTGGATGTCTCCCTATGCCTTTCAAGCTCAACATTTCCTAAAATAAGGCCTTTGACACCCACTCCACACCCTATACTCAAACCCTGTTCCTCCTCTATGTTCTCCATCATGGCCAGAAGCCAGGAGGCAGCTGAACATTGTGGAAATCTCTGAGTTTTGGGAAGTAGGCAGGCCTGAGTTTAAATCCTGGCTCTGCCACCAACCATAGTTATTCAACATCACGGTGCCATTTCCTTGTAAAAAAAATAAGGATAATAACTCTTCCTCAAAGGGATTTTGTGAGGCTAAAACAAATTGATATGAGAAAATGCCTAGCACTGTTGCAAAATAATTTTTTTAGTCAGTTCCTTCTGTCCTCCATCAGATGCAGGGCTACCAGCTGCCATAGATCCGGATGCAACTGTACCTTCTAGAGTTGTGCAGGACACCTCTGCAGGCCACAGATCCTACGGGTGTTATCTGCTAAAAGTATCTCATCCTCATCCTCTCCTCTCCCACTCGCCCCTGATGGAGCCGGAGGCTACCACCATCTGTGTCCTGGGCTCTGGAGCTGCCTTCCCAGCAAGCCTCTCGGCTCCCCTAAATTCATCATCCTCCCGACCTGGAGGGCTATGACATTTTGGTTTATTTTTTCCCTGCCCATTAAAGAATCACATGACCTGCTTTGAAGGGAGTTAGGAGAGAAAGGAAAATAGAAAAAAAGCGGAGAGCAGTAAAAGTAGCAATTATATGCCACCAGAAGGTGTTTCTCCCCCACTCCTAAAATGTAAATCTTACCTGGTCACATGTCTGTCAGATCCATAAAGGTTCCAAGACAGCAAAAGATTTGGGCCCAAACTTCTAGACAGGTGTCAAGATCCCTCAGGATTTGCTCCCCATCCCTTTCTCCAGTATGCTCCTGCCCCACCCCCTCTCATGCCCTGAGGGGCCCTTGCCCAGCATTTGTGGATTCCCAAGTACAGCAGAGGGTTTCCTACACCTGCGCATGCATGTCACCCATCCTAGACTGACTGTCACCACCTGGTTTTCCTGGGACACTCTCCTCACCCTATACAAGGCAGTAAAGAGGTCATTACACACTCTCTCTGGGGTCTGGCAGAGCTGAGTTCAAGTCCTGGTCCTACATTATATGCAGTAATTCCAGCACCTCCTTATAGGATCAAGGCGAAGATCCAATGAAGTCAGTACATGTAAAAGGCCCATGCCACACACAGTAGGCACTCAATAACTGTATATCCTACAACCCTCTTTCCATTTTCACTCACAGAAGGTAAGGCATTGCTCTCCTCTTGTTTTCCTAAGTGGGTTTTCATTCTGCAAGAGAAATGCGTGCTCAGAAGCAACCAGAGACCAAAGAGAAGCTCCAAGATTAGCTGTGCCCTGACCCCACCACTCATCTGCAAAATGTGCCATTCCTGGGGTAATCTGTGTGGCCTGCCAGTTCTCAAATATCATACTTTAGAAAATAGAGAATATTTAGTGGTCTGGAGATCATTGGTACATAGACTGTAATAAAATGGCAGGTAGTGAAAAAGTGGGAAATCCACTAGTCACTAGTCTAATAGTAGAACCATTCCTAAAATAAGACCAAGAAGCTTGGAGTAAAATTCAAAGGGATGGTGCATAATCCTAAGTGCACACTCTTTTTAGTGACATGTATATTGTCTGTACAACCACTTTTCTTCTCATTTGCACCAGAATTCCACGTTCTGGGACGCCAAAAGGTCTATGTGTTAAGAAATGGGGATTAGTTCATAATATAGACTGATATTTCAATGAGGTCCACAAGTAATTTAACATTTAAAATAATTTGAAACACAACTTAACTCAAATCAACCATATATTCCTAATTCAACTGTCCACAACGAATAATTTGGTTTGTTTTCTCTGAATATAGGAAAGCCTTGTTGGGAAACCACTGGATGGCCCAGGTTTCCTTAAAAAGCTGACAATGGGTTTGAGTTTACGCCATTTTTTGCTCTTAGTAAACCTCATTGAACAAACTGAGACCTTCCACAGCATTGCTTAACTTTGGAACTTCTCTGTGGCTACGTAGATACTCATTTTGTCAGAAAAAAACGATGCTTCTCTCATTGAAAAGTAAAAGGTAAGGTTGATCCAGAATGACTCATCTTTACTCTTTTTGTCTTTGTCAACCTGTTACTCTGATTACAATAACCAAATTTTGACACTTCATTGACATTGATGAAAGCACTTCACATTTTCTGTTAATGAATTCAACAAGTAGTTGATATAGGCAAACCACAGCGCTCCGTACCAAGGGAAATGGAATGAGATGTGCCAGTTTTATTTAAGAGATGAAAAAAGGCATATAAATACTGAAACTCGGTGAAGACAAAGAGTTAAGTGCCAGAGAGAAGTACAGATAAAGAGATTTTCTAAGGCAGTGGTTCTCAATCTTTTTAATGCCACGGCCCTTTAATGTAGCTCTTCATGTTGTGGTGACCCCCAACCATAAAATTATTTTTGTAGCTACTTCATAACTGTAATTTTGCCACTGTTAATGAATCGTAATATAAATATCTGTGTTTTCCGATTGCCTTAGGCAACCCTGCTGTAGAGCCTAAGACCATTGGAAAATACAGATATTTACATTATGATTCATTAACAGTAGCAAAACTAGTTATAAAGTAGCAACGGAAATAATTTTATGGTTGGGGGTCACCACAACATGAAGAACTGTATTAAAGGGTCGCGGCATTAGAAAGGTTGAGAACCACTGCTCTAAGGGATTGAGGGCGCTCTGCCACTGCCATTTTTCAAGGCCTCTGAGGTATACAAATCAAAACCAAAACAAACCCCAGGAATTGCTAAAATAGGGTTATAAAAATTGAGTTATAGTTCATGTTTAAGAATTGAAAACTTTTAACACAAAAAGCACATTATATATTTGCAAGGAAATTACAGACTTCCCAAAAGGAATGTAATTCAGAGTCAGAAGTGGCGTGTTCGAGGGCGGGGGCCTAAGTTAAAAGTGGACTGCTGAGCAGCTTTGTCCCCATTCGGAGGCCAGGTCAACGTCTGCAGGGGCCTCTTCCCCAGAGTGAGGCCAGCAGCGGCCGTGCCGTGTGCCGCTCCACTCCCCTTCCCGAGTGCTGGCCGAGCCCGAGCGGAGGCCACTGCTCCCAGGGTGTGTTCTTTTAATTGGTTTTAGATGTTTTAGGGAATAAGTTGCCTTGAATGGTCTTACTGGAAAGTTATAAGTAAAATCTCTAGGTCTTTGATAGAAAATTTAAAAAATACCCACAAATAATTGGTGTTTATTGCATGTAACATTATAATATTTAAGGTTGTTTTTCTTGAGATATTAAACAGATACCCACAAAGTGTTCCTCATATATTGCAAAGCCAGAGGACAATATTGGGCGGGGCTAATGGTGGTGGTCAGAGCGCAGTGGTGGGTCTTAGTGAGGTCTCTCCCAACAAGAAGCACTGAGTAGCTGAGGCCTTTGAGCTTGACTGTTGAAATGGAAGTTACATAA
Organism: Antrozous pallidus; assembly: GCA_027563665.1. NCBI lineage: Eukaryota > Metazoa > Chordata > Mammalia > Chiroptera > Vespertilionidae > Antrozous > Antrozous pallidus. The sequence goes on from CM050508.1 coordinate 10,001,069, forward strand.
GATCCACAGATAGGATCATGCCTGCAGAGTGCCAGCACACAGAAGGCAGGCAACAAGGAAACATTTCAAACACAGGCACTTGGCGGACTCATTATGAATGGATCCAATTCCCTTCAGGCTTTGCCGCCATCACATACCTCAACCCATTCCCACCCCACGCACATGCAGATACTTACTTCAGGGAGACAACAGGTTTTGTTGGTGGATCGACATAATTTTGTTTCTTTGCAGCTGGAGGAAGAAGAGGTGGCCTGAAACAAAAAAACAGGAAGCAAAAAGAGAAAACTGGAAATTCAAAAATCTGTTTTAGTACTCCCAGATGAGGTGCATCTCCACAGTGACCCTGAATTAGAATATATGGGCTGACAACAGATGGTCCTTGGCAGCCTCAGGCTGAATGACTTGGCACTTGCTCACTGTCCCAGGGGTTCCCCCAGTTCCAAAAGCTCATGGTCCCGTATGGAGGGGCAGCTGCCATGGGGCACTTGGTTGGAAGCCCTCCTCTCTCTGCTCAAACGACTCTGAGATTCCTTAATTATTTTTTTAAAAAATATTTTATTGCTTTTTACAGAGAGGAAGGGAGAGAGATAGACAGTTAGAAACATTGGTCAGCTGCCTCCTGCACAGCCCCCACTGGGGATGTGCCCGCAACCAAGGTACATGCTCCTGACCGGAATCGAACCTAGGACCTTTCAGTCCGTAAGGCTGAAGCTCTATCCACTGAGCCAAACTAGTTTTGGCTGAGATTTCTTACTTACAATGACACTACATCTAGATAGGACTGGCAAGAGCAACATGCAGCCAACAGGCTGACAGGGAAAACCGTGTAGAGCTAGGCTTCCTGGCCCCCTGGGGATCTTCGCTACCAAACTGTTTTGGAAATCTTGTGAGAGAAAGAAGGCTGCAAATGGACCCCAAGCCCCCAGCCGTTGTCCATCCCAGGGAATTCTTACTTGGGCTTCCCTGGGGAGGTCTTTTTTGGTGGCTGGGGGGTCTTGATTAGCTTCCGTGGTCCCAAGTTCCAGGGGTCCCAGCAGGTGCAGTAGATGAGAGGGTTGGAGTACATGGTAGGAGGTATGGGGCAGTCTTGGCTGCTAGGTCAGAAGGCCCTTGCTGAAATGGGGGGAGAAGAGCAGAGTCACACCATTTAGTCAAAGCAACAGTGCACAGAGACAAACTGGGAAGAACCCAGGGAAGGTCCAAAGCACAGATGGAAGATTCTGGAGGCTGTTGATCTGGTTCAGGGTCTTGATTATAGAATCACAGCTCTTTCCTTGCCATCTCAGGCTTGACTTGAAAGCAATTTAAAATTTGCTATAACTGAGTGCTTACTGTGAGCCAGGTACACAGTAAGTGGTCAGTTATTCTTTTTTAAAATTTTTAAATATATTTTATTGATCTTTACAGAGAGGAAGGGAGAAGGGTAGGCAGTCAGAAACATCGATGAGAGAAAAACATCGATCAGCTGCCTCCTGCACCCCCCCCCCCCCCCACTGGGGATGTGCCTGCAACCAAGGGACATGCCCTTGACCAGAATCAAACCCGGGACCTTACAGTCCGCAGGCCACGCTCTATCCACTGAGCCAAACCGGTTTCGGCTATTCTTTTCTTTTTAACTGTATTTTTATTGATTCCAGAGAGGAAGGGAGAGGGAGAGAGATAGGAACATCAATGATGAGGGGGAATCATTGATTAGCTGCCTCCTGCACACCCCACACAGAGGACAGAGCCCACAACCTGGGCCTGTGTCCTGACCGGGAATTGGGCCATGACCTGCAGGTTCATAGGTCGGCGCTCAACCACTGAACCACTCCCCCTGGGCCTAACAACCCGTTACAGATGAGAACGCTGGGGCTCGGAGAGCTCGTGGAGGTAGCGAGTTACAGAGTAGACACAGTCTACCTGACTCCTAAGCCCTTGCTCACTCATCAGGTCATAATAACTCTCCCTGAGGTAACGAGAAACCCCTATGGCAGGTCCTGCACAGGACCTTCCCACACAGAGCTCGGTGTGAAAATGAGCTCTGCTATGCAGGTTCAAATGAGTCTCCCAGTTACTCATTCCTGATCATCTGCCTGAGTCACAGTGAAAACTTGCCCCTTTTGGGGCCTGTAAAAAAAAAAAAAAATCACACACAAAACCCCACCACTATGAAGACTTACGTAAAAAACAACTGCTAGATAAACATGATCACACAATCACACTTATCAACCCGCCCCTCCCCCCGAATCCCACTAAAATGAGAGTGCAGGATTAATTGCACAGTCTTTCGTGATTGGCTAATTCAAAGGGAGGGGTTGGTCTTTGTGATTTTAAGATCGCAGCCCCCAGGTAAGTTTACACATCATTCGGTCTACACGGTGGCTGCCAAGTCACACGGTCCAAAATGGCAGCTAAATTGTTCTTTGCAGCCCCGCCCTGCCCTTTCAACACCATGGGAAGCTACAGCCTCTGTGTCTGCAAAGGTGGTGGGAACCAGAAGGAGCCAAATCCTTGTGAAGGTCCAAAAAGACTCAGAACTTGGAACTGGTAGATTATCTGATGAGACTGGCAGGCATTTCGCAGGTCTGGACCCTTTTGGAAGTCAAATAATGCGCCTTCCCCCCTAAAACACTCCACATCCTCATCTCTGGACCCTGTGAATATGCTACTTTTTGTGCCAAAGGAGCTTTATAGCCATGATTAAATTAAGGGTTTTTGAGATGGGGAGATTACCTGGATTTCTAGTGTAAGCCCAAGGCAATCACAGGCATCCTTATAAAAGGAAGTTGGGGGGTGGGGGTCAGAATCAGAAAATGGTCAGGTAGGAGAGTCCAAGAAAGGGGCCATGAGCCAAGGAAAATGGGCAGCCTTTAGAAGCTGGAGGAGGCAAGGAGATGATCCTCCTATAGCAGTGGTCGGCAAACTGCGGCTCTCAAGCCACATGCGGCTCTTTGGCCCCTTGAGTTTTTAGCAAAAGTCAGCTTAGGAGTACCCTAACTAAGTTAATAACAATGTCCCTACCTATATAGTTTAAGTTTAGAAAATTTGGCTCTCAAAATAAATTTCAATTGTACTGCTGATATTTGGCTCTGTTGACTAATGAGTTTGCTGACCACTGTCCTATAGTATAGGACCTATACAGCTTATCGAAGGAAGAAAGCCTTGCCCAATACCTTGATTTTAACCCATCATCAGATTTCTGGTCTCAGGATGGCAAGATAATAAACTGGTGTTGGTTTAAGCCACTAAATTTGTAGTGATCTGTCACAGAGCATCTGTAATAATAATAAAGAAACAAACAAAATTTAGGAAAAATTGGAGGGAAGACAATGAAGGGAAGACAAGTGTTAACTCTTCATCTACCACAGCAGGAAGTCAATGGAGAATGTCTAAATATTAACAAACAGGGTAGAGATAAATTATTTAGCAGCATGAAGCTAAGTTCCAAAGTAGCTGAAAATGTTGAAATTAATTGCCTCTAAAGAGCACACTGAGGAGCAGAGCTGAGAAGAAGGGCGGGGCAGAAACTGTAACTTTCCGTTAATGAATTTTCAACACCATTTGATTTTTAAATGTCAGTGGATTATTTGATAAAAATTTAATCTACCGCCAAGCAAAATGTTATGGGAGCCAGAAGATCAATAACAGCACTACAATGACAGTAGATTTAACTCCAATTTCTAAGGCAGTGACTGTTTTCCAATAGTACATTGGAATAAATTTGCTCAAGAATCAGCTGAAAAATGACACATTTTTTGCTCTAACTTGACTGCTGCTTGAGAAACCCAGTTACGTGGTCTAATGACTTTTGGAGCTAAAGGGGACCTTCACATTAAACCCATTTTACAGATGATGAAACTGAGACCCAAGGGCGTGAAGCGACCCTGGGACACCTTCCCAGGCTGGTTTAAAAGCACAGATCGGGGTAGCGCCTGCCGAGCGCCTTCCGGAACTGCTGCCCTCCCGCCGCCATTCCTCGCCTGCGCCTCTGGCCTGAGGCCCGCTCCGTGCCGCCCGGGTCCCGGCAAGGCAACTTTGTCCGCAATGGGAATTTGAGGAATATTTGGTGCTAACAAACTGGGTTTGCGTAACCTCGGGAACCGGCTCAACAGGGAGAAACGGACCGTCAGGTGAAAATGCAAAAATGGACCGGGTCATGACAACACTACCCATAATGTTAAAAGTTAGGGTTTAAAAAAGCCAGCCGCAGCCAGAGGCGCCGCTTACTCAGCTGAAGACACCCCGTCCGACGTGGGAGGCGGTGGCTGTGAGCGGCGCCCAGGGTCGGGCCCGCGGGCCATGTGCCCGGACCAGCGGCTACCCCAGCCCCGCCTCCCGGCGCTGTCGGACGCTTTCGGAGCCGTGGATGTGCGCGTGCGCAGGACTCGCACGTCCCTTGGGCGCGCGCACGTTTTCCCCGCGCGTCCCTTATGTCCCTTGGCTACTCCGAAGCCAGATATGCGGGGAGAGCGCGGTGGTGAGTGAGAAGACCCGAGAGGAAACGGCGCGGGCGACGCCCTCCTTTAAGGGAGAAAAACAACAAGCGGAAGCAACACCCAAAACGGCCCGTAAAAACCCCAAGCCCAGAGAGCATGGGTGTTTTCGGGCACAACTCTAGGGCGTTTCCCTAGGTTTTGACTGATCGCTTGAAAGCTTAGGAAACCTGAAGAAATGCTCATGAGCAAAGATAGGACATGGTCTGTGTGCAATGGATGCAATTACGTAGAAGTATGCACCTTTACAGAAAAGGGTTAGAAAAGAACATATTTTAAAAAATGAAAATTGGGTTAGAATGTCAGGATTATAACGACACACACACACACACACACACACACACAACATTGTTGACTAAAATTTTCCTTGGGTTTGGAGTCAGGTGGGCCCGAGGCTCCTGCTTGTGAGCCGTGGAACCTCAGAAAATGAACTTTTCCTTTCCTCAGGCCCGGCCGCCGGCCGCCCTGCACGGGGCCGGGGGGGGGGGGGGGGGGGGGGGGGAGCGTGCGGCCTCGCACCCCTCATCTTCCCAACACTGGCCGCCGAGTTTAGGAACAGTGTGAACCCCGCTAGTATTTTGTTCACAGAAGCTTTTATTAATTTTTTTATTTTGGGGGGGTGGGGGGAGGGGAGGAGATAGGTTTAGTTTTGGGGTGTGTGTGTGTTAAACTCATTGTTAAGAAAATGATAATCTGAAGGAAGTAAAATTTATCCAAAATGCTAACACCTAGGAAGGACTACTGAAAATATTTTGGTTAATGTCTTCTAGAATTCTCTCTAGTCCAGAGAAGCAGAGATATATAATTACTTGTAAATGGGAACAAATTCTCCTTATGTTCTAGATAATCCTTTTTAAATAATGAGGTTCTTTGAATATCAGTAACTATATATGTGTTGTTTTAAAACTTGATTACTGTGGAGAAATTTTTAAATGTTCAAAAGTAGAGAGAAAAAAGTAAATGAATTAGCCTGTCACACAGGTTCGTTAGCAATTTGTGACTAATCTGTTCATCTATACCCAGCCCATTCTTGCAACACTAGATTATTTTAAAGCAAATTTAAAGTAAATCTGTAATTTAAATTACACTTAAAGAAAAGCTTGAAAGCAAGTCTGTGATTTGTTTGTATATTATGGCTTAATTTATATTTTATGAATGTATCCATTTACAGTTTTCCTTTTTTTTTAATTTATTTTTTCCCCCCATTCATTTTGTTTTGTTCCCCACCCCCCTTACATTTTTAACCAGTTTTGTATTGAGGAGCATTTTGTTTCCTGTTATAAACAATGCCGTGGTGTATATTCATTTGCCCAAAAAGTAAAGTCCTTTCTCTCCAAACACCCATGGGGATGATACTCAAATATGTAACCACCAGTAGGACAATCAGAATAGACATGGCTACAGGGCTGGGTCAGGGTCTGGGAGGACCCCACTCCTCACCCCATGCCAGGCTACAGTAACCTCTTAGTTACTGAATCATGAGGAAGTTTGGGGGTGCCAGGGGAGGAGCTGGGCAACCCAGGTGGCAAAGAGGATATTCGGGGGTCTTGGACAATGTACACATACAACCCAGGTGGCAGTTATTTCACTATTTCAGTAACTGTGTGCACCAACTAAACACCAACTCTCCATGGCCAGTAGTTTTCCAAGAGGTGCCACGGTCAGTCTTTTTAGTGTCCTTCCAGAAATATATATAACATTTACCTAAAGGAGAGCATACTTTACACCCTCTACTACATATCCTCTTTTTGCCTCTGAGGATGTGTAGTAGATAGTTCCATATCAGCACAGATAGATCCCCTACATTCACAGTGGCTTGAGGTTGCACTGTATGGTTCTAAGAATACTAGTAAAGGTGTGTGTGTGTGTGTGTGTGTGTGTGTGTGTGTGTGTGTGTGTACGCATGCATGTGTGGTTTAGGATTTTTTTTCCTCCCCATTCCTTCTTGCATCTCTCCCTGATGGTTTTATCTGAGGCTCAGCGGACTGAAAGTGCCACCTGGTGGTCATCAGTGAGCCAGCTGAGCCTTCAGAAAAGTCACTGGTAGTAATTAATCAGAAAATAGCTACATAAAACGTCTTTTCCAAAGAACTTACCTTGGTCTGCCCAAATATTTGTTTTTTCCTTGGGGTTTCTTCCTGAGTGGAGTCTTAATGATGTCACAATGTTAGAAACTGTTTCCCATCCACACAAAATCAAAATTCATTTTAAGTTAAATCCAGAGGTTCTAGAACTTAAGACTTTAGTGTAATCATTCCAAGTGATTGAAATGCCAAAGCAGAAAGTGCGGCGTATGTGTGGCAGAGAGAGACAGACTTCCAGGGAATCCAGTCACAGGCTTCTACAAAGGCTGAACTGGCATGAGCATGAATGTCCCTTCTAAAGACAAATAGTTTAAGTCTTTCAATATTGCAACGAAAGTCAAACTAGGGGAGCAAGTCAGCCCTGTATTCAGACTTTCTTAAGTTGGCCCTTTTGAGCTGTGAGGTTTGTCCTTAGTAGATGGTTGGAGGTTTGTTTCATTGCTATGGAAACAGAATGGCAAGGCCTCCTTTGCTCAGGCACTCTGCTCTTAAAGAGATAAGGCTGAAGAAGCAGCCAGTTACAGTCTCCAAGATATAAAATACCCGTAAGATATACTTTCAGAGGAAATAGAACTAAGCAGCACTCCTAGGCTTAATTGGCCTATGACTATAGTTGCCAGACAGAATCTATGATGGAGTTTAAGCTTCTGTCATTTGCTCACTGAAACCTAAAACTCTAAAGTAGGCACTTTCTTCCTTGAATTTCAAGCTTTGAAATCTATAAAAGTGCAAATCCCAATGGCAGGAGTCATTTTCAGTTGCTGGGAGTTCAGATCCACCCCCCCCCCCCCCAAGCTGCTTTTTCTCATTATAGAAAAAAAATGCTTATTATAGACCAGTGGCCTTCATTTTATCGTACTGAAATACAAAAGAAATGTATTTTAGCTCAGCTGGTATGAGCATGAATCTATGAACCAGGTGGTCACTGTTGGATTCCCCGTCAGGGCATATGTCCAGGTTGTGGGCTTGATGGTGTGCAGGAGTCAGCCAATTAATGATTCTCTTTCATCATTGATGTTTCTCTCTCTCTCCCTCCTCCTTCCTCTCTGAAATCAATTTTTCAAAGAGAAATATATATATTACACTTTACAATAAGTTGTATGAAATTGTACCCTGGTTACATACCATTCTCATCTATTTTTCCCCCTTTTAAAATGATAGTTGATTATAAATCTACTAGATTGATGCCATGATCCACTGGTGGGTCACAACTCATAGTTTACAAACACTGATATAAATTCATCCATTCGTTCTACTCCACGTTGTCATCTACTGTGTGCCAGCACTTTTGTGAGGTGGAGAATATACATCAGTTCCTGTGCTCTGTAGAGCTTAAAGACTAGTGGGGGAAACAACACATTCAACGAAAGCACAATGAGGCTGGCGAACCAGATGCAGTGGGAGTGTATGGCAGGATTTCTCTCCTAATGGGTCAGACAACAGTTTTAATCAGAGAAGGGACCTGACTAGTTCTGCATATTAGAATGATCATTTTGACTGCAATTGGAGGGGCCAAGACAGGCAGGGAAACCAATTTTTAAAATATATATGTGTGTGTGTGTGTGTGTATATATATATATATATATATTATTATTGACATTTTACAGAGAGGAAGGAGGGATAGTTAGAAACATCGATGAAGGAGAAACATCTATCAGCTGCCTCTTGCACACTCCCTACTGGGGATGTGCCCACAACCAAGTACATGCCCTGGACCGGAATCGAACCTGGGACCCTTCAGTCCACAGGCTGTGGCTCTATCCACTGAGCCAAACCAGTTAGGGCAAGGAAACCAATTTGGTGGTCAAATGAGGCACAGTGGTGGCCTTAACTGAGGGAGCAGCAGTGCGATGCAACAGATGTTGGGGTGAGGAGGCAACGATGACTCCCTGGTTTCTAACTTAAACAGCTGAGTAGTCGGCAGTGCCATTTATTGAGATGGGGGAGTCTGGGGATAAACAGGCTCGGGGGAGGAGAGCCCCACTTCAGGCCTGACGTGTTGAGTTTGAGATGCCAGCAAAACATCCAAGTGGCGATATCTATTACACGTTTGGGAATTCCAGGAAGAGTCTGGGCTGCAGACACATTAGGAGTCCTCAGAGTAAATATTTAAAGCCAAGAGAATGGATGCCATCACCAGGGGAAGTGCTGTGTGAGAAGAGAAGAGGGTCTAGAACAAAGCTTTGGGGAACACCAATATTCCTAAAAGGGTGGGCCAGCTGTTAGTTCCAGCATGTACAACTACCACTTAAATGAAAGTAGCTTAAATCAAAGAGGTTCATTTCATGAACTACCAAGAATGGAAGTAGTGCTACCAGAATTGAAGCAGACTCAGCAATATCATAGGAGAACTGGGTTCTTTTCACATTTCTGTCACGCAACCTCAGTGTGCCAAGGGGAGCCTTGTGGTTGGCACAACTCCAAGCACTGTGAGCAGACTAGATGGAGGCAGCCTTTAAAAGCTACAAAGGAAGGAAAGAAGTTACAGAGAACAGTGGATAGATTTTACTAGACACCTAATCAAGTCCATCGCCAGCTAGAGACTGGATATTTAATTTGAGCCTGTTTATTCTGTGAAATTTTATACTGAAGTGTTTTGTTATGATGTAAAGAGCAGGATTTGGGTCTGATGTGGATAGTGTTTAAAAACAAAGCTACAAAAGCAGGTTCTGAAGGAAAACTCCCGGCACTGACTTGGCCAAGGCTTAACATAATGAACACTACTTTGGGACTTTTCCCTCCTACTCCCTGTAGATACCAGCACAACTGTGTCAGCTCCAAAACAGAAGGAAGTGAAGGGAGGCTAAGAGTTAACTGCTTTTCTCTGGTTGGATTTAGGGAAACTGAGGCATTGCATAAAAGGCTCTTTTCTTTCCAAAGGCCCAGGAAGAGGACTGATGCTACTAATACTAGTATTTTGCTGAGAAGGCAAGAAAAAGAAAAATTTAATAAATATCTAAGAAAATGCAGTGCTGAAACTGGTTTGGCTCAGTGGATACAGCATCGGCCTGCAGACTAAAGGGTCCCAGGTTTGATTCTGGTCAAGGGCATATACCTTGGTTGTGGGCACATCCCCAGTGGAGGGTGTGCAGGAGGCAACTGATTGATGAATCTCTCATCGATGTTTCTAACTTTCTATCCCTCTCCCTTCCTCTCTGTAAAAATCAATAATATATATATTTTTTATAAAAGAAAATGTAAGATCTGTTTACTACTTATGACTATTATTGGTTTGTTTTGTGTTGGCTGTACCAAAAAAAACATAATGGAAAGATTTCATGCAGGACTTTCAGTGAAAAGAACTGGGACAAATTACACAGGAAGACAAATGAAAATTTAGGAAGATATTTATTATCTGATTTACACTTGACAAAGCAAAGGTAGGTGCAACAAAGAGTTGTTTGACAAAGTCGAGCCCCAGATGTCAAACAATAGTATTTCCCTGGCTGCCCCAGAGGGCTCTTTGCCACTCCTAGGTAGCTGTGCTCCGCAATGCAAACCACTCAGTGTGCACACTTTGGTGCTGCGCTTGGAGTATAGGCCTGCAGGCACCCAACTCAAAGGAGTGGACCATTAACACTCAGAGCTCTAGTTCAGGTATCAATAGTCAATGTTAGTAACCAACAAGTATTACTAATTATGTACTAGAGTGGTCAGAAAAGCAAAACAGGCTTTGAGTACCGTATAGAATATACCTTTATAAAGTAGCTCTTGTTATGAGCTGCCTTTAACTTATTTCCTCCTTTTGCCAGAATCTGTTTATTTGTATTAAATCAAGGACATATAGTATAAAACTTTTTTAAAAACTTCTTTAACAATGGCATTCCCTTTTCCTTAAGACACATTCCTAAGGTTATTTACAGAAGATTTGAGATCATAATTCAGGAGACCTTTTAATTCTGAGCTTAGGAAGGTATCCTTTTCTACTATATAACAGGATATTCAGAAATACCTGAGATATAATCATTGATAACCTTCTTGAAGGAGGGGGGGAAAAAGACTAGAGTTTCCTAAACTGGCATAAAGTACATACACAGTTTATATAAAAAAACTAAAATGTTAAAGCGTAACAGATAATTGAGAAGGAACTTGCTATAAGGCTCCATTTCTTCTTACTATACTTTGCACAGTTTGGTATAATAGATTCTCAGGCTGTACCCAAACTAATTTTAGGCGAAAGCTTCAGCAAATGGTAAAACCCAATTCAAGACAGAATTCATTTCTAGGGACAAGCATGCACCAGTGTACAATTATCATGTTTCTTGGTGGAACAGGAACATCAACCTAATTTTCAAAAACTTACGTCTGGTTCTCCTTAATCAGATGTGCTTCACTTGGCTGTGCCTACACCCTTGCCCACCTCCAAAGTGATCATTTTAGCATTGGTTATAAAAAAAAAAGTATAGTAATGATACAGAACACTCCAAAATCTTAACTTACAGATGCTTAATTTATAGATATTTATATAATAGATATAAATCTCATAATTTAACATTTTGTACTACTCTATGGTCCTACATTTTCTTCCTGATATTTCTTAGGAACTGGCAACAGGAAGATTACTTTCTTAGAGAATAAATAAAAAAGCTTTAAGAATCAGCTAAAAAAAGAAATATAGAAAATACACTGCAAAACTTCCAAAATAGCTCACCTGCTAAGTCTTAAGAGTGAAGACTTCTGAGTTTCTGCTGTGGTGTCTGCATAATGGGGACCTCGTAAGTGGCCCAAGTCCTAGAAATGGCAGTGACTAATGGCCAAGACCAATGGCCCAAAGAAGACACTGTGATGTTACTGGACCTCCTGGGGAATAATCTCCCATCCAGCGACAACCTCACATTCAGAAAGCAAAAGCCTTGACTCCCCCATTAAAAAATCATTCTATAATTTCACAGATATCTAGAAAAAGGCAGATGTTTTAATTATTTTATATTAAGAAAAATCAGTCTCAAAGCAAGCACCTGGGTTTTACTTCAGCTTGTAATAAATAATTTAATGTGCCTGAGAATTTTTGTGCAAATACATGTCATCTTTCATTAAAAATATGCATAGCACACTTTGGAAAGAGTTTAGTTGCCAACCGTACTTGTTAAAAAAGTGTACAGTTGTAAATATACAATATTCTCTAATTCCTACTGATTGTACCTCTGATTTAACCTCATCCAGCCTCCAAGGAAATTCACTTATGTTCACATTCCTTGGCCACCATACTTATCCAGAATAAGTATTCTGGAAAAAAGTTACGTTGGTTCCAATTTACCAATTGGAACCTTCTAAAAAATAAATCCTACCTCCCACAATGTTGTGTTTCTTTTGGGTGTTGTATAAAAATACAAATTTTTAAATGAACTTGTTCATCACAAATACAAAAGGAATTTGGGTGGTGTTTGGGCTCCCACAGACTCACTGGCCTGAAAATAGAAAGCAAAAAGACTACTGTTCTGATTTTATGAATATACCTTGCTTGCTAATGCTGAGAGCTTGCGATATGGTGAAGGCATAATCTAACCAGACATCAAAAGAAAACATAAAAGCCACCTCACTGTTGTCTCAGTAACAGACCGATTACCCCAGCAACCTTCTAGAACAGCTTTCTTTAGGCAACAGTCAAGGCGGGTCCTTTTCTCTGCCCCTCCTTTTCCTAACCTGAGTATTCTCTGCTTATACTCACCAGAAGTAAATGTGCTAGCAAATTAAGTATTCCTGGTATATTTCAATATTACTGAATTTATCTTCTGGTCACTTTTGTTTTTCAAAACAAAAAAACAACTGAAGGAGTGTATGAAACCTTTGTTCCTTTTCTGTCTCCACTCATGACCCGTTCGTGTATACTTTCAGTTCACTAGACCTTATTCATAGTATCTCATCCCGATTGTTCCCAATCTTCCACTTTCCTCTTCCACATTCACAGCCCACCTGCAACATTCCTTTTCTTCCCTCAGACCGGACTGCATACCAGTGCAAACTACCCTTCGTGTGCTAATCTGTGTAAGAGTTCAGGTAACGGGTGAACCTCACTCCTCCTTCAGGTTATCCATTTTGGGTGGAGATGTGCAAACTGAGGTGCCCAAACTACCCATCATGATTGGAAGACTCTGATTCCTCCTCAATCCACTCAATAAATTGCTACCTGGATTTAAATAAACAGCAGAGTCTGGTCTTCGAAGGCCGATTTCTGCCTCTTGGCCTCTTCCATGTTCCTGGGCCTCGGGGGTCCTGATCACTCTGGCTATGCCCAATCTCTTCAGCCTGTCTACTAAGTTCATCTTCAACTGGCCGACATCGGGAGGGCTCCGGGCAGGCCTCAGGCCGTACATCTCCTGGAGGAATGTTTCGGCCGGTCGTGAGGCCAAAAAATTTTCAGAAAGATGCACTCGAGGCTCAAAGGGCAAAGGAGAAGGGCAAGGTGAGTGAGACGGTGAATTTGGGGGTGTGGAGGGGACACCCAGGGCCTTGGGGAGAGGCTGAAGGAGGGGGCTCTCTGGAACTTGGCTGTGGTGCACTTTAGCAGAAATGCCTCGCTCTTGCAGAAGTCTGGCCAGGCTCATGGTGCTGCTGCAGGTTACAGTGGCCTCTCGTCGGTTGGTGACTGACTCACCAAGGCTGAGTCTGTAGGACGAGGCAGGAGAATTCACTGCCGTGCTTGATGAACTGCTGCTGCTACTTCCACAGGCTAACGAAGGGAACCCGGAGCTTAAAAAGTAAATGCAGGAGAGACAGTTTAATAAAAAGCCATCTCCCAAATCAGTATTTTAGTAATTACAGAAGTTATCCACAGTAAATATAGAGGAACTGAACTGAACTCTGGCAGAGATCTGAGGAATGAAAATTTCAATATGTTACTTCAATGATTGGCTAATATTTATAATTTGAAACATTTCTAGGATATGAAAGTTTACTGTACTCTTAGATAAATTCTTAAATTTTAACTATATATCTGGGAATATAATTAAATTTTATGATGGAAATCAATTACATTTAAATATTAAAGAAAGTAACGTCTAGAAATTTTCATTAATACATCCACTCCATAAAGTGAAATATGCCGAGACAACAATCTATAAACAAACAATGGATTTTTTATTATTTTTTTATTTCAGAGAGGAAGGTAGAGGGGGAGAGAGAAACATCAATGATGAGAGAGAATTACTGACTGGCTGCCTCCTGCATGCCACTATTGGGGATCGAGCCCACAACACAGGCATGTGCGCTTGACAGGAATTGAACCCGGGACCTTTCAGCCCACAGGCTGACACTCTATCCACTGAGCCAAACCAGTTAGGGCCACAATGGACGTTTTAAAAAACACAACCTTTCATAATTAAACCTAAGATGCTCTTCTAAGGAGAAATTTGTTTCTTTTTAACCTTTCAATTTTATATTATTGAGAACAAATAAAATTGTTAAATTGCAATTTTCAGGAATGTTAATTCCAAACAGTAGTATAAGAATATCATGGAATACATTTTTCTCAACCTTGACTTAGAATACAGGTTTCTGGGAAATTAAAAATAATTAAAAGCTTTAACAGAATGTTTCTTAGTATGTTTTGTTAAAAGGAAAAAACAACTAAGAAATGGTGATAGAATGGGGAGAATATTTCTTTAGTCAATTTTCCCTCCTTGATCAAATGTTACCGTATTTAATAAACTTTCATTTCAACAGAAAAGACTCAGTATATCAAGATATCAAGATTTTTAAAGATTCTGAACAAAATGCAAGCCTAGGGTCAGTAAGTAAGCTTTTCCAAGTGCCGGCTTGTATGAAAGAAGCAATATGCAAATAGACTGACTGCTTGGTTAGACTAAAAACCTCTAAACGGATGAGGTCTGTTTATATACTGTGCTGCCAGAGTCCACCCTTCCTGTCCCTACCTTAATGCAGAATGTGCTATCCTTCCCTAAATTGTACACTTCATATGATGGTATCAACCTGAATTGAGAGTCCCCTCAGGAACTAATTTTACAAAATTTACCTTGTTGCTTGTAAGAACAATGTGAAAATATTGCAGCTATCTGTTCATTACAGACTTTACTGAGATCTACACTGGATATCACCCAAATGCTTCCCTAAACAATTGATTTGCTTCTATCTGCTAGACATTGGGGCTCATAATGTTATTTTCCTCCATGTTGGCAGATGGAAAGTTAAGACTCAAATGCATGCTTCACCTCAACAAGTAGATAAAACTTTATGGTACAATATGCACACTAAGCTTTATTCCTCTATCCATTTATAGCCTTACTCTTTCCTTTATTTTTCTTCTCTTCTTCTAGTTAATAGTATCACTGCAATGGTCTCTGAGTTTTTGAAAATTGCCTTATATTCTATTTGGGAACTGGTAGGACAGAAATAGCAATATGGCTTATTAGGTTGAGATTCTTCAACTACTTGTTGGAATAGAATATCCATGTTCTAGACTGTGTAGTAAATACTTTAGCCTTGGCTACAGGGATCTGGTCTTTTTACTCCACTTCTGGGAGGTAACCTATGACATATATGATACAAGTGTCTTTGTTTAGGATGGAAGCTCACCACAGCAGATCTTGGTATGGGCCTGGCCATGTCAGACAGACCAACCATTTTACTTAGGGTGGTGGATTTGGGTCAGTGGACCTGGGTAATCAATCAATCAATCAACCAATCATGCCTATGCACCGAAGCTTCAAAATAACATCTGAGACTTGGGTGAGCTCCCCTGGCTGGCAATACTCTGTGTGCACTATCTATCACACATCAATGCCAAGGAAGTAAAGAATCCCAAGGTCAAGGGAAGCTTTGCAAGTGGAACCCTTGCTGACTTGGTCTATGCATTTCTTCCTTTGGCTAATTTTAACCTGTATTCTTTCCCAGTAATAAATAGTCACCGTGAGCATAAGAGCTTTCAGTGAAGTCCTGGGTCCTGTTAGCAAATTATCAAACTAGAGAATGGTTCTAGGCACCCCTGAACTTGCAGGTGGTGTCAGAAGTGAGGGTGCTTTGGTGTGGAGAGGACTGGTCCCCTCAACTCTTGCAGTTTGGTTAACTGTGGGTAGAGTCCCAGATGGGCCGTTTACAACCTGTCTGCCCTTGGATCAGCCACATGAACTTTCTGTGCCTCATTTTCTTTATTTACACGACACTCACTTGCCGCCCTGCCTTCTTTAAAGACTTACAATGACCAAATGAGAAAATACAATGTGAAAATATTCCGAAGACAAATCATCATAGAACGTTAATTAAAATTCTGGGAATTAAGATGAAAGTAATTTTTAAAAGAAATTTATGAACACATAGTTGAAAAAAGAAGTCAGGCCTCAACTGCCCAGACCTACCTGGGAGTAACCTGAGTGACATCGGAGGGGTGTAATATCCTACAGGTGGTGAAGGTGAATGTTAAGTTTGTGCAGGACAGACATTTTCCTGGGTTTGAAGCTGCAACTGAAGCACAGACTTCTAGGGATTCAAACACAACATTGAAAGATCAGGTTAATAGTAAAAAGTTCATTAACACCTTAATAATACAGCTGTTATCAAATGTCATTTGTATAAAAATCCCCAAATCTGGAAATAAAAAAGATATAAATATTGTAATTAGTATTGATTGCTTAGTATACAGCTGAATCTTTTAATATTTCAAAACTGAAATTTAAAAGGATTAAAAAGAGCTTAGAAACAAGACAAAAAGATATTCTGAAAAAAATTAAAAAATAACCAACAAACAAGATCTAGTCAATCTTTTTTATTTTTTAATCTTTATTGTTCAGTTTATTAATTACATTGTTTCCGCCCCTTTTTTTTCTCCCTATAGCTCCCCTCCACCCGGTACCCATCCCACCCTCTGCCCTCACTTCCCCCACACTGACCTCTCCCATAGGTGCATGATTTTTGTCCAGTCTCTTGCTGCACCTCCCACACCCCTTTTCTCCCCAAGAATTGTCAGTCCATTCCCTCTCTATGTCCATGATTCTGTTATATTCACCAGGTTATCCTGTTCATCAGATTATTAATTCACTTGATTTTTAGATGTGTATTTGTTGTTCATAATTTATATTTTTATCTTTTTATTCTTCCTCTTCTTATAGATTATCTTTCAGCAATTCATATAATATTGGTTTGGCGGTGATGTATTCCTTTAGCTTTTTCTTATCTGCGAACCACTTTATCTGACCTTCAATTCTGAATGATAGCTTTGCTGGATAGAGTAATCTTGGTTGTAGATTCTTGCTATTCATCACTTTGAATATTTCTTGCCACTCCCGTCTGGCCTGCATCCTTTCTGTTGAGAAATCCACTGACAATCGTATGGGTGCTCCCTTATAAGTAACTAACTGTATTTCTCTTGCTGCTTTTAATATTCTCTCTTTGTCTTTTGCCCTTGGCATTTTAATTATGATGTGTCTTGGTGTGGTCCTCTTTAGATTCCTATATTTGAGGGTTCTGTGTACTTCTAGGGCTTTTAAGTCAATTTCTTTCACCAGGTGGGGGAAGTTTTCGGTCACTATTTCTTCAAGTAGGTTTTCATTGTCTTGCTCTCTCTTTTTCTGGCACCCCTATAATTCGGATGTTGCTAAGCTTGAGGTTGTCCCAGAGGCTCCTTACACTATCTTCAATTTTTTGGATTCTTTTTGCTTCTTGCTTTTCCGGCTGAATAGATTTTGCTTCTTTGTACTTCAAATCTTTGACTTGGTTCTTGCGGTCATTTGGACTGCTTTTAGGTCTTTGTATAATATTTTTTATTTCAGTCAGTGTGTGCTTAATTTCTAGTTGGTCCTTTTTCATATCCTCGTAGGTCTTGTTCATTTCCTGAGAGGTCTTGTTCATTTCCTTGTAGGTCTCGGCCTTTTCTAGGAGCCTTTTGAAAAACCTTATTACTGTGGTTTTGAACTCTATGTCCAGTAGTTTCTTCTCCATTTCTTTCACATCTGATTTCTTTCCATTTCTCTGCATGGTGGCCGCTTCCCTGAGTTGGTCGATTAGCTTTATGTGGTAGATGACCTCTAAGGGACAGTGGCTCAGCCTTCCCAGTTACCTGAGGTGGATACTCTTGCTGCAGCCCGTTATGGGTTGTACAGTATTGTTGAAGTTAAGCCTAGATTATTGTTGTTAGCACTAGGAGGGTTTGACCTCCAGGCCACTTGATTGTGAGGGTAAGCTGTGTTTAGGTTGGATGGGTGGAGTCTCCCGGCTTAGCAGGCAGCGTCAGCTCTGCCCTATGGGGCACCAGGGTCTCTGTGCCGGGTGGTAACAGCTGCACATGCCTCTGAGAGAAAGCCACCACCAATCTCCACCCGCTGCCAGAAAACTCAGCCTTTCCCCAAATAAGTCCGCACCCCCAAAGTCTCGCCCAGGGTTGCAACACAATGCAGTCCGGTGGTCTCCCGAACGAGGGAGCAAGTCATGAGTCCTCTCTGAGCGGTCACGCACTTCTGTTCCCTAGTTTACGCGCAAACTGCTATTCCAAGTTTACACGCACTCTCCACACGCTTGCCCTCTCCACAAGCAAGATCTAGTCAATCTTTTTTAAAATATATATATTTTATTGATTTTTTTACAGAGAGGAAGGGAGAGGGAAAGAGAGCTAGAAACATCGATCTGCCTGCACACCACTACTGGGGATGTGCTCACAACCAAGATACATGCCCTTGGCTGAAATCGAACCTAGAATCCTTTAGTCCACAAGCTGATGCTCGATCCACTGAGCCAAACTGGTTAGGGCTCATTCAATATTCCTAGTCAAATTATCTATTCCAGTGTTTCTCAAAGTGTGGAGTCCACTTTCATAACAATGCTAAGATACTATCTGCCTTTTCGACTGGGGTGGCATTTGCTATGATCTATTCATAGCATTAAAAAAAAAAAGAGCCAGATTCACATAAGCATGTCTTTGACGAAGCAGCAAAAATTATTTATTAAATCTTGACTCTGTGTGATGGAGTGGGAAGTAGTCATTAAGCACTCTGCTACATACCAAGATACCAGAGGAAAAGCATATGTGCAATTGAGTTTTAATTTTTTCATAGGACATCATTTTTTGCTTGAAAGAACAACGAATAGGCAAACCAAAGTAATTCAGACTTGGTAACTGGTAGAAATTTTCTTGAAAATGACTGTCGTGAATCTATCTATTCAAGAAAAATAGCTGACAATATTTGCTGTCCTTGACAAAATTTGAGATTTCGAATGAAAATGAGATTTTGGAAAACTTGAGAGCTTGAAAGCTTGCTAATACTCAAAGACTTATCTGATGAGACAGGTGGTGATATTTATATGATTTTAATATGTTACATAATGAAATGTGTCAACATCTGTATAACTTCAGTGAACCAATATCCTCCAAATGACCAATGCATGATGCAAAAATTCATGCATGGGGAAAAATGCATCAAAGTGTAGAACAGACCAATAGATTTTAATGTAACAAAGTATAAAAGTTCACTGATAGATATCATATTGCTACAAACCTTGGTCAAGTTTAGGTGTAAAATCAAAGAATATCTGCGAATACCTGTAGAGGTTTTAAATTCTCTTTCCTTTTCCAGCTACGTATATGTGGGAGGCTGCATTGTTTGCACTCTTCAACCAAAACAACAAAATATAATAAACTGAGTGTGGAAGCTGATATGAGAATTTATCTTCTATTAAAACATAAGATCTGCAAAATTATAAAACAAAATCACACTTCCCACTACTTAAAAAGTAGCTACATAAAACATTGTTAACATGTAATTATTATTTGTAAATTAGTTAGTACTTTTATAATTTCTCAGTTTTAATTTTTAATATGGTAATTATCAATAGATACAACACACAGAGATAAGCTCTCTGGAATTTTCATTGATTTTTAAGAGTATAAAGAGGTCCTGAGCCTAAAAAGTTTATAAGCCAGTGAACTGATCTCCCTTTTCCCCTCCAAATCTAATTATGTTGGCTGGCTAAGATAAAGTAGAATTAGAAGGGCCACTAAATGTTGTAGGTTTTTATTATATTACTAGAGGCCCGATGCACAAAAATTTGTGCAAGAATAGGCCTTCCTTCCCCTGCTGCCAGCACCAGCTTCCCTCCTCCGGCCACTGGCAGGCACCCAGCACCGGCTTCCCTCCTCCGGCCACTGGCAGGCACCCAGCACCGGCTTCCCTCCTCCGGCCACTGGCAGGCACCCAGCACCAGCTTCCCTCCTCCGGCCACTGGCAGGCACCCAGCACCGACTTCCCTCCTCCGGCCACTGGCAGGCACCCAGCACCGGCTTCCCTCCTCTGGCTGCCTGAAGGCACCTGGGGCCCAGGCTGGCTTATCTACAGCTCTGGCTTCATCAGGAAGGATGTCCAGAATGATGTCTGGAAGATATTTGATCTAATTAGCATATTACACTTTTATTATTATAGACTAGAGGCCTGGTACATGAAATTCATGCATGGGGGGGGGGGAGTTGGAGGAGGTGTTCCTCAGCCTGCACCCTCTCCAATCTGGGACCCCACCAGGGATGTCCGACTGCCTGTTTAGGATCGGGCAGTCAGACATCCCTCACAAAATCTAGGACTTCTGGCTCCCAACTGCTCGCCTGCTACCTGCCTGATTGCCCCTAACCACTTCTGCCTGCCAGCCTGATCACCCCCTAACCATTCCCCTGCCACCCTGATTGCTGTCTAACTGCTCCCCTGCCAGCCTGTTTGCCCACAACTTCCCTCCTCTGCTGGCCTGGTCATCCCTAACTGCCCTCCCCTGCAGGCATGGTCACCCCTTACTGCCCTCCCATGCAGGCCTGGTCCCCCCAACTGCTCTCCCCTGCTGGCCTGGTCACCCCAACCAACTGCCCTCCCCTGCTGGCCTGATTGCCCCCAACTGCCCTCCCTTGCAGGCCTGGTCCCTCCCAACTGCCCTCCCCAGCTGGCCATCTTGTGGTGGCCATCTTGTATCTACATGGGGGCAGCCATCTTGTGTGTTAGAGAGATGGTCAATCTGCATATTACTCTTTTATTAGATAGGATATTACAAGACTAAGTACACTACAGTGAGACTGAAGTGGAGGTAGTCAGCTGACCATAAGTGAGTTAGGATGCAAAGTACTACTAGTTACTAGACTACATTGAACCAAGCACGTTTCTCACCTGTAACTGGACCACCTGCTGAAGTAATGGGCGGGAGAAAGATCCCTGTTACTGGCTTGGGATCTGTAGGTTTCTGTTCCACTTGAACAGGTTGCTGGACCTGAAACATGATACCTTCTTCTTCATCCTCTTCTAAATCTGAGAGGTGATAGATGGCATCCTTGGGCAACTGGGTAAAGCCTTTAGTGATGACACCGGGTCGTGAGTCAAGAATGGTTCCTAAGTTTGGTTGAGCAAGCTGCTGCCAGTGGTGCAGAGTTTGTGATCCTGAATACACAAGACAAAAATAAAAAGGCATGTTGTAAATTTCTCACAAATATTAAATCTTGAAGCTGAGTTTTAATTCAAAATTAAAACTTGTTTGTGCCAATCTCTAAAATTACATGTGTACAGAAAAAAAAATAACTTATTTGATCTTGATATTTGGTAAAATTTGCAAATTAAAGTCCTCTGTGGAAGCATGACAAGTTGCTGAAGATACAAATAATAACCTTTCTATTTCAAAAGTTAATTTTAAAAAGGAAATCTAAAGCAGGGGTGAAAGAAAAGACAACAGCCTTAAGAGGAACTAAGGTGCTGAGGCAGTGATGAGAAGGAAGATATGCCTCAGAGGTGGGGCTATTATTTTCCCAGATGACAAAAATCAATACTTCCTTGGCTTATAAACTTTCGAGTCAAAAGCCAGGATCCTAGGATGGAAGACACCTTGAATTTTCAGTGGGTTTTTTGTTTACTTGCTCACCTTGCTCATGATTCTCCTTTCCCCAGGCTGGCAGAGGGTCAGACAATGAAGGAAAGGGTGGCAGTAGGATATGTCACCCTGGTTCCTGTCTATGAGTCCTGGTGAATGATTACCCCAGGCATATGCATTACATGCAATGTCTAATTAAGACACTATAGTCATTTCATCCTAAAAATGGCAACTCCGACAAATGCCTGCATTAATCATTAGTGAATGAAACTCACATATAGAACCTTTGAATTTGAGGACTCCTCATAGTTTCCTATTAAAAATTTTTTTCTAACACAGACTCTCTTATGATAATTGAAGGCTATCAATTTTCTATAAAACAAGTAATTTATTTTGAATTCAAGTTCTATTTTAGGAGAGAACAGTAACAACTAAAATGAACAGAACTGAAAAAGAAAAACAGAGGGATATATACCTCCAAGTAGATGATATTTCTGGTGTAAAGAACTGATATATAGATATATATATATAAAATTAATTTTTTACAGAGAAGAAGGGAGAGGGATAGAGAGTTAGAAACATCTATCACAGAGAAACATTGAGTCCGTAGGCCGACGCTCTATCCACTAAGTCAAACCGGTTAGGGCTGGAGTAAATAACTCTTCTTTGAAAAGAAAAGTAGAGGTGAAGTATTTATTATATCTAGATTATTCGTATCATATTCCTTTTATCTTACCATAAAAATTGCCATCAACAGTATTCTGTAGGAAAGGACAAGGAAAAATTAATCTTCCTCCATCACATTTATATTTTAAAAATAATCAGTAAAAAGATAACTAATGGCTGATGACCTGGAGAATGCAGATCTCTTCATTCATTTCCCACAAAGTTCTGCAAAGCACTGTCACCCAAACAGTAGTATTTAGGGGTAATAAAGACATCTACACACAGTGCTCTTACAATGACAATACAAATCTCAATCTAGGACAAGGAAAGGCCAGTAAGAAACATGGCTTAAAAATGGCCTTTACTGATTTACTACCTTCAAGGGGCTTGACAATTTGTAATTTTTCAGGCATGAAACACCGAAGGCAGCTGGTACTGCTGAAGTCCGTGGTCTCCGACTGGTCAGTGCAGAGAGAGGCAAGGCTCTCGGTGGGGGTGCCACAGCCACCAACCCCTTCTTTCCGGTCAGCCAGAACCTGGATCTTCCGCTCCCATTCTTCAGCAAAGAACTGCTTCTCGCTTAAGTAGTTTTGTCGCCGCAGACTCAGGCGATGCAGTGCTGTAGCCAAGTCACTATCTTCAGAGGGTTCTGGTTGACCCAGTTTCTGAACGTTCCTACGGGAAAATCACATTCACTGACTAGGTCTGTGGGGGTCAAACACCACCTAGCCCCCCCCCTTTCCGCAACGGTGAATGTTCAAAGACTGATCTTAATGACATAGTAGTTTCTCTTAGATATCTAGGATACAGAAATAGTAACAACATAACAAAATCATTAGTACTGTATATATTTTGACAGAGAAAATAAAGATAGTGACTTCAGATAGACAAAAATACACTTTTGCTTACTACCCTTTTTATTTCAGTTGATATATGAAACTATAGAAATGACCATCTATAAATTCAGTTTAGGTAGTAAATATAAAAAAATAAGTATTATATTTCAGGAATCTATATTACTGCCATTATTTTATGTGCTACCAAAAAAGAAAAAAATGCTACTCCTTAAACTATGAGATGTAAAACATAAACAAGTTCAAAAATACTAAAATGTGAAAAAATTGCTTTGGGCCATAGAACTCTCTCTGAACATTTAAAAAGCAAACAAGATTTATAAATACTGCATTTTCATGGTTCTGTGACACATATTTTTTCACTTTTCACCAACTTTAAAATTAGAGGCATCTTATACCTGAAATAAAAAGAAAGAGTAGCGAGCTGGGTTGCAGCTGCTCCTGGTTCTATGTGTGAATCCACAGAGATCTGCTTGTTCAGTCTTCTAAGGTAAGGCACTGTTCACACATGAAACTACGTGGGTACAGAGTGTGCTCACTATAGACCAGGCAATAAAATAAAAACCCGGAGCACTGTGATCATTTTTGCACTAGGGAAGATTTCTCTCAGGTGTCAAACATCTATCTTTCAGAAACTTTCAGCTGAGCTCTAGCCAGTTTGGCTCAGTGGATCAAAGGGTCTCGGGTTCGATTCTAGTCAAGGGCATGACTTTGGTTGCAGGCTCCTTCCTTGCCTGGGCCCTCGTTAGGGTTCCTGTATGAGACAACCAATCGACGTGTTTCTCTCACATCGATGTTTCTGTCTTCCCCTCTCGCCCACTCTCCCTAAAACTCAATGGAGAATATCCTCCCGTGAGGATTAACAAACAGCAACAACAAAACACAACAAACATCCAAACAGAAAAGCTTTTAGCAGACCGCCCGGTAATGTTTACTCTCTAGTGATATGTAATTCAATGAACTGAATTACATATTTAGTACAATAAAAAGTGGGAAAAGTACAAGTTTAAGCAACTAGGAAATTAAGAGCAAGCTAGTTTTCCTCAATAGGTATTCATACTCACTGTTTATTCTAAAGGCACCAAAGTAGTTGAGATTATGAGCATGAGTTATGAGAAAAAGTCACCTGATACTATGTACACATAACTGCTAGTGACCAAAACGCATTAAAACAAGTTTGCATTTGAACAGGAAGATTTAGACTCAAACTTGATGGAAGCTCCATTTTGAATGCATTTAATTAAATGTAGCTTTTTCACTCTAAAAAGCAGTAATATGCGGCACCATTACTAAATGAAAAGGACGGTTCCAGAACTTCCTTGGGACAGCACAGCGCAATGCGGGAACGTGTGCATGTGAATCTGTTATGTCAACGCCACAAGAAATGCAGAATCACTGCTTCGATCTGTGTTTCTTACCCGGGAACCTCCTCCGAGCTGCTCCCCGGGGTCAGGAGGGTTTTTTCTGCTGTTTGTTGTAAACCAGACTCAAAAGGCTTTGCTGTCATGATGACACTTGAGCGGTTGGAGCCTGGAATGGACAGTAGGGCTGGGAATGGGACAGTGCAGCCTCGTGTGTCATTGGCAATCCTGACTGTATCAAATACCCGTTTCAGTTGGGCCCTGTCAAAAAAGAAGTGTTCATTATCACGCTCTACTGCTGGGGTGCTTCAGAAAAGAGATATCCTACATAGTAAAAGGTTAATATGCAAACAGACCAAAAAGTGGAACCGAACTGGTTGCTATGTCAGGCGCTGACCACTGGGGGACGTGCATGGAACATGGAGGGCGTCAGCAGCAGGTGACAGAGTGTGGAATATGGCGGGCATTGGTTGCAGCGGGGTGGTGGAGCAGGTGAGTGGGGGTGCCAGACCAAGGCAGGGCACCGGTTGCTGTCATCGGGGTGAGCCTATGGTGGTTACTGAAAATTCTTTGCTCCCATGCGCTGTGGTCCTACCCGGCGCTCGCACCTGCTGCCTGCGCCGGCCCCACTCGCACCCACTGCCGCCGCACAGTGCTGGCCCTGCTTGCTCAGTGCCGTCAGTGAGTGGTCAGCGGGTGCGAGCGGCTGCTGTCAGCCCTGACTGCCCCTCGGGCTTCTCCACCTCCCCCTGCTCCTGAGCGGCAATTGGGGCGGCAGCCGGCGCTCACACCCTTTGCTGGCACCGACACCAATTGCTCCATGCCATCAGCAGAAGCAAGTGGGGCCAGTACCGTCAGCTTGTGGGAGTGGTGGCAGCAGGACCGGGGCTGCCAGTAGACAGGGACGGAGGGGCATGGTGGGAGGGGCTGGGCAGGGGCACGAAGGATGGACCGAGACCCACCCTTGTGCCCATTCAGCCTTGCGGCCCATAGATCCTTTCAAGGTGCACAAGTTTGTGCACTGGGTCCCTCGTAAAGGTATAATTCATTAAAAATAAAGCCACCCTGAAGAGCCTCTAACGTTGAGGAGAGGTCATGAGGAAATAAACATCAGGACACAGGAACTCTCTCACAGATGTGAGTAGTAGGAGGAATAAATGGAAAAGTAAGCAGATTTACTACTGAATCTCCTTATACCTATTACTCTGGATTGTGGCTTCTTTTAAATTTCCATCCTAACAGTTGAGTAACAACACATGTATGTGATCTGTACTTACTTTTGTTTAAAGAGAGATGATTCCTCATCCAAACTCAACTTTTTACGCATGGTCCCCTCAATCTCAGATGCCAGAGATTCCTGAGGAAAAGAGTTTGAGATTCCTATAGTGAATACATAAGAAGCCTGCTGGGAGAAATGGACTATTCTTAAATTAACTAACAGAGTCTGCAGAATCCAGTACTTTTGGTAGGTATAAGAAAATACAGAAGAACAAAAGAGACATTCTGGAAATGTAACTTTAAACAAGAACCAACTACTTTTTCAGGAAAGCGGTGGCAAAAACCAGTGAGATAAATATAAAACATTATACATGCAGATACACAAAAATAAAGGGTACGGAAGGCTATAAAGTAAGTTGTTAATAGTGATTCTGTGGAGGGCAATACTTGATGGTTTTTAAGAATTTCTTTTGGCTTCTTTTATTTTAGAAAAGTCATTAAAAGAAAAATAAGCAATGTTGCCCTTCCCCTGGGCTGGGTGAGATTCGACTAGCATGTGTGGCGTGCTCAGTGGGGCTGAGCTGACAATGACTGGGATTGGGTATGGTTCCATTAGGAACCACATGGATGAGAAGGAAGATACAGATGTGTTGGTGTGGGTGTTATGTATAAGCACAGGTATATTTCTTAGCTTTATCTGCCAAAGGACCTGGAAGCAATGAAACTAGTGGCAATAGACACAAAGCTCCCAGATATTGGAATCTAAATATAATTCCTCATTAGAAGTAACCAGAGCAACTTGGAGAAATGGTTGATTCCAGGACTGAGACAGGGAAAGGGCAAGATGAGCTTGAAGGAGATGCCCCTGGCCGTACTTGGGACATTTTGAATGTTAAAAAAAATTAAAAAGTAATAATGGAGTATAATCCTTTGACCAAAATAGGAATAACTAAATGAATAAGTGAGACAGAAAAGCTCTAACTTATAAAGGAACGATAATAAATGTTGAAACCCTAATGAAATTTTAAAATTACTATCTCACAATTATAGTATTGTACGGATGTCAATTTTCTGACTTGATGGTGGTAGTGTAGTAATGTAGAGAGTGCTTTTGTTTTTAGTAAATACACACTGAAGTATTAAGGAGAATTAGGGTGTATCTGCAACTTACTGTTGTTTAGTGATCAGGGTAAGAGAACGATATGGCAGATGTAGTAAAATGCTAAAAACTGAGGAATCTAAGTGAGAGTTTTTTGAGCTATTGTTGGAATTTTATTCTAGATTTAAGATTATTTCAAAAATGAAAAAACAAAAATGTGCTCACAACTCTTCTTCAGAAAATCTATTATAACTTATAGTTTCAGTTTTTAAAAAAATTTCACAGGCGTGAATGAATGTATGTGTTTAAGAACTAGATTGTTAAAATAAGTCTTTGAACCAATATTACAAATTCTGGCATAAACTCAAAAGTTTTCATTAATTTCTTTAATTAAAAATACTGTTTATAGATGAATTCAATAAACATTAATTTTGTCCTTACAGGGCTTACACTCTAACTGAAGTTAAATATATCAAGAAATTCAAGATCTATGAAAAAGATTTTAGATGCTCAGAGCACTATTTGTTAAGTGAAATGTAGTGGGCCCTAGGCTAAGGATGACCAAAGGTTAAGTAGTTCTATGGTACACAGACCTAAAACTAATTTCCCTGGGGTTCACTTCATATGCATTTTACCATAAATTTGGATGGTCACCTGTTAGAAGGAAGGCTAGAATAAATAAGAGTATTAAGGTAGAGGTAGATATGCAAATTGAGGCCTAAATCAAAGGACAATCCATGTTATCACTTCTTAAGATGCTTTACATCATCAGAAACTGTACCACTTTCAGGACAATCTAATCTTAAACAAGTTTCCTTAAATACATAACATCTTTCTCAGTTCCTTACCCCAGAAAAAGGTCCGAAAGATTGGGAGTAGAGGTGAGCAGCAGGGCCAGATCTACTACGAAGTTCCTTTATTTCTTCTTGGGATTCATGTAACATTCCTAGACACTCCATATTCCTGTCTTGTAATTCATGTAACTGAAAGAAAGGATGGTAATTAGTATATTCTATTATATTCTAACTAGAGGCCCAGTACATGAATTCACGCACTGGCGGAGTACCTTGGTGTGGCCTGCAGGGACTGGACTGAAACCAGCAGTCCAACACCACTTGCGGCTCCCACTCATCCCGGCCCCACTGCACCTGTCGCAGGCTCGTGCCCAGTCAGTCCCTATCTGGAGAGGTGAACACAGCTGCTGTGGCAGTGCTTGCCAGCTGTGAGCCTTGTATCTGGTGCCCACGGTCAGCTGAGTGGCACTCTCGCTGTGGGAGCACACTGACCACCAGGGGGCAGCTCCTGTGTTGAGCATCTGCCCCCTGGTAATTAGCGCATGTCATAGCGACCGGTCAACCAGTTATTCAGTTGCTTAGGCTTTTATATACATAGATACAACAAGGGGGAGGAAACCTTTGGGACAAGTATTAATTTTATCCAGAGGTCTAAGTTTATGAATATAATTCATTTTAATACAAAAACTCTGGAATAAACTAAGCAAGGAAAGTACATATCTATTAAAACTGCCAATTCTATCTTGGCCAGAATTACCCATAAACATGATTTTTAAAAAATCTGAAATATAGCTGAGAAAACCCTAACCGTCAATTCAAGATTTAATACTTCATCCCTTTAAAAAAAACTTATAGAGGAAATTAATAGTCATGTTTGAGTTAGATTTAAGCATACTGCCATATTTTTTCAACATCATTCTGAAGTCTGTAAATGACAAGATCAAGTATACATAGTATTTTATTTGATATCAGCATGCTCAATTATCCTAAACAAGTAGTTTCTTCTCCCGTTTCAGAACCTTCTTTATTGTTAGATTCACGAGCATGTTAAAAGAGTACATACTTTTCAGAGTGCATTTTAACTTCAAAAAATTTTTCAAGTGTAGTATGTAAGCTGTTTATTCGCATCACCAGGTTGGGAATGCTTAATAAAAATGCAGGTCCTGGGCCCTCAGTCTGGACCTACTGACTCAGAAACTTTCGGGGATAATGCTTGGAATCTCCACTTTAAAATTCACACTGCCAGGTGACTCTCACGCTTGCTAAAGAGCCACTAAATTATCTCTAATACATAGTTTTTATGTAGATAGCAAGATAAATATTTTTGCTATTTCTCCTGACATTTTAAAAACCGTTGTGGTAGCTATGGTAAACTGGTAAGAGAGTCACATATTCCTAAAGAATCTTATAAAAGTCAAGGTTTTCCTCATGAATCAATAGGATGTTGCCATGTTATTAGTTTTAGAGAGAGAATTTTTTAAATGCTTTACTTCTCAGCTCTCATATTGAACCTCTGTTGTTATTTTAAATCCTATTTACGAGATGAAAGGAGCGAGTCCTCCCCCCCCCCACCCCACCTCCTGTGTCGCGCCAGAGAAAGAAGATGCCATTACCTCCAGCGTCAGCTGTCTCTGGGCTTCTTTGGAAGCTTGCAGGTGCAGTCTCAGCTCTTCCTTCTCAATCACATGCTAACAACATATTAAAGGGGTTTGTGAGGCCTTCTCAATCACATGCTAACAACATATTAAAGGGGTTTGTGAGGCCTTCTCAATCACATGCTAACGACATATTAAAGGGGTTTGTGAGGCCTACTCAATCACATGCTAACGACACATTAAAAGGGGTTTGTGAGGCCTTCTCAATCACATGCTAACAACATATTAAAGGGGTTTGTGAGGCCTTCTCAATCACATGCTAACAACATATTAAAGGGGTTTGTGAGGCCTTCTCAATCACATGCTAACAACATATTAAAGGGGTTTGTGAGGCCTTCTCAATCACATGCTAACAACATATTAAAAGGGGTTTGTGAACCCTTCCCATATAAAATAGAGGCTACTCTCTTTTTTAAGACATCTTAAGGGCATAGTCTATGTAGAGACCTCTAAAAGCTTACCTTTCAAAAGCCAAGTGAGCAACAAAATGGGCAAAACAGAAAGTCCATAAAGGTGTTCAGAGGACAATGAGCACAAGACAACAACCCACATCACAACTTTCTGAAGATCTGGCCCATTTTACTGTAACCAACCCCAACGCTCTTTCAACATTATTTTTGTAAAAGATGACCTGTTAGCTAATACACAACTGCAGACAGACAGTCTGCCTGCCTAAGAATTTGAGGAACTAACTTCACAAGCAGACTCTGACCTTCAGACATTCCAGCTTCAGGAGAATTGCTGACCTTCAACTGGTTATCTGAACAGACTGTTGGTTGCTCGGAGAACTCTCAGTCCCTTCGTTTTGATTCCTCTGTTCTGTTGTGTGGGTTTTTTCCTCTCTTCCTCCTCCCTCCTTACAAAAACCTCTGCCTGTGTCCAATTGTTAAGACAGTCTTGGTGACAGGAGTCCACCATCTTCTCAGGCATAAACCTACCTTCCTTCTACCAGCCCCTGTCTCTAGATTATTGGTTTCTGAGGGGCAGGCAGCAGAACCTGGGCTCAGTATCAATTTGAGAGAGAAATTGTGACTTGAAAGTAGTTATGCATGCTTCATGACACAGAGAAGACTAAAACACTCATAAGTTTACAGCACTTTTAAAAGGGCAGGGATCGTGTTTATTTTGCTTAATCTAGTACTTAGCACAGTACATGGCACTAGGTCATTGCTTAGCAAACAGCTGCTGAATGAAAGCATGAACTTACCTCTTTAAGTTTGTGCTGAAGATCCACAATTTGAGACAAGAGAGAGGAGATCTCTTCCTGATACCGTATTAGTTCATCACTCTTTCCAGACAGTTCCTCAGTCATTTTGGACATCTGAGCATTTGTTTCACCTTGGAAACAAATAAGAATTTTAAAAATGAATATAAATGAAGAGTAGGGATTGGCAAACTATGACTGTGTGCTAACTCTTGTTTTGTAATAAGCACTAGACTATCACAAATACAATTTTCTTTAACATAAATTTAAAAAAATAAAGATTCTTCTGAAATAAAAGCCAATCTTAGGAACTGAATATTAGGCAATGACGACTTGTAAAGACCAGCTAAAGGTTTTGCTTTAATCTTTTTCATTATGAAGAACAAGTAGGCTGAAAAGATATAGGTGAATTACATACCTTTGCAAGTGCTAAGACATGATCTCATTTATGTCTTTGAGAACTCTTCAGGAATGTAAATAAACTCCCACAAGCAATGGAAGTTAAACTTAAGGAGTCTAACACAGGAACATTTCCAGAATGGAACAGTTACAATCCGTGAAACCTACTGATAAAGCTACTGAGATGCTGCTGAAGGAGAGATTTTCTGGGATACAGGGCGAACTGAGCAGAGCCTCTAAAGCAATTGTTACAGCCTCGCACTCTTGAATGCATATGAAATAGAATCTTTCAGATTCCATGGGGGAAATAAATCTTTATTTCATATAAAAACTTTGATATCTAAGCACAAGTGGCAGAACCATGTATCATATAAAACTATTTCTTAATTGACAGAAACTCTGTAACATTTCACAGAATGGCAACAAGAAGGAAGGAGACCTGGATTAGAATTCCTGGACAAGTAATTTCTTGTTTTTTAAAGTTTAAAAGGTGATTTACATTGCTTCTGGTTCTCTAATATTGTTACTCTAAGGCCCACAGATGAACTGATGTGATGTTACATTTCTCTTTCAATGTAACAGGCTTTATACTGATAGAGAAATGAAATATCTTTCTCTAGTAAAGCTGATATGTTCCCAACTAATTTACTTTAAAAGCTATTTTAGTTTACATTACATCAAACCAAAATGTATTCCTTTACAGACACACAGTTGGCACCTAATAAGTTCCTCACTGAGTGTCAGACCAGCTCTGCGATGGAGCTGTCGTCTCTGACTGACAACCCCTGTCCACAGGCCTGTTTCCCCCCAGCCAGCCAGGAGCTCTGGTTCTCCCATCCTAACGCGCTGTAACTGACAGCAACACAGGTCTGTAGTCAATGAAGATGGCAACTGGAACAAAGATTTTTTAAAAGTACATGTGGCATTTTATTTAGAGTTGTACATTTTATTTTATTTAATAGTGTTTTATTTAATAGTGTTTTATTTAATAGTGTTTCTGAGATGTTTCCACTGAAACCTCTGAGCTGATCTCTGAGTTGGAGATGTCTACCAAAGGACTGCCCACAGGCACACAGAACATGTTAATACGTACGGAGTTCTTTAACACAGTCACTGACAAGCTGCTGCTCCTTCTCCTCATAGCTAATGGTTTCTGTCTTTATGTGACAAGCCTTCAAGAAAAAAAAATGGTGATATCTTCTAATTATTTACAGTATTAACTAAAAATAACCTTTACTTCTCATTTGAACATAAAAGTTAATCACTTACAAAGGAAACCTTTGTCTACCATAAAATAAAGGTATGGAAAGGATGTTTCAAACACCTTCCTCATTCTCTCTGAGCCTCTGTTAATGCCTCCTCATCCCTCCAGCCCCTCTCCCCAGCTCCCCTACATTTCCGCCTGGCTAATCCCTAGCCTCAGCTATAATACCCCTTGCTTAAGTAGGACTTCTTTGACTCCCCCCTCCATCATACAAGCTCTCAGAGCCTTGTAATTTTCCACCATAAACTCCAAAATGTATATATTTATTCTATGCCTTGGCTTTCTCATCTGTCGACTTGCTATTATCCAATTCTCAGTGGGGTCTAAGAAACAAGGGAAGGCAAATAAATGCGAGCGTCTTGGCTGAACTCTCTAATTGGAATGGCAATAGCAAATCCTTAGTTATGCCGAATTTCATCTCAACACCAGCTGGGTTTAAACCATATGATCTTTAAGTTAAAGAAACTGGGAATTGGGGTGAATGTACCTTGGACCGAAGAGCCATATTCTCTTCCTCCAGTTCCTTGAGCTTTTCTTGTAGCATGTCCAACTGCAGCAAGCCCTGGGATAAGCTGAAGGACTCATTGAACCGAAGAGGTGTAGAACAGCTGGAATCAGTCTCACTCTCTTCCGAAGCGATAGAGACAATTCGAAGTAACTCATCTTTCTTGGATAGCTCATGCTGCAGTTGATTGACCTGCACAGCAAAAGAACGCGATTTACAAGATGTCCTTTATTTTGTACTAGCGGCCCGATGCACAAAGATTCATGCAAGAATGGGCCTTCCTGGCACCCGAGCATTCTATATTGGCCCCTCTTGCCCTTTTTGCCAAGAGGGACCCTCTTCTCACTATCCAAATACACACAGCTGATGCCTGAGCTTTCAGTTCAAGCTGGGGCTGAAGCCTCTGGGCAGCTGGCACCATGGATCTGTCTCTCGACCAATGGCGTGAGCTGGGCCCTCTCTGGAGAAGAAACCTGGGTCACCCGAGATATGTGATCAGTACCGGGACCCCGCCAGCAGGCGAGGGGACTCCAAGGCAGGTGCCGGACGTGGAGGCCACGGGGGCATAGACTACAAAGGAGACAGGACTGAACTTCACATCAGCCTGTTTGGCCCCGGAGGATGGCTGGTTAGCCAGAGATGGGGAAGATTCCTCAGGGAAGGAACAACCTAAGACAGGCACAGTCGCAGAGGGGCCAACAGGAGAGAACTAAAAGGTCAACAGAGGTGGGGCACAGACCCTCACCCACAAACCTTGCAGGGGCTTGAATTCTCGCCCCTCCTGAGGGAGGTCTCCTACCCCCACGGCTGCTTCGCCTCCCACGCACAACTCATACCGGGACTCAGGTGACAGACAGAGACTCGGTCAGCAATAGCTGCTCTATATCTAAATTCAGTCTATTAGCAGGAATGCTTAGGACCTACTCAAAAATGCAAATATTCCTTTCCACTAGTATTTACAGGGTAAACTAAGATTTCTGCTTGAGTATTAAAATTGACAGTAAAGTAGTAATCAAGTTTTCAGATTAATTTAAATTGGCCAAGTGAAATAGGTGAATACTCAAGAAAATTTTAGTGTACTGGACAAAAAGCTTTTCCTAAAACATTAACTAAAATATCTATTAGTAGTTCATCTCACTGCAAAATTGCCTAACATCCAAAGAACCTAAAGCAGTCATATTTGTGTGCAAAAATTAAAATGTAAAATTACCAAGACTGCAAGATAAAATTTCCAAAAGCCCCCATTAATAAAAAAAGGGGAGGGGGCAGTGGGGTAATATCATGTAAGGAAAAATATCCTGTAAGTAAAATACATCTAGAAAATTCTTACTCCAGAAAAGTAAATTCCATTTGTAAAGCCAACTGCAGGACACCCATGAAAAAACACACATGGTGTCAAAATAAGCCAAAGGAAAATAATTTAGGCAAAAATTAAAAAGAATCCCAAGTCTATTTTGCAGAGAGGCTCCCTTTGTTAACCTTTGGTCGAGAATGTGTTTGTGTGTTTGCAGAAAACAACTCCAAGACCATGTGGGTTCCTGCGACTGTGAGGAACTGACAGATCTGTTCCAGCCACGAGGACGGTCCAGAGATGGCGGACGCTGACAACACCTTGCCATGCTAGCAGTCGGCAGCTGTGCATGGCTGCAGGTGGCCCAGGACCATACCAGAGAGGATGGATCTTGCATTGCCACGATGTGTCCACCATCTAGATACCATTGCTGACATGTACACATGAAGAACTATTTGACATTGAAACTGGGACTCAGAACAGTTGGACATTGAAACTGACACTCAAACATTTTTTTGTTCTTATACGTTTGTTACTAGTATGTAGAGGCAAGATATTTTTGAAGAAAAGAAACAGTGGGGAGTGACTGATATAGAGGCAGGGTGGCCTCGAACAGGCTTTCAAGCTACAGGGGGAAGGCTGGAGTGCATGGGAGGCGGATGCTGGGGGAGATCAACCGAAGGACTTGGATGCATACATATGAGCATAACCAATGAATGAAAGACACTGGGGCGGGGAGGGGGGCAGGTGGGGACATGTGCTGGGGGGGTAAGGGAGGCTGGGGGGAGGATAATGGGGGGAAAAAAGGAAAACATATGTACTACTATTAAATATAAGTCATATTGTAAATAATAAAAATAAATAAATAAATAGATAGATAGATAGATAGATTTTAAAAAAAGAAACTGAGACTGAAACATTTTTTGTTCTTATACATTTATTTCTAGTAGTCAGAGGCAAGATATTTTTGAAGAAAAGAAACAGGGGGAAGTGATTGATATAGAGGCAGGGAGGCATTGAACAGGCTGTCAAGCTACAGGGGTAAGGCTTGGGTGGATGGGAGGTGGATGCTGGGGGAGATCAACCGAAGGACTTGTATGCATGCATATGAGCATAACCAATGAATGAAAGACACTGAGGTGGGGAGGGGGGTGGGTGGGGACATGTGCTGGGGGATAGGGGAGGCTGGGGGGAGGATAATGAGCAGGGGGAAAGGAAAACATGTACTACTATTAAATATAAGTTATACTGCAAAAAACAATTAAATTTTTTTTTAAAAGATATTTAAAAAAAAAAAAAAAGAATGGGCCTTCCTTCCCCTGGCTGCCTGTACCACCTTCGCTCCTGCCGGAGCCACCTTTCAACCTTCCCATGCTGCCCAGAGGCTCAGAGCTGCTGGGGCAGTGCGGAACTCTGTGTATGCAAATTAACCCACCAATCTGCATATTAACTCTTGATTGGCTGGTGGGCATCATGAAGGTACAGTCGATTTGAATTTTCTCTTTTATTAGTATAGATTATTTAATATAACATATGTAATATAATTCATTGAACAATTATTCCTCATCATAAAACAAATAAATATAATTAACTGCAAGATTTACTGACTAAAGTAGCAAGTGCTAAAAAGAAAATAATAAACCTCAGATACTACCCAAACTATAATTTTAGAGCACTGATTCAACAAATACAGCTTTTTCTATACTAGATGAGAAGGAAAGCCATTTTTTACATTCTATATAATAGAGATATAGGAGGAAATTTTTCACAGTTGAAAACAAAACAAAACTGAAGGAACTTCAAACTATTAGAATAGATCCCTACTTTGAAATTCTCATCCTATAGGTTTGTACTTGTAAGCTGTATAACTCTGCATGATTTCCTAACTTTAGTTCTAGGAAATAAATATATTCAACATAAAGGCTCAAATGTTATTAAATATAATGCATTTATAAAATGTAAGTAAAACTAGGTAAAAATAAC
Organism: Antrozous pallidus; assembly: GCA_027563665.1. Classification (NCBI taxonomy): domain Eukaryota; kingdom Metazoa; phylum Chordata; class Mammalia; order Chiroptera; family Vespertilionidae; genus Antrozous; species Antrozous pallidus. Next base: position 10,036,696 of record CM050508.1, read on the forward strand.
AAATTACAGAACACCTGAAATTTAACCATTCAAGTTAATAATAAAGCAGTTCTCACTAAAAATATTCATTGCTTAGGAATAAATACATTTTCAAAAGGTCTTTTCCTTTTTCTTTTGTTTGGGTTTTTGACCAAAGATACTTCACTTGAGAATCTATTATCTGGGGCTGTATTTAAAAAAAAATAAAGATGACACACAAAGTTTACACAAAGAGGTGAGGAAAAAAACATTAGAATCTAAGTACTGAAAATAAGCTTTTATATGGACCAATGCAGACTCACATAAGCACCGCTCTGTGCAGTATTTTTCATTTCTCTACTGGTTAGTTCAATGGTTACCAACAAGTCCACATGTACTGGTGTTACTTACCTACTCATTGTCATCAATTCAAGGACACCCAGGAATAAATTCTTCCATAGCCCAAGACCTAAATACTTCACCCTGCAAATACTTGACAAAAACTTACTTGGTCAAAAGCTTGTCCCAGTTGCTCCTCCAGGGCCTCATTCTGCTCAGATAAGACATGATTTCGCTTTAGGAGAGCTTGTCCAATGCGAGCAGCGAGCTCCAGATCACGATCCCTCTGTTAATTACAAAACACTCTCCTTTGAGTACCAACAAAATGACAAGGTAGTTTAGAGACTTTGCAGTCAATTTTGCTAAATAAACCCAAAAAACAACATTCTAGAAAGTATTTTAACACCCAGATACCAAATGAACATAGGGCCTGGCACACAGGTGATGTTTAAAAAAGGTTGGTCACATGGATGACTAGCAAGTTATAAATGCAAGAGGGCTTTTTTTTCCTGATATCAAGTGAAATTTATTGATTAATCAACCCTATTAATTAGGATCCAGCGACCTAACCTTTACACTTACAACTCTGGAGAATTAGAAAATCAACGCAGTCTTCAAAACTGAGGACAGGGCCTGGCATACAATAAAGGCCCAACAAATGCATGGGGACGATACAGAATTCGGTGTTAGATATGAGGATCAGGGAGATATGCTGCAAGTTTCATTTAGAGGAAAGCTTGCTTATGTGCCCTGAGAGCCAGAGGCTTAGAGGAAAGCACAGTCAAGAGCCCTACTGTCAATTGGTGCAAGAATGAGGATGTGAAATAAAGTAGGGGATGAAGGACTGGGAGTTTGGAAGTGCAAGTTTCTGTTTAAAGTTTAGGAAAAAAGAGTCTAAAGAAGTTGGTCACGATGCAGGGGTGCCTACAGAAAAGCCAAGCACAGCCAGAGTTCCTCCTTCCGGGCACACGGTGACACTCAGTTAGAACCCAGGAATCCCATCTACATGGTGAGGATGAAACACTGTCAATATACATAAACTGCCTCATGTGAGTATGGGCTCTGCTTACAGTCATCACTATAAACAAAATGAAGCTTCTGCTCTTTTGCTCCATAGTACATGACAACAGGGGGATGGGTTATTTCTAGATTTTTCAAGGCCCACTTCTCTCGTTGGCAACGTGAGCTAAGTGGCACACAAAATTGTTCTGGGGGAGGGGGGAGGGGTACTTCAAAGAGAAAGACAGTCTTCCACAGATCAACTGAAACTGAAGTGTAAGGAGACACTTCTATGACTGCCAACTGGAAAAGGTACACTATCCATATTAAAAATGTCATGGACTAAGTGAGCTAAACAAAAAAATAACCCAAACCGAGAGAGCAAAACTCTGGGAAGATGCTCCACGCTGCAGGAGTAGATCCGTAATGGATCCGTCTCTGGACTAGGCAGTTCTGCTCCAGGCTGAGTGACATTTTTTTTAGGAGAGGGAGGCCAGCCAGCACCATTGTAATGAAAAGCAAACAAACAAACAAAGCTCCCTAAACCTTCTATAATTTCATGACCATTAACTGCAGGAACCATCTGCTTTGGAATGCCAGGTGGAATGCCAGGTGTTCCAACTGTAACAACCTCACAAACTAACCCAAAACAAAGACAGCATCATTTTTCACTTGATAGATTCCAAATGATCTTTAAGTTTTAGTTTTTTGTACAGGCAAAAGAAAAAGATATATTCCTACCTCTGCCAGGAGATGTGTAACCATGTCGATGTCATTGTAAGTTTTGGTCATCTGCTCCACTCTGTCTGTGCCTAGAACTAAGATAGTTAAAAACAACTGTTTATGGGATTTATAATAAAAAATAATTTTAGCTATTCATAAGAAACGAAAACTAACAACTACAAACCCAGGCTTTTACAAGCCACTTAAGAGAACAGAAATGTATGTGAAAAAGGGGAAGGAGATGTTTCCCGTGTTAGACAATCTGTAAATAGATTCATTATTACAAACAAGCATACATCATACAATAAATTAAGAAAGTATCAAATGATCACAAGGCAGTCACTTCCTATCTCCTCCTCCCTTGGTAAGCTTAGAACCTTGGCCCACTCACTCTACAGAGTGTGCGCTGGGAGAATGTAGTAAATCACCAAATGTTTTACATCTAATCTAATTAAAGTCACCAAGGGCCAGTTAGTGAGGAGTTATACTGTTACAAAGGAATTCAGTTAGAATCTTTTCGTAATTATCTTGGATAGCATCACCTATTATGTGAGTTAGCACCAATAAATAAGGAATAGGACTTGTAAGACTTTTTGTAGCTTTGTTATGAGCATTATTATTTTTAGCTTAATTAAAAACCCGTTATGATAATCTTCATATCTAGGCCGTTGCTATGAAATAAATCATACACTACATTATTACCTGCGTAACGCAAGCCCACTATTTCTGTGCCTCAGAGACTCAGGAACTGTCCATGCACTTGGCCAATTCTGCTCCAAAGAGGACAAGTGTGACTGCAGGGACCCCACAGGCATGCTAAGTCGTATCTTTCCCGCTGAAAACGGCGCATAAGACGAAAGGGATCTTTTGACTGGAGCGTACTACATGATACAGATTTATGTTTGCCTTAGGTTTTCATAATTAGTTTGTCTTGAAGAAATAAAAAAAAGAGAGACTTTGGAGCAGAAAAGCTTGAGTGAGCTTGAACAAGTCACTTAACCCTTCTGAGATTCAGATTCGGGATTTATGATATGGAGGCCATAACATGCATCGCACAAGGTCATTAGGAGGTTCAAATATGATCACCTGACTATCATACAATATATACAGCTTACTCTCTAAACACAAACGGAATGTGTGAAATAGCCCTGATTTTAAATTCTCTGCAAATAATTCACTGAGTTGGCAGCAGATACTACGATTTAAGTCATCTGTAGTTCTTTAGACCCATCTTGATACTTGAAGTTGCCCCAAAGGCACCATTAGACGTGGTTATTATATCTGAGCTTGTAATTTTTCTTCCTAGCATCATTGCTTAAAATGAATCTGAGAATTACCTAAATCTTAATTATTCATGATAATCTTATTCCTACTTAAAAGTAAAACAAAGTACTGTGTTGACATCAGAAGATAGCTAAAAATAGTTTTAAACGGAATATAAGAAAACTTAAAAAAAAGAAAAACTACCCAAAACAACAAACTAAAAAACATTTTCACTTGAAAAGAATTTATATTTATAAGTAGAGAAAGTGACTCCATAATTTAATCACAGGATTAAGGAAAACAGACTTTGGGGTTTAAGAAATCTTCACAATTTGGTAGCTTATTGTCACTAATAGAAATTCCTTCCTTGTGCTATATAACAAAAGCCTAATATGCAAATTGTCCCCTTGACTGGGAGTTCGACTAGGGGGTGCGGCCACTGGCGGCTGGTGGTCAGGGGAAGGGAGGGGACCAGGCCAGCAGTCAGCAGCTGGCAGCCACTAGGGACCCTAACTGAGCACGAATTTCATGCACTGGGCCTCTATTATTCATATAATTAATTCCCTTCTTTTTCTCACAAAAACTCCTTGCCTTCACCCCATAATCAGGACACTATTTGGGTTTCTGTTTGAATCAGTGCTTCCTGAACAGCTATTTTTTGTGATCTCAAATAAATGTTTATTGCCCCTTACCTTGGCCTTTTATTTGTAGAATAAAATTCAATTAAAAACAATTTTATACAACTAATTTGAAAAAAATACATGACATAGCTTATTTTACATAACTGACCACAGTTGAAAATGAAGTGGCAAATTTAATTTGAAGTAAAGCCAGTAAGTTAAGGATGTAAGAAACAGCTGTTAGCTGCAAGTAACACATGATGTAAGAGGAAGAGAAAATGAAAAACACAGTACTACATAAAACCATCTGTCACTGTTTGAGAATTTAAAGCTGAACTTTAAGAAGTTAATCTCATTTAATGACCTCATTTTCTTGTATGAGGAATCTTGACTGAGAGGAATTATATGATGTGTTCAATACCACAAAGCAAGCCATTAGTGGCAAAGCCAGGATAACAATGAGGTGCTAACAACCCCAGCTCCCAAGGTCAGGACATAAAACCTGGGTCTGCTCATTCCTAGGAAGGAGCTCAAACACCATCCTGCTGTTTCTACCACAGTCCACCAAGATCAAAGGGCATTTAGCTGACGAGGCACTAGAGTATCCACATGTTCTGAAACAGCACAGATCCCAATTCTGCTCTTCAAAGTGCGGGCATATCTGCACATAGGAGAAGCTGGAATGCTATATACTAAAATGTTAACAGTGGTTATCTCTGGGTAGGAATTATAGTTGATCTGTTGTTTTTGTTTCTGTTTTTTGCTAATTTTCCATGAAGAATAAATGTTATCTTTATAATAAAAAAATAGTTCTTGTTAAGAGGTTGCAAAAGTAAAATTTTAAATGCTTCAATATGTTTTATGGCAAAGAAGTTAGATAATGCAACCAGAATTTTCCAGTTCTTCTGTTTTATGTGAGACAGGCTGTATACTACCACGCCCCAAAGGCTGGGCCAGCTCAACTGCACAGCCGCTCCACCGATGCCAGTCACAAAGCACACGGGAAGAGACACACTGGGTTCCTCTCTGCAGCCTAACGAGTTCTGTCTTCTCTGCCTATCACACTGCTCCTGATAGGGGCATGCTGCTTGGGAAGATTTCAGAAGTGCTTCAGGACACAGCTTTTACAAGCTCTCTTGGCATTTAGGCAGTGAGATTAAATGCTTCTAAAACATGACTATTAACTGTAATTCTCTAACCAGGAATGAAGAGATAGTCAAGCAGGCTGACTTTATTATAATCATTTCTATCAAATCCTATTTTCCCTTCAGTTCTTAGAGGTTAAAATAGAAATATGTTAAATGGTACCGAAATTAGCAATGCTTCTTGCTTATTTCCAGACATGAACTTCCCTAACCTAATTCTCTGGAATAACAACAACAATAACAAAACCATATACATCAGGGAGATAATAAAAATAACTTATTGAGGTACAATAAACGATTGTACATATAAACTTTTTTTTAACAAAACAATTTATTGGTACAATAAACATATACAATTGACATATAAACCTTGGTTTTGGAAGGTTAATTAATATTCAACATTTTTGGTGTAATATTTAGAGAATTTAATGTTCCTGAAAAAAAATGGGGGTAATATACACAAGCACTTTATTTATTTTGCATCAACTACCCCAAACTCACATTTTTTTCAGGATGGGAAGTAGCAGTATTAAACTCCGTGTGGTGGTGGGGACTAAGCTGGAATTTTGGTTTTTGGACCCGTTCATTGCTCTCCTGATCTATTTTAAAAGTAAACAGCCTCTTTCCAGTCTGTTTGGTGGGAGCTACAGAGAACAGCCAGCATCATTTCACTCCTGTGAGACAGGCTCCCAACCCCCAACCCCAAACCTGCCCATGTCTCCTCCTACATTTCTTTTCTCCTCAGAGCTCTTCCAATTGCTCTATGTTATATGAGAGAGAAGGTGCCCCTTCTTTATAGTTTGTTAAAATCCATTTTAATGAGCACATATCTACTGGCATGTGCAGGAAGTAGGGATAAGAAGGGGCTGAACCCAAGGATGGCTTACCAGGATACATAATTATTTAAAACCACCAATCTTGAAGTAGCAAGGGGATAGAAAACTGTGGGAAAGGGTAAAGAGGATGTTTTGTATGTTACTTTTTAAAGCCTTGGTCAATTTGCTAAATAAAGTAAATCACTAATCGTTCACATTTATAAGATGCAAATTCATAACGGAAGTTATTTATATTAGAGTGAACTGCTAAGCCAAAGAATTAATACTTTTAAAACAACAGTGAAATGAAGTAAGTTACAAAGATATAGTATTAGTGGGGCAACTATAATCCCAGTCATTTGCTTCATGATCTTAGATATATCAACATAAAATATAGAGTTTAATTTTCAAAGTAAAGTGAAACCTGTACCACTTGACTAACAGAGTAGGAGTGTTTTCCAGGACCTGAAGGACAGATCTGTAACACCCTATTAATCTCATTTTAAATGGCTCCCTGAACATTTTATAAAGTCCTAAAAACCAAGTATTTAAAAATCTTTCATTTCCCAATTTGTTTGTTTTTAAATTCATCCTAAAAATAACTCAATTAAATCTTTAAGACATCTTTCTGGCTACAGTGCCTCCCCAGCCCTCCGTGACTTTCAGGACCAAGAACAGAAACTAAGGGATATTTTCTGTGCCACTTTATCAAAATAATGACAAATTAAATTTATGGTGATGAAATTTCAGTTTGAAATTTTCTTCTCACAAATCTAAAAATTCATGGAACAATGGGAAATGGAAATCAAAAATAGTGTCCCTTTAAAAAAGCATTTTCCAGAAAATCTCAAGCAAGCCACTTCTTAAACTAGAAAGTTAGAAAAACCTTAAGAGCCTTAATAATATTCAGCTATTTAAAAACAAATCATTGGGGACAGAAATACAGTCTTATCTGGGTTTCTTGATATTCCAATTCAAGTTTAAAAAATGTTTAGAATTCTTTCTGAGCACTGAGTAACCTTATTCTAGGAAACTACTATTAAAAGCAAGTTAATGATTACTATGAAAACAAGTATTTCACAACCATCATTCTCTAGCCACAATCTTTGAAAACACTGAAGCATGGGCTAGAAAAACGTCTAGGATCTAATGCAACCTCATATCTACTTCAAATTAAAAGACTTTCACAAACATAATGTGGAACCTACAGACTTTTATTATGTAATACTAGAGGTCCAGTGCATGAATTCATGTATGGGTAGGGTCCCAGCGGTCTGGTCAAGGGGAGGGGACAAGGAAGATTGGCCAGCCAGCCCTGCCCCCTGGTCAAACTCCTGGTCAGCTGACCTCCCACCCGAGGGGACAATTTGCATATTAGGCTTTTATTATGTAGGGGAGTTTAACAGATACTATATAAACAAAATTTCTATAGGGAATAAGAAAAAAGTAAGCGCAGCCTGAATGCAGATCTTTGGAATTAGGTCAAAAGCAAAAAGATCTCCATTACTTCAGTTAAAAAATATTCTATTTGATTTTGTCATTACTAAGAGTTTGGTGCAGAACAATCTGGCTTAGCCTTTCACTGAAATATTCTCTATGAATTCTTAAGTTAATAATGAAGATTACTACGTAAATGTGCACTTATTTCTCCTTGTCATTATTAAAACCACTTAGGTGTCTAAGAATTATGCTTCTTAAAGACTGACATGGTTCCCATTACTGTGCAGGGAAGATGAGAGTAAAAAAGCTGATGGCTTAGGATATCAAACTATTGGGACAGTAAGGGTCAAGAGACATAAAGGAATATTAAATTTTAAATGATTTCTCTGTTTTTTAATAAGTTCCCTTTCTACTCAGTCTGAGGAAATATCAAGTAAAAGATGGAAGAAATGGGAACACCTGGGTATGCTTGCAACCCCGGACACTCAGAGCCACGAGTGACAGACGTTTGGCATTCGGACACAACGCACAGAGTCACGGCCACACAATGGCTAGAGATGCCAACCGTTTTAAAAGCCAATGCCAACATACTCACGATTACTACTTCAATGGACAAACTCTAAAGGATGAAAAAATACTCACTCATGTAGCGGAAAGTCTCTTCGGCAAGCACTGGAGAGAGGGCGCCGGATGCATGGTGCTGCCGGTGTGGGGACCGAGTCCAGTCTTGATTTCCATAGAGAAAGAGAGAGTCCACTTTCAGTCTATACTGGGGTAGCTGTTCTTCTAGCAAATTCACCAGCTCAACCTCAGGGAGGTCCTCATTGGAGCAGACATCTAAAGAAGAGAGTTCATGTAAATGAATCCAATGTATTTTAATTACTAGGCCACAGAGAAAATTCAGTGAAACTCACTTTGTGAAAGTAAGAACATTAAAGATATATTAGCCAAGATCACTTCTCCACTAATTTTCACTAATATATCCTAGTACTAGAGTTGGTCTTTCTCTGGGTTACTTTAATATGAGAACTTCTACAATAAAAATAATACCACGAAGATATAAAAATATATTGCTTAGTGTGTATGTTTTTAAACTTTAAAATAAATTTAGACAAATTTTTTATTTCCTCCTTGTCAACCTAGTTAGTGGTGATTAAAAAAGATCTGATCTCAAAAATGTATATGCTTGGGTGAAAAAAAAAAAAGGGCAGCACAAACAACTATTTCAGTGAAAGTAGTTCTAAAGAAGTAAAACTACATCCTCTTTAGTAAAAGAATTTAAACTCTGTGGAAGGATTCTCTAAAATCTGGAAAACTCAGTTATATATAAAAAATTAACACTTACCGGTTAAATATTAACCAGCTATGTTAACACTCCAGCACAGTGTTCTTGCACTGGTTCTGGACTGAGTACTTCATTTTTTTTTTTTTTTTAAATATGTGGTACCTTTCACATCACTACTCTCACCTGCACTCCCCGCGTCATTCATGTCTCTGCACTCACCTGGGCCTCGCTGCCTTTGGGTGTTTGTTCCTGGCTTTCTGCCCCGAACACTGCCCATCACTTAACACCTTTCAAATTAGCCATTTATAAGAAAAGGAAAGTTATCCCTTGTAACATGCTTAAAATACTAGGGCTTAAAATAGAGAAAATACAGGATGTCACACCAACGCTCTCACTTTTTTAAAGAGATCTAGTATTTCCTTTGTGGGTTGCATAAAGAAACATGTCCTAACTCTGGCAAAGAACAGCAAAGTGAAATCATACCCTAAGAGAGTAAATTTCTACTACTTGACCTTAACAATAACAATTTAATAAATCAATTACAAGAAGGCTGACAACGTGAGACAACCCTATCCACCTAGAAGGACATGCTGTGCCTTCATAACCACAAAGATGAGGCACATTTAAAACCACAAATACGGTTCTAAAAGAGCTCTTGGCAGATCACGTAAATGAGCCCTAAACTACATCATATTCTATTTCTATGAATTCCATGTTATTATCCAAAATTTTCCTGCCACAAATATATCTCTTACTGGCTGTCACTGTAATACCTAGCCGGAAGTGAAGTTACTAAGTGAACTAAGCCGGTCAGAGAAAGGGGAGCATCACATGATGTCACACACATGTGGAATCTAATGAATAAAATAAACTGATGAACAGAATAGATCCAGAGAAACAGAAGCATGGAACAGACGAATTTCAGAGGGAAGTGAGGGGTGTGTGGGGAGTGATTAACTAAGGGGAACTTATATGCATTTATGCATAGCCCAGGGCAGAGACAACAGAGTGGTGAAGGCCTGGGAGGGGCGGTTGGGGGTGAAGGGGGAAAATGGGGGGGGGGGGGGGGACCACAAACAAAGGGGACATCTGTAATACTTTCAATAATAAAGATAAATCTTTAAAAATTACTGTACAAAGTTAAAAAAATAGAATACATTTTCAGCAAACATAAATATAACTAAAGTGAGGTAAGTTTAGAAATAGCTGCACAGGTCAGGTTTTGTAGACAAATGACATTTAGAACCAAAGTTTAGAAAAAACATTGGGTGTTCAGTTTTTGTATTTAGTCTTGCAAATGAGGGCTTATAGGTCTTCACCTGTGCTTGTACACTCTGTCTGTCCTGAGTGCCTCTCATGTGCCAAGTATTCTTGCTGGGTGCTTGCAGGATACACAAATACAAGCAACTCTGCCCTTTCCCTTTGGGGGTAGGAAGACTAGTATGACAGTTCCTGCTGACTGTCAGAGGACCTCACATGGCAGAGGGAGTCAGACACAGACAAGGAAAGGCACACAAGATAGATTTTGATATGATAGGAGACTATGGGATGAAAGAATTTAGTCATTCTCCATTTCATTATAGTGATTTTATACACTGGATTAAGGCATTTGCATTTTATCCTGTAAGCAACACCCTTCAATATTTATTAAACTAGACTCACCAGTGATGTTCTCCGAGTCTCTGTGATTGTTATTCATGAGGTTTTCTTCACCCATTGGTGATGTAAAAATGGCATTCTGGGATTGATTCATGCAGGATCCTTTCTGGCTTTGGTTGAGAAGGACAGCTTTGGTATGAATTAGAGTAAAGGAAATCCATCAAGCCATTCAATAAAAAATGGATCTGGTTGTATGGATATTTCCCGATGACAAATGACATCTGCAGCAATGTGTGCGCTCAGGTGATTATCATACCTTGAGTCATGACCTAAAACAAAGAACACAACAGATGACTTTGAAATACATCATGCTCACTGTAACAGCAGTCCAATTACCTGCAATGCAATGTCTGGCATTAAGAATGCTTTCTTAATGATGCCTACAACATGGATACATTTCAAAATAATTACACTGGATGAGAGAAGTCAGACAGAAAAAGGGTACATAGTTTATAATTCCATTTATATAAAATTCTAGAAAATGTAAACTTAGCTATAATGCCAGAAAGCAGATCAGTCAGTGGCTGCCTGGGTTTGGAGGAGGGATTACCAAGGGGCAGGGGAAACATTTTGGAGACGATGAATATATTCATTATTTTGATTATGGTGATGGTTCCACAAGTGTATACTTATGTCAAAACTTACCACATTGTACACTTGAAATATGTTCATTATAGTCAATAAAACTATTTAAAACGTTTTTTAAATGAATGTTTAAAGTAAAATAATAATATATTATGGGATCTATAATATATGTAGATACAAAATGTGCTACAACAATAGTACAAAGGCCAGAAGGAGAAAAATGGAAATATACTGTTGTAAAGCTTTGATTTTACATGGAAATAGTAGCATACTGCTTAAAGATAAACTGTGATAAGCTAAAGATGTGTACTATAAATCCTAAAGCAACCAATAAAATGACCCAAGAATTACAAATAATAAACCAACAAAGGAGATAAAATGGAATAATATATAACCGTGTTTCTCAACCATGGCACTGCTGACATTCTGGGCCAGATAATACTCTGTCATATACTTTGTAGAATATTTACTATCTGACTCTTTGTAGAAAAAGTGTGCTAATCCCCAATTTAATAGTAATATTATTCAGGCATCAAATAACCATCTGTCTAAATCAATTATTTCCTACATCAACTTCTTAAACAGGGTTCCCCCCTACATTTAGACACTTGCAATTATATCACTACTTCTAGAAGAATTCCAATAAACTAAAGAACAGACTTCTATTTTTTACACCTAGAAGTATATTAAAATTATTTTCAATTTCTAAGAAAGCATTGTAAAAAAAAGTAATGTCACAAATTTGTTTGTGAAGAAGAAAGGGAGAAGGATGAAATGGGAGAGGATAAAGGCCAAGTGTCTTTTATACTAATCCAAATTGGTTCTTAAACAGAACTGTGGTTCTTAATCACATTTTAACCAAAAATCACTATGAAAATTTAACACTAACCTTGAGACCCTCTGCTGAACACTGTTACATACCAGCTGGTTTAATCTTATATTGACATTACCATTCCTATTTTTTTCTGTGTAAAAAATTTTTTTTTACATATATCAAGAATACCCCCACACAAAAATCCTAAGGTTTCAACTATGGATTCTAGACCTTTACTCTAAAGAATTGTTTCTTGCCTTAGCCGGTTTGGCTCAGTGGATAGAGCCTCAGCCTTCAGACTGAAGGGTCCCTGGTTCGATTCCAGTCAAGGGCACATGCTTGGGTTGCGGGCTTGATCCCCAGTAGCGGGTGTGCAGGAGGCAGCCAACCAATGATTCTCTCTCATCATTGATGTTTCTATCTCTCTCCTTCTCCCTTCCTCTCTGAAATCAATAAAAAATATATTTAAAAAAGAAATGCTTCTTTTTAAAATTGTTGATACCATTACAGATGTCCTCTGTGTGTGCCCTCATTTACCCACCTCCATCGGCCCCCACCCCCTCCCTCTAGCTATCACCACACTGTTGTCTGTGTCCATGGGCCATGTCTATATGTTCTTTGTTAATCTCTCTGCTTCCTTCATCCAGTCCCCCCTTCCCAACCCTCCTCCCCTCTGACCTTTGTCAGTCTCTTTCATGTATCCACGCCTCTGGCTCTATTCTGCTCATCAGTTTATTGTGCTCATTAGATTCCACATATAAGGAAGGTGCCCTGGCCTTCCATATAAGGAAGGAGCCCCGTTGATTAGGGCATTGACCCAATACGCCAAGGTTGTGGGTTTGATCCCTAGTCACACAAGAGAATTGCCTCTTAATCAGCTTTGGGGTGTTGTTAAGGGTTTGGTCTTGACTCTCGCAGACAAGAAGAGAGAAAAGCAAGTGGAATACAGAACTGCGTGCACCTCCCGAGGTGCACTCATGCAGGAGGAATCTAGACCTCCACGGCAACCCAAGAACCTGCCCAGCCTGCAGACTGTGCGGGAGGTCGGGGTGACCTGGAGGTGACGTGCTCTTCCGGTGACGCTTTAGTCCTAGCAAACCCGCGGGACACGCTCTAGTCTAGACCTGAGCTCCTCAGCAGGCCTAGTTTGGAGCAGCAGCAGCAAGTTCAGAAGAATGTCTATAACTTGGCATCGGACAAGCCTGAATTTTCAAGCCTGGTTTTCTGACTCTGAGCAGATTATCTAACAGTTTCTCATTATCAACACAGGAGTTATAACTAACTGCTCTTTATGGGGAGGGTCAGGTATGAGGACTAAAACGCTTGTTCCCTTTAGTTTCTGCCTTTCGCTTGGGCCTGAAGAAAAGATGATGTCTTCAGCCTAATATTTATTCTTTTTTACTTTAATAAAAAACATAGACGTTTATTGGAAGCAGATACAAACTCCATCTGGGCAAGGGTGTCCTGAAAGGGGCCCCCCTAGTATTTCTTAAGTTTCTGGCTCAACAGCCAACTGTAAGCCCAGAATGGCTACCCTGTTTGTGTACAGAACAGATGTAGTCTAAAGATTACAGCTGAATAATCTTCAGAAAGAGATAAGAACTGAGAAAATGTGCTATAAAGAGACAAGTGTCATAAAACAGGGCTATTAAGGGAGACTATTTCTTCATGGATTGTACAGAGGGCTGCTTATAATAAGTCTTAACGATAACTGGTACCATTATCCATAGTATAGTGGCTGTATTAGTTTCCTGTTACTGGTGCAACAAATTACAAGTTTAGTGGCTTATTACAAGTTTTGTTCAATAAATTGAACAAAGTCAATTTATTATCTTACACTGTTGGATGTCAAAGGATGAAATGATTTCAATGGACCAAAATCAAGGCTGTGCTTCTTCTGGAAGCTCTAGGGGAGAATCCTTGTCTTTTTCAGCTTTTAGAGTGACCTTCCTTGGCTTACGGCCCCTTCCTCCATCTTCAAATCTGTATCTGTCACATCACCACCTCTGCCAAGTCTCCCTTCACCTCCCTCTTACAAGGGCACCTGTGATTACATTGAAGTGGAGTGGAGTGATCCAGGATAATCTCATCTCCCAAATTCTTAGTCTCTTCTATAAAATCTCTTTAACACATTAAGTGTCAAGCCTGTTTTGTCTTCCTTTCCGTTTAGCCCAAGATATCTGATTTCACCAATATGCTGGTGGCTGGCCAGGGACTGACGAGGTCCAAATAGAAAGTACAGTGTCAGTCCCCATGACCCACATGGTGCTTAACGTGTTAATCATCCTATATAATAAAAGCCCAGTGGCCAAAAGGCAGAATGACCAGAACCCAGAAACGTGAGCCCTTCCCCCAACCAGCCCCGCCCCCAATCAGCCCCCATTGGGGCTGGCCGGCTGGAGCCACCAGTGCATGAATTTGTACACTGGGTCTGGTATAAGATAATAGTCACAGGTTCCAGGCAACAGGATCTGGATATCTTTGAGAGCCATTACTCAGTCTACCACAGTAGTTAAGAACATGAATTCTGGCACCCCAAGAACCAAGTTAAAGATTTGAAATACAAAGAGGTAAAATCCACTCAGCTGAAAAAGCAAGAAACCAAAAGAATCCAAAAAATTGAAGATAGTGTAAGGGGCCTCTGGGACAACCTCAAGCATACCAACATCCGAATTATAGGGGTGCCAGAAAAAGAGAAAGAGCAAGACAATGAAAACCTATTTGAAGAAATAGTGACCGAAAACTTCCCACACCTGGTGAAAGAAATTGACTTAGGAGTCCAAGAAGCACACCTAACCCCAATATATAGGAACCCTAAGAGGACCACACCAAGGCACATCATAATTAAAATGCCAAGAGCAAAAGACAAAGAGAGAATATTAAAAGCAGCAAGAGAGAAACAGTTAGGTTACCTATAAGGGAGCACCCATACGACTGTCAGCGGATTTCTCAACAGAAACGATGCAGGCCAGATGGGAGTGGCAAGAAATATTCAAAGTGATGAACAGCAAGAATCTACAACCAAGATTACTCTATCCAGCAAAGCTATCATGCAGAATTGAAGGTCAGATGAAGTACTTCGCAGATAAGAAAAAGCTAAAGGAGTTCATCACCACCAAACCAATATTATATGAAATGCTGAAAGATATTCTTTAAGAAGAGGAAGAAGAAAAAGATAAAAGTGCAAATTAGGAACAACAAATATACATCTATCAGCAAATGAATCTAAAAATCAAGTGAATTAATAAGCTAATGAACAGGATATACTGGTGAATGTAACAGAATCGCGGACATAGAGAGGGAATGGACTGACAACTCTTGGGGAGAAAGGGAGTGTGGGAAGTGCAGCAAGAGACTGGACAAAAATCATGCAACTATGGGAGAGGACAGTGGAGGGGGGTGAGGACAGAGGGTGGGATGGGTACCAGGTGGAAGGGAACTATACGGGGGGGGGGGGAAAAAGGGAACAATGTAATTAATAAACTGAACAATAAAGATTAAAAAAAAAAAAAAAAAGAACATGAATTCTGGAACTAGACTGCCTATATCTGAACTCCAGCTTCACTTACTAGTTGTATTGATCTTAGATAAATTACTTAACCTCATTTCTTCATCTATAAAATGGGTCTAATAACAGGATCAACCTAATGGGGTTGCTATGGGGATTAAGTGAGTTGAAAGAGGAAAATAATAGCACCTACCTCAGGATCCATGGGGGAATTACATGAGTTAAACATGTAAAGCTCTTAAAACAATGTTTAGGATACAGTAAATATGATGCAAACATTAGTTATTAGTTCTATTAGCACCAATTAACACTATTTGTCATCATTATTAGTTCTGAACCTTACGCAAAGTGAAGCACAAGGTAAGCCCTATTCCCGACTCCTTAATGGCACCTTTCCTCAACATCAAAAGTCACATTTACTTCCTGCCTTCTGACAAACGATATTTAGTGCATTAATCCTTTTTTCTTTCTACTTCTCTGATGCTTGAATAAAGAGAAAGCATGCAAAATCAGAGTCCTAAATGTATGAAAAACTGAACTCTGGCAAGCCCACCACCACCCTTCCGGCGCCCTTCCTGCTTTGTGTGCGCATATTCTAAGTTCTACTCTCTCTGCCGGTCTCTGCTCACACTTTTTAGGAACAACTTTGCTGCTCTTTTTTATAAAACAATCAAGCATATGCACTATGAACAAGAAATCAGCTTTTGTAATGCATGCGCATTGAAGGAAAAATAAAATATCCAAATGACTCCTTTTACTAAGAAGGAGACTTAAAAAAAGAACAAGCCAAACATGGCATTGATATAAATATTGCTGGCAGAAAACACACGGGCACTGACTTAGTTTAGCCTCGCCCGGGAAACGAACGGCCAACAGTGTGCACCCAAATACAGGCCCGCGCCTCAGAAAACCCGCTCCCTCCTTGGCTCAGGAGACGCACGACAGCCTGACAGGAGGGCCAGCTCTGCAGACTTCCCCTGGACAGAAGTGCACACAGAAGTATAGGGAGCGCAATGACTTACTGGAACACTTACAGTAGAAATATTTAAAACTCTACTGCACAAATGACACTTTGGGGGCTAATTTAAGCTAGCGTTGGCCGGCGGTCAGTCAGCAGTGACCCGCCCAGCGGTGACCGGCTCCGGCAGCAGCCTTCAGGCAGTGCAGCTCCCCTCAGACAGAGGGCAGTTGTGTGACTTCAGAAACGTGTGCATTGTCCCTGCATTAAACAATAGACTCTGACAGAGGCGCACTGTTTGTGATGCATCTGGTCACATCAAAGATGTGAAAACAAAACACACAATCATTCTAACCAGACGCTGATCCACAAGAGACCATTCGAGGACTTGGGTGCTGGAGCCGGAAGAAAGAGGGTTCGGGGCCAGGGCAGCGGGGCTGGGCGGCAGAGCACGCCACGCCACGTCCAGGCGGAGGCGCTGGCCACGCCGCACCAGCCACCGCACCGCCCCGGCCCCGGCGAGGCGGGCTTTGTGCCCAGCGAATATTTCCTCCCTCTCTTTCAGTGCCATTCAGTTGAAAGATCAGTGGGGTTTCAGAATATGAAATATACGGAGGCAGTTGTACTTACAAACAGGTTGGATTCCAAAAGGTGGTTAAATCCACTTAGTTTAAAAGTCCAAAACCATGCGTGAGATTTGGGCTACCGGGTCCTATTTCCTCCGGCTGATGTTCTGAACACGGCAGCAACCCTGCCCGTTACGTTTAAAATGAACACTTGCTGAGGTGGGCAACCCCTCCCCGCCACAATCTCCACCGACAGGAGGAGGGAGGGAGCCTCGGCAGCTAAGGGCTCCACGCCTGCAGATCAGGAAAGGCCTCGAAGCCGTGGTGCCATCTGTGGGCTTTGATAAATTTCCGGTCGCACTTCCATCCACCACGCTGAGTCTTTAGGTTCTTGAACGCCTACTTTTAACCTGTATCAACCTTTAACTACACAGACGGCCCACTGTAACTATGATCCTTTAAACCAGTTCCGACATTCCCATTTCTTCATCGTTGGCCGGCTGTCAATTGTAGATGCATACTGTGTATGTCTCACACGCTGTGGGCCTGTTCTTCAGTCGCTCTTATGTCCAAGCATTTATTTAACATGTATACTTTCCCATGCTCTCTTTTTCTGCTTTTGCATAAATCAATTTATCACAGCTCTGCTTTTAGAGAGACAACAAGGTTTGTAATATTTATAAAGTACTTCAGAACTATACACATATAAAATAAACATTATCAATAGCAATAGGGCAGAGCTGAAAATGACCATTTGTTGGTGATCGGTAGAGCTGAATCCCTTGGGCTCGAGCACACTTTGTCCCTCTGCTAACTCAGAAAGCTCATGTAGTTTTCCACATTGTTAACCTAGCTCTCAGAGAGCACGAGCTTATAAAAAGCATATCTGTATATCTGTATATCTCATCTGGAGCTGCCACTCGGCAATAATTTGGGAGTTCTAACAAGTATTCTTACCTATGATAATTCTTTCTTATCATTAAACTATTGGTCTACTTAGTGACTATTATGGGTCACTGAACTATTTATAAGACAAACTTATAAAAACGTCCCCCAATAAAAAGCCCCTGGTGGGCATCAGACCAGTGCAACCATGGTCTGCTCCCATCAGACACTGTGTAGCCAAACACACCTAAGACTTTAGAAGTCCATACACACCTAAGACTCAGCGACTGCGCTCCTGGGTTTCTTATGCATCCCAAAGACACTCCCTCGCCAGCCCATAAAGAGGCATTTCTGAGACTATCTCCTCACTGCCGTGTGATAGTAAGGGGAGGGCCTGCTCCCTGGAGAGCAGATAGGCACAAATGTGGCAGACACATACTACAGAGCACCACAGCACTACAGTACAGTGCTGAGCGATAATGCAAGCAGCAAAGTGAGAGACACCACAGTGCCATTTACATGAGTTCATTTTTTTCTGCATTATATTGATAAACATGAAAATGCTTGCCTTAGGGGAAAGAAACTAAGGAGAATTTGGAGCAAGGTATAGGGATAAAAGGGAAATTCTTAAAACCTATGGAAATCCTACTGTTCTTTTAGTAGGCTACTCGCCATATAATTATTATTGCATCTCTTCAATCCATAAAGTCTGAACATGAACCTGGACACGAAAACATTTGCTGGAGACAATCGGTGCAGAGCTAGCAATCTTGGCAATGCAAACTGTGTGGACAGTTCCTGACAATTTCTTAAAAAGCCATGTCGCTGCTCTAAAGAGGTATAATTAGATTTCAATTAAGTAAGTGGTAAAAAAAATAAAACAAGACAAAAAACAAGTGTGATGAAGCCTCAGTGCTGACGTTTTCAGGTGTTCCATTTCTGATAAAAGCTTTGAAGGAAAAAGTGTTTTAAGTTCAAAGATGACAAGCATTTAAAAGTGGTGCATATAAACTACATTCCTTAAATAAATAAACCTCTGATTCTCATCAGATGAAAATTATTCACAAGCTACACTGGAAATTTCCATTCGGTTTCTCTCTTCAAAACACATAAACACAACACAAACATGTGTGCCTCTCTCTCTCACTATAAATAAATAAAGTAATATGTTCATTAAAAAAAAAAACCTCAGGCAGTATAATATGGCAGATAAAAAAATGAAGAATACATGAAAGCAAATTGTAATCTCTTACCAGCTTTCACTGGGAAGTAGAAATTAAATGCTGTTTAGCAGTCTACTCAGTTATATTTCCATGTCAACTTATTATTAATATATGCAATCATTTTAAAGTAATTCATTTCTGAATTACACAATATTCAGAATATACAATTACATAATCACTGATAGTTTCCATGAGGGACTTTCTAAAAATGAACAGGTTATTCTTCCCCTTTAAAACTCAAGAATCCATATAACAAGGGTTTATCAAACTTTTTAAAAAAAAATGGGTAGTTAATATTTAAGGCTTTGCAGCCATATAAGGCTTCTACTGCCCCCCCACCCCCAACCCTTTAAAAATGCAAAAAACATTCTTAGCTTACAGAATTGGCTGGATTTGGCCCACGGGATATAATTTGCTGACCTCTGGTTTATATCCTAAATCATGGTATCTTTGAATCCCAACACCAAACTCTTATGGAAAATACTATAAATGACCAAATAAGAAATATCAACATCTTTTAAAACTACTTTTGGACAGAAATTTCATATTTTGTTTTTCACACTTATTTCTATAAAAGATGATTGGCCTAGCAATATAAAAAACAAAGCACATTATTATTTGGCAGTCAAAAATAATTCAGTGATGTCATATGGTAGCTTAAGTAAAAGGAAATAGGACAGAAAATAGCTCAAAAATATTAAATGCAAATGTCAAAAGGGTAGAAGACAGCACTATCTTCTCTGTGCCACCTGACAAAAGAGTTACAGAGCCCCAGCCGGTCTGGCTCAGTGGGCAGAGCACCAACCTGCGCGCCGAAGAGTCCAGGGTTCGATTCCGGTCAAGGGCACATGCCCGGGTTGCGGGCTTGGTCCCCTGTGGGGGCAAGCAGGAGGCAGCCGCTCAATCTCTCTCATCTTTGATGTTTCTATTTCTCCTATTCCCTTCCTCTCTGAAATCAATAAAAAATATACATATACAAAAAAGAGCTACAAAGAGCTATGTAGTTAGTACATCCAGTTCTAACATTGCAAAAGCTTTTTAAGATGGGATTCTCTCATAACTTCTACAGAGCAGAGACTGAGTTTAGCATGAACTATCTGAATATATGGAAGTCTGATACACGGAGGGAATGATATCCCCACAGGACAGCAGGCTCCTCTGAGGGAGGAAGCGGTTGTGGGCACAGCCCCTGGCGGAAGCCCACTGGCTCGTCAGACAGGGACATGGCGCCTCTGTCTCCGGAGAGACCCCTCCCCAGGCAGCAGCTGAGGCCACAAGAACACCAGAAATTTGCAGAGTTCCGACTTTCTAGAACATGAAACTGACGGTTCAAAACAACTATTTAGCACTTAGAGTCCAGATACTCAGCTGATACTTGGGTTACAGGCATATTAAAATATTTGCTCACAGGAGCAGTTGCTGTCAAGAGTTTATATTTCAGGATATTAATAAAATCATCAGAGCTGTTATATTTTTAAATCTTTTCCAACATAGGAAATTATGTCATTTTGACTAAAGTATTGGTTTTAAAAAAAGGAAAAAAACACAATTATAAGTCTTCAAAATTGACTAATGCAGAGTTAGTGGTATTATAGCTGGTGGGTTTCCTGCTCTCTTCACCAAAAATGCAGTGGAGGGGGTAATGTCTTGAGCCGAGGCATTTTATACAACAGATTCTGTGGGCACTGAAATATGTGCTATACTTCTACAACAACAAAAATTTTTCCCCACCAAATTTGAAAGTATTTTTTTCAATGCTGAGTGACAAAATTTAGGTAGTGAATTAAATCAAGAGACACCATTACCTGAAAACCTACAGACACTTTTCAGATTAAGAAACTGAACAAATGTAATCATGCTGGCAGACTTAAGAGTATTACTGTGTAATCTGCTCTTCACGACTTATCTTCAAATCAAATAGCTAAGGAGACCCCTTAAAGCAGCATTTTACACAGCAATAAAATAAATACAACTTTAAAAACAGAAGTATTTCAGGAGTAGTAGAAAATCTGTGTCCTTATTTCTTTTTGTCCCTCTAAGAATCAAATGTAAACTTGCTTTTTGCTGGCTTGTGATGATGTTTCAGTTATTTTAACCTTACAATACTTAAAGTCTTCAGAAGCAGACGTTTCCGAAAGGCGCCCACGGAAAAACTGCAGGCAACACAGCTCTTCTGGTGGACAACGTAATCAGTGGCACCAGGACATCAATCTCAAGTGGCCAGGAACAGGGTGTAACTTAAAATGGAGTGATGCCAGGGCAGAATACTTATTATGTAAACATACTTACACGCACATGTAACTCTAGAATGAGTCTAGAATTCTGCATATCTAAGACTTATAACCGTTTTAGTAATGTAATTCTACTAGGCAAAACATGTTCAGATTATATTATGGTTTGGACAGAGACTCATTGTTTCCAAACCATCTGTCGCAATCGATTCCACGACTTCACGAAACGGGTACCTTTTGAGGGAGAAGTGGCATGTAGTGGATGACTCTGGTTTGTCAATGAAATTCAGGAACCAAATAAAAACATAAAAATTCTGTTGGTTGTCTACAACTCGGGAGACAATTAAGAGTCTCAAATGAGCCAGCGGGGTCTAGTAACGGGGTGCTTAGGAAATTTAGTCCCTCTATTCCTCCACCCGCCTTCAGTAGCTGGTATCTCCAGTCCTTCAGGATTTAGCATGGGCCTTCTCTTTTCTCTCCTCAGAAATCTCATCTACTTCAAAAGGCCTTAATTTCTAATTATATTATAACTAGGGGCCCGGTGCACAAAATTCGTGCACTGGGGGTGGGTGGTTCCTCAGCCCAACCTGCCCCCTCTCACATACTGGGAGCCCTCAGGGGATGTCCAACTGATGGCTCACCCCACCATCACCCTGCTCAGCTCAGCCCCGGCTGCCTGTGACCACCAGGCCCCAGGGGCTGGGTGCTTGCCGCCACTTTGGTTCACAGCCCCCGGGGGGCAGGTGCTTCCTGCCATCGCCGCTTCTGCTGCCACCACCGCTTCCCCTCACAGTGCCCGGGGGCTGGGCACTTGCCGCCACTGCCGTTTTGTCTTCACCCCCGGAGCCCCAGTTCATGCCACTTGACTCCGTTCACCCCCCTCCTCCCTGCCCCCCACCCTGCTCCTGATTGGCTGGTAGCATAGCAAAGGTATGGTGAAATGTTTCTCTTTTATTATATAGGATTACTCCTAACTCTCTAGCTTTAGCCCAAATTGGTATTTTTTTTTATTTTAAACTGGAACTCTATCATCGTATAGTACCATAAATTTATCACATTCTAAACTGAACTCATTATTCTTCTCCATTAAATCTGTTTTTTCTTGCTTTACTACTTAGCTAATATAACCAATTCACCTGATTAGCAGGGCCAAAAACCACAGTCATCTTTCCTCTCCTCAATCCCTGCTTTCCATGTAGTTACCAATTACGGTCCATTTACTCGCCAAGCCTACTGCTATGGCCTTACCCAAGTCCTTCTCTCGGTCCCCGACCAGGGCAACAGTTCCCCACCTGGTCCTCTAACCTCAGCCCTCATTCTCTGCCCGATCTGCTGAGGTTCCTGGGACCCACAGCGCTAACTCAGCCCGCCCCCCCTCCCGCAGCACCCTGTCCCCTACGCTCCAAGAGTCCTCCACCGCCATCGCACACACGGGAAAACCCTCTGGTGACTTGGTCTCTGGCAGATTCTCCTGTCGGGGAAGAGAGCACTCTGGGAACCAAAGCAAACACGGGGCCCTGATGGATCCCCTGAACGCGGAGCAGACACTCGGGCCCCTTTACCATGCTGTGGTGGGTCTGCGCGGCGCACACTTTCCTCAGGGCCTGGCCCACAGAGCTTACCCGAGACAACGTCCGTTTCTAGACGGCCAGCTGGAGAGCAGACACCACTGTCCTGTGAAACTCCTGAGCAGAGACGAGGCCTTTGGACACCGAAACCAAAAGCCAACCTCTGTTAAACTCCTGACCTGACCCAGGGACAGCGGCCGAACCTAGCAGTACAGGGGCCGGCCGAGGCGGCCCATGACGTAAACAGCTGATACAGAGACAGGAGAGCTCTAGGCTCCAAAGGAAAATACAGACAGAGAGACTGATTCTCAATCTGCTCCACATGCAGTCTCTCCCAGTAACGGCCAACACTGACAGAGCACTCGCTGTGGCAGCGCATCGACTCTATTCTTCTCCCAGGAGGCCTGTTGTTGCTGCGTGCACACAATCCCGCTCGTCCTCACCACTACCCCGAGATGATGCGACATTACTGCCCGGGTTTACAGACAGAGGGAACACGCTCACAGGTCAAACAGCCGAGCTGCTAAGAGCCGGGCAGCAAACGCGGAGCCGAGGCCCCATTCCTGAGCACTGAGAGGAGAAACGGGGAGCGCAGGGGCTGTGACTGTGTGCAGTCTGGCCAACTGATGTTTCTCTCTCTCTCTCTCTCTCTCCCTCTCTCTCTCTCTCCCTCCCTCCCTCCCTCCCTCCCTCCCTCTCTCCTGTTCCTTCCTCTCTAAAATCAATAACATATTTTTAGAAAGAAAAGCCTCCAGAGATCCTTCTAAGACAGTCTTAGCTCTCCACTCCATTTTGTAAAAATACTGATTACCGAAAAAGAAAAAAGGGCAAACAAGCCCTCAATTTGTTCTTATGTGCTTTTAGAAAAAAATGAGTCATCTGATCCCAAAGTTGGCATATTAACAAAGAAACAGAATGATCTGTGTTTTCATGTTTATGTTTCTTTAATAAGACAACTCCAAATGTGCACTTGATTTGGCCATTAAATAACTATTCAACAGTATTGAGAAAACAATACAGATATATCATTACTGTAAATTGGGAATAACTCTGTCACTTGTTCTGAGCTGCTAAAAATAAGTGGAATAAAGATCAAAATAAAATTTTGTTGCAGGAAACTAAGTTCACATATATTGTAATACGTATCTTGCAAATGCCATGCATTCAATAAATATCGTTAAGAGAATAAATCAGTCTGTAGTCCAGTTACATCCATGCTATCTGTAGTAGAGAGAAAAATGGTTCTACACGAGAAATATAAGGCTGTGAGAGCATTTGAAAATTGAAGGCTTTCTTAGCCTAACTGACAAAAATCTACACAGTCCTCTCATGGTTTCAGGAAAGAGATGTGAGTGTATATGCAGGGCTACATCAATTAAGCCCATCAGTTACACTAATACTGCAAACATTCCCCAGAGCTGTGGTTGGCAAACTGTGGCTCTTTGGTCTCTTGAGTGTGGCTCTTCCACAAAATACCATGAGCTGGGCGAGTCGATTTTGAAGAAGTGGCATTAGAAGAAGTTTAAGTTTAAAAAATTTGGCTCTCAAAAGCAATTTCAATCGTTGTCCTGTTGATATTTGGCTCTGTGGACTAATGAGTTTGCCAACCGCTGGGCTAGAGAAATGTGTTTGAAAACACTGTGGCGAAAACTACAAAACCTTTAATACTCTCCCCTACCCCAATTTTCTTCTTTTAAAAACATTGGCAGTAAGATGTTTCCCAATAAAGTTAAGACGTGATAATGAGAAAAAGTCCAACAAACCGCTACTGGGGGGGGCGGGGGGGGGGAGCAGAAGTCCTGAGATGGAAAAGGCTGATGGAATGCGACGACTCAGGGTCATTACTATGACGGAGCAATTACTGCATCACAGTGACTACAGCGCTGTCCTCTAGGATTACAAGCTTTTAAAGAGCTTCTCCCAGAACTAAATGGTCTCAAAGTGTGTTTTTGTTGTTGAGATTTTAAGTCTACTTCTAATTTGGTTTTCTGCCTCACTGGGCGGCGATCAGCCCCACACCGTAAGCCGCCAGTGCCTCTCCGCTTTCTAGTCGGCTGGCAGCGGGAACGCAGATAAGCAGGTTGTCAGAGAACCCAGAAGTGTCTGCTTGGGACTGAACCCCAGGACCTGGTTTTCTGCCCTCGGCCGGCTCCTCAGCACCCCTTTCTGTCACCCTCGGGCGCTAGGGACTCAGCGGCTTCTCTCCTTCCTCTGGCACCGCCGGGCTGCCCAGCGGTTTTCTCGGCCGGCGCTCTGCCCCAGGCTGGCTATGAATACGCTTTGCCTTCACTGTCGTCCAAGAAAAGGGCAAGTCCTCCTCTTGGGTGCGAATTTCACTGTCAATTGTTACAGAGAAACAGAAAACAGGTTACAAACATGGAAAAAGTTAAGGAACCTTAAAATTCTGTATTGTGACTTGGTTCCTTAATCGTGTCTACAGAGTCCCCTCCGGAATGCTCGCTCCCAGGGACTGTGCGCTCACGTTCCTCCTCACTTGGCCGGGCGCTCCTGGAATGAAGGTGTCTTAAGTTCCTGCACCCAAACCTTAAAGCACCTGCTGCAAGCCAGGCCAGCAATGCGTGCCTAACGGTAAGCTAGTGATGTAAAACGAACTGAATTACAACACACTGACTTACAGAAGTACTTTCATGAACAAAATTGCTTATCAGTACATTTCAGTCCGACATCAACTAAATGAATTGCCTTGCTAACAGTGAAAATTTGAAAGAAAACATTGTTTTTTCTTTACGAATAACTCTGTATAAGAGTTTGCTGTTGCCGAAACCGGTGCGGCTCAGTGGACAGAGCGTCGGCCTGTGGACTGAAGGGTCCCAGGTTCGGTTCCGGTCCAGGGCATGTGCCTTGGCTGCGGGCACATCCCCAGGGCGGGGCGTGCAGGAGGCAGCTGATCGATATCTCTCTCTCATCGATGTTTCTGACTTTCCTCTCTGTTTCTCCCTTCCTCTCTGTGAAAAAGCAATAAAATATATATATATTTTAAAGTTTGCTGTTAAAAGAGGGATTTATTATTTTTATAGCAGTAACACGGTGCCCAATTTTCTTACAATTAAAAAGAACTGGCTGACAATTTCATAGGAAAGTTACAAATGAATTTTTGGCTCACAGCTTAGTTTTATCACGTTTCCCTCCAACAGTATTTGCAGCTATTTATAGATTACATTTAAATTAAACCTCACATCAAATAATGCGAAAATATCTACTTAAAAAACCCACAGTAGCTAATATTTGAAGTCTTGTTTTTTAGGACTAGAATGAGAAGTGTTTAGCCTAGCGCCAGCTGAAAAGATGGGAAGAGACGGAAAAGCCTTTTTCAGTTGTTACCTTATGTGCCTTAGGAAGAGCCGTACCGTCTCAGACGTTTTGGTTGGCTCCCAGCCTCCTCCTCTTCCTTTCTTCCTCCAGACAGAGCCGCTCTTTCTAACCAACAGGCTCCCCTTTGTTCTGACCGATGCCCCGGCCGAATCCCCCCCACCGCACACGGCAGCCGACGCTGAGCGGCCCGGACAGAAAGCGGGGGCTTGGTGCTTAGACCCCAGCCCTTCTGCACGGGGGGGATTTCAGAGAAGCCCATTTTCCAAGCTGACAAGCACTTGATTAAATGTAGAGAAGTAGTGAAGTTCCCCAGAAAAGATTACAAATAATATCAACGGGGCTGCTACAAACCTGGCCGTCGGCCCGGTCACCACGCCGGCCGTTCTCCTCCGACGCCCTTCCAGAGACAGCCTCACACCGCTCCACTCCTGCCGACCTCTGAAGCCCTCCCTGTCCTCTTTCTTACTCTCCCCCTCCCACCAATAAATTCACAAATCTGTAGCCAGTATCCTCTCCAAACTCTAAGAATGAAGTACAAACATCATCTCAATCATGCACTTTCACGCTTGCTGATGGGATATAAATTAGCAATCCTCTTGAAGAGGAACTGGGTGAAAGTTAGAAGGGGGAAACTTATTTTTCACAACATACCTTTCAATTTCTCTACATGTGTATATGTCCACCAGGTGGAAAAATATTGAAATATGTTATTTAAAAGTCTCTATTCCTGCCTTCTTTAAATCTCCCTCTAACTACTCCCCTCTTTAAATGGTATTTCCCTCAGCCATGCTTCTCTAAAGGGCACTTCCTCTCATTCTCTTTTCCCCATCTCTTAAGCATCCCTTAAGCCCACTACAATCTGATTTTTCCTGAAACCACTTCCCCTTCAGTCGCCAGGAGTCCCTGCTAGCCAATTCAGTCACACCTTCTTAGCTGTTATGCCATCTGTTTCAATATTGTTGGCTAGTGGCCCAATGCACAAAATTTGTGCACATTAAAAGGGTATTAGAGGAAATAATTTAATATTGCTATTTGCTCTTTCTCTATAATAGAAGAATCATAGACTAAAGGAAATTAGTGAAATGTAGATGAAAACCTTCCTCCTGTCAGAGTCTGGGGTGCACCACGGGACCCAGACTCAAGTCCCCATTCACTCACATGTGCCTCAAAATCATGTGAGACCCAGACCCAGCTGCCCCTCCCCACCCTCCACCCCTGTATTGGGGTAGATCCAGACCTGGCCAGTCCCACCCCTGTCAAGCCGCACAGGGCAGGGGGCATCCTCGGATCCCCTGGCCCTGCACCAGGATGGAGGGTGTAGCCTGAGGTCCCCCATCAAGTCCTACCAGGTGGGAGACACGACCTGAGATCCCCTGTCAAGCCCCACTGGGTATGGGGCATGGCCTGAGGTCCCCCGTCAATCCCCACCAGGCAGAGGAGCACAGCCTCAGGTCCCCCAGCCCAGCACCGGGAGGGAGGCACAGCCTCAGGTCCCCCATCAATCCCCACTGGCACGGGGGTGCAGGCTCAAGTCTCCTGTGAAGCCCCGCTGGGTGGGGGGCACAGCCTGAGGTCCCCTGTCAAGCCCAGCCAGGCAAGAGGGGCACAGCCTCAGGTCCCCTGGCCTGGTGCTGGAGCGGAGGGTACGGTCTGAGGTCCCCCAGCCTGGTATTGGGGTGGGGTGTGGCTTGAGGTCCCCTGTCAAGCCCCTCTGGATTGGGGGAGGGTGTAGGCCTCCTGTCCCACGCACCACAGCCCCGCCCCCTTCTCCCCACCGCCACGACCACCTCACACTCTCCGTGATCAGGTATGCATAGGGAAGGCAGGACCAGGATAATTGGGAGGGGGTGATGGGGGGCCAGCATCCTGGGTGAGCTGGGCCTCACAGCCTCTCTGCTTCAGCTCCCAGCACCCCGGACCTAAGGAGTAGTGCTTTCACAGAGGCCTGGCAGGCACTGGATATGGCGATGCCTTAAAAACAGAAGCCCCCTTTAACTGGCTGGAAGTGCACTGGGAACTTATGGTCGGGGAAGCAGCCCAACATCAGGGCTGAAATCAGACCTTGGGCAGCCTCCGGAGGGGGCAAACCAACAGTAAAAGGCATCTTTGAAACAAAGACATTTGAATGTAAGGTGGATATTAGGTGATACTAAGGAATTACCTTAACTTTTCAAGGTGTGCCAATGGCTGAATATCTACTTCTTCTTTAAAGATACTCATCAGAGGATGTTTAAGTGGGAAACAACTTGCTGTGAAAGTATGGCGCTGTCCTGGCCCAGCCCTCCCCGCACCGCGGGTGCCTCCAGGACCGAGCCTCTCCCGCGTGCTGGGCCCTGGAAAGCGCTGTGCACAGAAGCGAGGTCCGTGCTCGCCACTGGGCAACCTGCTCCTGACGACTCATAGCCCCGCCTCGCACTCATTCCCCAAGGTGCCCCAGGCACTCATTTGCATGTCCCACGCCACAGGTAAACCCCACAGCTCAGTCGCAGCCGATCAGAGCAACCAACACGCGAGCCTCATGAGGGGATCCCGTGGCATCAAATTCCCCGAACCGTCCTGAGGTCACCACGAAAAAACGCGACTCGGTCACCATAACTGAAAGGAGGGATCTCGCCGGCCCTTAAATACCGTGCAGACGGAGCTTACAGCATACTCACTGCGGCAGCACAAATACTAAAACTGGAACGACACAGAGAAGATTAGCATCAAGGGTGACATGCAAATTCGTGAGCTGCAGCCACGCCCCTGCATAGCAAAGGTACGGGCGCATTTGCATGTTTCCCTTTTATTATATAGGATTACTCCGTTTGTCTCGGTTGACTGTTTTCTGTTAATAACTCCCAGTCTGGCTCTTAAACCAGACTTTTTCCTGAGCTTCAAACAGGTTTCTCAAATGCTGATCATGACCCCCTGCACTGACACACTGAACAGGTGTCTCCTTTCTCGCCTTGCCACACCCCACCCATTACCGAGTTCCGTGCCGTCTAATACCAATACCAATATCTCTCTCTCAAGTTTACCCACTTCTCTTCATTCCCTCCTTTCATCCTAATTCAAGCCATCATCATCTCTTAGACTCCTAAGGTGGACCTAGCTTCCATCAGGACTCCATGTTAATCTTTTATTCTTCAGAAGGCAACAAGAATCATGTTTTTTAAAACTAAATTCCTTTTAAAAATAAATGAAGGGGTCCCATAATACCCAGAGTAAAATCCACACTTCAAATCAGTCTACAAGGTCTGCCCCTACTTGTCCCTCGTCTTGCAACACTCTGCTCTGTGCTCATTCAAACTCGGCCGCAGACACACAGACCTCCTGTCATTTCTTTTCACTTCGGTCGCACTCTCTTATCTCTGGGCCTGGTGACTGTTCGCTGTACCTGGAACACTCCTCCCTCTTGTTCTTTACAGGGCAACTACTTCTCACCCTCCAGGTCTCAGATGAAAAGCCATCCTCTTATCTAAAGTAGTCCTCTCTGCCACCTTTAACACAATAACGCAGCATCTAACTTATTTCTTTTACAACAATTTACTTCCAGGAAGAGAGGGAAGCTGCTATCTTTTCCTTTTCCTCCTCCTCCTCGCTGATCAGAATGGCAATACAATGGCAGGAGCAGCGACTCAATAAATATTTGTTGTTGAACTATCAACTGAACTAGTGGGTGAATTCTTTCACTATTAACATGCATAATTTATCAACTCCATTGTTACACAACATGGTGTAATGCTTTTAAACTAGACCCTAATTTATTTGAACTATGTTTTCCTTCTTCATGACTTGTGGGAAAGCTTCCTACAGAGGAAGACCTCGGTCTGGCAACCACCACAGAGACGCAGACACGCGCCAGGCCTCTCTGATCTTTACCACATAGGTTAGCTCCTCCTCTGGACCCCGAGCAGACTTTGCTTTTTCTTTTTAGCATAAATAAATCATAATACAGGGTGGGTTGGTCAAGTAGGATAGGGCTACGGTTACGTGAGTTCAGTGGTAAAGCTAGGAATAAAGCCGGAACATTACATACTAAAAAACAGGTCAGCCCTAGCCGGTTTGGCTTCGTGGATAGAGTGCCGGCATGCGAACTGAGGGGTCCCAGGTTGGATTCTGGTCGAGGGCACGTGCCCGGGTTGCGGGCTCGATCCCCAGTGGAGGACGTGCAGGAGGCAGCAGAACCATGATTCTCTCTCATCATGGATGTTTCCATCTTTCTCTCCCTCTTCCTTCCTCTCTGAAATCAATAAAAATACATTTTAAAAAATAAAATAAATAAAAAGCAGGTCAGTGATTGAAAAAATTTCAATAAGATGACCTCAATCAACAATTGGCCAATAAGCTGTTTATGAGGCAGTTTTCAATGCCTCTGGAAATAAACTAAAAGTACCGAGAAGAAACAGAAAGCAGTGTGTAACACACTCCGCCCTACGGGGACCACAGATGTGAGAAACCTAACATCTGCTGGTGAGAGCCTAGCCATCTCCATGACTGACATGCAGCCTAAGAGCTAATGACCTAGAAAAATTTAAGAAAATAAGATGCCACCACCAGATTTATTAAGAATGTATGAATGTTAGGACAGAACTGTTCTGTACAGAGCCGGAGGGGGAGAGCATTTTTCCAGCTGAAGTGGTCTGGCTTCACATAGGAGTCAGATTTAAGTGAGTTCCTCGAGGATGGGGAGATCTGGACAGTGAGAACGGGGATATCGGGCAGGGAAAGACAGAAGCAGGCAGAGCCAGTCTGGCAGCAGTGTACAGACCAATTTAAGGGGGGATATTATGGGAAAGTACTTCGAGCTTCAAATTTGACTAGCTCAGATTAATCTGAACTTGATCCAACAGGGAACAAGTTTCTAAATGCAAAGTGACATTTGAGAAATAAATCTGGAGTCAGAATAGAGAATAAATTTCAGAAATGGAGAAATTAGAGTCAGAAAAATAATTAAGAAATTTTATCACATTACACCTGAATTACTGTAACAAACATAACAAGGCGGATGGGAACGGAGGGGTCTGTGAGGCAGTGAAGACAGGACTTGCTACTGATGATCTGGGACTAGATGACCTTTATCCTCTCCTAAAAGGTCATTCCATTTAGTATAACTTCAGGCATTTGGCTTAAAACCTCATAATTTTCCTGTTCCTCAATCCCTAAGAGTTCTCTTTCCCAGACATTTCCTGTTTTCCCATCCCCCAAACTCTTTTCTCCACCTACACAATATATTCCCAACAAAACAAAGGATGTACTTACAAGTTTTCTAGACACATCAGGAAATTCCCAATCCTATAACTTTTTCATGCTATTGACTATAACTTCAATGTCCTCTTTCTCTTCCACATGTTCCCAGTCTATCCAGTCCTCGCATCCCAGGTCAAATGCCAGTTCTCCCACCAAGCCTTCCCAGAAGCCCCAGTCATCACTGCCTCTCAATGCTGCACTTTTCTCCGAAACACTTAAAAAAACCCAAAAACTTATTATTGGTCCTTATCTCCCCAGATAAGCTGTGTCCTCCCTACGGAAAACACACCCAATTTCCCGTTGTATTCCTCCTTCCATAGGCAGTAGAAGATCTGAATACTGTATGGCAAGAGCAGAGCATAATGGCTGAGGGCACAGATTCTGAACTGGCTTGTGTTTGAATCTTACCACTGCCATTTGTCAGCTATGTGACAGGGCCAAGTTACTGGACCTCTCTGTACTTCAATATCTGTATGTGTAAAATGGAGATAGTAATAAATATTTCATAAGATTGGCTTACTGTTTCTTAGCCTTTTGGCTAAGGTCAAAGTATAGGACTTGGCTTAGAACAGTGTAAGCACCGTAAAAGTGTATTAAATACAGTGGGAAAACAATGAGAATTATGTGATAACTGAGTAAAGCTTTATGAAAAGCCAAATGTCAAATGCATAGCCAGGCCAAAACCGGTTTGGCTGAGTGGATAGAGCAGCGGTCTGCGGACTGAAGGGTCCCGGGTTCAATTCCAGTCAAGGGCATGTGCCTTGGTTGTGGACACATTCCCAGTCGGGGGTGTGCAGGAGGCAGTTGATCCATGTTTCTCTCTCATCAATGTTTCTAATTCTCTATCCCTCTTCCTTCCTCTCTGTAAGAAATCAATAAAATATATATATTTTTAAAAAGCATAGGCAGTCTGTCAGTACAAAAAAGTATATACAAATTCTTCCAAAATCTTCTAACGTATACTCTAAAGGTTAGCTGTGCCCTTTAAAGTCTTCCTTAACAATGGTTCTGTCTTGGTTTGATATTTGATATTCGAAGAAAATATTTAGTTCAGCTTCCTGTGGCAATAGACACCTAAACTGGTCTCCCTGCCTCCAGTCTTATCCCCTTTAATCTTTCCTCCACAAGGCTCACAGAGTAATCGGAATTGCTCTAAAATGCAGCGCTAATGTTTTTGCCCTGCTACAAACCCTCTTCATCCCATTCCCTGAA
The DNA here is from genome assembly GCA_027563665.1 of Antrozous pallidus. NCBI lineage: Eukaryota > Metazoa > Chordata > Mammalia > Chiroptera > Vespertilionidae > Antrozous > Antrozous pallidus. Next base: position 10,069,057 of record CM050508.1, read on the forward strand.
GATAAAGATTACACTCCTTAGCATCTCGTACAAAATCGTCCTATATGGTCCCAGCCTAGTCTCCAACTTCATCCTTCAACACCTTTTACCACAAGACCTAAATCACCTGGCCACACCTAAAAGGCTTTTTGTATGCCATTTCTATGTCTAGAACATCCCTGTATTAATCTTCTAGGGCTACCATAACAAAATACCACCGCCTGGGAAGTTCACACCACAGAAATTCATGTTCTCGCGGTTCTAGATGCTAGAAGTCCAAGAGCAAAGTGCTGGTAGATGTGGTTTCTCCTGAGGCTCACAGACGGCCCTGCGCCCTCACATGGTTTCTCTGTGTATCTTTGTGTGCAAAGTTTCTCTCATGAGGACACCAACCAGAAAAGATGATGAACTACCTTAAAGGGTTCAGTTTAACATAATCATTTCTTACAGTCACATTCTGAGGCCATGGGGGTTAGTTAGGGTTTCCACATTTAACAAGAATTTTGGAGGGACAGAATCCAGCCCATAATAGTCCCTTCTCATTTCTTTGATTAGGCTAATTCTCATTTGTTTTTCCAAGACTGGCCCAAGCCTTCCCACCCTAGGAAGATGTCAGTGCTCTTTCTCTGTGTTCCCACAGTTCCTCTGTATGATGTCCTCTGTATGCTGCTATCCTGTTACACACTATGACAGTCGTCATTTTCCCTCTTCAGACTGTTTTCATAAGAGCAGAGACGAAATCTCTAGCACTTAGCACAGTGTCTGGCCCCTTCAAGGTATTTAACCAAGATCTGATTATTGAAAGTATTACAAAAACATGGACTTGAGGACAGGCAAATGTGGGTTCCAGTCCTGGCTCTATCATTTAATAATCTTGTGACTTTGGGCACTAAATGTTGAACTTCCATTCTATACAAGCTAGTTGTAAAGATAAATGACCTAATTATAATTTTTTTAAAAATCCAGTTGTGTTTTGGTACACAGGAGATGCTCAAAAAATGTGATGAGTAAAGATTCTGAGATTGCCTGGGGTTAACACCCAATTCTACCACTAGGCAGCTGAATGGCCTTAGGTGTGGTAACTCACCCTCTGCTTCAGCTGCCTATCTATACAATCACCTCTTTCCATCTGACCCACTTCACTTAGCATGACACTCTGAACGTCCATCGTGCTGTCACAAAAAATTCATCTTTTTTTAACGACTAAGTAGTGATCTATTGTAGGTGTGTATACACCATACCTTGTGTATGGAATCATCTGTTGAAGGACACGGGTTGTTTCCATGTCTAGGCTACTGTAAACAATGCTGCAATGAACACAAGGGCACAAATAAGTGTTTTCAATTTTGGGGGTAGACACCCAGAACAGGTATTGGTGGGTCATATGGTAGCTCTATGAGGAACCTCCATACTGTTTTCCACAGCGGCTGCACCAGCTTACATTCCCAGCAGCGATGTATGAGGCTCCCTTCCTCCACATCCTCTCCAACACCTGTTTGACTAATTGGTAAGAGCCAGTCTAGTCGTGTGAAATAGTATCTCACTGTGGTTTTGATTTTCATTTCTCTTACTCGTGTACGGGATATAAAACAAAAAGCAACAAACAAAACAAACTCCGAGACAAAGACAGCAGAATGCGGTTACCAGAAGGGAAGAGAAGGGAAGGGAGGACGAAGAAGGTAAAGGGAGTCAAATACAAGGTGACAGGTTAGGTTTCGGCTGGTAAGCACACAATAGAATGTATAGATGTTGTATTAGAAAGTTGTACCCCTGAAATTCATGTTATTAGCCAATAAATATAATTTAAAAACCACCTCATTGTGCTTCTGTGAGAATAAGGTAATACAGATAAACATTAGATGGGTATCTAATAGGTAGTAAGCATATATAAATGATTCCCATTATTCTATGGACACTACAGATCTGAACAAATGACTGGAAGCCATGCATAATTTAGTTCTTTCCATTATTAAATCATTTAAAATGCATTACGTACTTTAATGCCTCAGATTTCTCACCAACTAAACAGTATGGTAACTAAAGAGATTCAAAAATCAGTATAGATATTACAGAGCTCAAAATAAACATGAAATAATATATTATCATCACGTCTCATTTCTTAAATTGGTTTTTAACATAAAGGGGTATAAAAGTAAAAATTTTATGAAACAAGTCTTTCTACTCTTAAAATCTATAGACATTAAATATTTTCAGTGGAGAACAATGCCCCTTAGCTCATACTTTCAATTGTAGATTCACTAAACTTTGAACCAGAAAGGACCTTTAAGGTGAAAACCCAAGCCTACGTCTTACATAAGTCAATCGGAGCGGACTTGGCACGCGCTTTCAGGACCTCAATGAGAAGCTAGCTCTCCGGAGGACAGCAATTGAGCAGAAAGAACAACTTGTTCAAAAGCAGGGGTTTGGGCTTATTCTAGATGCCCAGAGTGTGTAGAAACCAGTATTGGGAAATAACACCGGAAAACGCCCTCAAGATACATTTCTGAAGGAGGTACAAGTAATCTGCCCCGTAACTTTGCAGCGAGTCAAATCTAGGTTTGAATCTCCACTTAATGCCTTTGAGCCTCAGACTTGGGGCAAAAGGGTTACTTTACAGTGACTGAGTGAACGTGTGCGGAGCTCATAAGGGGGGTGCGGGGGCTGGCGGATTGAAAGCACCCAAATGTTTGCTCTTTCCAACCCCTTCTGTCATTAGGATAAAAGCCCATAAAACGACAAAACGCTGTCTTTCATAAAGTGTGCGCTTGCTGACTGCCTCAGACTGGTTGAACATTTACTTAATTTTAAAAATAGGAAGGTGAATGAGTACTGCCCTCTCTCACCCCCAATTGTCCTTCACCATTGGTATTGAAGGGCCCGGTCTCCGCCTGTAATTAACATGCATTTGGAGACCACGGCAGCTCAGACACCCAATTCTACAGCAAAGATCTGAAGGTGGGGAAAAATTTACTGAAATATATATATATTTAAAACTGAGAGTCCATTTCATTTTATTCCTATGGCCCATTCCAGCTTGATGAATGCCAGTGAATGGTTAGTTTGTTGTGTGTGTGTGTGTGTGTGTCTCAGAAACTGCACGTTTAGATAGCGGTAGAAGGTTTGCGGGCAAGCACCACGACTGTGACCCAGAAATCTCTCAGGTGGTGGAGAGATTACCTTTATCCCAGCCCTAACAAGGACATCTGCCAACACCCATTATTTGCGCCTGAAACTAAAGCCAGCCGTTTCTTTTGAACGACGTGCGGTGTCTGGCTCAAAATCGATCACAGAAAAAGTCCGGCGCCACTTCACCCAGAAAGAGCTCTTCCCACCGCCCGCTCCTCCGCTTCCCGTCACAGATGGCGGGCGAGGCTCTGCGTCTGACTGCGGCCCCGGAGCCGCTCGCCGCTCGCCGCTCGCCGCTCAGGGCGGGGCGGCCGGGAACGTCCCGCAGAGGAGACGCGGCCGGTCCCCGGAGGTGGGGGGCCCGCAGGCCGGCGCACAGCGCCCATCGCCTGGCACCCACACCGGGGAAACAGCCACTTCCCCCCGCTGGGGTGCGGGGACCCGGCGCGGACCTGCCCCAGGCCCCAGCCTCCGGCACGGTGTCCTCAGAGGACCGGGCAGCGTGACCTCGGAGGACCGGGCAGCGCGCGGGGCTGGAGGGCGGGCGCCTCCGCGTCGAGGGGAAGTTGCCAAGGGCAAGTTCGGGTCGCGCACGGACGGTTACTCACAGCAACGGCCCCGAGTCCTCCGTCCGCCGCCCGCGTCCCCTCGGGGAGAAGCTTCTAAGGCGGGGGCAGCCTCCCGGCAGCCAGCAGCTGAGCTGCCGCCGCCGCAGCCTGGGACCTCCGGGCGTGGCGGGGACTGGCGTCGACCTCACAACATCACTACTCGGCGACTTCAGTTTCGCGGCAGCGCCGGATCGATGGCAGTCCCCACACAATTGGGGAAGAGCGCAGGAAACTCACTCTCCCGGCAGCCTCACGCGCCGCCCCAGGGCGTGCTGGGAATTGTAGTTTCCCGAGTTGTAGTTCCTCCTTGGCACCGCCCCCAAGCTCGAAGCCTCCGCCCCCTGGCTGCCCGGCCCTGGGGCGGGAGGCGGGGCCGCCCGGGTCGGGGTGGGGCGAATTCCGTCCCGACGGAGAGCCCGGGACTGGGGCAGAGTTCCCCGCGGACCGCCCCGGTCCGGGTCGCGCCGGCCTTCCACTCCAGCGGCCCGCGCTGGGAGCGGGCCTCGCGCGTTCGCCTTGCCCCTGGGTGGACCGGGCGCCCGCGCCGCCCGGGTCCCGCACCGCCGGCCGCCTGAGAAAGAGTCCTGGCCGCGATCGGCTCCGGGTAATGTGGGAGGCCGGGGCCGGGAGGGGCGGGAAGGAGGGCGGCCGGGTCCACGCACGCCGCGCACAGCCCGAGGCTGGACCTGGCCGCCGGCCCCGAGCGCGGCCCTGCCCCGGTGCTGCCCGCGCCCCCGGCGGCGCGGTGGCCGAGGCACCTGCGTGCAGGGGAGGCGGCGCCCGCTGGGTCGGCGGCGCCAGGTGCGCGAGGTCCGAGCTCCCGCGGCGCTGTCCCCGCGGCGCTCACCTTCAGCCGCGCTCGGGGCGGAGGAGTGTCCGGACTGGAGACGGGAGACGCTCTCGGCCGGGCTGGGTGCCGCCTTGGCGATCGCTGCCAGCCAAGCCCCCCGCACCCCCCCCGCTGGACTGGGAACGTTTTACAAAACAAACGCCCAGGCGTCGTGTCTGTGCTCGGCACTGAAGTTCGGGTTGTGTTTGCCTTCGTGGGGTGGTGGTGTCGGGTCCCCTGCCCCCTGAAAACCCGGTAGGGATCTGTGGCCGTCGCCTGCCCAGCGCCCAGCACACAGTAGGCGGTCAGTTCAGGAAATGTCCTCTGACAGCATGAGTCACGATACTGATTTGGAAAATTATACCGAGTTGTGCGTTGCTATACTTTTTAAGCTGTTATGGATATTACAGGTTTCCGAGATCACTTTGAAGATGACAGTAATTTTAAAGCTCAGCAGATTTAAAGAAGGGCTTGTTTTTGTTTGGTTTTATTTTTGTTTGCACTCCCTATAACAATGGACTGCTGGGGTTCTGTAAATAGACACAGCTCCTGATTTTCACAGAAAGTGTCACCCTTTCAGGTTAAAATCTTCCGACTGCCAGTCTATTATAGGACAACTTTAAATATTTTATAAACCTTTATCCTAATTAGCTTCTCGGATTCAGGTGCAAGGGGCTACACTAACGTACTTGTGAATACATTTAGAAAATTAGGTCTGAAATATGAACGTTCGTACCTAGTGAAAGAACATACAGAGAAAACTGTGACAGCAAATCCCCCACACGCACTTCCCGCCCCTTCCTGGGCGCAGCTGCCGCCTGACCTCAGAATGCCGGTAAAATTATCTCTCTAGACTGGTACAGCTTAAGCACAGGCCGCTGGGATTAAACACCCCGAGGGACAACCCTTTAGTGCTAACAGTTCTCTCAAATGGTGCGGTCTCTTCTGAGTTTTTCTGAAAAATAGGGAAGGGAAGGAAGCTCAAAGCTTTGTGGCTGTTCTTGTTGAGAAGACTCACTGATATTAAGTGGAAAGAGCAGAAAACAAAATCGTAATAGCCAGAAAATTCAGTTCATTGTGAATGGTCTTTCTGCCTGTGGGAAGGTAACTTACAAGTGGCCAGAGCCTCACCTGCACCGACACCAGCAAGTGCCCCAGTGAGTGCCCCCAGTGAGTGCCCCAGTGAGTGTCCCAGTGAGTGCCCCAGCGAGTGCCCCAGTGAGTGCCCCAGCGAGTGTCCCCAGTGAGTGCCCCCAGCGAGTGCCCCAGCGAGTGTCCCAGTGAGTGTCCCCAGTGAGTGTCCCAGTGAGTGTCCCAGTGAGTGCCCCAGCGAGTGTCCCAGCAAGTGCCCCAGTGAGTGCCCCAGTGAGTGTCCCAGTGAGTGCCCCAGGGAGTGTCCCAGCGAGTGTCCCAGCGAGTGTCCCAGCGAGTGTCCCAGCGAGTGTCCCAGCGAGTGTCCCAGCGAGTGCCCCAGTGAGTGTCCCAGTGAGTGTCCCAGCGAGTGCCCCAGCGAGTGTCCCAGTGAGTGTCCCAGCGAGTGTCCCAGTGAGTGTCCCAGCGAGTGTCCCAGCGAGTGTCCCAGTGAGTGTCCCAGCGAGTGTCCCAGCGAGTGTCCCAGCGAGTGTCCCAGCGAGTGTCCCAGCGAGTGTCCCAGCGAGTGCCCCAGTGAGTGTCCCAGCGAGTGTCCCAGCGAGTGTCCCAGTGAGTGTCCCAGCGAGTGCCCCAGCGAGTGTCCCAGTGAGTGTCCCAGCGAGTGTCCCAGTGAATGCCCCAGGGAGTGTCCCAGTGAGTGCCCCAGTGAGTGCCCCAGCGAGTGCCCCCAGTGAGTGTCCCAGTGAGTGTCCCAGTGAGTGCCCCAGCGAGTGTCCCAGTGAGTGCCCCAGTGAGTGCCCCAGCGAGTGCCCCAGTGAGTGTCCCAGTGAGTGCCCCAGTGAGTGTCCCAGCGAGTGTCCCAGCGAGTGTCCCAGTGAGTGTCCCAGTGAGTGCCCCAGTGAGTGCCCCAGTGAGTGCCCCCAGTGAGTGTCCCAGTGAGTGCCCCAGTGAGTGTCCCAGTGAGTGTCCCAGCGAGTGTCCCAGTGAGTGCCCCCGTGAGTGTCCCAGTGAGTGTCCCAGCGAGTGCCCCAGCGAGTGCCCCAGCGAGTGTCCCAGTGAGTGCCCCAGTGAGTGCCCCAGTGAGTGCCCCCAGCGACTGTCCCAGTGAGTGTCCCAGTGAGTGTCCCAGCGAGTGTCCCAGCGAGTGTCCCAGTGAGTGCCCCAGTAGGTGCCCCAGTGAGTGTCCGCAGTGAGTGCCCCAGGGAGTGCCCCAGTGAGTGTCCCAGCGAGTGTCCCAGTGAGTGCCCCAGTGAGTGCCCCAGGGAGTGCCCCAATGAGTGCCCCAGTAGGTGCCCCAGTGAGTGTCCCAGTGAGTGCCCCCAGTGAGTGCCCCAGTGAGTGTCCCAGTGAGTGCCCCAGTGAGTGCCCCAGTGAGTGCCCCAGTGAGTGCCCCAGCGAGTGCCCCAGTGAGTGCCCCAGTAGGTGCCCCCAGGGAGTGCCCCAGCGAGTGTCCGCAGTGAGTGCCCCAGTGAGTGCCCCAGTGAGTGCCCCAGCGAGTGTCCCAGTGAGTGCCCCCAGGGAGTGCCCTTAGCGCCCAGCACAGTGCCTGATCCATAGTAGCCAATTATGAAACAACTGTGCAATGACTACTTGGCTGTTCCACATAACAGGATAATGGTTTTCTATGCATATATGGTTTCTTCATTTGCTTGTGTATTTCCTTATACTAGATTACTGGAAGTGGGAATTATACTGGACCAAAAGTTATGAGCATTTTCATGTTTATCAGAATATTGCCAGCTCACTCCCCAAACGAGCACCCCGCTGTGTGCTGGTGTGTGGGGCGTGCCTTTCAAAGAGCGGTGTTTGGTGGTTGTGGCATCGATGCAGTATTTGGTGGTTGTGGGCACTTTCAGATGAAGTTTCTCACTTGATTTCTGTCACCTGGAAGGAGGACATTCCTCCTTCCGGTAACACAACTTCCGGTGCCTTCCATTGACACAGTGAGTGACCGAAGACAAAATGGTCATGCTTTCAGGTTCTTCCTCACACTGTGTACCTTTGGTGTGCAGTGACCATCTGAACAAATACCCGCTTTCCCTGAGCAGCAAAACTGGGTACACTCTGTAATAGCTGTGGTTTACAAGACCTCCTGTTTGTTCTCGTTTTGCTAAGATATTTGCAGATGCCTTCATCAAACTTGAGAACTTCATTAAAATTAAGTAATGAAGCACAACTTATAGGAAAGTAAAGGCATTGATTAGTTACAAGGAAACATCAAAGCACTAGCAAGTTTAGAAAATCACTACCCTTTCTATTAGGACAGAGCTGGAAACTTTTGGTGATGCTTTTATAGCTCCTTGAATCTGTAGGAGTTACTTTTCTAAATCTCTGAATCTGTTGCAGAGTCTTCATAAACTATTGAGCTTAAACTCTTTATTACTGAAAGTGGACAGCAATGACTTCTATAATAATCTACATATTTTTCATATCTATAAATAAATTCCAAGAATAGAACTGAAAACTCAAAGTAAAAAATATTCAATCTACAGAAAATGTTACTTTACATGAAAACTGAAAAAAAATTCTCTTAAAAAGTAGCAACAAGAAAATATTAATTCTTAGTTTGTTACTAATCCTGATTCTTCCCAAATTTGCTGGCCAGGGAACCCAAATGATTGAAAAGGTAATTAATCTGATAAGGAAGCTTCAAAATTTATTTAGAGTGGAATCATTTAATTCTTGCAAAAGCATTACATATAAAAGTGGGCCCAACATTGTTTTTCTATATTGTTTCCACATTTGCTAGGGCTGTTTAAAAAGTACAGAAAAGTGCCGAAACCGGTTTGGCTCAGTGGATAGAGCGTCGGCCTGCGGACTGAAAGGTCCCAGGTTCGATTCCAGTCAAGGGCATGTACCATGGCTACGGGCACATCCCCAGCGGGGGGTGTGCAAGAGGCAGCTGATCGGTGTTTCTGACTTTCTATCCCTCTCCCTTCCTCTCTGTGAAAAATCAATAAAATATATTTTAAAGAAGAAAAAGGGGAAAAAAAGTACAGAAAAGATAGGGAAGGAGAGATGCAGGCATATCGAGGCTTTGAACCTCCACTCTGCCTTCTGCTGTGATGTCAGGCCAGAGAGTGTCCGGGGAACAGAACTGCTCTTTGACGACACTTCCCAGGACTCTCGTCCTGTGTCAGAGTAGCCGCCTAAATATCGTGTGGGTTTATGATAGATAACTAGTTCTTCAAGAAGCTTACGTGTAAGTCTACATTATTTTCCTTTTGTTTTTATTTTTATAGTAGGATATTTCTGCATCTTGAAGATAAAGCAGTAATCTTCTCTGCTGTAGATGGATTTTTGTCATTTTCTGTGAAATAAAGCGATTCAATGTCTTTTCTGGTAAGTTGTGAACATGGGTCTGGTTTTGTGCCATCAGAGTAGTTAGATGTTAATGCAAAGCCATAACAAAAGGCATATTCTGATTAGATATTCTTTATTCTGCAATGTTATTTTGACCTGAATAAATTCTGGTGTTAAGAAATGAGTTAAATTATCAAGTTTTTGTTCCTTCAAAAAGAGTTTCTCCTATACTTTTCTGATATACTCATTATTCTGTTTTGACCCATACCCACTTTTTCTCATACATATGCTGTACTTGGATATGCCTCTTTCATCCAGTTAGCTATGTCTTATCCTTTAAATCTTTCAAAAATATCTCTTAAAAATTTCCATTTGACTAAAGGCAAGCAAAATAATATTTAAATAAGCCCCTCGCAGTTGGGTCAATGTATAATATGATGTATAAATACTTTTTTTCTGTTCATATTAGACGCACATCTAATAAACTTTAGATATTGGTATCTACTTTAGATTAAGTAGTTTTATGAATTTCATCTTGCTTTATATAGAATACAATACTTGAATATTTGAATTATCATATTAAAGTAGTGATCTTTTAAAAAGGGATGGGTGCACTTATATGAGGATGTATAGTTTACAGAAAGCTTTCATACACTGTACCTCTTCCAGTCTTCAAAGCTGTGATTGACTGGCTGGGCAGGTGGCATAATCCTCATTTTGAATTTGGCCCAAGATTGCGAAAAATTAGAGCCAGCGCTCCAACTCATGTCTGCTAATCAACACCTTCCCTTGCCAAGTGTCAGAGGCAGAACTATGAAGTGAGGAGAATGTTCCTTATACAGGAAACACAGAATGCGTTACTTCTGTTTAAAGTTCAGCTTTTCTACTTAAAAGGGGGAGCTTTATATATCTGGAAAATACATTAAGGTGAGATACCTACTTCATTTTCCAAAGCGAATCTGAGGATCAGAATAAAAATGATTATAGTGGGTAGGGCAGAATCATCTTTAGCTAAATATTCGGAAGAAAACTGCAGGTGAGAGGAGAGTTCAACATCACCACCAACATCAGTACGTAAAAATGAATCGATATTGTGGCCTCCAGAGAGAAGATAGGGATCAGAGACATGCCAAGTGGAATTATAATAGGAGGAATTAGTCTTCACACGCAGCTGCTGCTCTGCCCTCTCGCCTGCTGTACCCCCCACAGCATGAGTCCTGGCTTCCATTCCAGGTCCCTGCGTGCTACCCTTCCTCTTTGCCCCTCACTCTATCACTAGACCTTCTTGTATCCACGTCACCCCTGCTTATTTTGGGGGGGCTTTTTTCACTTATTGAATTCATTTCTGACTTTCCAGGATTGTTTCTGCACCTCACGAACACAAGTTGAATCACTCAGACCCGAAAAACAGTCCGAAACCAGTATCCGTCAAAACTTGGTAAGAAATGATGGCGTACAGTTAGTACTCTTTCTTTGCCTTCTGTAACGCCCTCACTCCTGCTTCTCCAGCACCTCTTCTCCCCTCCCGTGTCTTCGCTCTCTCCAGTGCTCCGCGCTGCCTCTTCTCTCCTGTCCAAAGCATCGCTCCCGGAGCGTCTCCCCTGCTCTGAGGCTCCTGCTCAGATTCAGAGTGCCCTGGAGCTCCCTCAGTTGTCCTGCCGGTCAGCGGGGACGCCGGCGTCCAGCAGAACGGATGGCTGTCACATTTTCACCTACAGCTCGCGCTCTCGGGCTCAGGGTGCCTGCAGAGCACCTTGTATTAGGGTTTTGAAGACATTTGTACGCAGTTTGGGTAAACCTTAATTTTCTCTCAGACTCAGCAACACATTGCGTTTCCCGCTTTGGTTAATAAAAACCCATCTACTAGATCCGTGGTCGGCAAACTGCGGCTCGCGAGCCACCTGCAGCTCTTCGGCCCCTTGAGTGTGGCTCTTCCACAAAACACCACGGCCTGGGCGAGTCTATTTTGAAGAAGTGGCGTTAGAAGAAGCTTAAGTTTAAAAAATGTGTCTCTCCAAAGAAATTTCAATCGTTGTCCTGTTGATAGTTGGCTCTGTGGACTCATGAGTTTGCCGACCGCTGCACCATATCATCCTGACTAGAAACTGGACCTATCCTCACACTGCCTCTACCTCTGCTCCCACGTGCGGCTATACACCAAGTCTTATGATTCCGGACCTGAAATACCCCGAGTCCGTGCCCTCCTTCACCTGATCACTGCTGCTGCTCCCGCCTCCTCGTCTCCCCTGGACTGTTACAGGAAGACTCATTGCCTCTGGTTTCCTAGGCATGCGTATTTCCGCCTCTCACACTCAGATCGGGATGCGACACCGTTACCGATACAGCCTCCTGTGTCACTTTCCAGCCTTAAGACTTCACTGGCTCCCCAAAGCCTATGGGGACGCCTAAACCTCTTCTTTTTCATGCAGGAAATCTACTGGGAAGTTCTTTCCAGACCACCACTGAGAGAGATGGAGGAGGCAGTCTTGTGGCGCCTAAGGAGCCCGGAGAGAGGCCTTAGCCGTTCCCACAGCATCCCTAGAGCTGGCATGGCTCCTAGTTGTCCCCGGGCTCGGGGCGTTCGTACTCCTGTGCCCCCGGTGTTGGATACGAACTGACCCAGGGAGATGGCTAACTGGGCAGGTGGCTTCTTTCTGAAGAGGGCAAGACCCTTGAGCCCAGGCCCTCCTTCACCTGATCACTCAGGGGTCCTAGTGGCTGGGGAGATGAGCACCTCCATTCTGAACGCAAATCTGGCTGTGCTCCGTGGTATCCACGAGAGAGAATCAGCTAATGAGTGGAGGACAGGAGATTTTACTAAGAGTCTTCGGGTATTCATAGAGGTTTTCCACGTGGGTGAAGGGGGAAGGCCTAAACTTCTTAGCCTGGTATAAGGGATCTTAGTGGTATGGAATAACTTTAATTTTTGAGTCTCAGTATGTACTCTTCTTTCTGTTTGAAATAGTCTCCACTTTCTGCCTCTGAGATTTCTCCTCATTCATAGTCAGCCCAAATATCACATCTTGAAGCTTTTCTTCTTGTACCTTTTACTTATGCTCCAACACGTTGGACATTCCTATAAAACGGCATTTATTGTCTCACATTGACTGTCGTATCTGCCTCTTCCAACTGTAACATGATCCCCATAAAGTAAGCATCCTGCCTTTTTCATCTTTATCAGGCAATGCCTGATGTGAATAAAGAAACGTGCTTGGGAATGAATATTTCTCACTACAAAATGGAACCTGCCTTGCAAATGGCTTATTTCCTACAAAATAAGATAATCCCATTTAATCTTGTTTATACATTTATCCCGATTTTATCTTCATTTTTGTCATTTCACTTTTTGCTCACTAATACTCAAGTCTTCTAGTTACCTGTCCTTTTGTACAGTAGGATGTAGTGTCTAATCCTTGCTTTTATTCAGATATTGCCTTCAGGTTGAGGTAACAGTCAGAGAGTTGTAGTCTTCTTGCTGTTGCCAAGAAACAGGCCTAGAACTCAGTAAACTTCCACACGTGCTACCTTTCTGTTGGTGTGTGCGAAAGTACGTGTAACGTAAAACTTACCGTATTAACCATTGTTAAGTGTGTACAGTTCTTTGGTATCAAACACCGGCATAATGTGTGCAACCATCACCACTATTTGTCTCCATCACTCTCCATCTTGTAAATCGGAAAATCTCTGCCCAGTGAACAGCAGCTCCCTGCTCCCTCTCCCTCCCCTGCCCCTGGCAGCCATTCTGTTTTCTGTCTCTGTGACCTTGACAACTCTTAACTTTGTTTCTGTTGATGGATTTATTTTGTTTTATCTATAATAATAAAAGCATAATATGCTAATTAGACTGGATGACCTTCCAGATGAACCAGGGCAGCGAGGGAAGCCTGGTCCCGAGAGCCAGAGGGAAGCTGGTGCCGGCAGCCGGAGGAAGGAAGGCCTACTGTTGCACAAATTTCGTGCATCAGGCCTCTAGTATGTATATAAATAAATAAAATAAAATAAAATAAAATAACCTGTTGTAGGCTTGAGCTAGTTATTTACAACGTATGTGCCTTCTAGTTTAAAGAAGACTATTTCCCTAGCGGAGAGGATGGAAGCGGAGCACAGGTGGATCAGTCTGACTTCAGCCCGTCCCCTGAGCACCTGTGCCCCTCTTTCCAGGCAGCGAGCTGTCAGGCCCAGTTCACTCTGTGTTCTCGCCTCTGACAGGCTTCCATTGTCACTCACAGTTTGTTTTAAATTGTTACATGCTCTTCCTTCTTTCTTCTACGTGTGTTCTTTAGACCTCAGTCTATTTGAAGACTGCCTGTCCTAAAGAAATTAAGTTGATTTCCTTACATGTCTCTTTTTTTTTTCATTGGGACTGTTTCCAATTGTATGGTGGAATTTCTTGTTACAATCTTCCATCTCTCTTTTACCAATATCCACTTTCACTCATCTTTAGCCAGGAGCTTATCTTTTTCTGCTCTCTAAAACTTTAGGGCACATGTTAAGGATATAAAAAGTAATTAGCACAATTCCTAGCACATAGTAAATGACTTCTGCCCCTCTTCTTCCTTCCCTTTGCCGGGGAGGCAGTGGTAAGATTCGGGGTGTCTTTAGAGTGCCGCTGTCTCGGGAGAGCCTCCTGCTACCGAGTGACACCACGCGGGCGGCCCCCTCCTCCTCCGCGTGCAGGTCTCTCTGCCACGAACGGCGCAGACCAGACGCCGACTCCGGAGCACCCTGTGAGACTCCCACAGGGTTCATGTTCATTAACTCGGGGGTCTGTACTGTGTCTCCCATTTCCTGACATTGATTTATCTATCTCCCTTCCGTTCATTTCCTCCTGAGAAGAACGTCGGCAGTTTTAATAGACTGGAGGGTGGAAGTTGTTTCCTGACGTTAGCGCCTCCACTGGCGGAGGTGTGTGTGTCGTGGCTGAAACTCGCGACTCCCTGAAGCAGTAGCACAAGCCGAGAATCCTCCCTCGTGGGCCCCTGCAGCTCTTCCTTTGACACGTTTCTTTATTGCCACCTTGAAGAATGAACTATTCTTAGCAACTCCTAAAAATGCTTACCTGAAATTGTGCTGGAAAGTACTCTGCTACCTATACATCTGCTTTTCCTGCCTCTCGCCTCCCCAGCCGATGGCTGTCTAACTGGCATCCGTGATCAGCAATTGGCAGTTCTTTTTAGGTCTTGAACTGATGTCCTAGGTCACCTCTCCGTGTGCCCTCCCAAAGGAGCACTGTGCGTTTGAAAATGCGACGTCTGCATTTTATATTGAGGTAAGGGATCAAATTGGGGAACCAAAAGTCTAAACGTATTTTGTTTTCGTCTCTCTTAACCGTGCAGGTTGACAAGCCAGCCCTTCCCTGGTTGTCCCCATCGGCTAGACTCAGCGAAGCGGTCTGTTCCACCAACGCCTCTCACTATGAACTCCAAGTGGAAATAGGTAATACTCATGGACTTCACATCATGGCTCCTTCATTGTTAGAAATGAAATTGATGACAAAAAAGATCTTTTTAGTCATAGTCTTACAACCAGATTGCTTTCTTCTAACTTGAAAACTTACCTAAAATCCCATCTGGGGTGGAAACCTCTCAGTGAAGTTTGGAACAGGATGGGTCATTACCTATAGCCTTGCGCACTTGAAGCTTTTGCTCTGAACAGTCAGAAACATTAAGACGGCAGGTGCTGGGAGATGCTGGGACGCAGAGCCATGTAATTCCCCCGAGGAGTTCATACTCCGGGAAGCTGAGCACAGGTGGCCTCAGAGGGAACGGAGTCGAGGTGTGCGAAGAGGGAACGGAGTCGAGGTGTGCGAAGAGGGAACGGAGTCGAGGTGTGCGAGGTGCCGTGGGAACAGCCCACCACCCACCTGGGGGTCAGGGAGCAGCAGAAAGAGCTGGGTCCTGAGATGAGGAGAAGGTTGCCCGATGTCCAGTCAGAATGCTTGTTACCAACAGCAGAAAACAGTCCTATCGAGCAAAAGAGAAAATGTTTAAGCAGCGTTGCCAGCACAGTTATTGACTAGAGAAACAGGCTTGGAAGGAGCCCAGAGAGCTCAGCCGAGGACACAGCAGGGCCGTGCCAGGGGGCAGCCTTGGTCGCGTGCTCCCCGCAGGTGTCCACCCCGGACGGCCCCCACGGCGAGTTCCGCCTGCCTTCTGTCTGTCACCGCTCCACACTCCGGGCGGCCACGCTTAGTCGCCGGCACTCCCTGCCAGGGCCAGGGAGACAGGAGAGTAAGGATCTGGCCTTTTCCAAAGCCGCACTGGTAGAAATGCCCTTAGGAAGGAGGTTCAGATGGTGTCAATTAAAGAAAGAGAAAAACACTCAGTTCAGTGATGGTGGGAGAGGGACTGCCACACGGCTGCCTGGAAGGGGGGCAGGGGAGTGTGGGCAGCCGTGGCAGGAGATGAATCTGGGAGGCTGGGAACACATTGTGTGTTTAGAGGTTCAGACGCTGTGTCCGCCCACAACTGACCCACTTAATTACTCAAAGGGTTTAAGGCCGGCATTCGGAATTTATCCTCTCTGTGGTAGAAAGGCTGTGGAATCGTGATGATGCTAATGTTAGCATCTACAAGGCATTATGCTGAACGCTCCATACGTGTTTGTCACTGGACCCTCCCCCACGCCCCTCGTGCGGGTGAGAATGCTGGGGCCTGAGTGAACTCAGCAGGCACACGGCTAGTGGTCTGACAGCACCCCCTGGCTGCGGGCTCTAGCTTTCCGCTGCTGCCCCGCGGGGCCTTTCTGTTGACAAAATGCCGCGTCTGGAGAGAGCGGGCAGCGCCTCCAAGCAGAGTCTGGGAGACGCGGATCAGCGGGAGGAAGCATCCTCACCACCCGGTCTTTTAAGAAGTGCAGTGCCTGTCTGCTCGCCGACTCACCGAGTCCGAACTGCTGGCCCGAAGGCAGGCTCGGCTTGGGAAGGAGTCCTCGGGTCCGCCCCGCGCCCGGTTGAGAATGCGGGCGGGAGGGAGCCCCGCCGCTGTCCGTCCGTCCGTCCGTCCGTCCGTCCGGGAGAGAGGACGGACTGGGCCAAGGCAGTGGTGCCCACGCTGCAGGGGAAGGGGTGAATCTGAGATGACTGTCTTTTAACGATAAAAGTAACAGATTTGGTGGTTGACAGACCCGTTGGTCCAATCACGATGTTTGGAACTAATGTTTATTAGGTGCCTACTGGTCGGTGCCGCCGGAGGTATTTTAAAGTGGAAACACCGACACCAGACGCAGCTTTGGGGCACACACGGGTCCAGCGCCGTCAGAGAGAGGCTGGCACCTCCTCTAAGGCTCACCCGGGGCCCGCAGTTCCCGTCACGGGTATTTGCCAAACAGAACTGAAAACATGTCTGCTTGAGGGGTTTTGACAGCTTGATTTATAGCCCCAAACGCTGAAAACAACCCGAATGATCTGTCCGCTTGCACGTGGGTAAATAAATCATAGTATTTTCATAAGATGGATCACCACCGAGTAATGACAAGAAATTAGCTCCCGAAGCCTACACAGTGGTCTGCCGAGCAGACGAGGCCGGGCCCAGACTCCGCTCTCTGAGCCGTTTCCTGCAGAGCCGCGCAGCGGCCGTGAGGCCGGAGGTGGCCGCAGGGACCCGAGCCGCATTCCACTGTCTGACTGTGTCCGTTTGTTTGCCCGGTCACAATTCGGCCATCGTAACAGGGATCGAATGCCACATCGTTGTGGTTTAATTTGCATTTCTCCCTCTTGGACATCTTTTATGTGCTGATTGGCCATTCCTATAGCTTCTTTATGGATTGCCTATTGAGTCTCCCGCCTGTTTTTAATGAGCTTTTGTTTGGCTGTGAGAGCGTTGGAAGAGTGATGTACACACTCTGGATTAAATCTGGTCAGTTAACAGTATCAGTCCTTCAGCCAGTGGCTGGCCTTTCGTTTTCTGGAGGAGTTGACGTTTTAATGAAGTTCAGATCACCAGGTGTTTTCTCCTTCGGTCGCTAACACAAGTCGTCCGTCTGATTGTAGGAAGAGGCTTTGACAACCTGACTTCTGTCCACCTGGCGCGGCACACCCCCACGGGAGCGCTGGTGACGGTGAGAATCACAGACCTGGAGAGCTGCCCTGAGGAGCGCCTGAAAGCCCTCCAGGTGACGCCAGCACACAGCGCCGTGCCCCAGGCCCGTCTGTCCGAGCCCCCCCCCCCCCCCCAAATTAGCAGGTCTTTCTGTGGGAGAAAAGCAGATTTCTCTCTTCTAATAATCATGCAATTACAGAATTAGAAAGAATGCTTGGAAGGCAGATCCATGAAAGAACAAACATATTCAAACTTTGGTAACTACTATGAATTCCTTCACATGAATATCATATTTGAAATGCTGGTCTGGAGATTTACAGACCCCTAGTTAGTCCAATGACAAATAGCCATACAGGGAAATAGAAGAAGCAGTGTCCTTCCCATCCAGTTAGACAAGATTAACTTCTAAATGGATAAATTTCAATAGAATTGCCTTTCAGGAATATTATAATACCATTTTTGTTGTCACTAATTACTTTCTATATAAAGAAGGAAAGGATTTGGTTTTGATATTGTCTTCATTTTCAAAATGTTTACATTTGCACATGTATATTACACAAAGATTGGAAGAAATTATACCAAAAAAATTTTAAAATATATTTTATTGATTTTTTTACAGAGATGTTATAGAAACATCGATGAGAGAGAAACATTGATCACCTGCCTCCTGCACACCCCCAACTGGGTATGTGCCCACAACCAAGGTATATGCCCTTGACTGAATCGAACCTGGGACCCTTCCGTCCGCAGGCTGACACCCTATCCACTGAGCCAAACTGGTTAGGGCTGTACCAAAATTTTAATAGTGTTTTTCTCTGTGATGTAATGTTAGCAGTTACTTTTATCTTCATAGATACTTTTATCATCATGTATTTTTTTTTAAATTCTCACTTGAGAAGATGTTTTCATTGATTTTTAGAGAGAGAAGCAGAGAGAGAAACCTTGATCAGTTGCCTCCTGTACCCCCCCCCCACACACACACACACACTGGGGATCGAACCTGCAACCTAGGTATGTGCCCTGATTAGGAATTGAACCCACAGCCTTTGGTGTACAGGACAGTGCTCTCACTAACAGTCACGCGGCCAGGGCTTTTAATGTATTTTTAAACATGTTTCTATCCTAAGAACATAGAATTGTTAATAGGAGTTCATACTAAGTGCATGTCCCGCTCACTTCTCTTATCATGTGCTGTTGGAAAGTTTCCTCACTCATTTCTAAGTGTCCTCCTCGGTAAAGTCACATCATAGCGTGTGGTGGCCGAGAGATTTAAAGACCTGACCACGCTGAGAGCAGTGGTCAGTGCTGATAGGTTCTACTGAGAATCAGCTCACACTACTGCTGTTACCGTCATCAGAAGGGGAAAAGGTTGTTTTTACTGATCTCTTCTCTTGTGTTTATCCTAGAAAGCTGTGATTCTATCCCACTTTTTCCGGCACCCCAATATTACAACTTACTGGACTGTTTTCACTGTTGGCAGTTGGCTTTGGGTCATTTCTCCGTTTATGGCCTATGGTAAGAACACTCCTTCTAGATGAAATAACGCATAGCGTAGCCTGGATTCTATAATTATGATGCCGAGACCTTAGATTTATGATTAACCACTTTTAATTTATCCATCTGATGGCCAATTCCACTTTCATGCTGTATTTTTGCTCCTGGTTTGTGCTGGAGTTGAGTCTTCAGAGAAAAGAACAGCGTGATGTGTGAGCCACGCTGCTTCTCCAAGAAGCCCGTGCCTTCGAGCTCGCGGCCGCTCCCCTTCAGTTTCTGTCCTCCCCACGTTCTTCAGGCAGAAGGAGTGTTTCTGCTTGTGCACATCAACCCCCCAGTCTCTCTGCAGTAAACTTGCATGTCCTGGCAGGCGTGGTTACATCGGTGTGTGCCGCCTCCTTCTCTGGACCCGAGCACCCCGACAGCGGGACTGTGTGCACTTGCCATTGGGGCGCCTGGGCCCGTACAGAACCCAGCACAACACGGTGCTCAGTAGGTGTGTCGGATAAACAAACGGACTCCAGAACCTTGATTTTAGGATAGCTTTTGTGACTTGTATCTGGATTTAAAATATATATATATATACACACACAGACACAATTTTGTTTTGTTTTCTCAGCAATGCTAAAAATTGTTAATTCTCTTTTCTGGTGCTGAGCGTCATTAAAAAGTCTTTTTAAATATTCTGGAAGGAAAATTACCTTTGCATAGGAAAATGGTTAATTCTGAAATGTAACGGGGGGTGTGTTTGTGGCGTGTGTAGTTGAAAAGAACACTTACAGCATAGACAGCTCAGGTAGCTCAGGTGGCTGGAGCGTCATCCCCTGGGCCATGGCTGTGGGTTCCCCTGGGCCATGGCTGTGGGTTCTATCCCCGGTCAGGGCACGTACCAGAAGCAACCAAAGAATGCATGAGTAAGTGGAGCAACAAATCCATGTCTTTCTCTCTCTCCTTCCCCCCTTTCTCTCTCCCTTCCTCACTCCCTTCCTCTCTCTAAAATCAATAATAAAAAATCCTTTGAAAAAAAAGCTATCCAGAAGCAAAATCACTTTCAATGCTCATTTAAAAATTTCAGGGCTTTCTTTCAGGTTCAGCAAGCCAGCTCTTGAAGACTTACTTTCCTGAAGGAATGAGTGAAACTTTAATTCGAAACATTCTCTTTGGAGCAGTGAGAGGCCTGCACTATCTGCACCAAAACAGCTGTATTCACAGGTATTTCCTCATTTGTATTCTGCAAAGTGAAAGAACTTTAGTGGAAGAGCCTTGTTAGGGAGCTTTTAGGAAGGAGGGAGCAGTTGAGTGTCAGGAAGGAGGGGAGGACACTGAGGGAGGAAGGGCCGAGAGGTACTGTTGAAGCTTACACTGTGCTCAGCCACCGCAGTGTCCAGACCCCTGTCTGTGCCCAGCCTGTGCTCAGGCCTGTCGGAGCCGCCGCCCTCAGGAGCTCACGACTCAGTCTGCTGTGGGAGGGGGGGCTGTAGGGAGAGGGGCCCTAGTTAGCGCTTTCTTTCTCCTTAAGCTAATAGCTCCTTTATCCGTTTTTCATCTTTAATCCATAGTTACGTCGTGTACAAATTGCAACAACCCTCTCTCTGTTTTCCTAAATATTTTGTATATCTTGAGATTATCATACTAAATATCAGTCCTCTAGTTACCGAACTGCAGAGGCAGAATTGGCCGAATATTAAAAACAGTGCTGTTCTAAGGCACACTGGAACTTTGTTTTCCTTTTCAATTAAGTTACATTTAAATAAGCTTGTTTTTTATTGTTTGTTTCGAACTCTGTAAAGCCTTTTTCTTACACTTGTTGTTTTTTAGCAGCATTCTGGTTAATTGAGGATTTCTCACAGACTGTATTGTAATTTTACCAGATTACTGGTCATCCGACAGTAGTTAGTCTTTTAGAAACTCCATATTCGTTTTCAAATCCAGTGTTTTGGATAAAAAAGACGCTCTTTTATAATTTGACAAAGGAAATTTTTATATGAGACATAGCTTTGTAAATAGTGTTAATACTATAAAAGGCTTTTTTTTATCATACTGCATTTCACTTTAAATTATAACCTTATGCTTTAAGACTTCTCCTTTTGCAGTAGCATTCTACAAAAGTGAAATTAATCATTTGATTCCTTTCTAAGTTTGAATAAAATATTATCACTTCCAACCATGTATGTAGTTATCACTTCACATCTTTTCTTGTCCTAATGCTCTTTGAATAGCTGAAAGGATTCCTTAATCCCCTGAGCATTTCCCATCTATGCATAGCAGTGTGCTGCTACTTTATAAAGAGCCTTTCATTTCCAAGAGCATACACGAATTTGTTCTGACCAGAGTTTTATTCTTTCTTCATCGGCCAATTTCCTAGTACTCAGGATTGTTTCTTTTTGTTCCAGGAGTTTTAAAGCCAGCCACATCCTCATTTCTGGCGATGGCCTCGTGACGCTCTCAGGCCTGGCCCACCTGCATAGTCTGGTGAAGCACGGACAGAGACACAGGGCTGTGTTTGATTTCCCACAGTTCAGCACCGCAGTGCAGCCGTGGCTGAGTCCAGAACTGCTGAGACAGGTCAGGTGTGGCCGTTGCATTGGGTTGTCTGTGCGTCTCGAGTGTCTTCTGAGCTTGACTAAAGGACAGTTGTGACCTTAATTTGGATTGGTGAATGCACTACTACTGCAAGACTTTTTTCCCTCTTTCTTATCGAAATTATTATGTTAGGAATTTAAAAATGTGTACCATACATTAGGTGTAGCTTGATTTCTGACTTAAAAGTTTTTTCCATTTTTGGTCACCATCCTTTATCAAAAAAGCACATGTATGTAACTTTCTAAGTTACTTACATAAAGGACTTCACATTCGTTGTTCTATAGGATTTACATGGATACAACGTGAAGTCAGATATCTACAGTGTTGGCATTACAGCGTGTGAATTGGCCAGTGGGCAGGTGCCTTTCCAGGACATGCACAGGACTCAGGTAAACGCTACTCAACTCCCAGAAATATCTTCCTTCCATAGATCCGGTATGTTCTGGGAAACATCCCTGCTGTAGACTCTTAGGATCTTCTTTATCGCTGTTGTCTTAATACTTTGCCTGATAAGGGTTGAAGGAAATGTTCCTGTCTTTTAGATGCTGTTACAGAAATTGAAAGGTCCTCCTTATAGCCCATTGGATGTCAGTGTTTTCCCTCAGTCAGAATCCGGAATGAAGAATTCCCGGTCAGGGGTAGACTCTGGGATTGGAGAAAGTGTCCTTGTCTCCAGTGGAACTCGCACAGTTAATAGTGACAGATTGCAAACACCGTCCTCAAAAACTTTCTCCCCGGCCTTCTTCAGCTTGGTACAGCTCTGTTTGCAACAAGATCCGGAGAAAAGGTAATGATGTTCACCTCTCAGTAACATGAAACACATGTTTTACATTTTATAGAAGCTTTGTGATAGTCCCTTCCTGCCAAATTCAGATCTTCGGTCCAAAAATTACAGTCTAATCTGGACAGCATCAGTGCTGAAAACAAGCTAAAAACAAGTGAGCAAAAGGGAGGAATACAGGATTCAGAATCAGAAAACTTGGCTCCAGGTTTAGCTATTTCATTTCCTAACCAAGTCACCTTGTAAAAGTCAGTTAATCTTCTGGATGTTAATTACTGTATTTATGTGAAGACATTTAAGAAATTTTCAAGCAGTACAAAATGTTAGTTGCTGCTATATAATGATATAAATTATTATCATCTATAACTATACCTTATCATTAATATTTTAGAAATAAGGTGTGTCTTATTTTTTCTTTTTAGCCCCTTAATGCCTAGCATAAGCTCCTTATAATTAGTAAGTGCCTAGTAAGTGTTGAGTTATGGACTAATTAAAGGATATCTGTAGAATTCTTCTCATTAGTCAAGGAAGCTAAGAATTAGGCTTCTGACATATCTTATTTTTCCTTTTAATTTTTTAGTATTGGATTTTATAGCTCTAAACGTAATTTCTACTATATTTTTACACCTAAAAATCAACATTCTGATATGAGGTTCTATTTTTTTATAACTTTTAAAAATTTTTTCAGGCCATCAGCAAGCAGTTTATTGTCCCATGTTTTCTTCAAACAGGTAAGCTGATCTTTTTTTCTGTTGTCTACATGTTCTTAAACACTGTTAAAAAGACACTTCACGCACTGGCTTAATGGGACAGTTTGGTTGTTAAGGTTCTTAATAAAAGCTTTCTTAACAAAATAAAGTTAAAATCAAGAAAACTTTTGGGTAGTTCAGTTAGACTGTCTAAAATACATCCATTCTGGAAAACAAGTAAAAACAAATGCAATATCATCATATATGACTATATCCTCAGTTGATATTTTGATTAATTTAGAGACATTTTATTTTATATTGTCTAGAAATGACTTAAGGGCAAAACAGTTCTGATAACAATCATTCTATTTGGCTGTCACTTCTTCCTGTTTTCAGATGACCAGAATCAAAGGTACTTTAGTGACTTGGTTAAAAACAATCTTAAACACTTTCAGTGATTTCTTTAAAAGTTATTTTTTGCTAACAGAACTAATGTATTAAGTTTACGTACCATCAGCCTTATTTTGAGTTTCTTTGACAGATGAGAGAAGACAGCCAGGACACAATCCTTTCGCTGTTGCCTCCCGCTTATCGAAAGCCATCAGGAGCACTGCCCCCAGCACCACCCTGGACCGAGCCGGGCTGTGACTTTCCCGACGAAAGACATGCGAGCTGGGAATTCTAGGGCTGCCGAATCCTTTACATCCTGTATACTTGACTCTCTCCCTGCTGCTTTCCCTCTGTATTTCTAGGTACAAATACTAGGATTATACTTGAAAATACAGTTGGTGCACTGGAGAATCTACCACTTAAAACCACTCTATTCAAAGGAGCCTGAGTTCGTAGCCCCTTGGGTTAGCTCAGAGTGCTACTACACCTCCAGGGAAACTTTAGAAGTATTCATCTAGCTACACTTAGGGTCACCTATTCTCAAGTTTTATTTTTTCCAAAGCTGTGACTAATTCTTCTTGAGCTATCATTTTTGAGCCATTTAATTCTTTCAGCATTTCCTGCCCTCAGGGAATGTGCCCTCAAAGGACAGTGCTTCCAAATACATTTTTTACTTCCAGATTTTCAAGCCTTTTTGATCAGCTATTGTTAGACCAACAGGCTGGTTGATTCTGGCGTTAAACCCTTGTTTGGTACCCGGGAAAAGTTTATACTTTCCCATTTTCTTCTGTTAATACTTACACTATCACACTGAGCCTCGCTCACATTAAATGATTCACTTGAAATATATAGAGAAGTTGTGATTTCCTTTTTTGTTTTTAAGGGGCTAAAGTAACCCTTTTCTACTTATGTAAATTATAGATCCTAAATTCATGCATCCAGTGGGAGCTCAATAAAGATTTATTGAATTGAGTTTATGCTTTTATTTATTTTTCTTTGCCTGGCTTGACAAAGCTAAAACAGATTCTAATTTATTTTTGCCAAGGAAAGCTGTTTGCAAACAAATAAGTTTACTTACATAACCTGTGAATTGGGGACAACCTGGTCTTTGATCAATGGAGAAAGAAGATATTCTGGTCCTTTATATGATTATTCTTGCACGTGTAGGTGATATAACATATAACAACATAGAAACCTTAATTCATGGTAGTACCAATTAGCAAGAGAGAGATGCTGTGTCTCAGAGTACGCAG
Source organism: Antrozous pallidus (assembly GCA_027563665.1). NCBI lineage: Eukaryota > Metazoa > Chordata > Mammalia > Chiroptera > Vespertilionidae > Antrozous > Antrozous pallidus. Next base: position 10,093,223 of record CM050508.1, read on the forward strand.
TTTGAATTGTGAATTCTCTTAATCGGTACACTTACCTAACATTCCATTTAAAATTACTTTTAAATGATTGTCTTGAGTCTAAAAAATTAAAAGCAATGAGGCAGTATATACTAGTAAATTAATAGACATCTTGAAACACAAACCTTTCCATGTTGATTGCCAGCCCTTGTCAAGAATGTTAGGTCACTCCATCAAGTCAGCCACAAAGACCTGCAGGTGGAGGAGGGAGAGGTGAGCACCAGTTGAGGTGGAGGAGGGAGAGGTGAGCACCAGTTGAGGTGGAGGAGGGAGAGGTGAGCACCAGTGGAGCTGGAGGAGGGAGAGGTGAGCACCAGTGGAGCTGGAGGAGGGAGAGGTGAGCACCAGTTGTGGAGGAGGGAGAGGTGAGCACCAGTTGAGGTGGAGGAGGGAGAGGTGAGCACCAGTTGTGGAGGAGGGAGAGGTGAGCACCAGTTGAGCTGGAGGAGGGAGAGGTGAGCACCAGTTGAGGTGGAGGAGGGAGAGGTGAGCACCAGTTGTGGAGGAGGAGGGAGAGGTGAGCACCAGTTGAGGTGGAGGAGGGAGAGGTGAGCACCAGTTGAGCTGGAGGAGGGAGAGGTGAGCACCAGTTGAGCTGGAGGAGGGAGAGGTGAGCACCAGTTGTGGAGGAGGGAGAGGTGAGCACCAGTGGAGCTGGAGGAGGGAGAGGTGAGCACCAGTTGTGGAGGAGGGAGAGGTGAGCACCAGTGGAGCTGGAGGAGGGAGAGGTGAGCACCAATTGTGGAGGAGGGAGAGGTGAGCACCAGTTGAGGTGGAGGAGGGAGAGGTGAGCACCAGTTGAGGTGGAGGAGGGAGAGGTGAGCACCAGTTGAGGTGGAGGAGGGAGAGGTGAGCACCAGTTGAGGTGGAGGAGGGAGAGGTGAGCACCAGTTGAGGTGGAGGAGGGAGAGGTGAGCACCAGTTGAGGTGGAGGAGGGAGAGGTGAGCACCAGTTGAGGTGGAGGAGGGAGAGGTGAGCACCAGTTGAGGTGGAGGAGGGAGAGGTGAGCACCAGTTGAGGTGGAGGAGGGAGAGGTGAGCACCAGTTGAGCTGGAGGAGGGAGAGGTGAGCACCAGTGGAGCTGGAGGAGGGAGAGGTGAGCACCAGTTGTGGAGGAGGGAGAGGTGAGCACCAGTTGAGGTGGAGGAGGGAGAGGTGAGCACCAGTTGAGGTGGAGGAGGGAGAGGTGAGCACCAGTTGAGGTGGAGGAGGGAGAGGTGAGCACCAGTTGAGGTGGAGGAGGGAGAGGTGAGCACCAGTTGTGGAGGAGGGAGAGGTGAGCACCAGTTGAGGTGGAGGAGGGAGAGGTGAGCACCAGTTGAGGTGGAGGAGGGAGAGGTGAGCACCAGTTGTGGAGGAGGGAGAGGTGAGCACCAGTTGAGCTGGAGGAGGGAGAGGTGAGCACCAGTGGAGCTGGAGGAGGGAGAGGTGAGCACCAGTTGAGGTGGAGGAGGGAGAGGTGAGCACCAGTTGAGGTGGAGGAGGGAGAGGTGAGCACCAGTTGAGGTGGAGGAGGGAGAGGTGAGCACCAGTTGAGGTGGAGGAGGGAGAGGTGAGCACCAGTTGAGCTGGAGGAGGGAGAGGTGAGCACCAGTTGAGGTGGAGGAGGGAGAGGTGAGCACCAGTTGAGGTGGAGGAGGGAGAGGTGAGCACCAGTGGAGCTGGAGGAGGGAGAGGTGAGCACCAGTTGAGCTGGAGGAGGGAGAGGTGAGCACCAGTGGAGCTGGAGGAGGGAGAGGTGAGCACCAGTTGAGGTGGAGGAGGGAGAGGTGAGCACCAGTTGAGCTGGAGGAGGGAGAGGTGAGCACCAGTTGAGCTGGAGGAGGGAGAGGTGAGCACCACTTGTGGAGGAGGGAGAGGTGAGCACCAGTTGAGGTGGAGGAGGGAGAGGTGAGCACCAGTGGAGCTGGAGGAGGGAGAGGTGAGCACCAGTTGAGGTGGAGGAGGGAGAGGTGAGCACCAGTTGTGGAGGAGGGAGAGGTGAGCACCAGTTGAGGTGGAGGAGGGAGAGGTGAGCACCAGTTGTGGAGGAGGGAGAGGTGAGCACCAGTTGAGCTGGAGGAGGGAGAGGTGAGCACCAGTGGAGCTGGAGGAGGGAGAGGTGAGCACCAGTTGAGCTGGAGGAGGGAGAGGTGAGCACCAGTTGAGGTGGAGGAGGGAGAGGTGAGCACCAGTTGAGGTGGAGGAGGGAGAGGTGAGCACCAGTTGAGGTGGAGGAGGGAGAGGTGAGCACCAGTTGAGCTGGAGGAGGGAGAGGTGAGCACCAGTTGAGGTGGAGGAGGGAGAGGTGAGCACCAGTTGAGGTGGAGGAGGGAGAGGTGAGCACCAGTTGAGGTGGAGGAGGGAGAGGTGAGCACCAGTTGAGGTGGAGGAGGGAGAGGTGAGCACCAGTTGAGGTGGAGGAGGGAGAGGTGAGCACCAGTTGAGGTGGAGGAGGGAGAGGTGAGCACCAGTTGAGCTGGAGGAGGGAGAGGTGAGCACCAGTGGAGCTGGAGGAGGGAGAGGTGAGCACCAGTTGTGGAGGAGGGAGAGGTGAGCACCAGTTGAGGTGGAGGAGGGAGAGGTGAGCACCAGTTGAGGTGGAGGAGGGAGAGGTGAGCACCAGTTGAGGTGGAGGAGGGAGAGGTGAGCACCAGTTGAGGTGGAGGAGGGAGAGGTGAGCACCAGTTGAGGTGGAGGAGGGAGAGGTGAGCACCAGTTGAGCTGGAGGAGGGAGAGGTGAGCACCAGTTGAGCTGGAGGAGGGAGAGGTGAGCACCAGTTGAGGTGGAGGAGGGAGAGGTGAGCACCAGTTGAGGTGGAGGAGGGAGAGGTGAGCACCAGTTGAGGTGGAGGAGGGAGAGGTGAGCACCAGTGGAGCTGGAGGAGGGAGAGGTGAGCACCAGTTGTGGAGGAGGGAGAGGTGAGCACCAGTTGTGGAGGAGGGAGAGGTGAGCACCAGTTGTGGAGGAGGGAGAGGTGAGCACCAGTTGTGGAGGAGGGAGAGGTGACCACCAGTTGAGGTGGAGGAGGGAGAGGTGAGCACCAGTTGAGCTGGAGGAGGGAGAGGTGAGCACCAGTTGAGGTGGAGGAGGGAGAGGTGAGCACCAGTTGAGGTGGAGGAGGGAGAGGTGAGCACCAGTTGAGGTGGAGGAGGGAGAGGTGAGCACCAGTGGAGCTGGAGGAGGGAGAGGTGAGCACCAGTTGAGCTGGAGGAGGGAGAGGTGAGCACCAGTGGAGCTGGAGGAGGGAGAGGTGAGCACCAGTGGAGCTGGAGGAGGGAGAGGTGAGCACCAGTGGAGCTGGAGGAGGGAGAGGTGAGCACCAGTTGAGGTGGAGGAGGGAGAGGTGAGCACCAGTGGAGCTGGAGGAGGGAGAGGTGAGCACCAGTTGAGGTGGAGGAGGGAGAGGTGAGCACCAGTGGAGCTGGAGGAGGGAGAGGTGAGCACCAGTTGAGGTGGAGGAGGGAGAGGTGAGCACCAGTGGAGCTGGAGGAGGGAGAGGTGAGCACCAGTTGTGGAGGAGGGAGAGGTGAGCACCAGTTGAGGTGGAGGAGGGAGAGGTGAGCACCAGTGGAGCTGGAGGAGGGAGAGGTGAGCACCAGTTGAGGTGGAGGAGGGAGAGGTGAGCACCAGTGGAGCTGGAGGAGGGAGAGGTGAGCACCAGTTGTGGAGGAGGGAGAGGTGAGCACCAGTTGAGGTGGAGGAGGGAGAGGTGAGCACCAGTGGAGTCCCTGAGGTCACATGCAGTTCGAGGGCCGTAGTGGTCCACCGACCTCCTAAACTCCCCTTCACAAGAGAGAGCCACGGGAATCAGAGGAGGTTCTGAATCTGCGTGGAGCATGGAATGCGTGCAGAAGGTGGGCTGGAGAGGGCAAGAGGCAGGGTGTTCTGGTTCTCCAGAGAAAGAGCCAAAAGGAGACTTACTCTCAGGAATGCCTCACACGGTGATGGAGGCTAACAAGTCCCAGATCTTCGGGGTGAAAGGACAAGCTGAAGGCCCGGAGAGCCAGCGGCGTCCCAGTCCCACAGCCAGCAGGCGGCCGGCAGCACGGATGCCGCAGGCAGGCAGGCAGGCAGGCGGGAGGGACTCCAGGCCTCCCCGGAGGGGCCCACCACGTGGCGCAGGGCAGCTGCTTTGGTTAGTCTACAGATTTAGACGTTAATTTCGTCCACAGTGCCTCACAGAAGCACCCAGAAGGTTTCACCCAATGTCTGGCACCCTGTGGCCCAATCACATTGACCATCACAGTAGACACTGTACTCGACCGACATCCTTACGCTGAGACTGGCCTGAATTTGCACCACAGGCTCGCTGCTCGCTGCATTAGTTCTCTGTCGCTTTTGTCACAAATGACCACAGACTTAGTCATTGTGCAGTTCTGGGGGCCAGAAGTCTGAAAGGCGCTGGCAGGCCGTGCTCTGGCGGCTGCGGGGGATCCGCTGCCTCTTCTGGCTTCCGCGGGCGGCCCCGCTGCACGGGGCCAGCACTTGTTTCAGTGCCCACACCCCCTGACATTCTGCTCTCGCTCCCAAAGACTCAAGATCATTTGGGGTCTGCCCAGGTAATCCCGCAGAATCTCATCCCAGACCCTTAGCTGAATCACGGCTGCATCGTCCCTGCTGCCGGGAAAGGCGCCATGTTCCCGGGTTCCTGGGTCAGGGTGGGCCGTCGCTCGGCCTCACACCCGGCCAGCCACGGGGGCTTCGGGAGGGACCCAGCTGAAATGCCCTGTGAGCCCCGGACCTGCCCAGCAGCGCCCACGTGGCTGTCGCCGCCGCCTCCGTGCCGTGCCCCGCCCGCTGTGCGCCCCGACGCTCGGCAAGTTCCGGCGCGTTGTGGACATTTAATACATATTTAAATGAGGGATTCGGCCTTGACTCGGGGTTATGAGATTTTTTTTAACTTGAATATTTGAGAGCCTTCCCTGGTAGGGAATTTTAACCTCTGTGCCCGCTGTTGCCACTGAGAGTTCACGAGACAAAGGGGTGTGAGATTCCCACCCGCAAACACTCCCTCCTTCACCGCAAACCCATCAATGGTTTGTTTCCTCCGGAGCCGCCGCTCCTCTGCCTGGCGCTCAGATCCGTGCCCCCCCTCCCCGGCTCGGCTTCCCTGGGACTGCATTTCCCGGGCAGCCCTCCTTCGGGCGTCCGGGCGGCCACAGCGGAGTGACAGCAGGAAGAGGGGCCCGGGTCGCTCACCTGTGCTCCTCCCGGTTTCCCGCGCGGCAGTGGCTGTCCTCGGCCTCCCGGTTTTCGGACTCGCAGCCCCGCTCGCTCCCGCCGCCTCCTGCTCTTGCCCATCTCCGGTTGGCCCACGTCCCTTTTGACTGCTTAGCCGTGATTCCATCACTCACGAAACCAACTCCCCATGTTTCTCCCACTCTAACTCAGAGTTACAACTGTTTCCCAGTTACCCTGTGACTGGAAAGTGTTGGCCTCCACAAAAATGTGCCACCTGATCACACAAATGAATGATCAGGAAGGAAGGTCTCCATCAGCCAATCCACTTAAACCCCATCGTTTTTACGATTTATGGGAGAACAATTAAAACTGACAAAAATTCTATAAACTCAAGTTTTGCTTCTCAAGAATGAGCCCAGGTTCAACAAGACCCAAATACTGTACTTGACAGGAATAGAGCCAATCCTTAGAAGGCTCTGACTTAAGTCCTGGGCTGATTTAGCTAGGTAATATTTGAGGCAGTTTTTATAAATGTATGCAGCTTCCTGCGTTTTGTGTTATTATAGAGGCCCTTTCATAGTTTTTCAAGTAAGAAAGTCACAAAAGTGTAGGAGCTGCCTCAGGAATTCATATTAAATCTGTTCTTCATAATCTTTATAGTGTAAAAAGCTGTGATAGCCAATATTAAAATTAACAAGGTTTATAGGCCTAGAGAATTACATTCTGTTGAATCAAGAAATATAACTAAAGCTGAAGAGTAAAATAGAACTAAGAACTGTGGGGAGGGATCGTTCAGAGCACAAGACAGATTTGAAAACTCTGAGAGCTATGAATTGGAGCAATCCCGTCAGAGAGTCAAAAGAAAAGCTGGGAATACAAGGTTGTTAATGAATATGAATTGAATATGTATTTCTGGTTTCGTTCCCTATGATTCATAAACGAAAACATTTACATCCAGAAGTGTTTCTTTTACATTTTAATTAAAACAAAATGGTTCTAACAAGATGAAATTTGGTTGCTGACTTCTATCACACAAAAGGACAGATCTCCAAACCATTTTGTTAATTGGAGAAATGATATTCTGTCGGCCTCACATATCATTCTGAGCTATCTAACAATTGGATAATATCACAAGTGAGCAAACATTTGCAGCATTTTCTTTTAAAAATTTTTGGCTGTGTTTTATGGATTTCCTAATATGGGACCGGATCATTTCAATGAACTAAGCCTGCTGAAACTTGTAAACTTTCCGGCGCAGCTGTCCCGGTGCTTGTTAACCCCCGGAGCAGTGCAGGGTCTTGAGTGTTTCAACCGATGGTGGCTCTCGTCTGAGCTCTTTTCTAAATGCTTTGCTCTTGATTTCGCTTTTTCAAGATGCTGAAATGAGGTCATAGGAAAATCCTCAAATCTATCCGAACAATCCTAAATATTAAAATAAAAGATCGAGTTGGTGAGTTAGGCTTCCTTAAAGTATATTTAACATTTATAAGAACCAAAGTTTATAATATCAACAGTCAAAGACAAAAAATGAGAGCATCAAATGTTTTACAGGTAAATTCAGACCTTCCACCCAATGCCTCCCCATTAGAAACAATAGAAACCTTGTAAATACTACCAACAATAAATATATGTAAATAACCTAATACATAGAAACAGAGATGAGAATGTAGAACCACAAAAAAAACAAAGCGCGAATGAACAAAAGAAAACCACAACACTGTTTCAGCCCACCGGTGTGTTTTAGTGGCTGAGCATCAACTCACGAACCAGGAGGTCAAGGTTGGATTCTGAGCCCCCCTCCCAGTCCGGACACACCGGGGTTACGGTTCGACTGCCAGTAGGGGGTGCGCAGGAGACAGTGATCGATTACTCTCATCACTGGTGTTTCGATCTCTGCCTTCCCTTTCCTCTGAAATCAATAAAAACATATCTTTAAAAAATCTATTGTTTCAAAGGATCTATTATTTCATAGGGATGGAAGATATAAAGCTTGAAACCAGATAAATTTAGGAAAGTTGTCCCCAGGGGTCAGACTCCTAAGCAAAGCTGAACCACCTGTTCTAAAATTCTCCTCTTCCAAAATTGTCTTCCCCAGCCCCAGGTATAAATGATGAACTCTTCCATTTTACTTTTTATGTTATCCCAACTATCATTCCTTAAAAGTTAATAAACATCTTTAATACACACACATGCAGAGTACAGCATCTAAGGATATGGTTATAATGTTTATATTAAAACAATTTTTAAAATGTGTATATATTGAGAGTAAAAAGACATTCAGAAATAAACTAAAAGATATATACTAAAATAATTTTTAAATGGTGGCTGTGTTGGGATGGCGGGATTATAGGCTGTCTTCTTTTCCTCTTCTAATTTTTAATAATATGGCTATATTTTATAATACTTTACAGGTATGCATAAGGGAATATGGAGCTATTAGTCATTCTCAACTTAGTGTAAACTAGTTTCCCCTGCAGTTTGAGCAGCTAGTCTCTCAACACTTCAGAGAGATGGCCACACCAGAGACACGGGCTGCTTTCCTTTGGAGAGGAAGTCGGCATGGGTTATTAGGACTGGAGAGCTGGGGGAGGTTTGGCAGGGCTGAGACTTAGACAGCAGTAAAGAGATTTACAAAATAGGAGGTACCAAGAGTCTAAAGAGAAATGTGACCCACTTCGCATTTTTGCCTGGGTTTGCAGACGACAAGGAAGCACTCTCCCTCTCCCCTCTCACGTGCACAGAGCAATCGGTAGCCACAGCACTAAGGGAGTGTCTGCTGCGCCGTGAGGGACATAGTATCGCTTCACCGTGGGTGTACTGTTGCTAGAGGACCAGTGGAAGCGCATGGAGCCGCCCCCCCCTACCCCCCCCCCCCCCCCCCCGTTATTTTTCTGGATGCTCCCACAACTCAGTTTTTCAGTCTTCCGTTTTGAGTGCTTCGGGAAATTCTTGGATCTTAGAGACTCAGATGAGCCAGGCATTCTGATGACCTGGAAAATGCCCTCTCACCACTTACTCTCTGGCGCCGATGTCACCAGAGAGAGGTTCGGGCATCGTTGGTTTAAGAAAGGGAACTAGCCGAGACCTGTTTGGCTCAGGGGATAGAGCGTTGGACTGTGGACTGGAGGGTCCCGGGTTCGATTCCGGCAAGGGCATGTACCTTGGCTGCGGGCACATCCCCAGTAGGGGGCGTGCAAGAGGCAGCTGATCGATGTCTCTCTCTCATCGATGTTTCTGACTTTCTATCCCTCTCCCTTCCTCTCTGTACAAAATCAATAAAATATATTTTAAAAAAAGAAAGGGAAATAAAGATAACTAAATCTCTCTTGCCCAGACTTAAGAATTCTGAGACCCTATATGATCTCATAACATGTAACCTAAACACAATTTCTTTGTTTTGCTTGAAAGTGATACTAATGATTCCACTTGAATAAAGAATCTTCAGAGTCTTTGTTTTCTGAAGACCATAAACCCATTTTTTCCTATTCCTAGTGCAAACAACCCTCACTCACTTGATACTAAATTATTGGATTTTAGATAGAAAAGAGAAATTCAATGCTGAGAGTATAAGCTATATTAATAATATTTACCCTGCTACTAATTTCTTTTACTATTTACTAAACCTAAATATTTGCTTTACCCTGGAAAATCAATTTACTATGGACTTAACTGGTTTGGCTCAGTGGATAGAGCGTCAGCCAGATTGAAGGGTCGGGGTTCAATTCTGGTAAAGGACATACCTCAGTTGCAGGTTCATCCCAGGCCATAGCCAGGGCTCATGCAGGATGCAACCAATCGATGTCTCTCTCTCACATGGATGTTTCTGTGTTTCTCCCAATTCACTCTCTAAAAATCAATGGGAAAATGCCCTCGGGTGAGGAAAAAGAAAGGAAAGAAGAGAGGGAAGAAGGGAGGAAGGAAGTGAGGGAAGACGGGAGGGAAGGAAAATAATTTACTATGGAAATTCAACTACTTTGAACTTAGACCGATTTTCTCAAAGATAGAATTACTCACATCAAATCACCATTACAATGTATGTATTTACATTGTAGGTCATGCCTGTTCATATATACCAACAGATAAGAGCAGTGGTCAAGAAAATTAAAATGCATCCCCTTCCATCCCTAGAATGGTTTGTACCAAGTGTAGATTTACTTTCCTGTTTTATGTTATACTAGAGGCCTGGTGCACGGAATTCGTGTGCAGTTGTGTTCCCTAGGCCTGGCCTGCGATCAGGACCATCTTCCCCAGCTGCCTGCAGCTGGCCCCGCCCCCCACCACCACCTACCCCCGGTTCCTCATTCACCATCAGGTGATCGGTGTCTGATGGCCAGGGGGAGGGACCGAGAGGTGGTCAGTGTACCTCATAGTGACTGGTCCAGCGGTCATGCTGGTCATTCTGCCGTTAGGTCCATTTGCAAATTACCCTTTTATTATATAGGATTAAATAGATTTTAAATTCCCAAATTTGTGAGCAGTGGGGAAGTGGTAAAAACAAAACAAAACACTAGAAATTAAAATGAAACTTTGCACTTCATAATATGATTGCATGCCCTAGTGCTAGCAGAGCATCTGGCACATGGCACATCGGTTCACTGAAACAGTTGTTTGGTGACCTGAAGCACATTATATATTTCCATAGCAGACAGCCACTGCCAGTGGCTGTTCGGGTTGTGCCTGCACAGTGGGCCCTGACTCGCGGCTAAGCTGAGCTGGAAGCCAGCCCGTGGCTCATGGACAGACTTGCCCTCTGGCTCCAGGCAGGGTCAGCCTGCAGAATGCTCCCAGAGGGAAGGGTGCCTTTTCCTAATACTCCAGAGGGTGTGTCCTTCACCCACTTCACACAAAGGCACTCATGCGTTAACAGTCCCCTGGTTCTGTGATTATATTTTGGATCAGGTAAGGTGATATTTGAATGTCAGAAGAATTTTTTTTTAAATTTGGATATCTGTTCACCCTGGGGCAACGAAGGTTCCACCCACACACTTGCCTGCAGATCTATCTATGTATAAGTATATAGATATATAGATATCCTACAGTAGATTATTTACAGAAGTCCACAAAACACAGAGGGGAAGATTAGAAAAGCTGATTACGTGTATAGTTCTTCTTGGAGTCCAGTGAAGCCCTGTCCTTGACCCCGATTTCCTCGGCCTTCTCCTGGCGGGCGGTGTGGTGGCCAGCATCTTCACTGTCTTCGGTGACTTTGCTTGTTTGCTGACATGGTCTCTTTCTTTCCGGAACCTGGGCTTTAAATGTTCTCTCTTTAATACTTCTGGGAAGAGGGGTGTCTTTGAGTTTTTCTCAGCTTTATATTTAAACGATTCAAGGACCTTAGCACCGTTTTCATCGCAAATTTCACTTGGTTTTACATAAAAAGTTTGCATTTCTTTTCCGTAACATGCAAGCGTTTCTAACTGTTTCTTATTATTGTTATTATAGCCCTTCAGTCTCTCACAGTGTCTGTTCCCAGCCTCAGAACTGAAATGAGGTAAAGTGTCATTCTGCCTGGGAGGAAACATGAATTTATCTATGTATTCTTCAACTTCATTTGGCTTTTTGCAATAAGGAATACTAGGGTTCGGTGGCAACAATACTTCAGGTCTTTCCTGTACCTTCAGTTTATAGATGTTCTGCTCCTGCTTTTCAATGGGCTTCATTTTCAGTGTGCTTCCAAAGCAAGCGCCCGGTTCGGTTATTTCTGACTTACCATTCCAGCTGTGTGGGGCTTGACTCTCTGTGTTGAAGTCAGAAGTTTCCGCTTCAGAAAGCTGCACGAGACCATGTTCTTTCCTTTGTTTCTTAAGCACTGCATCTGTAGGTCTTTCTGACGACTTCTTTGATGGAATTGCTTGGGTATTTTTGTTGCAAGAAGGTTGCACTTTAATTAAATCCGGAGTTTTCTGTTCTCTAATTATTGCTGGATTTCCTTTAATATTCGGTAAGGAAAAATACTCCTTTTCGTCCTTCCTGATCAGTTCTGTTTCTACATCTTCAGGAGACTTTCGTGAAGTAGCTTTATGAACCACTTTTGGATGTTTGTTTTGCTTTTCTGAATGCTCATTCATAAATTTATTTTCATCTCTGGAAGATAAATCTGGTGTGAAACTAGACTTAACCAAATTCATACGGTTGCTGATTCCCTTTAATTGCTTTTCAGTGATGAGTCCTGATTTTGAAAGTTTATCTATAAAAAGTGTCTGGAGGTATTTACTTAAATCAGCTTTTAGATTTAATAGTTCATTTTCTGGTAAAGCTATAAGACAGTTTTGCAGAGATTTACTTACAGGATATTTCATGTTTACTTCAAGCTTTCTATCACAATTCCCATTTGAATTGTCTTGTTCTAACTCATTACAAGATGTTAAAGAACTTCCAGAACTTGGAGAAGATATGTTTGAGTGCATAGGTTCAGATTCTGTCTCTTTAAATAAACTGCTTTCTGAAAGGTTTTTTTGGAAATAGTTTTGCAGAATTTCATTTAAAAAGGTTCTCAGCCTTATTTCCAAATCTTTATCTATGAACTGATGATTACAATTATCTACAAGAGACATTGTTTCTTTTATAATTTCTGAATATCTCTCCAGAGAAATATTTTGCCCTTTTGGTTCGGTTTTCTCATTCATCAAATGCAGATTTTGATAGATTTGGGGTAAATCCTCTTTGGTGATATGTCCTGATTCTGAAAGTCTTTCTACAAGGTAATACTGGATATGTTTGCTTAACTCAGATTTAAAATTTTTAATTTCTGACTCTGAGAGTGTTTCTAGAAACACATGCAGCTTTGGATTCAAATTCGGTTTTCTGTCTAATTTGTCTGCTTCATCAAAATTCTCTTTCATTTCTTCAAGGTATTCTGCATTATTTAGACAAGGATGTTGGATGAGTCTTTCTAATTCTTTTCTTGGTTGTTTTCTCTTTTCATTAAATATATTTTTGAAAAAGGGTTTTAACATTATTACCTCTGGCTCGTTAAGTTTACCCACTAGCAATTTATTTAAACTTTCTAAGACAGAATTTAGATCACTTTCTTCTGTATCAAGCCTCTGACCATTACATGGCAAATCTGTTTTTTCATCTGGCATTGACTGATATTTTATATCTTGTGCGGATGTATTTTGGCTTTTGTCTACAAACGTGACTCTGTTCAAAAAAGAAGTGGTTTCTTTGGAAATGATGGATATATTCTGCTTTGCAAGAAAATCTGTTTTGCTCTTGATTTCTGAATAACCTTCTGTGGAATCCTTTGGCTTTTCTCCAGCAACGGTTGTCTCTGTGTGTAGCAAAGGACTCTTCTGGCCTTCACCATCTAATTCTACCACTTTGACCATCCCAGATCCTATAAGAGTCTCTACAGAAAATGCTCGAATTAGCTGGCTTGCAACAGATTTGGCCTGTGGCAATTCTTCCCCATTGTTTTCTTCACAGTGATCTGGAAGAATTGAAGATAAACTCTCCCAAGATGTGAGTAATTGATTCTGCCAGTTCAGCTGTGTCTCGCTCAGTTCTTCCACTCCCATCGCCAACTTGGAGAAGAACGGGGCAGTGAATATCTGCTTTATAATGTAATCATGTGCGATGCAATCGAAATCTGGTTCCGGGCTCGACACTTCACTTTCTAAATGTTTCTTTTTGACACTACTTTTTTTTTTAATTGGAAAAGCCATCTCACCAATATTCAAGTAGTTTTCAGAGACAAAGTCCCTTTTTATCTCTAGAACATTTCCTGGCCGATCTTCTGATCGTGAAACGCCAGGAACAAATTTAATTTTGGGATTTACAGGAGACTTTGGATTCAAAATGTCTCCTTTTGAAAGCCAGCTATTTAAATCTTGGCTATTTTCAAGTATTTCATCTCCCAAACTTCTTGAGGGTTTATCATGAACACATGGAAGTGGAGAACTATGGCTTTTCTCTCTTGCTTCAGTGTCGCTAGGAATGTTTGGTTTATAAAATACTTTATCTAAAAGGTCTTCAAGATTTTCATTTAAATTTGGGTTGAGCTCCACAGATTGCTTTAAGTTGACAAGGAAGTCAGTAACACTTAATGATTTTGAGAGGCGACCTGTATTTCTATCTACATTTCCAGTTGGTGATGATTCTCTTCTAAAGTTTGGCAAAGATGCAATTGGTAGTCTTTCCTTCAACTTAATATCTGAACTATTCATATCTAAACCCTTTATTATGGTGATGGTAGGATCATAGTCTAAATTATTCTTACTGCTTGAAGTCTGTTTTGTGATGGTATGAGGATCAGGGGCTAACTTTTTCTCAGTGTCTACAGTCTTAGTGTCTACAGTGCTGCTTAACGTCTGTTTTGTGATGGTATGAGGATCAGGGGCTAACTTTTTCTCAGTGTCTACAGTCTTAGTGTCTACAGTGCTGCTTAATGTCTGTTTTGTGATGGTATGAGGATCAGGGGCTAACTTTTTCCTAGAGTCTACAGTCTTAGTGTCTACAGTGCTGCTATCAAGACCATTGGGCTGGCTTATATCAGTAGGGCTAGAAGGTTTTGAATGTGTTGGGTCAGGAGGATCTTGGTCCTCATGTTCTATAACCTCTTTACTTAAAGTGTTTCTACATTTGGACATATCTTCATAGTTCCTTTTACTGGCTGATATTTTATCGTTTATAGGCCTTGGAAAAGGATCATCATCATCCTTGGTGTCGAAATTCTGCAAAATTAAAAAAAGGTAAGATATTCTGTAACATTTATTTTGAATTTATAATACATTTTCTAGCTAAGTCTTTGAGCAATCTATCTACTCATCCTCCTACCTTCTACAAACTGAAAACTATTTTTAAAATATTTAAAATTTCAATGCAAAATTTTCAAATTTCTAACTCTGATACTATTTTGTGTCCAAAAGCTTTTCTACCAGGAATATATGTAAATACTTCATAAATAGTAAAAAATTCAATTTCTAATATTAGTTGCATTTGCTTAAACAATGGCTACCACCAGGATTCAAGTCCTATCCATACAAACATTTATCCATACAAACATATATCCCAGTGAAAGGATCAGGAATATTCTTTAAAGGCTGACTTGGAGGCATATATGATTTGCTTTTAAAGTCTGAGAATTTTAACCATGATAAGTTCTATTCAATTCTTAGAACATCACAGTAAAATCTTGCTTTTTGGTTAATACTTTATATATGTCTCAGAAATGGTTAAGACAGCAGTACACAAAATTCTGGATTATAGTGAAATTTCAGTGTGACATCCACAGGCAGTTTTGTAGCTCTGGAATCAAACTATTTTATTATTGAAATGAAATCTCTCATTCAAACCTTTTGTTCAAACACTTCTACATTATCCAATTGAAAAAAACAAGGTGTGAAATCAACCTAGAATTTTAGTTCATGTCACCTTAGTATCCAAGCTTCATTTTAATGGATACAATTCATTATAACTGGTTTCCAAATACTAGTTGATATCCAAGTGACAGCATAAGAACCCACTTAGGTTTTTTGAAAAGTAAAAATTCTTAAACTCCATTTCTAGACTGAGGTTCTTAGGTCAGAGGTGGGACTTGGGAATATGTATTTTCAAAAGATAACCCAGTGTTTCTAATGAGTATTTTGGTTTTGGAGCCACTGAATTACATAATGTATTAGAAAAGCCTAGTCGTTAAGTATGATTGGTATTGGAATAGGATAACTCAGTACTCACCTTATATTTTGGTTTAGTTTCTGAAAGTTCTGGTCTCAAAGATGCTACCATGTATTGTTTTTGAAAAAAAGCCACCTTATAAAAAGAGAAGTTTTAATTTTGGACTGCTTGTAATGAAAGAATATTTCCCAAGTTTCTCATAATATTATATTTTTCCAATTATCAAAATAAATCATATATATATATATATATATATATATATATATCTTAGCTTCCCTAATACTGTAATATTTATTCGACTGAATTTATAAAACCAAAATAATATACAACTTCAAGGAGAAACAAAAGTAGAAAACAGAATTATCAGAACAAATTGTAATTGAACTTTAAAAGGTTTTCAAATGCTTTAAATAACAAGTGGCATCTGATAATATATTGAAATCACATTCTCAGTGATTCTCAGGAGACAGAAAATGAAACCTTTAAAAAACTCCTTTTCATAATTCATAGGAAACTGATATATAATGTCCATTTGGTTTACATCTCAAGAAATATTTTATAAATATTCTTAAAGCCTTAAAGATAACCATTAGAAAAATAAATCATGCCCAATAGTACTGAGAAAAATTAGAGGAAAGATTTGAAATATTATAAATGCTCTAAATCACTCTTCTTTCCAAGTGTAATATCAACACACTCTACCTGAAGTTGGTAAGTTGAAATATCAGATAGACTTTCAATAAGTTAAAACTTACTGGAAGAACTATAAAGCAAAATGTTAAAAGTAATCACCCTCGGGTAATGAGAATGATAGTGTGGTTGTGGGTAGAGAAGGATAACTTTCATTTTGCATTATACCCTTTTGTGCCGACAGAATTTTGGGGGGCTGTGCAGGTATAGCTTTAATTTTTTAAAAAATGGCTTATAAAACTTATAAAAATAGTAAAGGGAATTCTCTTTTTAACATTTTACTCCAAAATTTTTCATTTTGTTCTCCATCACTTTTTAAAATTTTTCTTAAGGTATTACATATGTGTCCTCTCCCCCATTACCCCTTCTATCCCCCCCTCCCCACTCATGCTCTCACCGCCCCTACTGTGTCTGTGTCCACTGGTTAGGCTTATACGTATGCATACAAACTGATCTCTTCCTCTTTCCCCCACCCTGCCTTACCTTCCCTCTGAGGTTTGAAAGTCAATGCTTCTCTGTCTCTGGATCTTTTTTTATTATTATTATTGTTTAAACTATTACAAATGGTAGTACATGTTTCCTTTTTTTCCCCCCTTGACCTTCCCCTGGCTGTCCCCCAACCCCAGCATATGTCCTCACCTGCCCCCATCCCAGTGTCTTATGTCCTATGGTTATGCTTTTATGCATGCATACAAGTCCTTCAGTTGATCTCTTTCAGCCCCCACCGCCCCAAACCTCCCCTGCCTTCCCGCTGTAGTTCAACAGTTTGTTCCATGCTTCTTTGCCTGTATCTATTTTTATTTCCCCCGTTTCCTTGCTTTAAAAAATCTTGCCTCTGCAGACTAGAAATAAACATATGAGCACAAGAAATGTTTGAGTCCCAATTTCAATGACCAACAGTTCTGAGTCC
Organism: Antrozous pallidus; assembly: GCA_027563665.1. Lineage (NCBI taxonomy): Eukaryota > Metazoa > Chordata > Mammalia > Chiroptera > Vespertilionidae > Antrozous > Antrozous pallidus. The sequence continues at coordinate 10,109,624 of CM050508.1, forward strand.
CAGTTTCAATGTCAAACAGTTCCTTATGTGTGCATGTCAGCAGTGATATCTGGATGGCAGACAAATGTTGGCAATGCAGGTCCCACCCTCTGTTGTTTGGTCCTAGGTAACCTGCAGTGACACACAGCTGCTGACTGGTAGCATGGCAAGGCGTCGTCAGTGTCTTCCATCTCCGGATCTGTTTTTGTTCATGAGTTTATGTTGTTCATTATATTCCATAAATGAGTGAGATCATGTGATACTTATCTTTCTTTGACTGGCTTATTTCACTTAGCATAATGCTTTCCAGTTCCATCCATGCTCTAGTTTAAAGCAGCCACCTTTTCCTCCTTTTTCTTCTTCCTCTTCTTAAAGAATACCTTTCAGCATTTCATATAATACTGGTTTGGTGTTGATGAACTTCTTTAGCTTCTTCTTATCTATGAAGCTCTTTATCTGACCTTCAATTCTGAATGATAGCTTCACTGGGTAGAATACTCTTGGTTGTAGGTTCTTGCTATTCATCACTTTGAATATTTCTTGCCACTCCCATCTGGCCTGCATAGTTTCTGCTGAGAAATCAGCTGACAATGGTATGGGTGCTCCCTTGTAGGTAATATTCTCTGTCTTTTGCTCTTGGCATTTTATTTTATTTTTTAAAATATATTTTATTGATTTTTTACAGAGCAGAAGGGAGAGGGATAGAAAGTCAGAAACATCGATGAGAGAGAGACATCGATCAGCTGCCTCTTGCACGCCCCCTACTGGGGATGTGCCCGCAGCCAAGGTATACGCCCTTGCCGGAATCAAACCCGGGACCCTTCAGTCTGCAGTCCAACGCTCTATCCACTGAGCCAAACCGGTCTTGGCTTTGCTCTTGGCATTTTAATTATGATGTGTCTTGGTGTGGTTCTCTTTGGATTCCTTTTGTTTGGGGTTCTGTTCGCTTCCTGGACTTGTAAATTTATTTCTTTCACAGGTGGGGGAAGTTTTCAGTCATTATTTCTTCAAATATGTTTTCAGTATCTTGCTCTCTCTCTTCTTCTGACATCCCCATAATTCGGATGTTGGTATGCTTGAAGTTATCCCAAAGGCTTCTTACACTATCCTCAAATTTTTGGATTTTTTTTTGCTTTTTGCTTTTTCGATTGAATGCTTTTTGCCTCTTGGTATTTCAAATCTTTGACTTGATTCTTGCAGTCCCCTAGTCTGCTATTGGGTCTCTGTATAATATTTTTTATTTCAGTCAGTGTATGTTTAATTTCTAGTTGGTCCTTTTCCATATCCTCCAGGGTCTTGCTGAATTTATTGGCCTTTTCTAGGAACCTCTTGAAAAACCTTATAACCATGGTTTTGAACTCTATATCCAGACATTTGTTTTCCTCCATTTCTTTCATTTGTGTTCTGTTTCTTTGTCTCCCCTGTTACCTGAGTGGACACTTTTGGTGCACCCCTTTGTGGACTGTGTGTACAGCCTTATTGTAGTTAAGTCTTGATTGTTGTTGGTATCACTGGGAGGAATTGACCTCCAGGCCAGTTGGCTGTGAGAATCAGCTGTGTCTATGCTGGGGGAAAGCCTTAGGCAACAAGACTTGGAAAATTGCCAAAACCTCTGTGCTCAGCTTAGATGGGGCAGAGTTTTAGGGTGGAGCCGACAGCCTTGGCTTCCAGTCAGTCCTGCCCCACAAGGTTCCTGGGTCTTGGTGTCCCCAGGCAATCGCTGCAAGCACCTCTGAGAGAAAGGCGCCCTCGAGTTTCGCCTGCTGCCAAACAGTCCAGTCTCTCCCCCAATGAATCCAGACAATCAGATTCTCTCCCAGCACTGGGGATCAGTGCAGTTGGAACTGGGGCTCAGTGCTGTCCGGAGCTCCCGTCTCCCTTCCACCAGATCAAGCCAGCGGCACATTTAACAGTCCGTCCTCTCTGTACGCACGAGCACCTCCAGACCTCTGCCTTTAGCCATTCCCCTGAGTTTCTGCCTTATAGTCCAGATTCCCCCGTATGGGCCTGGGTCCCCAGGGTCTCACCCAGGACTGGGATTCAGTACACTCGAAACTGGGGTTCAGTGATTTTGTCTCCTTCCCGCTAGAGCACGCCAGCCAGGCACTCAGCTGCCCCGTCCTCTCCAGCCACATCCTCTCCACGCACGTCTCTGTAACTCAGGCTTTGCAGCTCCTCTGACGCTCTGTGTGCGTTTCTCTTTCCTTCTAGCTGTAGAATTTCCAGTCAGCCAGCTTTCCTGTGGTTCTGGATGATGTCTGTTTTGTCTTTTAGTTGAATTTTTGAAATTGTTGTGCGAGGAAGCAGTTTAGGTGTTTACCTATGCCACCATCTTGGTTCTCCTGTAAAGGGAATTCTCAATAGGGCATTGATTAAATAATTATACAGGCTCACAATGAGAGACAGAATTTGGTGGTTTGCAACACAGACTTGAGAGCCAGTCTGCCTGTGTTCAACACCCAAACTTACCACTTGATAGCTTTGTCCCTCTATGCATAATTTCCCTACATATAAAATACAGTAATAATATGTATCTCATAGGATTGCTGTGAGAATTTAATGAGTTAATATATGAAGGCACTAAGATAGTTGCTTTCAATAAGAATATTGGCTATTATTATTAAAGACATTTTAGCCATTTAAAGTAATTAAGTAGAGCCAAAACCAGTTTGGCTTAGTGGACAGACCATCTCAGGTTTAATTCTCATCAAGGTCATGTACCTTGACTATGGGCACATCCCCAGTAGGGGGTGTGTAAGAGGCAACTAATCGATATTTCTCATCAGTGTTTCTGACTTTCTATCCCTCTCCCTTCCTCTCTGTAAAAAAATCAATAAAATAAAAAAAAATTAAGTAGATATAAAGGCTATATAAACAAAGTAATATTACGTGAAAATTAAGATGCAGAAAACATGGCTAGTTTATCATGATAAGCAATCTGGAAAGATGTTGGTGGCATGTAGGAAAGTCTTTTTGCAAAAATGACTCAAGTGGAATAAGAAAACTTGAATAGACAATATTATTTAAAATTTTTTAAATAATTAAAATACATCACTATGCATTTGTCAAAATTCACTGAGCTGTATTTCACAAATAATAAACATTAATATATGTAAACTAAAATTAAAACAACAAAAACAGAATGTTTGGGGTCAAGAAATAATTCAGAAACTTGGTTTGACTCCTCCCTACTTGAGGAAGTGTCAAACCACTTTGACACAGGAACCCTGAGTTTTAGCTCCTCACCCAACTTTAACTCTGTAACTTCGGGTAAGTCACTTAAGCTCTCAGAACTAGTTTTTTTGTTTCCTCCCTTGAAAACAGTCGGATAAAAGAGTTAATTCTGAGTTGATAATAAATATAGATAAATCACTTAAAGAAATAATGCAGACAGTGAATCTAACTATTAAAAATGTGGGGGGAAAAAAGAACTGATCTTGGTAACTGGATGTTTTGACTAGAAATGTAAGGCTCAAGATAAAATGAACTGTACATAAACACTGTATGTACACTAGTAAGTAGATTTGTTTGTCATGGATATAGTACAAGTTAGGAATTCTGAAACTGCTCTCTCTCTCTCTCTCTCTCTCTCTCTCTCTCTCTCTCTATATATATATATATATATATATATATATATATATAGTAAATGTTGAGATCCATATTTCTCATGGTTGGAGAGAGAAGTTACATTAGAGACAAACAAGAAAGGAAGACTAGAATAAACCAGGGTGTGGGATAATGGCTACTTTCCTACATTTGAGATGTAAATACAAATTAATAAATTTGGCTTAAAGGGTAATCTGGCAGTTCCTATGAGAATAAAATGTGTGCATATCTTTTGACCCAATAATTCCACTTCACATATTTATCCTACAATATACTTATATAGGTGAAAAAAGATAATGCTTACCATTTAGCAAGCGACTATTATGTTCCAAGCCCTTTAAAACTCTTTGAAATAAATGATAGCAAACTCATTTTGCGATGAGAAAACTGAAACTCAGATGTAAGCTGCCCAAAGTTATATGACCACGGAAGTGAAAGAACTTAGATATTTCTACCTGTAAAATCCAAGCCCTTTTACTATTTCATACGAGTTTCTCTTACCATCACCAAGCACTGCCTTTCACTGGTGGATAAAGTTAAATTCCTCATCCCTCCCCACCTTTCTTACATCCTGATGTTTGGGAAAACATTTTAGCATCTAGTCATTGCTAAGGTTTAAATAGAAACTAATTAAGCCATATCTGGAAAAGTCTTAATTTACGAAGGGGCTCTAAAAATGTGAAGAAACTACTGAGACTGTCCCCTGAATCAGCCACGAGGTGGAAGGTTAGTCCTTTCCCATTCACATTAGCTCTTCAGGTGACCAGGGCCGGCCGAAGCCTGCACTGCCAGCAAGTGGCAGGGGTAGAGGTATGATGGGCATCACCTTCCCCTGATGGTCAGGCCACCTCCCGCCCGAGGGCTCCCTGAGAGGGGCAGGCCGCCGGGCTGAAGGACCTCCCCTCCAGTGCATGAATTCTCATGCACCGGGCCTCTAGTAAAATGTATATTTTTAAAAAGCTGATTAAGGTAAAAACTAACACATTTCTATTAAAAGAAAGACAAAAATGCTCTTCTTTTAAATTCTAACAACTTCAGAGTTTATTTTACCATAAAATTCTGAGCATTTTTGTGAGTTGTCTGTGAAGCAATCAGCTTACACTTTTCAGAATTTGTTCAAGAACTCTGACATGTCTTCTTCAGAAGCCTGTTGCCATAGGCGATGGATTCTTCCAAACCTTCTAAATCTATTGATTGTATATAACCTATGTTGTATGGATTACCCACTGAATTTATCTTGTTCAATTTACTTTAGTTTCATCTGTCATATACTGGTCTGGCTACCACCTTTAAGAAATATATATAAGGTAAGTTTTTTTTCTTTATTTTTTGAAAATAAAGCTATTTGGAAATAATTGTTGATTTATATGCAGTTGTAAGACATAACACAGAGAGCCTATGTACCCTTTATCCAGTTTCCCTCAATGGTAACATCTTGTGAAACTAGTGAAATATCACAACCAGGATATTGACATTAAAGGTCAAGTTGCAGAACATTTCCACCAGGATCCCCAATGTCCTTTTATAGATAGTAACACCCATTTATTTCCTGCCTCCACCACCTACTTCATTATAAAAATGAAGAACACTAATCTGTTCTTCATTTTTATAATTTCAAGAATGTTATATAAACAGAGTCATACAATGCATATCATTTTGTGTTCAGCTTTTCTTTTTTTTTTTCACTCAGTACAGTTCTCTGGACATTTGTCCAGGTTGTTGAATGTAACAATACTTTGTTCCTTTTTATTGCTGAGTATTATTCCATAGTATGTATATATCACAGTAATAGCCATTCATCAATTGAAGGACATCTGGATTGTTTCCACTTTGGGGTTATTATGAATAAGGCTGCTACGAATATTTATATTCTGGTTGTTTTTGTAAACATAAGACTTAATTTTTCTGGGATAAATGCTGAAGAGTAAAATTTCTGGGTTACATAGCAGTTGCATATACATTGAGTGGCCAGATTATTATGACCTCTGAATGCATAATAATCTGGCCACTCAGTGTATATTCTATATAATAAAAGTCTAATATGCAAATTGTCCCCCCGACCAGGAGTTCAACCAGCAGGCAGGCCAGCTACCTGCCCATTTCCTCTTCCCCTGGCCAGGCTGGCTGGGCCCCACCCATGCATGAATTCGTGCACCGAACCTCTAATACACACACACACACACACTGAGTGGCCAGTTTATTGTGTGTTCAGAGATCATAAAAATCTGGCCACTCAGTGTATTTTTATTTTTATTTTTTGAGAAACTGCCAAACAGTGTTCAGGAGTGGCTATACATTTTTAAATTCCCATCGATTTTCTCCATATTTTATTTTATTTTTATTTTAGGTATGAGACTTAGATCAAAATTTGGTTTTGTTTACCTATGGATGGCCAATTGCCCCCACACCACTTGTTGAAAAGGTTAGCGTTACTCCACTGAATTGCCTTTACATCACTGTCAAAAATCACCTGAGCATGATTTTGTGGGTATGTTTCTAAGATGTCTATTCTGTTCCTTTGATCTTTGTGTGTCTCTCTTTTCTCTAATACCACACCTTCTTGATTTTTGATTACTATAGCTATATAGTAAACCTTGATATCAGGTAAAGTGATACTTCCCATTTCTTCTTTTTAAAGATTATGTTAGATATTCTAGGACCTGTGCCTTTCTAAATAGATTTTGGAATGATCTTGTCCATATTTATAAAAACCTGGAATTTAGATAAAAATCACATTAAATCTATAGGTCAATGTAGGGGTAAACTGATACCATTACTAAATTGAGTTTTCCAATCCATGAACATGGTATGCCTCTCCATTGACTTAGATCTCTGATTTCTTCCATCAGCATTTTGTAATTTTTATCCTGTACATATCTTGATAGGTTTATAAGTATTTAATTTCTTTGAAGTTATTATAACTGCTATTGTTTTAAATTTTGTTTCCATGTGTTGTTAGCATATGGAAAGGTTATTGATTTTTGCTATTTGATCCCTTAACCTTACTGAACTCACTTATTATTTTTGTGGACTCCTTGGTATTTTCTACATAGACAACCATTTAATCTGAAAACAGAGAGAGGTGTTTTTCTTCCTTTCCAATCTCTGTGACTTCTATTTTTCTATTACAATTTCTAAGACTTCCCATACTATGTCCCTTTCTTTCTTCCTGGTATTAAAAAAAAAGCTTTCAATAACTGGTTTGAAAGGTATTAACTATAATATAAGCTGGAGGTTTTCTCTTTTTTTATAACAGAGATCTATCTATATTTTTTAAACTTTATTTTTCAGTTACTTTTGACATTCAATATTATTTTATACTAGAGGCTGTGCACCGGTGGAGTCCCTCAGTCTGGCCTGCACCTTCTCACAATCTAGGACTCCTCAGGGGATGTTGGAGCCTAATCCCCACAAACTTTTTTGTCTATTGATTTGATCACATGATTTTTTCCTTTAGTCTGTTGATAGGGTGGATTATGTGGATTGATTTCAAATGTAAACCTGCCTTCTATATTTGGAATAAATACTACCTGTGATGAAATATAATTATTTTTATATGCTAGAGGCCTGGTGCACAAAATTTGTGTGTATCCCTCGGCCCAGTCTACACTCTCTCCAATCTGGGATGGACATCCCTCTCACAATCCAGGATTGCTGGCTCCCAACTGCTCGCCTGCCTGCACATCTGACTGCCCCTAATTGCTTCTGCCTGCCAGTCTGATTGATGCCTAAATGCTCCCTTGCCAGCCTGATTGCCTCTACCTGCCTTCCCCTGCAGGTCTGGCCACCCTAACTGCCCTCCCCTCCAGGCCTGACTCCCCTCCTCCCAACTGCCCTTCTCTGTAGGCCTGGTCACCCCCAACTGCCCTTCCTTATAGGCCTAGTCCCTCCCAACTTCCCTCCCCTCCTGGCCTGATCACCCACAATTGCCCTCCTTGCAGGCCTAGTCCCTCCCAACTACCCTCCTCTGCTGGCCATCTTGTGGCAGCCATCTTGTGTCCACATGAAGCCGCCATCTTTGACCACATGGGGGTAGCCATCTTTTGTGGAGTGACCATCAATTTGCATATTACTATTTTATTAGATAAGATAGGGCCCTGGTGCAATGGTGGGGGATGCCTTGTTTGCCCTGAAGGGTGTCCTTAATCAGAATGGGGGTTCCCTTGGGGCATGGCGTGGCCTGGGAAAGGGGGCTGTGGTAGTTTGCAGGCTGGCCATGCCTCCCAGAGACCCAAGAGGAGGCCCTGGTATCTGGGATTTATTTATTTTCTATAATTAAAACTTTGTAGCCTTGAGCAGAGGCCAGGGCCAGCCAGAGCAAGCAGGAAGCTTGGCTTCCTCCATTGCCAGGGAAACCCAAGCCTCCTGCTTGCTCCATGGCCACAGCCATCTTGGTTGGGTTAATTTGCATACTTTCTCTTGACTGGCTGGTGGGCATGGCTTGTGGGCTTAGCAGAGATACGTGCAATTTGCATGTTTTTCTTTTATTAGTGTAGATTGTTGTATTGATGTTTTAATATTTTCATTCCTGATGTTGGTGACTTGCATCATCTTCTCTTTCTTTGCCTTCATCAGTCTTGTAGAGGTTTATCAATTTTGTCAATTATTTTGAAAAACTAGCTTTCTTTGTTTTACCAATTTTCTCTATATTTTTCTTTTTCTTTTAAAAAATATATTTTATTGATTTTTTACAGAGAGAAAGGGAGAGGGATAGAAAGTCAGAAACATCGATGAGAGAGAAACATCAATCAGCTGCCTCTTGCACATCTCCTACTGGGGCTGTGCCCGCAACCACAGTACATGCCCTTGACCGGGATCGAACCCGGGACCTTTCAGTCCACAGGCCAATGGTCTATCCACTGAGCCAAACCGGTTTCGGTGATTTTCTCTATAATTTTCTAGTTTTCAATTTTATTGATTTCTGCTACTTATTCTTTCTTTCCAAGTTTCATTTTTCACTTAGAGTTTACATTCAATTTTATCTTGAGTGTATTAGTTTCAGATATACAACACAGTGATTATCCTATAATCATAATTTTACAAAGTGTTTTTTTCTTGTTGGTTTGGGTTTATTTTGCTTTTGAGGGAGCTTAGATGATTGATTTGAAAGTTTTCCTTTTCCAAAGTACATTTAGTGCTATACTTTTTCTTAGTGCAAATTTAAGTGTGTATTAACCAATTTTATTATGTTCTATTTTCATTTTTATTCAGTTCCTCTTTGATCCAGGATTATTTAGAAGTATGTTATTTAACTTCCAAGTGTTTGGGGATTTTCCTGTTGTCTTTCTGTTCTTGATTTCTAGTTTGGTTCTATGTTCTGACAATGAGACAAGGATGGACCTATATACTAGTATTGCTACCCCATGCTACATTGTCTACTTCTTCACAGCAGGCTAAGGCCCATTAGCTCAAAAACCTGCCAGAACCACACTAAGTTTAATACACACCGAATTGTTTTAAACATAACCAAAATGAGCAGACTTTTTAGCTATTTAGAGCCAGCCTTCTTTGCATACCCCATGAAACTGTGCCCAGAATATTTTAGTCATGCATAAGGTAAACCTTGAGTGTATAAAGACCTCAGGCCTTTGATGCCCCTTGGAGTTCTCTAACCCAGACACTTCCTTCAAGGTGGCAGAGAAAAATAACCATGCACAGCCTCACTAACTCTTATTCTACGTGGGGATAGGGCCTCTGCTGACTATGCAGCCTACTGATACTATCGATGGTGGGAGAATCAGAGCGCTCCTCAGGCAGAGGATGACAGAGATCAGCTCCCAGCTGAGCCCCGACAACACTATCCCAGCTGGGCAATCACAGCACTGCCTTGTTCTGTGGGTGGAGATGGAAGACAGGCTGCCTGCTTTCCGCCACCTAATAGAAAACTCAGACTGTGTCACCTGCTCCCCATGGGTGGCAGTAGGGGTATGAGACAGAAGACAACCTCCTGCGTGTACCCACTGTATGGGAGGAAAGTGTGGCTTCTCCATTGGTGTTTGGCTGGAGTACAGTGGGTATGATCAAAACAAATCTGCTTCATTTTCACATAAAACTTCTGAGGATTTGTAGGTTTCTTAGCATTGCTATATAATTGCTCAGTGTCCTTATAGTAATAATGTTTTGCTTTAAACAGTAGTAATGTCAGATTAGTGGTAAGACAAATCAGAGTGTCTTTACCTTCAGAATCACAGGGAGGTCTCATCTTGCCTCCTGTCCTGTTGACATGTGTGAAGGCTGTCCTTCTCTCTCATTAACCACTGTGCCTCTCCCTAATGCCATGGCAAACACCTCTCTTTCCTTTCTCTCTCTTATCTGTTCTTCCTCCGCATATTTTAAAATGGTGAACTTTTGTATACCATTTATATAAATACTAGAGCCCCAGTGCACAAAATTTGTGCATGGGGGCGGGGTGTCCCTTAGTTCAGCCTGTACCCACTCCAATCTGGGACCCCTCAAGGGATGTCTGATTGCCCGTTTAGGCCTGATCCCGGTAGGATCGGGCCTAAACAGGCAGTCAGACATCCTTCTCACAATCCAGAACTGCTAGCTCCAAACTGCTCACCTGCCTGCCTCTCTGATTGCCTGTAACTGCTTCTGCCTGCCAGCCTAATTGCCCCCAACTTCCCTCCTCTGCTGACCTGGTGACCCCCAACTGCCCTCCCTTGCAGGCCTGGTCCCTCCCAACTGCCCACCCCTCCTGGCCTGATGGCCCACAACTGCCCTCCCTTGCAGGCCTGGAATCTCTTACTGTCCTCCCCTGCTGGCCATCTTGTGGTGGCCATAATGTATCCACATGAAGGCAGGATCTTTGACCACACTGGGGCAGCCCTCTTGTGTGTTAGAGTGATGGTCAATCTGCAAATTACTCTTTTATTAGATAGGATAGAGGCCTGGTGCATAGGTGGGGACCGGCTGGTTTGCCCTGAAGGGTGTCCTGGATCAGGATGGGGGTTCCCTTGGGGTGTGGGGCAGCCTGGGCAAGGGGCCTATGGTTGTTTGCAGGCCGGTCACGACCCCCAGCGATCCAAGAGGAGGCCTTAGGATCTGGGATTAATTTGTGTCTACAATTGAAACTTTGTAGCCTGGAGTGGAGCCAAGCCTTCTGCTCGCTCTGTGCGACAGCCATTTCTTTTTGAAACTTTGTAGCCTAGAGTGGAGGCCTAGGCTAGGGCTGCAGAAGTTTGGCTTCCTCCATCACCCCCGCACCCTAGCTTCTGCTCTCTCCAGCTCCATGGCTACTGCCATTTCTGTTGGGATTATGTATCTTCTATAACTGAAACTTTGCAGCATTGAGTGGAGGCCTAGGCCAGCAAGGGCAGGCAGAAAGCTTAGCTTCCTCCATTGCCTGGGAAACCCAAGCCTCCCTCCTGCCCTCAATGGCCACAGTTGTCTTGGTTGAGGATTATTTGCATAATTTGCCCCTGATTGACTGATAGGTGTGGCTGTGGGTGTGGCTTGATCAGAGGTTTGGTTAATTTGCATATTACTCTTTTATTAGATAGGATTGTGTGTGTATATGTTTGTGACTGTTTCTAACAAAGACATATACCCATTATTTGCAGGATTTTTGCTGAATTGAATACCCTCCTCCCTACCCAGACCTTAACAACCACAACTGAGATCTGTGGAATGCAATTCCCCACATTCACATGTAGCCTTAAGCCTTGGCTGCAGGTGATCTTAGAGGGACTGAGGGATATAGTATACCTGGGAGTAGGGAAATATATTTAGAGTATACTTGTGAGCATTTGCCTAACTCTACCAATATCTTTAGGGGTAGTCACTTGGGAAACAAACTATTAGTGGCAATAGCAATAAGCCAAAACTCGCATGGCAAATAGACAAAATACAACATCTTCCGGGTGACTACTTTATATCATTATGCCACGTGCAAGAAGGTAGAAAGAGTGACATAAATATCTTGCCCCAAATATATAAATGCTGTGGTCACATAATTGGGTAAAAAGGATGAAACAGTGCTCTGTTGACAAACAACCAGAGAGGCCATTGTTAATATGGAGCCAGGCCCAATCTCCAGCCAGATCATCTTTACCTACTTTGCCCATGCTGACTGTACTTTTTAAATTTATAGCTTTCAAAACAATTATGTTGCTGTGATATAATGGTTTCCTCCAAGTAAGTCTTTTCCTGTTCCTGGCTATAAGGTCTTTGAAATCGAGAGCTATATTCTTTCATCTCAGCATCTCCTTTTAAAAATATTGTTCTATTGATTTCAGAGAGGAGAGGAGAGGAGAGACAGAAACAGCAGTGATGAGAGGGAATCACCCAGCGGCTGCCTCCTGCACGCCTCCACTTGGGACTGAGCCTGGGCGGGCCGAGCCCCGCAACCTGAAATGAACCATGACCTCCTGGCTCAAGGCCTACACGCAACTGCTGAGCCGCGCCAGCCGGGCTCGGCCCTCTTTCTCGCCTGATCCTCATCCCCAGCCACACAAGCCTTGTTGTAACTCTGACATACTTACTGCTGGTGGTCTGCATGTAGACAGCTGAATCTTGAACAATTAATCAGTTAATTGCCATGATATTTTCAATTTAATTTTTAAAAGTCCACCACTTGCATCTGTAGACGCTTATGGCATACAAATGGTTCAAATTTTTCAAATAAAGAAATCCAGTATCATTAATTTCAGGTATTGATGGGCAATTGGGATGAGAAGAATTGCTTTTTTAAAATGGTTCATATCACAATAGAAGGGCAGAGGCAGTTCATGCTTTCCTAGTAATATTGTGAGTTGCTTATTAAGCAACAGCTATTTTGGCGGAGGCAGAAGTAAACAATTCAATAGTGTATTCTGCTAAAGTTAATGTTATCATTATATTGCTTTATAATAACAAATATATAACAAATGATAAAATAGATGCATGATAAATATTAATTCAAAACAATATAAAATGTTAGCAATTGTTTTTAAAGGATATGTTGTCTACTTACTGTTTTTCCTTTTTTATTTGTATTTAGCCATCCACAGTTCTTATCCTGCATTAACTCATCTGAAAAAATTTTTTAAAAATAATTACATAAACAAGTTGGCATTTGTCGCATTTGACCAGCGTGTTCTATGCCTGCATCTAACTAATGATTCTGTAGGACAGCTACTACGAGCGCAAGCTCTGGAGCCAGACTGCTCGCTCTCAAGCAGTCTCTCTCACTAACGAGCCACCTAACTTTGGACAACTTATCTGGACTCACTTGTCAAACAGTGAAGATGCTCCTCCATTGCTGTGTGGTTTAAAGGGCTATCGCGTGTCACACCACGTGTGGAACACAATAAGCATGCAATGAATGCAAATGTTATTGTTATCATCATTACCGCTCCTTTCAATCTCTATCACACTGCACTCTGGGGTCTGTCACTAATAAATGCAATTTGCTATTTTCAATAGTACTGTTAAAATGCATACACGTGATTAAAATTAAATGGCATTGTGCTCTGTACTTTTAGGTACAGAAAATATTGTCTCTTAGATTATAGTCAATGCTTATATTGTGTACTTTTACTTTTCTGGCACTTAATCACTTAATGCCAATTCAAAAAGTAAAGTAAAAACAAACAAAAACTCATAATGCACTCTAGGTGGTTCTGATTGTTTTCGTAGCTGTTAAAAGTAAAGCACATTCTTTCCTAAAACCCCCACATGGCACAGCGGGAACCTCCAGAACTCTGCTCCAACACTATTGTTTGATTTGGTTGTTACATACTCATGATGTACTAGTTGTTAAATATTCTGATTACCACCTTTGGGTTTACTGATATGTTGCATATGTTTTCAAAATTAGATATCACGGAACAATTTTTTGAATTAGAAAAATCGTTTCACTAATAAATCTACAGGGTAGCCAACATGTTTGTAAATACAGATAAATGTAATAAGTGGTTTACTACATGGTGATGGGAAAAATTAAAAATAAACAGGCTACTAAATATTATAATACATAAAAATAAACATTATCTAGGATTTTAAGGTCACTTGTATGTTGCTTAATTTTCCACTTATAATTCCAAAGATTTTTTATACCAGTTATCACAATATATAAGTTGATTCACATTTTGAAAGAAAATTTTGATAACCACTGTTTCATATGAGTTCATGTTTCCAATTTCACTGAATATTTGAAAATTATAAGAATACATATACAAATAATTACATACGTATAAAACCAGGAAGCTTTACATATTCATCCACCATGCTAAATGAACAATATGAACTCTGAAATAAAAACAGACCAGAAAAAGTTAATAGAAACAATAATTACACACCAATATAAACTTTATATTATTGATGGCTATAAATAACTAGAGGCCCGGTGCATGGATTTGTGCACCAGTGGGGTCCCTGGGCCCGGCCTGCGGGGATCCAGCTGAAACTGGCAGTCCAACATCCCCGAGGGATGTAGTAATGCACAGTGGGAAGCAGCCAGGGAGGAGCCTGAGCCTGGGCCAGACGGCATGGTGCTCCTGTTCATCCTGGCCCTGCTGGCCTGCAACCCCCAGTTGGTAGGCTCGCTGCCACTCCACTGCAGGTCTCCGTGCACCTGTCCTAGGGCAATACTGGCATGCTCATGACCTAGAAGCGGCCGCCGGCTTGCACCCAGTCAGTCCTGATGCCAGTCCGGTCCTGCTGGGGGAGGGACACAGAAGGGAAGTATCTGTGGGAGAGGCTCATGCTGCCGCTTGCTAGCCATGAGCCGGGCGGCATCTGGGGCCCCTCAGTCAGCTGAGTGGTGCTCCTGCTGTGGAAGTGCATGGACCACCAGGGCGCAGCTCCTGTATAGGGCGTCTGCCCCCTGGTGGTCAGTGTGTGTCACAGCAACCTATCGAACAGTCTTAACAGTCACTTAGGCTTTTATATATAGAGATAATAAATTGAGGTCCACTGTTACCATTTGGTTTTATCTCACATAAAGAAAATAGTTCCTTTATAATTTCACTAGTGCAACTGCAGGTGGTGAGATAACTTGCATGGCTGAAACATTGAATTAGTAGGTTTGGAGGTAGGGAATGGCAAGCATTAAAAAACCCCACAAGTCATGTGATATTACTTTGTACATCATTGAACCCCTCTTGTTCTAAGCTCTGGAGGGGGGACTAATAACTTAAAAAATAAAGTAAAAAAGACAATATCAAATAAAAGATATATCAAAAGAGAAATGAGAAGTGACATTATACAAAATGTTGGAGTTTGGTGCTCAAAAAACTGGTTTCTCCATTGAAACAAGTATAAATTGCCAAACACAGACAGATAATTATTTCAAATTCCAGAATCTAATTCTGGTTGAAAAACTTATAGCAACCAGAGGGCTGGTTAATTTCGAAAGGATAGCTAAATTTTGGTGTTTTAAGAAATCCAGTAGGTCATTACCTGGCTACTGAGATAATGGAACAGAGACTTCATGGAAATGACAAGGAATTCAGTCTTTGCAAAAATAGTTTGAATAAATCACAAAAGAAATAGATAACTGCAGCCCTAAAAAATAATATACCACAATATGGAGGAGAATAATCTAAGTTATAGAGTTACATTATATTTTAAATGCCCAATTTCCATAAAAAATTATAAGACATACAAATAAACAGGAAATGTGCCCCATTCATAGGGGAAAAAAGCATAGGAACAACCCCTGAGAAAATCCAGGCATTGGACTTCTCGAAGATTTTAAAACAACTTTCTTAAATATACTCAATGAGCAAAAAAAGAATCACAAAGAACTAAACAACAAAAGAAAACAATGTATAAACAAATCTATATATATAAAAGACTAATATGTTAAGTGTCCTTCCTCTGTCCAGATAATGACATCATGTAGTAATGCCCAACTTCCTCTGCCTAGCGATGACTAGCCTCCTTGCAGTTTCTTCAGCCCAGAAACACTTTGGCCGGGTGGAAACACTTTACACTGTAATCAAATGTCTGTAAAGTGTTTTCCCATGCCTCATCTCAGTTGATCCTCACAGAAGTCCTGGAGTAGGTAGATAGGAGACTCGTTGGAATTCTATTTTCTTTTCATTAGCCAGAAAATGGGGATTTAGAAAGTTTAGAAACTGGACCCAACTGAAAAGAGGAGGAGAGAACCAAGATGGCAGCATAGGTAAACACTCATACTTGCTGCCTCTCACAACCACATCAAAATTACAACTAAAAGGCAGAACTACAACCCAGAACCATGGGAAAGCTGGCTGAGTGGAAGTTCCATAACCAGAAAGGTGAAGAAAGTGCAATGAGACTGGTAAAAGGTGTGGAGATGCAGTAAGTGTTGGCACCTGGATGTGCTTCTCTTTTAATCAGGAGGAAAATAAAAGGTCCTGTTTCCTCTGAACTCCAGTTCTGGGCAAGACTCTGGGGTACCCAGGCACATACAGGGAGAAACTAAATTGTCTGGCATTGGGACAGGAACTTGAGGGCAGCTTTCTCTCAGAAGTGCTCGCAGCAATCATTGTTCCTGCACAGGGGTACGGGACACAAAGACCTGGGGACCTCTCTGGTGCAGGGTTGACTGGCAGCCATTGCTATTTACTCCACCCTAGTAATTCCAAGAGACCCTGCCCCACCCAATTTACAACCCCACCCAAGCTATGTGCATCGGCTTTTGCATATGAATGGCCTGTCCTTTCTCTGCCTACAACCTGTCAAACTGCAGATGGGTCAGAGAGGCCCAGAGCTTCCAAAAGAAGGCCCAGTAGCAGCATCCTGCCTTGCTTCACAGCTGGACCTTGTCTGGGCATTTCCAAACTCCATACAAAAAGGAGGAATCTGTAGATGTCTCTGTAGCTCCTGCTGGGCAGCTCCAGACAGTGGCTAACTTGCGCCTCCTTGGAGACCCAAGAGCCAGTGTACCCAGTGGTCAGGGTGAGACCACTCCAGACTACAACTCCTCACACCTATAAGAGATACACTAAAGGGGCAGACTCAGTGAGCACCAAAGCCCCACTGAATCAACTCCTGCCCTTTAGGGGTGTCTCCTGTGCAACAGATCTTCTAGTGTAGACACAGCTGGTCATCACAGCCAATTGGCCTGGAGGTCAATTCCTCCCAGTGATACCAACAGCAATCAAGGGTTAACTACAACAAGCATCCACTTCAGGTGACTGGGGAGGCTGAGCCACTGGGCCCTATAGGACACCTATCACACAAGGTCACTCTATCAACTCAAGGAGACTGAGCAGCTACCCAGTACATAGAAACAAACACAGGGAAGCAGCCAAAATGTGGAGACAAAGAACCAAGTCACAAATGAAATAAATGTATGAAAGCAAAATACTAGATATAGAGTTCAAAACCACAGTTATAAGGTTACTCAACAATCTTCTAAAAACCTCTGAGAAATTTAGTGAGACCTTCAAAGATATGAAAAAGGACCAATCAGAAATTAAGCATACACTGACTGAAATAAATGATAATATACGGAGATTCAAGAGCAGTCTAGAGGATCCAAGAATCAAGTCCAAGATTTGAAATATGAAGAAGCAAAAAACACCCAACTGGAAAAGCAAAAAGAAAAAAGAACCCAAAAATATTAAGATAGTGTAAGGATCCTCTGGGACAACTTCAAGCGTACCAACATTCAAATTATGGGGGTGCCAGAAGAAAAGAGAGAGCAAGATACTGAAAATCTATTTGAAGAAATAATAACAGAAAATTTCCCCTACTTGGTGAAATAGACTTACAAGTCCAGGAAGTGCAGAAAACTCCAAACAAGAGGAATCCAAAAAGGACCACACCACGATACATCATAATTAAAATGCCAAGGGCAAAAGACAAAGAGAGAATATTAAAAGCAGCAAGAGAAAAACAGTTACCTACAAGGGAGCACCCATATGACTGTCAGCTGATTTCTCAACAGAAACTATGCAGGCCAGACGGGAGTGGCAAGAAATATACAAAGTGATGAAGTAACCAAGATTACTCTACCTGGCAAAGATATTATTTAGAATTGAAGGTCAGATAAAGAGCTTCACAGATCAGAAAAAGCTAAGGAGTTCATCACTACCAAACCAGTACTATATATGTTATATGAAATGCTGAAGGGTATTCTCTAAGAAGAGGAAAAAGAAGAAAATATGCATAAAAAATTATAAAGAACAGACATTAACAAAATGACATTAAATACATATCAACAAATGAACCTAAAAACCAAATAAATAAAAAAAAACTAATGAGCAGAATAAACTGGTGAATGTAATAGAATCAGGGGCATGGAAAGGGAGCAGACTGACAATTCTCAGGGGGAAGGAATTGTGGGGGTGCAGAACGAGACTGAACAAAGAATTTACACCTATAGACGTGGTCAGTGAGAGGGGAGGGGAAGGCCTGGACTGGGGTGGGAACCAAGTGGAGGGGAGATTTGAGGGAGGAAAAGAGGAACATTTGTAATAGTCTGAAAAATAAAGATTAGAAGAAGAAATGGTGGACCTTGAAAATGACTTCAGATTTTCTCACTGCACAGAATATAATCAAACACTGCTGCAGTTAAATATTTTTGCCTTTGTTCTCCCGTGTGATCTACAATAATAATCTGTTTCATGTTGATATTTACCGCCATGCTGCTGACAATTACCTGAAAGAGAAGTTGGGATGCTTCACTGGGCTAGAAAAACTTTCGCTAAATCAGAAAGCAGGTCTAATTAAGCAAGTTTGCTCTATTTCTATAAAAGGCTAAATTGACTCCCACATGCACGATACACATAAAGCTCTTGCTGGCGCCAATCGCATGCCTGTGTTTCAATATGTCATTGTTGATCATGAATTTGGTTGACACTTCTATTATAGAAAAAGGGCAAATAACTATATTAAAATATTTTTCCTAATTAAATTCCTTTCAATGTGCATGAATTCGTGCCCTAGGCCACAAGTTTAAAATAAAGAGATATAAATTTTGAAAAGGAACCAAATAGAAATTCTAGATCAGGAAGTATAACTGAATAAGAAAATTATTCAGAGATTTTGAGACCACATGGGAGCAGATAGAAGGCAGAATCAGTGAATTAAAGATAGGACAAAATTATACAGTTTGAAAAAAAGATGAAAAAAAAAATGAACAGAGTCTAAAGAACCTTGGGGACAAGGTTCTATATATATACAACTATATATATATATCATGGGAGTCAGAGGACAAGAAAGAGGGAAGAGTTGGAAAGAATATTTGAAGAAATAATGGCCAAACACTTCCCAAATTTAATGATAGACACGAATCTACACATCCAAAAAGCTTGACAAACTCCAAGAAGGATAAACTCAAAGAGACATATACCCAGACATACTATAATCAAACTACCAAATACAAAGAGAAATTGAGAGCAGCAAGAAAGAAGTGACTAATCATATACAAAAGTTCTTCAATAAGATTAACAGGCATTTTCCATCAGATACCAGGTAAGCAGACAGTGGAACCACTGATTTCCTTCAGGAGGTAGAGAAAGGAAC
Organism: Antrozous pallidus; assembly: GCA_027563665.1. Lineage (NCBI taxonomy): Eukaryota > Metazoa > Chordata > Mammalia > Chiroptera > Vespertilionidae > Antrozous > Antrozous pallidus. Next base: position 10,128,650 of record CM050508.1, read on the forward strand.
ATGGTTTTCCCTGATGCCTCAATGTAAAGCTGAGATTCACTAGGGCAAGGCTGTGTTCTTGAATATATCATTTCCATTTGAAAAGCTCATTGGGCCCTTTTCACCTTGTTAGTTGCTGACCCAAATTTGGTCCATCCTAAAATGGAAACAACAGGCCAAAGAGCCATAAGGCCTCTACAGGTAAGGTGTTCATTCAGTTCAGTAGCTCTTGGTGCTAGGTACTCAAGGTAATAACTGCTTTCCAAAAGGTGGATACCTGTGAGTTGTGTTCAAGAACAAATCCAAAACCCCAAGAAGAGTTTTCAGGCAGGGTTTCTAATCAGCACAAAGATCTGTAGCTCACAAGACTTCTTAGGATTATTGGACCCCAAAGATAGTGTATTACAGATCGCTGAACAGCTCCTAACTCAGCTTGTTGGCTTGGGCTCCACTAAAAGGATACTAATTTATAGTTAGCCAATACAAAGGACCAGTAGAATGTCCAAGTGAGGCACTTACTATCTTTTATACTTAGAGTCCAACAAAGTTCTTGGCATTCTCTTATGGAGTTGATGGAGAGGGGCAGGGGCAAAGAGGCAACAGTTTTTCTTTTATTGCCAGAAGGATTGAATGTTATGAATCTGCCCAGATAACCCCAATAAATTTTACCTGGTAAGTAGGCACATGAATTTTATGATTTATTAGCCACTTTTGCTGGTGAAGATGTGATAATACCATATTCAAGGATGTTGAGACTAAGACTTCTGATTTGCTGACCAGGACATGATCCAAATAGTGATCCGTATAGTGAAAGCTGTGGACATCAGAGGGACATCATGCTAAATGCTGACCCACTCACTGGTGACAAATGGCAGGTGAGTAGGTACCATGGCATGGCACAGGTGGTGGCGGCAATGTCCAAGAGAACATACCAAGTGCCATCATTCTGTATAATGGATTCACTTACAGTCACAATATTTGGAACAGTGTGGATATGGAAGCAACAACTGGATTCTATTGGTGATGATCTACTGTAAGTCTCCAACTCCATTAGCAAATTTGACTGGGTTGTTGTACTGGGATAATGCATCTCTTACTTTCCCTGTACCTGTAAGTCCTTAATGAATGCTGTTACTGCCCTTTGTTCTCCTAGAATCACGGTGTTAGACCCCCTGGGAAGGCACAGGGAGACAAGTTGGGCAGTGACTTACATTTCCCACGAGTATTTCTCTACACGTGGCTCTTCTGATTGCTCCGGCACCCACATAACACAGTAATTGCTACTACACGTCTAGACATAGAAACGACAGTATATTCAACTGGCCTGCAGAGCCCCATCCACAAGGAAGGCTCTCTTCCCCACTGTGAGCCTTGCCAAATGCCATAAGCAGAATCTAAAGTGCCTCTGCTTTCCACAGGTGCATGCAAGACAGACTCGTGTGCACCCATATCCAACAGAGCTGAGAAAGATTGTGTCCTACCCTCTCTGAAATTCCCCAGCAAACCTGAATGGCTGTATAGAGCCTTCTAGCTCCTCTAGGGACAAGGACACCTTGGCCCCCTCTCCAATCATGTTTCTCCTCAAGCAGCTGAAATTAGGTTAAGGTGGAAGGGAGGTGACATGGGTGCAGCAGAAGGAAGCGACTCCATGCCACTTAATAGTGCTTCACATTTACTTTCAGTTTGAGTGGTGTAGCAGCAACTCATGACTCAATCCAATGAACTTCTGTTGCTGTTGGTCTTCCCAACACTCTGTATCAGGCAGCAAGGTCTTCATAAGTCACAACTTTTACTTCATTTTTGGGAATGCCTTGGCAGCAGCCATATCTACACTGCTTTCTATAAAAGACCATGAAGTTTGTGCGTCCTCAGATAGCTTGGAATTGATTTGCATAGCAGTGAGCTACCCTGTGGAGTCTACTTCAGTCCAAGGCATCTACTGTCCAATTCTCATGATGACATCTCATAAATGTGTACCTGTTTTCAACACAGAGGCTAGAAGAATTATCCAGAGCAAGCCAACTGTAAAGATTTATCTGTATTTCTTTGGTTCTGTTTCTCATTTCCTAGGATCTAGGGTATCATCTTCATCAGCACTGTGTACCCAACACAGGGCAGTAAGAGCCTGAATACTAGTCAATGTCTGAGTATGTTTTCCCACAAGAGTTCATCTGCTTCAGGAAAATCTCCTGGGAGGGCCAAAACTATGTTATAGCAGTCAAAACTCAGGACAAAAAACTCTTGAGATATTTTACTGTTGTTTTGAAATGGGTGTAAGATTGACACTATATACTTCAGAGTAGTTGGCCATAAGATGGCCACTGTCCCCTTACAGGTGTCACACAGCCTGTACCCTCATTTCCCAAGCAAACCAGCCAAAGTTCTGATGATTCACTTGGTTTCTGTCCATGGCAGTCATGAATTCCTGTGCTGCCATCCTCAGTGCGGGTCTGCATCTCTGACTGTCGTCAAAGAACAAAACCTGAGGACAGACCTCGGTACCGATTGTTAAAATGGAGAGAGCATCAGATTGGCAGGGAAGTCTTCCCATCTGGAGAAAAATTAGCAACAACCAGGGCACTGTTCAGGCAGCCGAACCTTTTACTCCACACTTGGCTTGCAACTACCTCTCCAATTTCCCCCCATTAACAGGCAATGAAGTGGAGGACTATTTATTGCCCAATGGATCATACAATTTGGTCAGCATGTTCACCTGCCAATTCCCCCGGGCTTTCCCTAAATCTGATCGATCAGACCACGAAGTCCTTGTCCTGCATCATTCAGAAAGCCATGTCTGAAAGTACCCCATCTTGTCACCAAAGCTGTCAGGAACTGCCCTATGTGTAAGCTGACATGTCAGCCTGCCGCGGCCCCGAGCACGCTGGTAGGTGACAGGAGCCTTCTGAGCCAGAGACCGAGGACAGATTATTCAGAGCAGTCTTGGTGACTACCAGCTCCTCAAGCCCTCGTTCCCACAAGGGGATCGGAAGAGGGCTGGATAACAACTGCACATGCAATGGATTACTTTACAGAACAGAAATCCTGCACCTCTCACAGGCGTGCAGAGAGGCAAGAGAATCATGGTGGTTTCTGACTGTATGGAAAAAATTATGTAATGATGCTCATCACATATTAATTATTGACACATAATTTCTGGGTGGTGGCTTTATAGGCTCTTATTTTTGTATTTTTGGGGGGGAGGTAGGACTGCTTGAAGAATCACAAGCATGCATCCTTTTCAACTCTGTACTTTAAAAAATTAATTAGGAACATTCCAGTCAAGATAATAACTTGAGTTTTTACAAAGCTCCTGTGAAATGAACAGAGATATACAAATAGAGAAAAATCAGTATGCATTTAAAAAACTGAGATTACTAGTTAGAGTTAGGGCAGGAGTTAAGAGCTCCTCTAAAATGGATGAATTAAAGAAACTTAAAAATAAATGAAAGGTGTGTGTACAGATAAGAAACCACTAAGGGATTTATATGGCAACAATGATATGTTACCACTTCAGCCAGAGCCCAGTGATAGCTGGAGGCATGGAGGTGGGGCCCCAGTAGTAGCTGTGCATGTGAAGGGAAATCCATGGAAGACAGGGGGACAGAAAACCCCAACCTTTTGGGGTTTGGAAGACAGGGGGGCAGAAAACCCCAACCTTCCTCTCCCCTCCTCCTCTCCAGTGTCCTGCCATGTGCTGGACATAACTGGAAGTCAACCAGAAAGAGAATCTAGTGAGGCAGCTCACAGGGTATGAGAAAAGATAAAAATGGTTAGAAATTTTTAAATTATCTATTTCAAAAGAAGGTCTATCGGGACCAATTAGAAAAGTTGCTTTTACTATGAAAATCATGGAAACTATTTTTATCTTTTATAGTCTCAATTAGTTTAAAAATTCATTGTTTCTATGAAAAGAAAGCATATAGATTAGAAAAACTTCAAGGTAAAAACTGAATTAAAAGAGACAGAGGATGAAATAACTGTAAGGTGCATTTCACACACATGGCTTGAGTTGATTCGAAGAGCAGAATAACCAGAGACAGAGTTTGGGAGAGCATGGCACATCCCCATCTGTCCGCCAGGCATTACCCAAGGATTAAAGTTTCATAAATAGAATTCACAGCTTCCTGAAGGAAATGAAATTTAAATGGATGAACAGAATATTAGTGATATTGCATATATCACTTCCTGCCTTTAATCCTAGACGCTTCAAATTCAAGAGACTCAAACATAATGGAAGCCCTATCACTACTCTTTATGGGATGTGGAATTAATCTAGCTGCCTGATGCCTGGTATTTTCTATGCTAGAGCTAGGTAGATTATTCTCCTTAAGAGTATTAAAATAATCTGCATTTCCTATGACCCGGTGATTTTGATTAATCCATACGAAGAGGTCCAGAGTTGTAATTTATTCAGAGATTCTAAAAAATGCAACACCCTGCAGTATTTGTAACTAATTCAGAAAATATTTGTTGAGTGCCTATCATGGCCTTGGCCTTATTACTCTTCTAAATGATAAGACATTGGGGTAAGAATACTAGTATGTCATTACCAACTAGAATGAACATAATGGAGTGAAAATGACAGACACTAAACAAGTAAGCAAACATGTAATATGACACCAGGAAATGAGACTTGAAGAAAAAGTAATAGAGATTGGGGAGTTGGGGGATTATTTTACATGTAGTGGTCATAGAAGCCCCCTCTAAGGAGGGGACAGCTGAATAGGGACCTGAATGATGTGAATAAATGAACCCTGAGAAGATCTAAGGGGAACTATCCCATTTGACAGGAGAATAACTGTGGCACTACTGCTAAATGATTACACTATCTTGATTCTGACAGAACCTGACTTTTGCTTTAACAGCAATGTTTATAGTACAAAATACTTTGAAGCTAGAGATAGTCATGTGATCCAATTCTACTCAAGGAGACATAAAATCTCCTGGGAGATTACAGGTTAAACTTCTATTCCTTTTTTATTTATTTAATTTATTGAGGTACAGGTTTCAAATGTATCTCATAATCTACACACTGTATCATGTACCCATCACCTCAAGCAAAGTCTCTTTCTGTCCCCATTTATCCCCCCCTTTGCCCACTTACCCCCACCCCCTTTTCTCTCTGACTGTCACCAACTGTTATCTGTATATATGTTTATATATATACACATAATTTTTTTTTGTTCAACCCCTTTATCTTCTTTCATCAAGTCCCCAACCCTGGCCAGGTGGCTCAGTTGGTTAGAGCCATGGTCGGCAAACTTGGAAGCCACATGTGGGTCTTTGGCTCCTTGAGTGTGGCTCTTCCACAAAGTACCGCAGCCTGGGTGAGTCTATTTGGAAGAAGTGGCATTAGAAGAAGTTTAAAAATTTTGGCTCTCAAAAGAAACTTCAATCGTGTATTGTTGATATTTGGCTCTGGTGACTAATGAGTTTGCTGACCACTGGGTTAGAGCATCATCCCAATACACCACACTTCTGTTTCTTTGCAAAAATAAAGGGAGTAATTGCAAAAGAAGTACTTGATTGTTCTACCATTCTACCCCACATTCTTTCCCTGCCTTGGTCCATGTGACGCCTAGGACTGAAGCAACATCTTATGATCATGAAATGTCAAGCAAGAGCATAAAAAGGAGGAGGAGGAAGAGAGGAAGAAGAGGAGGAGGAGAAATGGATAGGGAGAGGGAGGGGGAGAAGAAGAGGAAGAGGACGAGGAGGAGGAAGAGAGGAAGAAGAGGAGGAGGAGAAATGGAGGGGGAGGGGGGAAGAAGAAGAGGACGAGGAGGAGGAAGAGAAGGAAGAAGAGGAGGAAGAAGAGGTAGAAAACTAAAGAGGTTCCTGGGTTTTTATGACAGTGTTAAACCACTGAGCCATACTCAGTGAGTCATTGCTCAGGGCCCAATGGCATTTTGAGTAAAATGTAGTTTCGAGGTCTAGATCACAGGATGTGGCTGTAAGAAGTAAGACCTCAAACAGAGATTTAAGGTGGTATCACAGACCAGCTCAGCTAGACAAAAAATATTCTAAGTAACTTGGGATACGTAGACAGGAGAGCTTCTAAGATTTTTAAGGATATGGTGCTATAGAACCTTGACTATGAGCCAAAGACAAATAGCCTGTCTTGAAGGCATTTAGAGATGTTAACATTTGGCTGGGGTCATAATTCAACACATAGGAAGCTCACAAGACCTTTAAGATAACCATAGCACCTTAGACGGAAAGGAATAGAGATAATTTAAAATGAAAAGAGCGTTTGAACTTTCAACTTTTTATAGACAAGACATGAGCTGCAAAACAACTCAGTTACACCTATAAGCTCATTTTTAGGGGGTGGGGGGTAAGGATCATTCAGAAGATAAAGCCAAGTCCCCAGGGCAGAGCCAGGAGCTTCTGAGTTGGTATGGCCCCCTCACTGCCGTCACTTTCCCTTTCCTTCACCTTCAGAATATGGCAGCTTTCTGAACCTGACTCATTCATATATGCAGCAGATAGCTAGCTGGTATCTTCAGTTCACAGAGAAGGCATACCCTGGAAGCCTCTTTCTTGAGGCTGATTTAGATGTTGAAATTCTGTATCTCAAGCTTAAACCTGGTGCAGTGGAATATGAGCCTAAGGATCTTGGAAAAGCAAAGTGATCAGAGATATCCTCCCATCTAATAAAGAGCAATATGCAAATTTGACTGTACCTTTTCTATACCCACAAGCCACGCCCACCAGCCAATCAGGAGCAGATTATGCAAATAAACCCCAACCAAGGTGGCTGCCACCACTGAGAGTAGGAGGAAGGCTTGGGTTTCCCCAGCAACAGAGGAAGCCAAGCTTTCTGCCTGCTGTTGCTGGCCTAGGCCTCCACTCAATGCTACAAAGTTTCAATTATAAAAGATATAGAAATGGCAGCAGCCACTGAGCTGGAGAGAACAGAGGCTTGGGTTTCCCTGGCAACAGAGGAAGCCAAGCTTTCTGCCTGCCATTGCTGGCCTAAGCCTCCACTCTAGGCTACAAAGTTTCAAACAGAAATGGCTGCTGCCACAGAGCGGGCAGAAGGCTTGGCTCTATTCCAAGTTACAAAGTTTTAATTGTAGAACATAAATTAATTCCAGATTCCAGGGCCTTTGTTTGGGTCACTGGGGGGTGTGGCCAGCCTGCAAACCTCCACAGGCCCCTCGCCCAGGCCACCCCTCGCCCCAAGAGAACCTTCACCCTGATCTGGGACACTCTTCAGGGCAAACCAGCTGGCCCCCACCCATGCACCAGGCCTCTATCCTATCTAATAAAAGAGTAATTTGCAGATTGATCATCACCCCAACACACAAGAGGGCTGCCCCCATGTGGTCAAAGATCCTGCTCCCATGTGGACACAAGATGGCCACCACAAGATGACCATTAGGCGAGGGCCGTTGGGAGGTTCCAGGCCCTGCAAGGGAGGGCAGTTGGGGGCAATCAAGCCTGCAGGGGAGGGCAGTTAGGGTTGACCAGGCTGGCAGAGGAGGGAAGTTGGGGGCAAACAGGCTGGCAGGGGAGCAGTTAAAAATCAATTAGGCTGGCAGGGTAGTGGTTAGGGGGTGATCAGGCTGGCAGGCAGAAGTGGTTAAGGGCAATCAGGGAGGCAGGCAGGCAAGCAGTTTGGAGCCAGCAGTCCTGGATTGTGAGGAGGATGCCTCTAGGGGTTCCTCTAGGGGTCCCAGATTGGAGAGGAGGCATGCTGGGCTAAGGGACATCCCCCGCCCCGCATGAATTTTGTGCATCGGGCCTCTAGTCAGTAATATAAGTTAGTCTCATGGGTTGGTATAAAATTTAGCTAAAAGTCTAACAAAATGTTGCCGAAACCAGTTTGGCTCAGTGGATAGAGCATCAGCCTGCGGACTGGAGGGTCTCAGGTTTGATTCCGGTCAGGGGCATGTACCTTGGCTGTGGGCACAGTCCCGGTGGGGAGTGTGCAGGAGGCAGCTGATCAATGTTTCTCTCTCATCAATGTTTCTGACTTTCTATCCTTCTCCTTTCCTCTCTGTAAAAAAAAAAAAAAAAAAAAAATCAATAAAATATATTAAAAAAAATAAAAGTCTAACAAACTGTAAATTCAAAGGAAATTTAGAAGCCAGGGAAGTTATTTCAGTGGAAATTTTTAGTAAAGTTGTTAATGCCCGTTTTCCCTCTCTACCTGATAAGTATAAATAGGGTAGGAATCCTACATAATAAAGAGGTAATATGCTAATTTGTCCCTTAGGTGTCTGAGTCACGACCAGTCAATGGGTTGTGCGCACACAGGAGTTGGGGGGCAGAGATGGGGGTGGGGACTTCTGCCCCCAGCGGAGGCACTCCCAGGCCTGCCCGGTGCTAACATGCCACCCAGTGCTGAGGTCAAGCTGCCTGCCTGCATCCCTGGCCAGGGACGTGACCCTGCCTGCCCGCGTCCCTGACCTGGGACGTGACCCTGCCTGCCCGTGTCCCTGACCTGGGACGTGACCCTGCCTGCCCGCGTCCCTGACCTGGGACGTGACCCTGCCTGCCCGTGTCCCTGACCTGGGACGTGACCCTGCCTGCCTGTGTCCCTGACCTGGGAGTGACACTGCCTGCCCGTGTCCCTGACCTGGGACGTGACCCTGCCTGCCCGCGTCCCTGACCTGGGACGTGACCCTGCCTGCCCGTGTCCCTGACCTGGGAGTGACCCTGTTTCCCGTGTCCCTGACCTGGGACGTGACCCTGCCTGCCCGTGTCCCTGACCTGGGACGTGACCCTGCCTGCCTGTGTCCCTGACCTGGGACGTGACCCTGCCCGTGTCCCTGACCTGGGACGTGACCCTGCCTGCCCGTGTCCCTGACCTGGGAGTGACACTGCCTGCCCGTGTCCCTGACCTGGGACGTGACCCTGCCCGTGTCCCTGACCTGGGACGTGACCCTGCCTGTGTCCCTGACCTGGGACGTGACCCTGCCTGCCCGTGTCCCTGACCTGGGACGTGACCCTGCCTGCCCATGTCCCTGACCTGGGACGTGACCCTGCCCGCGTCCCTGACCTGGGACGTGACCCTGCCTGTCCGTGTCCCTGACCTGGGACGTGACCCTGCCTGTCCGTGTCCCTGACCTGGGAGTGACCCTGCCTGCCCGCGTCCCTGACCTGGGACGTGACCCTGCCTGCCCGTGTCCCTGACCTGGGACGTGACCCTGCCTGCCCGTGTCCCTGACCTGGGACGTGACCCTGCCTGCCCGTGTCCCTGACCTGGGAGTGACACTGCCTGCCCGTGTCCCTGACCTGGGACGTGACCCTGCCTGTGTCCCTGACCTGGGACGTGACCCTGCCTGTCCGTGTCCCTGACCTGGGAGTGACCCTGCCTGCCCGCGTCCCTGACCTGGGACGTGACCCTGCCTGGTCCGTGTCCCTGACCTGGGACGTGACCCTGCCTGTCCGTGTCCCTGACCTGGGAGTGACACTGCCTGCCCGTGTCCCTGACCTGGGAGTGACCCTGCCTGCCCGCGTCCCTGACCTGGGACGTGACCCTGCCTGCTCGTGTCCCTGACCTGGGACGTGACCCTGCCTGCCCGTGTCCCTGACCTGGGACGTGACCCTGCCTGCCCGTGTCCCTGACCTGGGAGTGACACTGCCTGCCCGTGTCCCTGACCTGGGACGTGACCCTGCCTGTGTCCCTGACCTGGGACGTGACCCTGCCTGTCCGTGTCCCTGACCTGGGAGTGACCCTGCCTGCCCGCGTCCCTGACCTGGGACGTGACCCTGCCTGTCCGTGTCCCTGACCTGGGACGTGACCCTGCCTGTCCGTGTCCCTGACCTGGGAGTGACACTGCCTGCCCGTGTCCCTGACCTGGGACGTGACCCTGCCTGTGTCCCTGACCTGGGACGTGACCCTGCCTGTCCGTGTCCCTGACCTGGGAGTGACCCTGCCTGCCCGCGTCCCTGACCTGGGACGTGACCCTGCCTGTCCGTGTCCCTGACCTGGGACGTGACCCTGCCTGTCCGTGTCCCTGACCTGGGAGTGACCCTGCCTGCCCGCGTCCCTGACCTGGGACGTGACCCTGCCTGCCCGCGTCCCTGACCTGGGACGTGACCCTGCCTGCCCGTGTCCCTGACCTGGGACGTGACCCTGCCTGCCCGTGTCCCTGACCTGGGAGTGACACTGCCTGCCCGTGTCCCTGACCTGGGACGTGACCCTGCCTGTGTCCCTGACCTGGGACGTGACCCTGCCTGCCCGCGTCCCTGACCTGGGACGTGACCCTGCCTGCCCGTGTCCCTGACCCGGGACGTGACCCTGCCCGTGTCCCTGTCCTGGGAGTGACACTGCCTGCCCGTGTCCCTGACCTGGGACGTGACCCTGCCTGTGTCCCTGACCTGGGACGTGACCCTGCCTGCCTGTGTCCCTGACCTGGGAGTGACACTGCCTGCCCGTGTCCCTGACCTGGGACGTGACCCTGCCTGCCCGTGTCCCTGACCTGGGACGTGACCCTGCCTGCCTGTGTCCCTGACCTGGGACGTGACCCTGCCTGTGTCCCTGACCTGGGACGTGACCCTGCCTGCCCGTGTCCCTGACCTGGGAGTGACACTGCCTGCCCGTGTCCCTGACCTGGGACGTGACCCTGCCTGCCCGTGTCCCTGACCTGGGACGTGACCCTGCCTGCCCGTGTCCCTGACCTGGGACGTGACCCTGCCTGCCCGTGTCCCTGACCTGGGACGTGACCCTGCCTGTCTGTGTCCCTGACCTGGGACGTGACCCTGCCTGTCTGTGTCCCTGACCTGGGACGTGACCCTGCCTGCCCGTGTCCCTGACCTGGGACGTGACCCTGCCTGCCCGTGTCCCTGACCTGGGACGTGACCCTGCCTGCCTGTGTCCCTGACCTGGGATGTGCCTGCCTGCGTGCATTCCCCCACCTCCCCCGTCCCACGCCCACCCCCAGAGCAGAGCTGTTTTGCTGTCTAGGTGAACTTTGTAACTGACCCAAGGAGGAAACTGAGAGGGGAGAAGTGGGGAGCTGTGGGTTCCCAGCGGTTTAGCCACTTGCAAACAGCCCCACTTGGAATTCCAGGTGACTGTACATTCAAGCTGAGAAGTGAGGGGCTGAACACCACCATCTGGGGTCCAGTACAATGGAAGGAAATGTGTCTACTAGACTTTCCCCAGCCCTCTCCCTCTTTCCGTTGCCTATAAAAGCCCCAGGCCCAGCCACAGTTCTGTCTCCATGTTTTAATCCCCTGTTCTCCAACCACAGAGGAAAGAAATAAGGAAGGAGTCCATGCTTCCTCCAGAAAGTATCTATATACCTGGAGAATGGGCATAGCCATCAGTAGGACATCCCATGAGGGCTCCCAGACTGTGAGGGGAGAGGGCAGGCCAGGCTTAGGGGACCCCCCCCCCACGCACAAATTTTCGTGCACTGAGCCTCTAGTGTTTACTATACTTAGATACACTTCTGCTTGGAGACATTTAAATGCATTTTCAATTTATTTGTTGTTTTAAATGAATTAATTTTGTTTTTTCCTACTCTTATACTAATATGAGAGCAAATACCTTTATTATTTTTAAAAATATGTTATTGACTCTCTACAGAGAGAAATTGAGAGGGATAGAGAAAAACATCAATCAGCTGCCTCTTACACACTCTCTACTGGGGATGTGCCCGCAATCAAGGCACATGGCTCTTGACCAGAATCAAACGTGGGACCCTCAGTCCGCAGGCTGACACTCCGTCCATTGAGCCAACCCAGTTAGGGTGAGGGCAAATACCTTTAGCTCAAGGTCTTCCTTTGGATTTTCGCTTTGAAAGCTACCTTTTGATTTTGAATTTGGGAAAACTAAGCTGCTACTCTTCCTTCTGGCTTAGCTTAGACTGCTACTTTCCCACCTAATTTCTGTTAGGAATAATCCTCTTTCTTCTACTGGAATTTACTATTAGCAATATTTTTCAACATTACCTCTGATCCAGATGATTCTGTTTTTAAAACGCTTTGTTTAGCTAATACTTTTTCTTCCTGTTCAGAGGGTTTTCTAGCCAGTTTTCGGTCTTTTGCAGCTTCATATTGGTGTTCCTCTAAAGTGACCATTTTGTTCCCTTCGGTTGTTGGCAGGTTAGGAACAGCGAACAATGGAGCAGCTCTTCGTGTTGCTGGTTTAACCCTTTCAGGAGCCAACTCCTTTGGATGATCTCTCTCCTGCTGGTTCAAAGTTGGTAGAGTCTGGCCTTTCTTATCATCATTACCCAGTAACTAGAAAATATATCAATAAAACAAGCTCCCCATTAATCATTACTGACTGAAAACATTAAAATCTAACAAAACTGGACTTAAAATCATTTGTAGCATTATCCTTTATCATAACAAGTTACCATCAATATTTGTAAATTACAGTCCTTATAAAAGAATTGAGCAATTCTCTACTTGCCTGAAAACATGAACTATTCTCCATAACAATGTTCATACTACTTTATAAATCAATGGTTCTCATATATTTAGATGTTATAAGTCAGCAATATCTCAAAAAAGAATATAGTATAACATTTTATTGTTATGCTACCACCAACATATAAAATAAAGGACATTTCACAGCAAAATAGTACAAAGAATGGTATCTTATAATAAAGGACTGCTAAACTAAATAACCTGAGCTGTATGAAAAGTTCTCTATTTTTTTTTCCCTCTCTCTCCCTCCCTGGACTGAGGGAAACAGTACATATTAACTCTTCAACTATATTTGACCCAAAGGTGAAAATCATTAAATCCCATTTGTCAAGTAATATAGAAAAGTCTTTTATTTTTTATTGGTTTACATAGGAATGCACTACTTTATGGTGTCTTCTGTAAAATTAGATAAAAAGCAAATAATCATGTGAACTCTATTTCTATTATAAGATATAGATTATCATCACATAGAGAGAAAGTAAAGAATGTGGTTCAGTCTGCGGCATCCATTTCTAAGGTCATTACGCAGAACTTGATGCTTTTTCTTTTATGTGCCCCCCCTTCTCTTTGCCTCCTATCTTCATAGATATTTTTAAATGTTACTATTTTATGCTAAAATTTCTCTTTTAAGAGTATAATTTTACTTAAACAAGTCATATAACTGTAACAATATTGCCATAACAAAAATAACAGGATAAACTGAATAACTTCTTGAGTGCTTTTATTTCCATTTGTAAGTATTTCTTCATTTATAAATATTTCATCCCTTTAAAAAATAATGACTATTAGAAGTTGTCTTCCAAGTTCCCTTACCTCAGTTGGAATAGTTTCAACTTCCTTATTTATATAAGAGATATCTGTTAAATTAACAAAATATTTTATTATATAGAAAACAAACATTTATATGTATACCAATAAATTATTATTATTATTATTATTATTATTATTATAGTTTTTCTTACCAAGAGTAAAGAACAATTTAAATCAAGGTAATTATTCAAACAAACACTATGTAGTAAAAATAGACTGATGAATCTCTTTGAAGATGGGGGAGAACGTACAAGTGTGAAGGTAAACATATATAAACATTTAAAGTGATGAGATTTCAGATCAATTAAGGCATAAAAACAAGTATTCAGTGTATTTTGCTGAAAGTCAAAGGAAATAAAATGAATCCCAGATGATCAGTGATAAGGTTGGGATTGGAAAAAAGAGTGAAAAGAGACCATTCAAGAGAGACTGAATAAAGCACTTAACTTTTTCTAGAAATAGGAAGGATACATTTTAGTAAAGAGAAAAGGAACACCTAAAAGAAAGAGGGAGTAAAGAATTGAGATACAAAGGAATTAAGTCTAGTAAAAAAAATTCTATGATCATTACTAGCTGCACAATCATGCTCAGCTCATTTTTCTGAGTCCTGCTTTTCTCATATGTAAAAGAGGCTAATGACATGTTATAGGCACAACACAAACACATGTAAGATGTGAGCAGCCACATGGTTAAATGTTTGAGTTCCTGGGTCAAACAGTGGGCTCAAATTCAATCCTCACCACTTATTGGCTGTGTGGCCACTGATTGGTTTGATCCTCATTTTTTCCATCTGTAAAAATGTGGTTAAATAATACAGTGCTCTCAACTGACTGCTGTAGGATTGGTTTATAGAACCCAAGTAAAGTGTCTAGAACACTGTGGTCAATAAAAGTCAGCTATGCCCTGGCCAGTTTGGCTCAGTGGACAGAGTGTCAGCCTCTGGACCAAAGGGTCATAAGTTTGACTCTGGCCAAGGGCATGCGCCTCCGAGGCAGGCTCCTCCCTGGCCCGGGGCCTGGTCAGGGCTCATGCAGGAGGCAGCTAATTGATGTGTTTCTCGCACACTGATATTTCCCTCTGTCTTTGCTTCTTTTCCACTCCCTCTAAAAATCAATGAAAAAATACCCTTGGGTGAGGAAATAAATAAATATCTGCTATAACTATAGGAAACCATAGGAATACTCAAAGGAAAAAATCACTCGATCCAATGGGTCTTAAAATAAGCTCTTTGGATAAGCGGAGAAATTTTTTTTAAAAAAGATGGCCACCACCAATGAGTGAAAGAGGTAAACATCCCATTTTAAACAGTGATACTGAAGAGAGAAATGTGATTCCCCTACACCTAAAACGTGAATGTTTCAGGTGAAGAGTGGGCTAAAGAAGCAGCAGCTCTGCCAGGCTGGCTGACCTCAGAGGCTAGGAAATGAATATATACGTGCCTGATGTAGCCAGAGAAGGAGAGGCAAAGAAGTAGAAAAAGTCACCTATGACCAAAATCTTACAATGTATTTATTCACACCTTCAGAATTTTAAGATTTTAAAAATATGGTATTGTGCATTCATTTTACCTTTCTAAATGAAATTTTTTACAGAGATTTTTTCAAAAAGATTGCATGAACAGTTTTTTCCATTAATTAAATATCTTACTGATAATTGTGTTGTTTGCAAATGTAATGCTAATTTAATTTCCTGTCCCTCTCTCCCCCATTCCCCCCTTTCTCTTTCACACCCCCACACACATACCCTCTACGTAAGAGACCAATAGCTCTACAGTTAACAATGTTTAAAATACCTTTTCATAGGTCATAGTTAAATTTAACTTTTTTCTTGACCTTAAAGTAGGAAAAAACCATTAAAAAATTAAAATAACACTCTTTGGAGTGTTACAAAAGAAATATTATGTACTTAAACTATAATGAAAGGCATATTTATTCCTTATCAAAATATAAAATCCACTTAGAGCAAATTACTAATTTCATATTTTGATATAACTACCCTGTTTTTAATTATCTTAATAATAAAGATAAAAAGTAAACTAGTTTCTTAACCTGATATTACAGCATCTTCAGGCTTCTTTACAAATTGGCTTTCAGGTACGTCATAGATATTACTTCCCTAGAAACAAAAAAGAAAGAGAAAAAATGTATTAGACAAATGTTTAAAGAGCTAAACATTTTTCTCTGCCTTTGTAGCTTCTAATATTTTTAATGTACAGAAGATAAGAATATGGGCTGGTGAGAAAAACAAACCAAACAGCACTATTTTAAAGAGAGACACATCTGGAGAGGGCTTGCCGTTCCGGAGAGAGGATACTCAGGAATTGATAGTGTATTTAATGATGATTGTATGAGAAGAAAAGATTATAAGATAAATGACATAATGTAACTTCGAGGGCTGTGAGAGGAAACACATGACTTTTTAATTAAAATACATTATGGCCTATGAGTTGATAAGTGATGTGGATCTTTGCAAAATTCCAAGAAGAAGAATAAGGTAGAGTAATCATGGTTATAAATACTGATTTTTCAATAAGAACCCAAATTCCATAGTCCCTTTAATGAAGAACCCCCAAAATTTTCCTAAAATATCCATTCAGTTTGGTAATGCTAATCCATTTATTCTATAGCAGCAGATCTCTGCCCATTTATAGGAGAGACATTAAAAATCATGAATATATTTATACAACTACCATTTCATTGGTTTATCTATCTACTGAAATCCCTATGAATCCTTATTGACAGATAAAAATAGAGGTTAGACTGCATTTGTAAATATTAAACCTTACTTATATATCTGATTAAGGGTATAAATTTGTAAAGAACTCTTAAAACTCATCAATAAAAATACAAATAACCCAGTTTTTTAAATTAGAAAAGGATTTGAATAAACATTTATCCAAGAAGACATACAAATGAGTTCTAAGCACATGAAAAGATGCTAACATCATTGGTCATTAGAGAAATGCAAATCAAAACCACAGTGAGATACTACTTCAAAATCACTACAACAGCTATATTTTTTTAAAGGGAAAATAAGTGTTGGAGAAGATGTTGAACCCTCATGCATTGCTGGTTGAAGGTAAAATTGTGCAACTGCTGTGGAAAACAGTTTGGTAATTCCTGAAAAAGTTAAACAGGGAATTACTATGTGATCCAGCAATTCCACTCCATGTATATCCCTCATCATCACCACCAAATTAAAAACATATGCTCACATAAAAACCTGCATACAAATGTTCATAAGCAGTACTATTCATAATAGCTACAAAGTGGAAACAACCTAATGCCTATCGGCTGAATAGATAAATGTTATATATCTATACAATGGAATATTATCTGGCAGTATAAGAAATAAAGTATTGATACATGCTACAACAATGATGAACCTTGAAAACACAATGCTAAGTTAAAAAAGCAAGTCATAAAGGACCATATATTGTATGATTTCACTTATATGAAATGTCTAAAAAAAGCAAACCTATAGAGACTGAAAGTAAGGCTAGGGAACATGGGAACTTAAAGGATACAGCCTAAGAGGTGTGGGGCTTCTTTGGGGGGGATAATGAAAATGTTCTAAAATTGATTGTAACAATGGACACTTTATTATATTTTTAAGTAATTTTGTATTGATGCTTTGAGAGAGGTAGCATTCTTTTTTGTTTTAAAATGTTTTTTATTTTTACTGATTTCAGAGAGGAAGGGAGAGAGAAAGAGAGAGAGAAATATCAATGATGGGAGAGAATCACTGATTGGCTGCCTCTTGTATGCCTCCTACTGGGGATCGAGCCCGCAACCCAGGCATGTGCCCTTGACCAGAAAGGAACCTGAGACCCTTTGGTCCACAGGCCAATACTCTATCTATCCAGTGAGCCAAATTCACATAGGATGAATTGTACACTTTAAATGGGTGAATTTTATACTATACAAATTATAGCTCAACAAGCTGTTAAAACAGATCCAGAGACAGAGAAGCATTGATCAAACTCTCAAACCTTAGAGAGAAGGTAGGAGACGGTGGGGTAAGGGGAGAGATCAACCAAAGGACTGAAAAAGTTAAACAGGGATGCATGTATATAAGCCTAATCAATGGACACAGACACTAGGGGGGTGAGTGCATGAGTTACGGGGGAGGTAATGGGGGTAAAGGACATATGTAATACCTTAATCAATAAAGAAAAATAAAAGGAAAAAAAGCTGTTAAAATACTAAACCTTATAAATTATTAATAAATATTTATTGAATGTCAAAAGTAGTAGAGTGCATGAATCATAAATAACATTTTTACATCAAGAACATAAATAATACCTGATCATCACTTTTAATTATCATAATCTTTTAAAATAAAAGTTATTAAAAGCTCTATATGGGAGAACGTATGTTAATTACCTTATGTTTATTAGGTTCAAATTTGGGGTTAAGAATTCCTTCTAAATACGTAGCCTTTTCTCTCCATGTAGGCAGATCTCTATATTCTTTTTTCATTCTTTGCAGCCTAAAAAAAGAAAAGAGTTATAGATTTAAAAAGCAACAACAACAACAAAAAATATATATGGTAGATTCACAAAAGAATACATATAGTATGATCCATTTTTAAAAGTTCTAAAAGAGACAAAACAATAATATATTGTTTAAGGAAACACTAGACTTAAACTATACATTATATCAGATTGGCTTAATATTTACAAAACATTCCATCCAACAGCAGTAGAAAATACACTCTTCTCAACCACATATGGAGCATTTACCAAATTAAAAGCATTTGCTCACCCTAACCTGTTTGGCTCAGTGGATAGGGTGTCAGCCTGTGGACTGAAGGGCCCCAGGTTCGATTCTAGTCAAGGGCATGTACCTTGGTTGCAGGCACATCCCCAGTAGGGGTTGTGCAGGAGGCAGCTGATCGATGTCTCTCTCTCATTGATGTTTCTAACTCTCTATCCTTTTCCTTCCTCTCTGTAAAAAATTAATAAAATACATATTTTTAGAAAGCATATCTACACTAATAAAAAAGAAACATACAAATTAACCATCACTCTGCTATACCCACCAGACAATCAGGAGGGAATATGCAAATTAGAAAGAGAAAAATGGCGGCCGCCCAGCTTCCAGGTGTGGAGTGGCCAGGCCGGGCAGGACGCCTGCCATGAGAGGCAGGGCGGGGAGAAGGGATCTACAGGAGCGGCACTCTGGCCACAGCAAAGAGGAAGACTGCAGACCAGAGTCGCACAAAGACAAAGAAGGCAGGCTCCGGCCGGAGCGAAGGCTGGATCCCGGTGCCGGAGGAAAACCAGTGCTCGAAGCCAAGGGAAGGAGGGCCTACTGCACGAATCTCTGAGCAATGGCCTCTAGTGCTCACATAAAAGCCTGCACATGAATACTCACAGCAGCATTATTCATAAAAGCTACAAAGTGTAAACAACCTAATGCCTATCAGCTGGCTGATGCCTGTCAGGTCTGGCTGGCTGCCAGAGGCAAATGCCTATCTTCTTTCAAAGTATATACACCCAAGAGTCTCAAATTAGTTCTATAAATTTTCAAGTACAATGTTTGGCACTCGATAAAGACAAGTAGTACATTATAAGATTTGACAGAAAACTATAAGAAAAAAGTCACCAATAGAAACAAACTTGCAGGAGGAGATCTAGATAATGGAGAAATGATTAATATGTTTTTAAAAATTAAGAGCTACAACTGAGAACTTTGGTAGAGAAGTGGAAACTATATAATAAAGAAAAATTCCACAACCAAGAAGAAAACTGAAATTAAGAATTCAATTGGTTTAGCAGCTGATTAGAAACAAAGAATGAACCAGCGAACTGTAAACAAGTCAGAA
Organism: Antrozous pallidus; assembly: GCA_027563665.1. Taxonomy (NCBI): domain Eukaryota; kingdom Metazoa; phylum Chordata; class Mammalia; order Chiroptera; family Vespertilionidae; genus Antrozous; species Antrozous pallidus. The sequence goes on from CM050508.1 coordinate 10,147,664, forward strand.
GAAAATATCTAGACTGAACTATAGAGCAGAGAATGAGAGGCCTATAGATTCCATTGCTGAGTCAGAGGCAAAGCAAATATTGTATTTCCTCCTGTGAAAGAATTTCAATCTAAATAGAACCAAAGGGTACAAAGTGGAAAATCTCACCCATGTGATCTCAGAAAACAAATCTTAGGAACTGAAAAACAGGTTTCCTATAAACCCCCAGTTTACAGAAAACCAGTAATATCGGAATTTTCTTCAATGACAGGAAATTAACCCGGGGTTTGCCTCATCAACTGGGAAGTTTTATGGCTCCCTGATGATGAACAAGAAATAACCCACGTCAAGTTGGTCTTGCAAAATAGTTAAATTGAGCTGTTTGTATGACTGGCTGACCGGTTTTCTCAGCTCAGGTAATTTTCAAAGTTGGTCTCTATTTTTTAAAAATATTTTTTTATTGATTCCAGAAAGGGAGAGGGAGAAAGAAATAAAAACATCGATGAGAGAATCACTGATAGGCTGCCTCCTGCATGCACACCACTAGGGATCGAGCTTGCAGCCCTGGGCATGCACCCCCGACTAGAATTGAACCTGGGACCCTTCAGTCCACAGGCTGACGCTCTATCCACTGAGGCAACCCAGCTAGGGTTCTATTTGTTTTTTACTTTACCAAATTCTACATTCCCTGTCCATACAGTCTACCCCTAACACTCAAGTGACTTACTTATAGCTTGCTACAATTTGCATATCCTCTGTTATTCCTGAATAAACTAATCTTGACAATTTTTAGCTTGCCTCAGTTTACCTTTTTATCTTCTTCACACTACCTTATGAGTTCTCATTTTTTTTCTTGCCATAACATTGACTTTTTAAAACAAACACCTATGTAAGATAAGCAAAACTCAGGTATAACCTCTGAACCCATGAAATATAACCATGAAGAAAGTTCAGAGTAATACCAAGCTCATGGCTCAAAGAAAAATATTAATCTACACAAATAAAAGAGAAAGATGCAAACTGATTGTACCTTTGCGATGGCCACTATCCAATCAGGAGTGAGTATGCAAATTAACCCAACAAAGATGGTGGGTTAAATTTCATATGCAGGCACTGAGCGGCCAGGATACTTGTGTCATCGCTATGGTGACAACACAGGTATTCCACAACATAGAAACTACCCTGGCAGCTCCTGGCCAGAGGGAAGGTGGTGCTGGCAGCCAGGGGAAGGAAGGCCCATTCTTGCATGAATCTTCATGCATCAGACCTCTAGTCTTATCTTATATAATAAAAGCCTAATATGCTAAGTGTTAGGTCGACCAGTTGGCCATTCAACCAATCAAAGGGTAATATACTAATGATATGCTAAGGCCACTCAAATCCTCACTGTGATGGGCACTGACCACCAGGGGGCAGTCTACCAATTGCTATGATGTGAACCGACCACCAGGGAGCAGATGCTCTGATGGTAGGTTAGCTTGCTTCTGGGGTCTGGCCTGATCAGGACTGAGCAAGATGGACCAGACACATGCTGGAGCCTTCCCATAATCCCTCCCTGGCTGGCCAACCTCCTGCATCTCTCCCTGGCCCCAATCATGCACCACTGGGGTCCCTTGGTCTGGCCTGCACCCTCTCATAATCCAGGACCCCTCAGGGGATGTCAGAGAGCCCAGTCCCGCAGGCCAGGCCGAGGGACCCTACTGGTGCACGAATTCGTGCACTGGGCCCCTAGTATGTATGTGTGTGTGTGTGTGTGTGTGTGTGTGTATACACACACACACACACACACACACACACACTATATATATATATATATATATATATATATATATATATATATATATATAAAGCCAGCAACAATAATGCTGTAAGGACTGTAACGACCAGTCACTATGACACCCACTGTGACCAGCGAACTGGTTTGATCAGGGGATGAGGCTGGCCGGCCAACCTCCTTTGGCCCCTCCCCCTATACTCCCTGCCCCTGATCAGCCTTTCCCATCCCAATCGAGGGTGGGGTGGCCGGCCAACCCCCCAAGGCTCTTCCCCACAGTCAGCCACACCCCTGATTGGCCCATCTCATCCCAACTGGCCCATAGCCCCTCCCTCTGGTCAGCTCCACCCCCAATCGGCCCCCCACCCCAATTGGGGACAGGACCCATTGGCCAATCACGTGTGGCCCCTCCCCACAGCTGTCCTGGCCCTGATCCGCTGACTGGGGCCAGGCCAGCCAGACCCCCTTCCCTGCCCCCCCATGCATGAATTCATGCACTGGGCCTCTAATATACAAATAACACATAAATAATATTTTAAATATTTTTTATTTTGCTTTTCTTTTTTACCTTTCACGAGGTTGTTTCTGAAGTTTTTCAAGTAGCGTGGGCTGGTTGGGGTGGGCTGCCGGAGGTGGCATCCCAACAGTAGTTTTCAGGTCTGAGGAGAAGAATGCTGGATATTCTATTGGCTGTGGTATAATAACATTTCTGCAAAATGGTAATAAAGTTAAATATTGGAATTACAAAAGTACACTTCTAAAATCGCTGGTAGCTACCACTTTAGAATCTTTCTCTTTTTTACTCTGTAAGCTTACCCTGCATACCTTGAGCCATCAGAGGACAAGCCAGGAAAAAAGACAAGTCATAAATCCTGAGAGAAGTGCTCTCTGGCACTCCTACTACTAAGATCATAGGCAGCAGAAGTGGGAAGGAAGGACTTAAAGTTCTAAAGAGAAATAGAAAGTGTTTGAGCTTGGTTGGGGATGTGCCTGCAACCAAGGTACATGCCCTTGACTCTCAATCTCTATCATGGCCCAGTCAAGTTGATACACAAAATATATTGTCATATCCACTTTTTGTCATCTTGGCACTCATAACATTTCCTTAAAACATATTTTAGTCATCAACTGAAAACATTAACAAGGTCATAATTCCTCCTAATCTGCTAGAACTATCCTACACACAACCAAAAACTAACTATAACTAGCCTCTTCCTCAGAAGAGGAGATGCAAAGTCCTTTACCCTTCTCCTCGCTATCCTGAAACTTAAATTCTATAATGCAAGGTTTTCAGTATTTAAATATTATGATGTAGCCAAAACCAGTTTGGCTCAGTGGATAGAGCATCGTCCTGCAGACTGAAAGTCCCGGGTTCAATTCCAGTCAAGGGCATGTACCTTTGTTGTGGGCACATCCCCAGGAGAGATTGTGCAAGAGGCAGCTGATCAGTGTTTCTCTCTCATTGATGTTTCTAACTCTCTATACTTCTCCCTTCCTCTCTGTAAAAAATCAATAAAATACATATTTTAAAAATATGATGTAAAGTCAATATATCTTATGTTAAATAATAAGATGATGAGAGGGAAGAAAATAAAGATATTTATGATATATACAGGATACCCCCCAAAATACACACACATTTTGAGTAATTATTAATTCCAATAGGTTAAATTTAAAAAGAAAGAAAAATCAAGAGGGATATTAGCTGTTAAGTACGTATACATTTTAGGGGGGTCACACTGTATTTTCAAATCACTTGGTAAATGGGCCAGAGTAGCACTCCCAAATGAGAAATGCGTTGCCTCCAAAATCCAGAGGCTCATTCAATGTGGTGCATTATTTTTTTTTTATTTAGGAGGGGCCAGACACAGCTTACCTTTTACCTTAGAAAAATTTTGACAAGCCCCATATCACTGACTCCTAAAATTTCACTGTGGTAGAAGGCACCTGAATTTTGTCAGATTTATTTCCCACCCTGACAAGCAAATGCTTACCAATAAGTCCAGAGCTACATATGGTGCCAGGAAGGTACTAGAATTATCAGGGGGATCACTTGGTTAATAATTGTCTAGCCACTATTCTGTACACCTAGAAGTAAAAAAATTTTCTTTAAAGTATAGCTCTTGCTCACTTGATCTACCCACCACAGTGTCATCACTATGCCGGACCAGGGTGATCAGTTGTGTAAGGGAAAGGTGACAAGTCCTGTGAAATAAATTGTGACATATAGGACTGGAGGATTGAAACACCCCTAAGAACAGTGAAGGTGTGTTGCTGGCCTTGCCAGCTGATAGCAAACTGCTTGACAAGCAGTTGATGAATTCATACATTGGTTCCCTGACCTGTGGAATGAGGGATATCTTTATTAACAAGCATAGAGAAAAAAGCATTTGCCAAGTCAATAGTTGTATACCAGGCACCAAGGAATATGTTAATTTGCTTAAGCAAAGAAACTACATCTGGCACAGCAGCTGCAATCAGAGTCACCACCTGGTTAAGCTTACAGCAATCTACAGCAGGCCCTGGACCCCGCTGGAGATCCGTTCCTTCTGCGATGTAACTTGATTCTCGCCGTAAGTCAGACCCACCTACATCACTCATGTGGAGCACATACACAGCAGTAATGAAGTGAAATACAGTAAAAAAAAAAAATTTAAAGAATGATAATTCCTGACCTTTACTTGTGATAAATAATAAAAAACATAAAGCACATATGTACAGACATCAAAATGACAGAACTTTTTTTAAATAAATAAATGGGAGATGGCAACGTAACCTGAGGACTGTCTGTAGTGTCAGTCTCCAAGATCCGTCTACTTTCCACACAGGTAAATACGAGAGTTGAATGTGATGGGAATCACCCTCTGGGATCTTCAAATCCTTGATGATGGCACTAATCTCTGTAATCCCTTGAGGAATGTGGTATTGCTTTTGGTTTACTATTTTCCTGGGTATAGGTGGCTCTACTGGTTTCTATTTGATCCTTATTACCATAACTAGGGGCCCGGTGCACAAAATTCATGCACTGGGGGTGGGTGGTTCCTTAACCCAACCTGCCCCTTCTCACATACTGGGAGTCCTCAGGGGATGTCCAACTGATGGCTCACCCCTAACCTGCCCAAGGCCTAAATAAAGCCTCCGGCAAGGCTTTAGGCCTTGGGCACCCAGCCATTGCCCTGCTCAGCTCAGTCCCAGCTGCCTGCGACCACCCAGCCCCAGGGGCTGGGCGCTCACTGCCGCTTCCCCACACAGCGCCCGGGGGCTGGGTGCTGGCCACCACCACCATTTCATCTCCACCCCAGGCTCGGTGCTCCTGCCACTTGGCCCCGCCCCTGCTCCTGATTGGCTGGTAGCATAGCCAATCAGGAGCAAAGGTAAGGTCAAATTTGCATGTTTCTCTTTTATTATATAGGATATCCCTCATTCCAAGGTCAGGGAACCAATGTATGAATTCATCAACTGCTGAGTATATTTCTTCCAACTACATATTCTGGAATTAGGGAAATAATTAGTGAATGGGTTTGGGGACCCACTAGGCCCACTGTGGGATGGATCAGAGGTAAAACTCCGATCATTTGACCTTCATAAACCCCTGCTCTGACTGGTCAACAACAGTGATTGATGTGTTGGACCTTCCGAAATTAGTGTCAGCTCAAAGCTAATGTCCAGCAACTCTGAAAAACTGGATTATTTTCTTTCCCTAATGCACAGTTATCCTGGTAAAATGCTAATGACATTTTCTGACCATAGACAAACTTTTGGCAAGATTTGGAGGTAACACTAGAGTGTGTGAAAGTCGGGTAAATGTTACTATACTGCAGAGTAGAAAACTAAAAACTACCAGACATCTTGAACTTAAAAGACCCTCACTTCCTCCTCCAAAAGGAATATTCCATTGGCCACCCCTCATCAGGCCACCCACCTCCTTCAGCCATGAAGCTGTCACCCACCTCCTTTTTTTTTTTTTTTTTTTTTTTAATCTCCAACCCTCCTTCACCAGCTCTCTTCAGGACTGTAACCAGAAACTCGGATTTTCTTCCTATTTTAAAGCAAAACTATTCCCTGCTCTCTTTACCTGGGAGTCTAATCCATTCTGGCCATTTCCTAACAAAACCAAAATGCTCATTGATCGGATTCAAGGTCTGCAAAGCCACGTACATGATCTGACAGTGTTAGTGAGGCTTAAACACTTACGTCACAGGGTCTGTTCTTTCCGGAGGCGGTGCAACATTCATAAACATAGGTGGCTCAACAATTTTCTGAAGAGGTTTTAACTGAAGAAAATAGTATATTTTAACACTGTTTAATGACAGTTACAGTTCACCCTAATTCTACTATTCTTCAGGACTATAAAATAGGCCTTAAACAACACAGAGAATGAGAAAAGAAATTAAAAGAGGAAGAACTAATATCTAGTGAGCTCTAAATATCTGCCAAAAGGGGGACTAACCTGATGTGAAAATCCATAACCAAAGTTTCCATAGGAGAACATAAAGTCCACCTCCATCCTGCAGACAAACTAAACATGTGGAAAACTTACTTCATTGTTTGATCAGAAAGAGATTTTAATAAAGAAGTGATAACAAGTGATATTTTTACTTCACAAATTTATAAGTTAGAAAACCAAAGCATGAATCTCCTGATTTACAAACAAAACAAAAACAAGCTAATAAGAAACCCCACATTTACACAAGGAAATCTTATTTAAAAATTTATGAAGTTATTAAAATTTTAAAAACTTTTGGGTTAAAGTTAAAGAATGTTATATGACTAGAATATGGAGAAAATCAATTTATAATTATTAACAGGATTATGCTGAGATACATATATATGTGTATATTCACATACATGTATATATATTTTAAAGTATTTACTCACACTTCTCTCACCTCCACTTCGATTTTCAGATAATATTTTGATTCAGACACTGAAGTCAGCTCACTAATATGTGAAATAAAGGAGGGTGTCAGAGGTTATGACCTCAAATGTCCATCTTTCTGGGTTTTTTGTTTGTTTGTTTGTTTATTTTTTGGTTATTTTTCACCCCATTATATTTTTCCATTGTTTTTGTTTGTTTGTTTGTTTGTTTGTTTGTTAGAGAAGTGGAAGGGAGGGGGAGTGAGAGAGAGAAACATCAGTGTGAGAGAGACACATCAATTGGTTGCCTCCCACGTGCACCCCAACCAGAGCTGGAGATCGAGCCTGCAACCGAGGTACAAGCCCCTGATCAGAATTGAACCCAGGACCCTTCAGTCCACAGGCAGACACCCTATCCACTGAGCCAAATAAGCCATCATTCTATTTTTTATGTCCCTGTCCCTCTTTTGGCTATTGGCAGCAGAAGCCTCTCTGAATAGAAGTGCAATTAATCAAGATAGTAATTTTTAGTACTTAGAAAGGAACTCAAGGAAGAACTGCAAACATCTCTTCAGAAACGCCTCAAGGAGAAAAGTACAGTTTCCTTTGCAAGGGAGGCTCCTGAGGCTGTGCAGTCAGAGGAGCAGTGGAAGCATCTTGCTCTCCCCAATGATTCACTTTTTCTCGTTCACCAGTGAGCAGTCAGATAGTTGTTTGTTTGTTTTTTTAAAAAAAAGGTGGAGATAAAGATTTTATGAATAAATATTGTACTTTCTATTTAATATATTTCCATTAATTCAAACAGTGTCTAACTGGATACCAAAAGAATAAAAACAATAGAGGCTACAAACAATGTCAGAGTAAAGTTAAACATGAAACGTTAAGTGTGGGCAAAAACTTGGGAAGTTTTAGTAAAGCTCTTACTGTGTTTTCATTCAACATTTGGAATTCTTCAGTAAAGCATCCTTTCTAGAAAAAAGTAATATATAAAATTCTTAAATATTGACTCACTCATGTATATAATTTAAACATTTCATAATTTTAAAAAATCAGATGACTTAATGCATATATTAATTTAAAAGCTAATTACAAGTAAAATGAATATTTGCAAGAAAATAAAAATTCTAGGTTGAACCAAAAATAATTATTAACATTTATATTTGTTTTAGAAAAAAATCTTGCTAGTTATAGTTCCTCCTTTTTGGAAGTCTTAAAGGACCTGCCTACAGTACTTTTAGGAGTCATTTCTGTGTGTGATTGAAAGGTTATTTAAACACAAATTTAAACACACACACACACACACACACAAAACAAAAACCATAACCCTCTGTGCTAAGCTGACTCCTGACAGAACTGGGGGCTTCTCTCATCTCTCAGGGACTGTTGGGACCTTTTAAACCAGGTCAACCGTGGTGTCCTTGGTCACATCTCTGGTCATCTCTGCTGTGCTGTCAGTTCTCCCACCAATGCAGCACCCCACGGTTCCCTTCCTTCCAGCGTTTCCCACCTCGACTCGTGAAATTCCCACTCGAGGATTAACAGCTTTACATCTTTTAAAAAATATATATTTATTAATTTCAGAGAGGAAAGGGAGAGAGAGTGAAACATCAATGATGAGAATCACTGATAAGCTGCCTCCTGCATGCTCCCTATTGGGGGATCGAGCCTACAACCTGTGCATGTGCCCTGACTGGTTCATAGGTTGACACTCCGCCACTGAGCCAATCAGCAACCTTACACCTTTAACTGATCCACTATACATCTCCCTTTACTTTACCTGAAACCCGGTTCAGCACTAAACTCAAGTGAAGGCCCACGTATCTCAAGGTCAGGAGGTGGGGTAACATTGTCTACACTCCCTTTTACTGCTTCTAGGTGTGTGTGTGTGTGTGTGTGTGTGTGTGTGTGTGTGTGTACACCAGGGGCCCAGTGCAAGAAATTCGTGCACTGGGGGTGGGTGATCCCTCAGTCCAACCTGCTCCCTCAGGAGATGTCCTACTGACCATTCACCCCCAGTCTGCCAAGGCCTAAAGCCTCTGGCCCAGACTTTAGGCCTTGGGCACCCAGCCATCACCCTGCAATGGGGCCTATGGCTGGGTCTGCCCTGGCCACCCCGCCCCACCCACCCGGCCCTGGCCTTAGCCCCGGCCACTGGTGACCACCAGGCGATAGCCCAGCCCCAGGGGCCCCGCGTTCACCCGACATCTTGGCCCCACCCCACAGCCTAGGCTTTAGCCCCAGCAGCGGCAACCACCAGCCATGGGGGCACCCCACACTCGGTGGCCTCCTGCACCTTGGCCCCACCCCCTGCCTCGTGTGCTTGCCAGAGACCTTGGCCCTGGCTGCCGGTGAACGCCCGGCCCCGACCCACCTCTCCGCGCTCATTGGCCGCCTCATGCACACCTCAGCCCCGCCCCCACCTCGCGTGCTCACCAGCCACTTTGGCCTCTGATTGGCTGGTGGGCGTGGCTTATGGGTGTAGCAAAGGTATGGTCAATTTGCATATTACTCTTTAATTAGACAGGATATAAACAGTTTCCTCTTCTTTTTTTTTTTTAATTTTTTTTTATTGTTCAGTTTATTAATTACATTGTTTCCCCTTTTTTTATCCCCCTATATCTTCCCTCCACCCTGTACCTATCCCACCCTCCGCCCTCACCTCCCCCTCCCCACTGTCCTCTCCCATTGTTGCAAGATTTTTGTCCAATCTCTTGCTGTACTTCCAACAACACTTTTCTCCCCAAGAATTGTCAGTCCATTCCCTCTCTATGTCCATGTTTCTGTTATAGTCACCAGTTTATCTTGTTCATCAGCCTATCAGTTCACTTGATTTTTATGATAATTTGTTGATAGATGTATATTTGTTGTTCATAATTTATATTTTTACCTTTTTCTTCTTCCTCTTCTTAAAGAATATCTTTCAGCATTTCATATAATACTGGTTTGGTGGTGATGAACTCCTTTAGCTTTTTCTTATCTGCGAAGCACTTTATCTGATCCTCAATTCTGAATGATAGCTTTGCTGGATAGAGTAATCTTGATTGTAGATTCTTGCTCTTCATTTTTTTGAATATTTCTTGCCACTCGCGTCTGGCCTGCATCGTTTCTGTTGAGAAATCCGCTGACAATCGTATGGGTGCTCCCCTGTAGGTAACCAATTGTTTTTCTCTTGCTGCTTTTAATATTCTCTCTTTATCTTTTGCTCTTGGCATTTTAATTATGATATGTCTTGGTGTGGTCCTCTTTAGATTCCTATATTTTGGAGTTCTGTGTACTTCTTGGGCTTTTAAGTCAGTTTCTTTCACCAGATGGGGGAAGTTTTCAGTCACTATTTCTTCAAGTAGGTTTTCATTAACTTGCTCTCTCTCTTTTTCTGGCACCCCAATAATTCGGATGTTGGCTTGCTTGAGGTTGTCCCAGAGGCCCCTTATGCTATCTTCAATTATCTGAATTCTTTTTGTTTCTTGCTTTTCCAGCTGAGTGGATTTTGGTTCTTTGTATTTCAAATCTTTGACTTGGTTCTTGTGGCCCTCTGGACTGCTTTTAGGACTTTGTGTAATATTTTTTATTTCAGTCTGTGTATGCTTGATTTCTAGTTGGTCCTTTTTTTTTATCTGTGAGGATCTGGTTCGTATCCTCAGAGGTCTTGTACATTTCCCTGAGGGTCTCATTCATCTCCTTGTAATTCTCATTCATTTGCTGGTTGGTCTTGTTCATTTCCTGGTAATTCTCATTAAGTTGATCGGCCTTTTGTAGGAGCCTCTTGAAAAGCCTTATAACCGTGGTTTTGAACTCTATGTCTTGTCGTCTTTTCTCCTCCATTTCTTTCACACCTGATTTCTTTCCATGTCTCTGCATGGTGGCTGCTTTATGTGGTGGCTATCCTCAAAGGGACAGTGGCTCAGTCTCCCCAGTTACCTGAGGTGGGTACTCTTACTGCAATCCTTTATGGGTTGTATTCAGTGTTTTTGAATTTAAACCCAGGTTTTTGTTGTTAACCCTAGGAGGGTTTGACCTCCAGGCCAATTGTCTGTGAAGCTCAGCTGTGCTCAGGTTGGGTGGGCGGAGTCTCCGGGCCAAGCAGACAGCGTTAGCTCCGCCCTATGCAGCCCCAGGGGCTCTGTGCCGGGGGCAATGGCTGCCAGCACCTCTGAGAGAGAGCCGCTGTGGAGCTCCACCGGCTGCCAGGGAATTCAGACTGTCCCCAAATGACTTTGCATGCGCAATGTCTCACCCAGGGTTGTAAAACAAAGCAGACTGACGGTTTTCTGAATGAGAGACAAGTCGCGGTGCGCTCTCTGCGCCGTCACGCAGCCGAGCTGTTCGCGCGAGCTGCCGTCTCCACAAGCCGGGAGACCCGGTAGCACCCGAGCTTCGGCGTGCCCTCCCACTGTCCAGTTTTCACCCCGTGTGATAGTGGGTTCTCTGGACTTCGCCCAGAGCTGGAGAATCGGTCCAGTGGGACGTCTTTGTCTCCCCGTTCGAGAAACCTGGCCGGTTTTCAGCCGCCCGCCCTCTCCGCGGCGAGCACTCCAAACCTCTCTCCGTGCGAATCTTTCAACGCTGTTCGCCGCCACTCCTCCGAGTCACAGTGTCTTATCTTCACTTTTATTTGTGGAATTTTCACTCGGCGAGCGTTCTGGTGATTCTGGAAGGTGTTTGTTCCTTCGATAAGTTGTAGTGTTAAAATTGCTGATTATGACGGCAAGATAGGTGTTTAACCTTTGCCGCCATCTTAGTTCTCAACAGTTTCCTCTTCTAAGCCTCATGCTGTCTGGCATCTCTTGCAGGCATTCTATTCATTAATCACTAATTCTCACTTAGCGAAACATAGATCAGTCAAAATAGTAAGTACTGATATACACTCCCCCTGGATTAAACACCTGTCTAATTTAACAAGTGTCAGATGGTTTTAACATCTGGCCATGTGTCCATTGTCCGTGTGTTCATATACACGTTTACTGCACAATTTACAAGTTGCAGCCATCATTTCATTTGACTCCTAAATGTCAAACTACCCCCTGCGTACTGTAAAGATAAGGATGGCCTTCTACATAACCACAATATTAGTATCAGACTTTAGAGAATTAAAAATAATTTTAGAATTTTATCTAACATGCAATATATATTCAAGATTCCCTAAATTGCTTAAGAATGTCTTGTAACTTTTTCAAATTTGTATTCAAAGTTATATCTCTTTTTAATCTCGAACAGTTGCTCCATTTTTTTTAATGACTTAACTTTTTAAAGAAGCAAAGCTGGTATGTCTCACATTATGCACTGACCTGGCCAGGTCATCATTTACCTTTTTCCCTGTTCCCTAAACGTTAGGTCAGTCAGGTCTAGACTCCGGTTAGTTACGCTTGGGCTCAACGTTTTTGATGAGAATAATTCTAGGCTGTGTATGTCACACTATATCACATTAGGTGTTAAATTGTCCGCAATCTCTTATGCTAGGTTCAAGCTCCTGGTTAAAGTGATAGCCACCAGGTACTTTCCCCTTTGTAATAATTAATCTGCGGGCTCTTACTGTGGCACCATGCAAATATCTTATTCCCCAAGCACCTTTCACCTAATGTTTCTAGTACCATTGCTAACTCTTGACTGAATTTACTATAAAAAGTTTAAAACTGGTAAGTTTGTAATTCTATCACTCCTTCTTCATTTATAACTGGCATTCTTCTGTTTAAAAATAAAAAGCTTCCTTTTTTTCTTCCCAGTCTCTCTCCTCTCTGTCATCACCAAGGATTCATTGATTTTTTTTCTTTTTCGAAATTTGTAACGTGGGAGGGAATACTCCTAGGAAGAAGAAAACGAGAGAGAAGGACTCATAAAATCTGTAATAATAAAAGTGTAATATGCTAATTAGACCAGACAGCCAAACGACCTTCCTGATGACCAGGCTATAACTAACACCCACGGGCGCCAGACCAGCCGAGGCGGGTGTGAGGGCAGACAACAAAGGCCCGGCCATTGCCCCATGATCACCCGCCGAGGGAGGCTCAGGTCACCGGCGGGCGGGGCGATCCATCAGTCGGGGAGGCTGCATCATCGCCCCAAAGAGGGAAGCCCAGGCCACCGGCCAGCAGGCTGCAGCAGGTGGGCAGGGCCTCCTCTGCGGGGCGATCCATTGTAGAGCCTCAGCCAGGGGGGAAGGGTCTACCTCTTTGGGACGATCTATCAAAGGGCCCTGGTTGAGTGTGCGGGGCTTACCGCTTTGGTGCAATCAATTTCGGGGTTCCCGGACTGTGAGAGAGAACAGGCCAGGCCGATGGACACCTTCTCCCCTCCCCACGCCCCGTGCACGAATTTTGTGTCCCGAGCCTCTAGTCTGTATATAAACTCTGTCCAAAACTTTGGCTGACCCCTAAAGGACACACACACAGGGCAGACAGCAAGCAGCCCAGTTAAGGATAGAAGAACTGACATTTATGCTGCTAACTAAGAGGCAGAGTTTGTGGTTTGAGTCTATTTAAAACATTTCAGAAAGCATAACAAAACAAGCTTAATTTTTCAGGGTGTATAACTGCCCTTCCAGAAAATAAAATTCCAAAAACATTGCACTGTTATAAACCAAATCTCTCTCTCTCTCCTTTAAAACAGGCAGAGGAGATATTGTTTCCTGCGCACATGAGTTTTAAGGCAGATAACAGACAAATGGAATCCATCAGGTACAGGCAGATCTTAATAAACACCAACTGGACAACGTGATAATAAAGTAAAAAATATTCTTATACATACCTGAATTACTTCATAAAGGTGTACCTGAACACGCCCTAACAAACTATGTTTTTCTTGATTACCATAATGCATTAGATCCAAGTAAATTTTATTCCGGGCATCATTTTGACGTCTGGGAACCTTGATAGAAAATACATATAAAAAGAAGGCTTACATTGTCAGTCTGAATTTCAGATATAATTTCTGAATATATCCATAAACAAAATTAAATTATGTGCATAGTCTAATGATTAGTTTTCATGTTATTAGTCATAACTTTTCAAACTCAAAGTCACTTATAACCTAATTTCACAAAAATCAGGATCTTCTTTATATCTAATGTCAGTTAGTCTTTTAGAAACACCCATGGCTACATTCTCTCTAATCCCGTTCAGACATTTTTTTTTAACTTTTTGATAAAATGGACACTGTTGTCTCAACTTGGAACTTTGAAACCTGTAATACAATACCATTACTATGTTACCTTTAAAACCCAAACTCTCTTGCTAATTAGAAAAATAGCTCATGCCTCCCTACCCCAAGATTCTAAGTGCTTAAAAAAATGTAAGTGATATATAATTGACATCATTGTGTTACTTTAGGTGTGTAAAATGATTTGATATTTGTATATATTGCAAAATGATTATCACAATAAGTTGAGCTAACATTCATCACCAGTTAATTCATGCAAAAATAATTGGAAGCTTTTATATAAGAAAAAAAAGGGGGCGATGAGAAAAAACGGTGTGCTATGAACTGAATGTCTCCTCAGGATTCATGTTGAACCCTTAACCCCCAATGTGGTGGTATTTGTGTGTGTGGGGGGGGGGGTGGAATGTAATTAGGTCGTGAGGGTAGAGCCCTCATGAACTGGATTAGTGCCCTTATAAGAAGAGACACAAAAAGGATGATCTCTCTTTGCCCTCTGCTATATCAGCTGCAGACCAGGAAGCAGGCTCTCGTTAGACAACAGATCTGGCAGCATCTTGATCTTGAACTTCCCATTCTCCAGAAAGGTGAGAAATCAGCGTTTGCTGTTTAAGCCAACAGTCTACAGTAATTTGTTACAGGAGCCCAAGTAAATTAAGACGGGGTGGGCAATGGGGGATAGGCGAAGAGGAAGACAGAGAAAGACGCATGTGTGATAAACCACATACAGTAAGATCTCAGGGGAAAGACCACCAAAACTGTGCATTTTACAGTCACCGATTTATTTTTTAAAGGTACTACTTTTATTTCTTTCCTATCCTTTCCCAAAGGATATAATTAATGTAGCATATTTGAAACAAATGCATTCTTATATCTAGAAGAAAACTTCAATATTACCTGTACAGAAAAATACTTCACGTCATCAAACTTAATCATTTCTTTCTTTTCATTACTCATAAATGGTATATTTTGGGGTAGCAAGCTACACAGTTTTGTATATTTCACAATGTTGTTTATAGAGATACGAATGCAAAAATTGTCATGCTGTAAATCGACTGAAAACAGATATTTAGGAAGCAAATTTTGTTGTAATTAAACAATAACATTATATAATTAATCTATTAAACAATTCAGGCTAAAACTTAAGAATCAATCAAATAAATAAAGAGGTAATTGACAATGAAAAGTCCTTTAAAATAGTATTTTTGCCCATCAATGTTAGGTGCAATATAACTAGAAAAAGGTTGATTCTTCCTTAGATCTATTCTCATATTTTTATAGTCATAATTCCATTATAATTCCTTTGCAATTTTTTCTATATTTTAAGGTGAATAAGCATTTACAATATATGGTTGAAAAAATTTGATCAGCATAATTATATAGAAGTTTTAAAAATATGTCATTTGAGAGTAATTTCTTTTTAATTTTAGGACAAAATTTAAAGCAGCAATCTACTTTAATTGACTACATACTTATACTATATTGGCTTATCTTTTACTTTTCATAGCAATCCATTAAAACAACATTTTTTCATGATTTAACTAATCTTCATAAATCTCTTTATGTAGAATTCTCTTCACTAACTATTTATATAAAAAAGAAACACTGCCAAAACCGGTTTGGCTCAGTGGATAGAGCGTCGGCCTGTGGACTGAAGGGTCCCAGGTTCGATTCCAGTCAAGGGCATGTACCTTGGTTGCGGGCACATCCCCAGTAGGGGGTGTGCAGGAGGCAGCTGATCGATGTTTCTCTCTCATAGATGTTTCTGACTCTCTATCCCTCTCCCTTCCTCTCTGTAAAAAATCAATAAAATATATTTAAAAAAAGAAACACCATGTCTTCATAATAAGACTGGGTTTATGCCATGATAAATCCAAGAAGCGGTATTTAGCTTATTTAAGGGTACCAAGATAAATAAATCCGTTTAAGAGAAGCACAGTTATTTCTTGGAAATGAATTAGTAATATATATTCCAAGAACATATAATATATATTTTCCTTGAACTTGAATGATGATGATGGTGGGTTACGGATGGCTAAAATTCTTTTGTCACTCTCTGCATCCAAGAGCGAAATTTCTTGTCCTCTGCTCTGGGGTCTCATCTGGACCAGTGACTGCTTTAACAAGCACTGGACTTGACCAGGCTGGGACTAGAAAAGGGTCAGAGAGGCGCCAGCCAGGGGGCAAAATTTAAGGCAACACCAACAACTTTAATAATGAAGATAAATAGTATTTTAATGTAATATAAAATAAAAATGAATGGAGAAAAAAATAATGCCAATCTTACAGGCATTTTCACTAAAGCACCAGACACATAAATGAGGCATTTTACATATTCCAGCTTTTCTGACCTGCCGGTGGTGGTAGCCTCAGCTGCGATAATGAAGCAAGAGTACCACCCAGGGAGCACACACAGTGTTTAATAATACAACAGTTAATATTCTAAGCCAGTAAGTCTTAGAGTGTCTTGTAATGTAGTAATAGCCAACTGCAATAGTAATGTATGATCACAGCATGATTCTTAAATCAAAAGAAAGGATACTGTTAGATGTAAAATGACTGCAGTTCTTTACATGAATAGCCAGACAGCCAACCTATAACAATCAAAATAAAAACACAGGGAGTCAATTTTTAAAAGTAACTTTTCTTCCATTTTACTCTACACCAAACTACATATTTTTAAAGCTCTATTTTGTTAGTCTTTCTCATTAGAACTATTGTTTCTCATTACAAATCTCTAGCTATTGGAAAACACCAGAAAGCAGAAACAGAGAAGAAAAACAGGCAGGCTTGGTTTATGATAAACCTAAAATGAACAAGAATACAAAGCAAAACAATGGTTCATTACCAACTTAAATCCAACCACCACTCTTTGAATCATTTTTATTTTATACTAGAGGCCTGGTGCATGAAATTTGTGCACGGGAGGGTGGGGGGGTGTCCCTCAGCCCAGCTTGTCCCCTCTCTAATCCAGGACACCTCAGGGGACGTCCAACTGCCAGTTTAGGCCTGATCCCCGGTTTAGGCCCGATTCTGGGAATTGGGCCTAAACTGGCAGTCAGACATCCCTCTCACAATCTGAGACCACTGACTTCTAACTGCTCACCTACCTGCCTGTCTGATCACCCCTAATTGCCCCCCTCGCCGGCCTGGTCATCCCCAACTGCCCCCCCTGTCAGCTTGGTTGTCCCCAACTGCCCCCCACACTGGCCTGGTCACCCACTCAGCCCACTGCTCAGTCATCTGGTCGCCTTTCACCGCCCCTCCTGCAGGCCTGGTCACCCACATAACCCGCTGCTGCTCAGTCATTTGGTCACCCCTCACTAACTCCCCTGCCGGCCTGGTCACCCACACAAGCCGCTGCTCAGTCATTTGTCATCCCTAACTCCCCTGCCGGCCTGGTCACCTCACGCAGCCTGCCTGTTCAGTCATTTGTCCTCCCTCACTAATCCTCCTTATGGCCTGGTTGCCCCATGCAGCCTGTTTGGTCGTCTGTTTGGTTGTTTCAGTTGCAATGGTTGCTTAGGCTTTTATATATACACTAGGGGCCCGGTGCACGAAATTCGTGCACTTGGGGGGGGTCCCTCAACCCAACCTGCCCCCTCTCACATACTGGGAGCCTTCAGGGGACATCCAACTGATGGCTCACCCCCAGCCTGCCCAAGGCCTAAAGCCTCTGGGCACCCAGCCATCGCCCTGCTCAGCTCAGCCCTGGCTGCCTGCAACCACCCAGCCCCAGGTGCTGGGCACTTGCCACCACTGCCATTTCATCTCCACCCCCAGGGCCGGTGCTCATGCCACTTGGCCCCGCCCCTGCTCCTGACTGGCTGGTAGCATAGCCAATCAGGAGTGAAGGTACGGTCAAATTTGCATGTTTCTCTTTTATTATATAGGACAGATTAGGTAAGAAATGGTAAAGTGTAACATCTTTCATATAATAATAAGAAATATGCCTTGCTTGAGATAAGTTTTTTATTCAGCATCCTAAAACCATTTTATTCATTCAACAATCATTCATTAAATATAATATGCCAAGGGCTATAAAATATTCATTCTCTCTTATACAAAGTGGTTCTAAATGTTAAAGAAAATTATATCGTAAGTTTAACTATAAAATTAAATACAAAACAAATACAGGGACACTTGAAAATAATATGCAGGATTAGCCAAGTTTGGCTTAAACAAAAAGAGTGAAAGCAACAGCAATATTATATTAAACATTATGAAATAATATAAATGGCCCAATAGTATTTTTAAAGTAATGTAATTGGCTTCAGAACAATACAGCTGAAGATATTAGTATCGAATATTTAACTAAAAGAATACTGTATCTTCCCTGGCCAGTTTTCTCAGTGGTTAGAGTGTCAGCCCACAGACTGAAGAGTTGCATGTACCTCAGTTGCAGGCTCCATCCTAGGTGCCTGCTGGGGCACGTGCAGGGGGCAACCGATCACGTGTCTCTCTCACATTGGTGCTTCTCTCTCTGAGTCTCTCCCCTTCCCTTCTACTTTCTCTAATAATAAATGAAAAAAATGTTCTTGGGTGAAGATTAACAACAACAAAAAGAAGACTGTATCTGAATGATGAAATCCTAAAGAAAATATTTATGATCTACTTTTTAAGGAAACACAGGTACAAAATATTATGGTAAAGGAAAGATTCTAAATTTTCAAATTTAAGGAGGGGTAATGCCCATTGTATAATCTAGAGGGGATTTAAACTGGTATTGACACAGGTGATTCTACGAGTCATTGTTTGTTAAAACTGGGTTGTATATAAGGAGGATAAACACGAGAGTATAGCTATAATTTTATAATGTATAATTCTATACAATGCAAATCACTGGCTGTCTGTCAAGTATTTCAACATGAAGCCATGTACCTACCTTAACCTTCCTTATGTTTCAATAGCTCTTTATTCTTTTATATAAAAAGATCCATATAATATAGAAAACAGATTTAACACTCAAAATTATAATAAAGACCATTCACAGACTGCAGATAACAAATGCTGCCACAGAATCTGAGACCCATCTGTCGCCCAACATAATACCCTTGTCAATATCTTCAATATCTTCACCCCCAAACACTCTCAAACGTGCATTTAAAACAGGAAAGCAACCAGAAAGCTATTGACAAAGCACTTTTTTTTCTATTTGTTATTGTTGACACAATTGCAGCTGTCCCATTTTCCCCCTTTGCCCTCTCACCCAGCCCCTTTCCCTGGGGCCATCACCATATATATTGTTGTCTGGGTCCTTAACACAAAGGCACCTTTGTGTCTAACTTTAAGATACAGCCTTTTCACATTTTTTTCTGACAATGGGATGTGACTATCAGAAATAGAGGTAGTGGTTGTCATATTGTTATCATTGTTGACACATTTGAAAACCTTGCCAAATATCTCAAATCACAGAACTTTCAGAGAGAAAATGGCATGACTACATTGTGCATTGGGAGGAGCTACTAATTACATGCCAAACATCTCTGTCAACAACTTCCAGTGGGCCTTTAAGAGAAGCCTTTTCATGTCTCGAAACATGTCATTCAAATAAGGAAAATACAAACTATGAAGTTAGAAAGTGTGAGTGAAATCTGAATGATTTGCAAAATGTCAGTTCTAAAAAGAGGTAGAAGTCATATTCAAGAGTATGGATTACAGAAATTACTATGTCAACATAATGATATGTATGATTGCTTATGGCCAAAAGTGATTTCAAAGAATCTTTTCTAAATTTAGATTCAGACAGAGAAGGCTTATTCTCCAACTTTGATTGTGATAGAAGAAAGTGTTACATAATTATATTGCTAAATGCACACCATGGTCATTTTATTAAAACAAAAATGTACACATTAATATAACCTTACCACTTACCCCCCTCCCCGAAGAGATGTTAAATTAATCACGTTTTTTAATCAAGAAAATGTATCAAAGCCTAATATGCAAAACAACCAAACGGTGAAATAACAGGTGGAATGATGGGTCGCTATGATGTGCACTGACCACCAGGGGGCAGACACTCAATGCGGGAGCTGCCCACAGCCTGCAGGGCCCAGGCCAACCAAGGCAGGTGCCAGTAGGCATCGCTCTCCCCGCCCCCCGCCCCCTTCCCCTGCTGGTTGCACTACAGATCAGCCCTGATCACCGGCCAGGCCTAGGGACCCTACCTGTGCACAAATTTCATTCACCAGGCCTTTAGTTAGTATTTAACAGGAGCTGGAGAAGAGGAATAAGAGAACCTCTTATTTCATAGCTATTCACTACTCTAAGAAAAAAGTCAACTGTAAAAGAATAACACAGTGTTTGGCAGATCTAAATGCACAGAGATCCTCATGTCCTATACTCTGTAGCACCCAAAACAGAAAACAGATTTTTCTGTTCCTCAGCCTCAGTATTAAGTCCTACCTGTGTGGTTGTGTGTATATGTTTGATTTTTCTTTACCTTGGGGCTTATTATTTTTTTGGATTAGAGAGATGAGGGGCCAATTTTTAAACTGTAGCTCAAAGGTCACTAAATCTGACAATATATTCACTCATCTGAAGAAATACCAATTCTAGGCCCCATTAAAAATAAAATACCGATTCTAGGCCCCATTCTCAAATTCTAAGTTAGCAGGTCTTAGGTGAGATCTGTGAAGCAATGTTTTTAAAAATTATTCCAGATGATTCTTATAAAACTTGACTTTATGAATCCCTAATATAGAAAAAAAAATTTTCTTTGAATCAGGATGTTTTCCATAACTTCAGTGATCACCAGAATGCTCTTCTACTTTGTAAAAATGAAAAAATTCAATGAGTATGTCATCAGAAAGTACCATTTTCCATGAATACTTTTAATTACCAAATAATAAACAATAACTAGCTTTAATGTAAAATTAGAAATAACTTATATGGGTTTACTAAGGATTAGTCATACATACCACATCCCCAAATGGCACCAAATTTTCTAGTTTAGGTGTTACTTTTGCTTCTTTTTCAGACCCTGTTAAAGTTTTCCTCTGCATCTACAATGTAAATAAATTAAGACTTTAGAAGGCAAAGAAGAATATAACTAAAAGCTATTTCAATTAAATTTTATGAGTCTCTAGTATCAGGTATTATATTAGAAAGTGGGATATAATATGACTAGAAAACTCATCCCCACCCTCAACAAGTTTATCAATAAGTTAGCAGAGAGCAAAGGCGAGAAGTACACTGTAGCACAAACATGACTTCCTGCTAAAAAGGACCATCGTTACCACATTCCAGTCTCAATCTTCCAGTCTCAATCTGGTGTGACGAGGTACTGTATCAGACTAAGAGCAGTGATCCTACTTGGAAATTATCCCAATATTCCCTCAGTTATCAGTCATGGAAGGAACTGGGATTTAATCCTTGGACTAGTTAGTACATGGGATAAAGCAATGAACAGACGGTTTGGGGGTTTTATTTATGATTTCCTACAGAGCAGTGGTCAGCAAACCGTGGCTCGCAAGCCACATGCAGCTCTTTGGCCCCTTGAGTGTGGCTCTTCCACAAAACACCACGTGCGGGTGTGCACATACAGTGAGACTGAAACTTTGTGCCCATGCACAGAAGTTGGTTTTCAGCTCTCAAAAGAAATTTCAATCATTGTAGTGTTGATATTTGGCTATATTGACTAATGAGTTTGCTGACCAATAACTGATATTTTTGGGTTGGTTTTTAACTTTGTTCTAAGTGTTCTAGTCACTATAAACAATGCCTAGCCTTAAAAATTATGACATTTTAATATAGATTTTTAAAGTAAAGAGAAAGGGGGAATGGAGGGGAGAAGCAAGAAGACTAGAAAAAATTGCCTATTAAAAATATAACTTAGCCTGGGTGGTGTTTCCAAGTGGTTAGAGCATTGGCCCATGCAACCAAGGGTCTCGGAGTTCAATTTCCAGTCAAGAGCACATACTTGGGTTGCAGTTTGAATCCCCATCCTGGTTGGGTACATGAGGGAGGAAACCAATCAATCTCTCTCTTTCTTCCTCTTTCCTGCCCCCTCTCTCCCTCCCTTCCACTCTCTAAAGAGAAATGGGAAAAATATCCTCAGGTGAGAATTAACAAACAATAAGTAAATAAATACATATATGTGTATACACACACACACATACACACATATATATATGTATGTATATACTCACACACACATATATATAGGACTTAAAAATTGGCATTTGTGACAACATGGGTGGATCTTGGAAATATCATGTTAAGTGAAATAGATAAAAAAAGCTAATAACCATATGATTTTACTCATATGTGGGATATAAAACTGAAAGCAAAAGAAGCCAAGATGGCAGCACAGGTAAACACCTAAACTGCTGCTTCGCACAACAATTTCAAAACTGCAACTAAAAGACAAAATGTC
This sequence comes from Antrozous pallidus, assembly GCA_027563665.1. Classification (NCBI taxonomy): domain Eukaryota; kingdom Metazoa; phylum Chordata; class Mammalia; order Chiroptera; family Vespertilionidae; genus Antrozous; species Antrozous pallidus. Next base: position 10,169,800 of record CM050508.1, read on the forward strand.
TATTACCCAGATCCACAGGAAAGCTGGCCGAGTGGACGTTCTACAGCTAGAGGGAGGGAGGGGAGCACTGGGACATGCACAAGTGCTGAAAAGCTGAGGTGCGGAGGCTCACAAGCCAGGCCAATAGTGGACGACTTTGGGGCTGCTTTTTTTCAACCCTGAAGGAAATAGGCTCCTGATTACTCTGAACTCTAGTTTCTGGGGAGACGCTGATGACCTGGACTCCTACAGGGAGAAGCTGGATGGTCTTCCATCAGGTTGGAAAGTGGGGGTGGCTCCCTTGCAGAGGTGCCCGCAGCAATCATTGTTCACTGCGTGGAGGCGAAGGATGTGGGGACTTGGAGACACAGAGAAGGCTGAGTGGCAGCCATTCCTGTTTACCACGTCCTATCCTAGCGACTCCCTGAAACCCCGCCCCACACAATCTGCAAACCCATCCCAGCTGCATGCAGCGGCATTTGTATATAAATGGCCTGTGCTTCTGCAGCTTAACCTCACAAACTGCAGCTCTGGTCAGACCAGGAGAAATCTGCAGACCTAGCTGAAGCTCCCGCTGGATTGCCTCAGACAGTAGCTGAACTGCACCCCACTGGAAATTCAGAAGCTAGTGTATCTAGAGGTCAGTGTGAGACGACACCAGAATTCAACTACTCACACCCATAATGACACATTCAAGAGGCAGACTCAGTGAGCACCAAAGCCCCACTGAAGCAAGTTCAGCCCCATAGGCATGTCACCAGCACAGCAGTTCTTCCACTCCATCAACACAGGGAAGCAGCAAAATGTGGACACAAAGAAACATGTCACGAATGAAAGAAATGAAGGAAACCAGACTACTGGACATAAGAGTTCAGGACCACATTTATAAGGTTACTCAAGAATCTTCTAAAAACCGCTGAGAATATTGATGAGACATCCAAGGAGCTTAGTGAGACCCTCAAGTACATTAATGAGAATACCAAGAAAATGGAAAAGGACCAGTCAGAAATTAAGCATACACTATCTGAAATAAAGAATATACAGGAATTCAAAGGTAGATCAAAGGACTCCAAGAATCAAACCAAAGTTCTGAAATATAAGGAGACAAAAAAGACCCATCCAGAAAAACAAAACAAAAGAATCCAAAAATATGAAGATAGTGTAAAGAGCTTCTGGGACAACTTTAAGCGTACCAACATCAGAATTATTGGGGTGCCAGAAGAAAAGAGAGAGCAAAAATATTGAAAACCTATTAGAAGAAATAATGACAGAAAACTTTCCCTACTTGGTGAAAGAAATAGACTTACAAGTCCAGGAAGCGTAGAGAACCCAAATAAGAGGAATCCAAAGAGGACCATACCAAGACACATCACAATTAAAATGCCAAGAGCAAAAAACAAAGAGAGAATCTTGAAAGCAGCAAGAGAAAAACAGTTAGTTACCTACAAGGGAGTAGCCATATGACTGTCAGCTGATTTCTCAACAGAAACTATGCAGGCCAGACAAGAGTGGCAAAAATATTCAAAGTGATGAATAGCAAGAACCTACAACCAATATTATTCTACCCAGCAAGCCTATCATTCAGAATTGAAGGTCAGATAAAGAGTTCCATAGACAAGAAAAAGCTAAAGTTCATCACCACCAAGCCAGAATTATATGAAACACTGAAGGGTATTCTTTAAGAAGAGGAAGAAGAAGAAAAAGGTAAAGATAAAAACTATGAACAAAATGACAACAAATACATATTTACCAACAAGTGAAACTAAAAATCAAGTGAATGAAAAATCTGATGAACAGAATGGACTGATAAATATAATAGAATCAGGGACACAGAAAGGGAGTGGAGTGACAATTCTCAGGGGGAAGAGGGTGTGAGGGGTACAGGAAGAGATTGGACCAAAATCTTACACCTATGGATGAAGACAGTGTGGGGGAGCGGTAAGTGTATGGGGTGGGGTTGGGGATTGGGTGGAGGGGAACTATGGAGGGGAAAAAAAGAGGAACAATTATAATAATCTGAACAATAAAGACTTATTTTTTAAAAAGTAAAAAATATAATAAAACTGAAAGCAACAAATGAATAAGGAAAGCAAACAAATAAAAACTCAGAGACTCAGACAACAGTGTGGTGATTATTAGATGGAAGGGGGTAAAGATAGTAAAGGATAAAGGAGGTTAAATATATGGTGATGGGAGAAGATTAGCTTAGGGTGGTGAGCATCCAATACAAGATGATGTATCATACAATTTACACTTGGAACTTGTATCATATTATTAACCAACTAGAGGTCTGGTGCACAAATTCGTGCACCCATAGGGTCCCTCAATCTGGTCTACTGGGATTGGGCTGAAACCATCTCTCTGACATCCCCCAAGGGGTCCTGGATTGCAAGAGGGTGGTTCTCAGGTGATGTACCCTGGAATCGGGCTCCCTCTCTGGTTCTGGGTGCGTTACCCAAGAACTGCCGCTGCCAAGAGACCGCAACTAGGCAGCTCCTGCGTTTAGCATCTACCCCCTGGTGGTCAGTGCACATCATAGCTACTGGCTGGTCAGCTGGTTGCATAGGCTTTTATATATATAGATGTCACCCCAATAAATTTAATTTTAAAAATATAGCTCAAGCGGGTGGAACTCAGCGGCAGCTTTCTCTCAGAGGTGCTTGCAGCCATTACCACCCAGCACAGAGACCCAGTGTGCCGCATATGGCAGAGCTGACGCTGCCTGCTCAGCCCAGAGTCTCCGCCCATCGAACCTGAGCACAGGTGACTCTCACAGCCAATTGGCCTGGAGGTCAAACCCTCTTAGTGCTAACAACAATAATCTAGGCTTAACTTCAGCAAGACTGTGCAACCCATAAAGGGATGCACCAAGAGTATCCACCACAGGTAACTAGGGAGGCTGAGCCACTGTCCCTTAGAGGACATCTACCACACAAAGCTAATCAATCAACTCAGGAAAGCAGCCACCATGCAGAGACATGGAAAGAAATTAGATGTGAAAGAAATGGAAGAAAAAAAAAACCACGACTGGACATAGAGTTCAAAACCATGGTAATAAGATTTTTTATGAGGCTCCTAGAAAAGGCCAATGAACTTAATGAGACCTACAAGGAAATGAACAAGACCTATGAGGAAATGGACGAGACCTACAAGGATATGAACGAGACCCTCGAGAATATCAATGAGACCCTCGAGGATATGAAAAAGGACCAACTAGAAATTAAGCATACACTGACTGAAATAAAAAATATTATACAAAGACCTAAAAGCAATCTAGAGGACCACAAGAACCAAGTCAAAGATTTGAAATACAAAGAGGCAAAATCCACTCAGCTGGAAAAGCAAGAAGCCAAAAGAAACCAAAAAATTGAAGATAGTGTAAGAGGCCTCTGGGGCAACCTCAAGCATACCAACATCCAAATTATAGGGGTGCCAGAAAAAGAGAGAGAGCAAGATAATGAAAACCTATTTGATGAAACAGTGACTGAAAACTTCCCCCACCTGGTGAAAGAAATTGACTTAGAAGTCCAAGAAGCGCACCGAACCCCAATATATAGGAATCCAAAGAGGACCACACCAAGACACATCATAATTAAAATGCCAAGAGCAAAAGACAAAGAAAGAATATTAAAAGCAGCAAGAGAAAAACAGTTAGTTACCTATAAGGGAGCACCCATACGATTGTCAGCTGATTTCTCAACAGAAACGATGCAGGCCAGATGAGAGTGGCAAGAAATATTCAAAGTGATGAACAGCAAGAATCTACAACCAAGATTACTCTACCCAGCAAAGCTATCATTCAGAATTGAAAGTCAGATAAAGTGCTTCACAGATAAGAAAAAGCTAAAGGAGTTCATCACTGCCAAACCAATATTATATGAATTGTTGAAAGTAATTCTTTAAGAAGAGGAAGAAGAAAAAGGTAAAAATAAAAATTATGAACAATAAATACACATCTATCAACAAGTGAATCTAAAAATCAAGTGAATTAAAAATCTGATGAACAGAATAAACTGGTGAATATAACAGAATCATGGGCACAGAGAGGGAATGGACTGACAATTCTTGGGGAGAAAAGGGTTGTGGGAGGTGCAGGAAGAGACTGGATAAAAATCATGCACCTATGGGAGAGGACAGTTTTGGGGAGGTGAGGGCGGAGGGTGGGATGGGTACCAGGTGGAGGGGAGCTATAGGAGGAAAAAAAGTAGAACAATGTAATTAATAAACTGAACAATAAAGATTAAAGAAAAATAATAAAAATATAGCTCAAAGAGAAATATATTTATCCCCAATCTTTGCTGAACTCAAATTACATATAACAACAAAGATTCCTGAGATGATAATGTTGGTATATGTCTTTCATGAATCACTGATTTTCAAGTATATAATAAGTCCTTAGTTATGTTGACATTTTTAAAGTTGTATTGAAAAATTTGTTTTATACATTTTGGATCATTTTGTTATTGTTCCATCTAACCGGTTTAATGTGTTTTATATTTGCTCCACAGAGTGGTGAAAAGGAGGTTTATAGTTGTGAGTATGCAAAATATAGAATTTGTGTATTATTATTAACTAGAGGCCCGGTGCACAAAATTTGTGCACGGGGGAGGGGCGAGCCCAGCCCACACTCTCACCAATCTGGGATCCCTCTCACAATCTAGGACTGCTGGCTCCAAACTGCTGGCCTGCTGGCCTTCCTGATTGTTCCTAACAGCTTCTGCCTGCCAGCCTGATCACCCCCTAACCACTCCCCTGCCAGCCTGATTGATGCCTAACTGCTCCCCTGCCAACCTGATTGCCCCTACCTGCCCTCCCCTGAAGACCTGGTTACCCTAACTGCCTTCCTTTGAAGGCCTGGTCACCCCTAACTGCCCTCCCCTACAGGCCTGGTCCCCTGCAACTGCTCTCCCCTGCAGGCCCAGTCACCCCCAACTTCACTCCTCTTCTGGCCTGATCCCTCCCAACTACTCTCCCCTGCTGGCCATCTTATGGCAGCCATCTTGTGTCCACATGGGGGCAGCCATCTTGTGTGTTAGAGTGACAATTTGCATATTACTCTTTTATTAAATAGATTATCTTATTTTTCATATAAACAACTGCAAACCTACTTTTGTCCCACCCTCTGTGTGTGTGTGTGTGTGTGTGTATATATATATAATTTAATTTGTAGTTTAATTGAATGACAACTACTGTATTATCAGAAAAATATCAAACTGTGGTACATTATATATGTGTTTAACGTGGAACCTCATGCTTTCTAATGTCTTGAAAACCTTATTATGGAAGTCTATTTTGAAAGTACTTTTGTTTTTTGAATGTGCATCTTTTATTTTTTATGTTTTTTATTTTATTATTTTTTAATTTAATGAATCTTTATTGTTCAGATTACAATGTTCCTCTTTCCCTCCCCCCATAGCTCTCCTCCACCTGGTACCCATCCCACCTTTTGCCCTTATCTTCCCCCCACTGTCCTCATTCATACGTGTACGATTTTTGTCCAGTCTCTTCCTGCATCTCTCACATCCATACTCCCCCCTTAAGAATTGTCAGTTCATTCCCTTTCTATGCCCCTGATTCTATTATATTCACCAGTTTACTCTGTTCATCAGATTTTTAATTCACTTGATTTTTAGATTCACTTGTTGATAGATATGTATTTGTTGTTTATAATTTTTATCTTTACCGTCTTTCTTCTTCTTCCTCTTCTTAAATACCTTTCAGCATTTTATATACACTGGTTTGGCGATGATGAACTCCTTTAGCTTTTTATCTGTGAAGCACTTTATCTGACTTTCAATTCTGAATGATAGCTTTGCTGGGTAGAGTAATCTTGGTTGTAGATTCTTGTTATTCATCACTTTGAATATTTCTTGCCATTCCCGTCTGGCTTGCATGATTCTGTTGAGAAATCAGCTGACAATCGTATAGGTGCTCCCTTGTAGGTAACTAACTGTTTTTCTCTTGATGCTTTTAATATTCTCTTTTTGTGTTTTGCTCTTGGCATTTTAATTATGATGTGTCTTGGTGTGGTCCTCTTTGGATTCCTATTTTTTGGGGTTCTCTGTGCTTCCTGGACTTTTAAAGTTTATTCCTTTCACCAGGTGGGGGAAGTTTTCAGTCACTATTTCTTCAAATAGATTTTCAGTATTTTGCTCTCTTTTTCTGGCACCCCCATAATTCAGATGTTGGTATGCTTGAGGTTGTCCCAGGGGCTCTTACACTCTCTTCAATTTTTTTGGATTCTTTTTGCTTTCTGCTTTTCTGGCTAAGTGGTTTTTGCTTCTTTGTATTTCAAATCTTTGACTTGATTCTTGCGGTCCTCGAGATTGCTTTTAGCTCTTTGTGTGATGCTTTTTATTTCAGTCAGTGTATGCTTAATTTCTAGTTGGTCCTTTTTCATATCCTCGAGGGTCTCATTAAATTTATCGGCCTTTTCTAGGAACCTCTTGAAAAATCTTATAACCCTGGTTTTGAACTCTATGTCCAGTTGTTTTTTTTCCTCCATTTCTTTCAAATGTGATCTGTTTCCTTGTCTCCACATTTTGGCTGCTTCCCTGAGTTGGCTGAGTAGCTTTGTGTTGTAGGTGTCCTCTAGGGGACAATGGCTCAGCCTCCTCAGTTACCTGAGGTGGACACTCTTGGTGCACCCTTTTATGGGCTGCGCAGTCTTGTTGTAGATAAGCCTAGACTGCTGTTGGTGTCACTGGGAGGGGTTGATCTCCAGGCCAACTGGCTGTGAGAATCAGCTGTGACTATGCTGGGAGAGCCTCTGTGCTAAGATTGGATGGGGCAGAGTCTCAGGTATGAGCGGTCAGCCTTGGTTTCCTGTCAGCCCTGCCCGAAGTGATGCCTGGGTCTCCATGTCCTGCGGCTATGGCTGCACGCACCTCTGAGAGAACACTGTCCCCAAGTTTTGCCCACCGCCAGACAGTCCAGTTTCTCCCCAAATGAGTCTGGATACCCAAAGTCTCACCTGAAATTGGAAAGCTATGCAGTCCAGAGGTTTGTTGTTGTTTTTTTCCTCCCGAATGTGAGAGCTAGCCACGCGTCCTCTCCATGAGCTTGCGCACCTCTGCAGCTTCTGAGTTTCAGTGTGCTTCCTCCTGACAGTCCAATTTCACCCTGTATGAGTCTGGGTTCCTTGAGACTTACCCAGAACTGGGGATCAGTGCAGTGGGGAGTCTCTGTCTCCCTCCCCATTCAAGAAAACTAGCCAGGTATTCAGCCGCCCACACTTTCCACTCGTGCATGTCTCCATGCTTCTATTTCCACAACTCTGTCCTCCACAGCTCCTCTGCGTCTCAGTGTCCTTTTATCTCTCCTTCTGTTTGTGGAATTTCCAGTCACCCAGCCTTCCAGTGGTTCTGGATGATTTCTGTTTTGTCTTTTAGTTGTAGTTTTGAAATTGTGCGGGGCAGTAGTATGGGTGTTTACCTATGCCACTATCTTAGTTCCTCCATTGAATGTGCATCTTATAAAATTCAAAATAACAGGAAAAAATCTTTTAAAATACAGATGTTCAATTTATCCTTAATTGGCAATATATATATATATATATATATATATATATATATATATATATATAAATAAATAAAAAAGCCTACCTCCCCCCTCATCTTACAACCTTTTTACTTTTCCTTCCTCATCTGAGCAAAGCTCTTCTCAATGACAGCTCAATTATTTGCCAGTATTCTATTCGAACTTTGAACAGAAGTTCTAGAAATCAGTTTTATAAAGCCTCTGACACCACCTAGAATTTCTCCTGAACCTTCAGAGAATTTTGATTTCAATTCATTCTATTAAGCCAATCATCTCTGTCACTTCTGGCCACACCCTGAATAGAAGTCCCTCCCATTTCTATTAAAAAGTCTGCATTCACTCCCATTGTTATGCACTTCTTTCCCAATGTCCTTATTGGCCCACTCACTTCCATTCCACCATTTTGTTTGAAAACCATTAGCCTACGTGCCTACTCTTCTGTAGGATATTCCTACTTCCTAATGGAAACCTCACTATCACTATAAGTATTATTTACAACCATCTGCCTGGCGTTGTGCTGAATCCAGGTTGAAGTGTTCCTGCTCTCACGGAGTTCAGTCTGGTGTTGAAGACAGACAGATTAGAAAACAACTTCAGCTTCATTATAGGAAAATCAGCTGCTGAGAAGGGAGGCTTGTCTTTACTCTTTGCCAATTCAGATCTTCGACATGGGAAAAAGAGTAATTTGTTTGATTAGTCGGATCTTGATATTCATTGTGCAAGCCACAGGTACATGGAATTATTAACTCAAACACAAGGATTTGTTTGAATCCTTTTCCCCAGCCCAAGGTCAAGAGCAATGGCTTCTTTTCACCCTCTGTGGTTTTCTGTCCTCAGGAAATAAAACTTGCAGCAAGGCCCAGGGATTACCCCGTAGGGTAGCAAGAGAAAATATTAGAACTTAGAAGTTTTAACAAGAAAGTACCATTATATAGATGACTCTAAGCAGCATACAAATATTCTGAGGAAAAATGTGAGTTTCATGCTCACAAGGGTTCATATGAATGCCCTCATGCTTTCAGGGTGCTGTGTTTGCTGGTTAAGTGAATTGGCCATGTACATAACTTTAAGTAGATTATTTAGTCTGCTTTACAAATAGATGAAAACTGACCTTTAAAAAATTTCATGGCAAAGTATTTTTAAAAGTTGGCAAACAAAGTTATATAATGTTAACAGGTGTGAGCTGATAACTCATTGTAGTGGGTTGTTTTTTTAATTCTCAAGAGGTGTCTGTTCCCATTTTTTAATTGGATTGTTTGTTTGGTGGTGAGTTGTATAAGTTCTTTATATATTTTGGATATTAATCCCTTGTCGAAACTGCTGTTTGCAAATATTGGTTGGTTGCCTTTTTGGTTTTGTTGGTTTCTTGTGCTGTGCAGATGCTTTTTAGTTTGATATAGTCCAATCATTTATTTTTGCCTTTACTTCCACTGGCTTTGGGATCAAATCCATAAAATTTTCTCTAACACCAAGGTCCATAAGTTTAGTACCTATGTTTTCTTCTATGAAATTTATCCTTTCAGATCTTATATTTAAGTCTTTGATCCATTTTGGATAAATTTTTGTACATGAGGGCAAATAGTAGTCTAGTTTCATTCGTTTGCATGTGGTTTTCCAGTTTTCCCAGCATCATTTATTGAAGAGGCTTTCTTTCCTCCATTGTATGTTTTCAGCTCCTTTGTCAAAAATTATTTGCTGGAAAACTAAGATGGCGGCAAAGGCAAAACACCTATCTTGCCGTCATAATCAGCAATTTTAATACTACAACTTAACGAAAGAACAAACACCTTCCAGAATCACCAGAAAGCTCGCTGAGTGAAAACTCCACAAATAAAAGTGAAGATAAGACACTGTGACTCGGAGGTTTGGAGTGCGCGCCGCGGAGGGGGTGGGCGGCTGAAAACCGGCCAGTTTTCTCGAACGGGGAGACAAAGGCATCCCACTGGACTGATTCTCCAGCTCTGGGCGAAGTCCAGAGAACCCACTACCACACGGGGTGAAAACTGGACAGTGGGAGGGCACGCCGAAGCTCGGGTGCTGCCGGGTCTCCCGGCTTGTGGAGAAGGCAGCTCGCGCGAACAGCTCAGCTGTGTGACGGCGCAGAGAGCGCACCGCGACTTGCCTCTCATTCAGAAAACCGTCAGACTGCTTTGTTTTACGACCCTGGGTGAGACATTGCGCATGCAGACTCATTTTGGGAAAGTCTGAATTCCCCGGCAGCCTGTGGAGCTCCGCAGCGGCTCTCTCTCAGAGGTGCTGGCGGCCATTGCCCCCGGCAGAGTCCCTGGGGCCGCATAGGGCGGAGCTAACGCTGTCTGCTTGGCCCGGAGACTGCGCCCACCCAACCTGAGCACAGCTGAGCTTCACAGACAATTGGCCTGGAGGTCAACCCTCCAAGTGCTAAGCAACGATTAACTGAGCTTAACTTCAGCAAGACTGTGCAGCCCATATCCACCTCAGGTAACAGGGGAGGCTGAGCTACTGTCCCTAGTAGGAAGTCTACCACACAAAGCTAATTGACCAACTCAGGGAAGCAGCCACCATGCAGCAACATGTAAAGAAATCAGATGTGAAAGAAATGGAGGAAAAAAAACGACTGGACATGGAATTCAGAACCACGGTTATAGGGTTTTTTAAGAGGCTCCAACAAAAGATCGAGGCCTATAAGGAAATAAGCAAGACCACAAAGGAAATGAATGAGTCCTACAAGAAAATGAACAACACCCTCAAGGATATAAACGAGAGCTGCAAAGAAATGATCAAGACCAACGTGGAAATGATCAAGATCAACGTGGAAATGAATGAGTCCTACAAGGAAATGAAAGAAACCCTCAAGGATATAAAGCAGACTCTCAAGGATATGAAAAAGGACCAACCAGAAATTAAGCATACACTGACTGAAACAAAAAATATTATACAAAGACCTGAAAGTGCCCTGGAGCACCCCAAGAACCAAGTTAAAGATTTGAAATACAAAGAGGTAAAATCCACTCAGCTGAAAAAGCAAGAAACCAAAAGAATCCAAAAAATTAAAGATAGTGTAAGGGGCCTCTGGGACAACCTCAAGCATAACAACATCCGAATTATAGGGGTGCCAGAAAAAGCGAGAGGCCAAGACAATGAAAACCTATTTGAAGAAATAGTGACTGAAAACTTCCCACACCTGGTGAAAGAAATTGACTTAGGAGTCCAAGAAGTGCACCGAACCCCAATATATAGGAACCCTAAGAGGACCACACCGAGGCACATCATAATTAAAATGCCAAGAGCAAAAGACAAAGAGAGAATATTAAAAGCAGCAAGAGAGAAACAGTTGGTTACCTATAAGGGAGCACCCATACGACTGTCAGCGGATTTCTCAACAGAAACGATGCAGGCCAGACGGGAGTGGGAAGAAATATTCAAAGTGATGAACAGCAAGAATCTACAACCAAGATTACTCTATCCAGCAAAGATATCATTCAGAATTGAAGGTCAGACGAAGTGCTTCGCAGATAAGAAAAAGCTAAAGGAGTTCATCACCACCAAACCAACATTATATGAAATGCTGAAAGATATTCTTTAAGAAGAGGAAGAAGAAAAAGGTAAAGATGAAAATTATGAACAACAAATACACATCTATCAACAAATGAACATAAAAATCAAGTGAATTGATAGGCTGATGAACAGGATAGACTGGTGAATATAACAGAGACATGGACATAGAGAGGGAATGGACTGACAATTCTTGGGGAGAAAAGGGTTGTGGAAGTGCAGCAAGAGACTGGACAAAAATCTAGCAACAATGGGAGAGGACAGTGGGGAGGGGGAGGTGAGGATGGAGGGTGGGATAGGTACAGGGTGGAGGGAAGCTATAGGGGGATGAAAAGGGGAAACAATGTAATTAATAAACTGAACAATAAAGATAAAAAAAAAGAAAAAAAATTATTTGCTGCCAAAACTGGTTTGGTTCAGTGGATAAAGCATTGGCCTGCAGACTCAGGGGTCTCGGGTTCGATTCTGGTCAAGGGCATGTACCTTGGTTGTGGGCACATCCTCAGTAGGGGGTGTGCAGGAGGCAGCTGGTCGATGTTTCTCTCTCATCGTTGTTTCTTGCTTTCTATCCCTCTCCTTTCTTCTCTGTAAAAAAATCAATAAAAAATATTTAAAAAAATTATTTGCTTATATACATGTCATTGAGGTTTTGATAGGAATTACATTAAGTCTATGTATTACTTTGGGTAATATGGACATTTAACTAATTTGATTCTTCCAATCCATGAATATGGAATATCTTTCCACTTCATTGTGTCTTTTCAATCTCTTTTAATACTGCTTCGTAGTTTCCAGAATATAGGTCCTTCACATCCTTGGCTAGGTTTATTCCTAGGTTTTATTTTATTTTACTTTTGCTTTAATTGCAAAAGGAATTTTTCCCCCATTTCTTTTTCTGAAATTTCACTGTTAGTACAGAAATGCAGATTTTTGTACATGATTTTGTATTCTGCAACTTTACTCGTTTATTGTTTCTAATAGTCGGTTGGCAGAGTCTTTGGGGTTTTCTATAGAAAGGATCATGTCGTCTATAAAAAGTGACACTTTTACTTCCTTCATTCCCAATTCAACAAGACAAGTAATAACAAGAGTTAGAGAGGGTAAGATTCCCGTGCTAAGCCCCATTCAGAATGCCTACGAACTATCCCAGAAACACAGGGCAAATATGGGGGGTGGAGCGAGGTGATTCAGGAAGGAGATGATGATACTTCAAGTGGGTTTGAAGAAGCAAAAAAAATAAGAACTAGAGGGAGAGGAGCCTAGACAGAATACATACGCGTAAAAGCATAAAGAAGCAAGGCACACGTTATATTATATATTGTTATATTGATGTGATATACAGAAATTAATAGAGAGTGGTGGAATAGAATAGAAAGTCCAGTGTGTGTGTGTGTGTGTGTGTGTGGGGGTGTGGGGGGGGGGGGGCCGGGCCGGAACGACCCAAATACCGGTACATATGGTCACATAGTCTAAAGGTGACATCTCCAGTCCTAAGGGCAAGTATGTGTTGTTTTTTAAATAAACGACATTAGGACATTTATTTGGAAAAAGAAAAGAACCCGGGGAACTGAAAACAAGGGCAACTAAAGTCTCTGGAGTCTGGCCCTTTAACCACATACGTGAAATCCCAATGAGGAGGAGACCACGGCTGACATTTACTGAGTCTGCGCTGCGCCTTGCCCGGTTAGGCCCGTTACCTCCGTCCTTACCTCCTGTGGCCGACCAGACCGCCCTGTGAGCGAGCGGGGCGGGCATCGGGGCACTCCGTTAACAGGGACCGAAACGAGGCGCGGACGGGAAGCAGCTGCCAGGATCCCACCAATAAACGCTCTCAGGTACGACCACCTGCCCACGGGGGCAGGTCTGCCCCCCGCCCAGCCGCATGCCGCCCCGGCCTTCCCTGGCCTCTGGGTGGTCGGGGAAGGGTCAGGTGAGGGGGGGCACGGAGGGGAGGGGGAGACACTCACGTTGGGCTGTCGGTGCCCAGGGCCCTCTTGACCTGGTCCTTGGGAAGATTAATGGTCTTGCCTTACTCCTGGAGGTGATTGCCTGGAGAAAACACCGGCCGTGGGATGGGCGGGCTTCCAGGGAGCCTGGGGGACTTCTCTGGGGTGTGGGGCCTCTGAGCAGGGGGACCCGCCCGCGTGGTTCTCGGCAGCGGCTGCGTTGGAAAGCTCAGGCATCTGTTGGAGAAATCCATCCGTCCATCCTCCCAGGACCGGTCTGTGCCTAACCGACTGCCTGCCACTGCGCAGGCGCAGCCCTCCCGCCGCTTTTCCCGCGCTTCCCCCCTCCTGCCCCCGCGCACGCGCATTCACGCACAACACTGCGCAACCGCACGTTTCGGCGCTGCTGCCCAGGGCTGGCTTTGGGGCGTGCGGCCGGGAGAGTCTGGAGGTCGGCCTCGAGCGCTTGGCCAGGCCGTGCGGGCTCCCCGAGGCGGAGGCAGCCACGCGGGTGGGCGGCGGGCTCCCCGGCACGTGTCCGACACCTGAGAGCGTCTTGTCCGCCCCTAACCTCTCCGCAGCCCCCCTCCCTGCGCCCGTTCTTCCCGGAAACTTAGTGTCCGTCGTCACCCCCTTACCCTGTCCCCTGAGCTCCAGATCGCTATTTCCAACGGTCTAGTTCAGTGGTCGGCAAACTCAGTCAACGGAGCGGCAAAGTGCAGCTCGCGAGCCGCAGTTTGCCGACCACTGGACTAGTTGGACATCTTTACTCACCTGACCCACCAACATACCAGCTCGTTGATACGCATCTTTCCTCCCAGGCCTCTCATGTGAATACAGCGTGTTATACCCACAAAAGCTTACAATGTCAAGACACGTGTTTGAATTCTAACCCCAAACGGTTAAAGCCTCCTGTTTCTGGCACTCCGAGTGGGCCATCTCACACAAGCGCCCTGGTTTATTCATGGGCCTCCCAGCCCGCTGCCATCCACCCTTTCCAGGATTTCGCCTTTACAGTTTAAAAATACAGTTTGCTTTTTGAACAAACAAAACCAGAAATGCCAGAGCTTCTTTATTGGTCATAAATTGGAATTTTTAAAAATATTTTTTCATTGATTTCAGAAAGGAAGGGAGAGGGAGAGAGAAACATCAATGATGAGAGAAAAGTCATTGACTGCCTCCTGCACACCCTCCCGTCCACTGGGGATCAGCCTGCAACCTGGGCATGTGCACTTGACAGGAATCGAACCCTGGACCCTTCAGTCCGTAGGCTGATGCTCTATCCTTTGAGCAAAACCAGTTAGGCCTAAATTGGAATTATTTAATGCGAAAACCAAAGGCCTCCAAAATCATGAATTGCTATTCTGTTTGGAATCTATTTTTCTCTTATTCAAGGGCCAACTCAAAGTTCAGCTTTCAGTTAAGCCATAAAACCCCATTCACATACCCCAAATGCAGAATTAACCGCTGCTGTCTCCAAGTTACCACTTGATGTAGCTCATTAGTGGACTCACACCATTGTAATTAATTGTTAATTTAAAAAAATAGATCTGGCCAGTGTGCTTCAAGTGGCTGAGTGTTGACCTAGGAACCAAGAGGCCACCAGTTCGATTCCCAGCCAGGGCACACCCCCCACATGGGTTTTTCTCATAGTTAGCCTTCATAACATTGTGGTGAGCCTCGGCTCAAAGGAGTGTGGTTTCCAGGAAGTTTGCTGACAGTAAAAGCTGGAACTGGCAGGATGCCAGCGCTTTCACAGTTCTTGAAAAGGGGGAATCCCTTTTCAGCAGCTCCAGCCTCACAGACAGCAAACCTATTATTCTAGGAGCATCCATTTCATCATTCTGTTCTACATTCAGCTGTTTGCTAAGGAGGCTGGCCCACTGGTTTTCTTTTTTTTTTCTTTTTTTCCCCTTTATTGTTCAGTTTATTAATTACATTGTTTCCCCTTTTTTATCCCCCTATCTCTCCCCTCCACCCTGTACCTATCCCACCCTCCAACCTCACCTCCCCTTCCCCAATGTCCTCTCCCATTGTTGCAAGATTTTTGTCCAATCTCTTGCTGTACTTCCCACAACCCTTTTCTCCCCGAGAATTGTCAGTCCATTCCCTCTCTATGTCCATGTTTCTGTTATATTCACCAGTTTATCTTGTTCATCAGCCTATCAATTCACTTGATTTTTATATTCATTTGTTGATAGATGTGTATTTGTTGTTCATAATTTATATTTTTACCTTTTCCTTCTTCCTCTTCTTAAAGAATATATTTTAGCATTTCATATAATTCTGGTTTGGTGGTGATGAACTCCTTTAGCTTTTTCTTATCTGTGAAGCACTTTATCTGATCTTCAATTCTGAATGATAGCTTTGCTGGGTAGAGTAATCTTGGTTGTAGATTCTTACTCTTCATTATTTTGAATATTTCTTGCCACTCGCGTCTGGCCTGCATCGTTTCTGTTGAGAAATCTGCTGACAATCGTATGGGTGCTCCCCTGTAGGTAACCAACTGTTTTTCTCTTGCTGCTTTTAATATTCTCTCTTTATCTTTTGCTCTTGGCATTTTAATTATATGTCTTGGTGTGGTCCTCTTTAGATTCCTATATTTTGGGGTTCTGTGTACTTCTTGGGCTTTTAAGTCAGTTTCTTTCACCAGATGGGGAAAGTTTTCAGTCACTATTTCTTCAAGTAGGTTTTCATTAACTTGCTCTCTCTCTTTTTCTGGCACCCCAATAATTCGGATGTTGGCATGCTTGAGGTTGTCCCACAGGCCCCTTACGCTATCTTCAATTATCTGAATTCTTTTTGTTTCTTGCTTTTCCAGCTGAGTGGATTTTGCTTCTTTGTATTTCAAATCTTTGACTTGGTTCTTGGTTCTTGGTTCTTTAGGACTTTGTGTAATATTTTTTATTTCAGTCTGTGTATGCTTGATTTCTAGTTGGTCCTTTTTTTTTTTATCCGTGAGGGTCTGGTTCGTATCCTCAGAGGTCTTGTTCATTTCCTTGAGGGTCTCATTCATTTCCTTGAGGGTCTCATTCATTTCCTTGAGGGTCTCATTCATTTCCTTGAGGGTCTCATTCATTTCCTTGTAATTCTCATTCATTTCCTAGTTGGTCTTGTTTATTTCCTCGTAGTTCTCATTAAGTTGATCGGCCTTTTCTAGGAGCCTCTTGAAAAGCCTTATAACCGTGGTTTTGAACTCTATGTCTTGTTGTCTTTTCTTCTCCATTTCTTTCACACCTGATTTCTTTCCATGTCTCTGCATGGTGGCTGCTTTATGTGGTAGATGTCCTCTAAGGGTCAGTGGCTCAGTCTCCCCAGTTACCTGAGGTGGGTACTCTTACTGCAATCCTTTATGGGTTGTATTCAGTGTTTTTGAATTTAAACCCAGCTTGTTGTTGTTAGCCCTAGGAGGGTTTGACCTCCAGGCCAATTGGCTGTGAAGGGAGACTGTGTTCAGGTTGGATGGGCGGAGTCTCTGAGCTGCGCAGGCAGCCTCAGTGTCAGTTGCACCCTATGCGGTGCTCGCGCGCGCGAGTCTCTGTTGGATGGGGATGGCTGCAGACGCCTCCAAGAGAAAGCCGCTAGTCTCTTCCCCTTGCCAGACAACTCTGCCTTTCCCCAAATGTGTCTGCACACCAAAAGTCTAGCCCAGGGTTGTAAAATAGATGGTTTCCAGAACCAGGAGACAAGTTTCCAGGGGGCAAGTCGCGGGTTTGCACGACCCTTGCGCGGAAATTTCTTTTCCCCGCCTCCGGGTTTCTCGCAGACTAGGAGCCTCTGCCACGCCCCGCTTCCAGGGTGCATCCCCCGGACCTCGGACCTCGCCTGGTTCTGGGGAATCTGTGCAGTGGGACGTCTCCACGTACCCCGGATCTCGGACCTTGCCTGGTACTGGGGAATGTGTAGTGGGACGTCTCCACCCTCCCCGTTGGCGAAATCCAGCCGGGGTTGCTGCTCCAGCCCCAGCCCGCACGTGCGACCAGGACGGCTCCTAACCTGTTCTGTCTGAAAGGCTGCGCTCCTGTCGCTCCTCTGAGTCTCAGCGTCCCACCTTTACTCTTATTAGTGGAGTTTTCACTCAGCCAGATTTCTGGCAATTCTGGGTGCTGTCTGTTCTGCTTTTATGTTGTAGTTCTTAAATCGTTGCGCGGGGCAGAACAATATGTGTTTACCTATGCCGCCATCTTGGTGTTCCTGCTCCCACTGGTTTTCTTGATGTGCCCCTGAGGCTTTGAGACCCCCTGCCCCACTGAGCCTTACTCCTGCTTGAGCTCCAGGGTTTCACACCAGTGGAGGCACCACCGGACACCGCTCTGAAGAGACCTGTTAGTGCAGGCCACCTCTGCAGTGGGATTTCGAGAGCCAAAGACCCCTCAAAGAGAGATTCGGTGAATTTCTACTCATTCTTCCCGTCATGCGAAAACAGAGGCAGCGGGAAGGGTTCAGCAGAAGTCAATAGAGTGCTGGCTGAGCAAGCTCACGGGCCTCTGCGTTATTTCCCGGGGCGCGTGGCCTGCCCTGCTTCTCTTTTGCTACAACTTTTTTTTTTCTACGTTATTTTTTAAAGCTTCCTAAATGATTCTGATGTGCAACCAGCTCTGGGAACCACTGATATTGGTTTTAAAAAGAAGTAAACTTCTTCCATTATAAAATTTTTCAAACAAAAAAGATATTTTCTTTTTATTAGTCATGAAGTAAAGCATCTTTCAAGCTAAAATACATTACATTGTACTTATTACATGATACAGTCACTAAGTCAGTCACTTTATTAAAAAAAGACAAATTGCATATTCCAATGAACTCAGTAAGGAGATATCAAAAATAAATAATGAAGGGCTTTACTTCCCTTCTTCTCTATTCCCTAAATTTATGGTTAAACCTGATATCGCTTTTGTAACAGTAAAGTTACTCGTGCTCTTTAAGGTAATGATTATAAATGCCACTAATTTGACAGAACAGGAAATGAGCACTTTTGCCTACTTGTTTCTAGCGTATTTACCTCCTTTGTCATTAAGATAATGATGTTTGGGTATAAACTGCAGGTACAATTTTAACAATTTCCATAATCTTGAATTTTTTTTCAGTATTACATAATAAAAAATCAATTCCAAATATCTTATAAAAATACATTTAAAAGCAAGGACAGAAAAAAAATAATTAAAAAATAAAGATGAAAACAAGGACGAGAAGAATTCTGAACACTGGGCCGTTATTCCTCGAAGGTGAGCAGGCATTAGGAAGAGGCGTTGATTCCTTTGTCTTTATCAGGATATTCTTCCACCTCAGAGGAGAACATCAGCTCTGGGAGAGAGAGTGAACAGAACATGCTCAAAACGGTTTCCCAGGCCCGCAACCAGTTTTCCAGTTTAGTTATAAACAGTCCTTTCCTGTATTGACATAATACAAACAACAGCAAGCCCTCAAGTACAAGTAAGAATTCTTGATAGTGAAATCTGACTTAAAAGGTGAGCTAATGACAAGGGTACAAGTTTTGCCTTAAAAATTTTCCAAAAAGTAAAACTTTCCAAGTTTTAAACATATTGCTAGCCCCTGAAAAATAAAACATCTGTAATGGAGATAATATAATGCTCACCAGGAAACGCAAGTCACCTGGGGAAACCAGGACCATTAAACAGCTGAAATGCCTAATTCTGTAAGTGATCGGGCTAACCTAAAATGTTGGGGACAGATGTAGAGAACAGACCTGGAACTAATATGAGGTGCTTGCCAGGATATCTTAAATGTGATACCCCATTTAGTTACCACAATGACCCTGTAAGTGGGCTATTCTCATCCCTACTTTATGATGATTTTTTATCCACACGGCAAAAATGTTACTATAATTCACTTGGCCCTAAGAGAGAGTAGGATTCTGTAAATACATAGTCAGTAACACACACTTTATTATTTAGTCTGAATACTGCACAAGCTTGCTAGATGTAACCTCAATCCCAACTACAGTGGAGAAGGTTATTAGTTGACATTTCTACCCTTAAACTATTACTTAGCATATACTAAGTAATGCTTAGTATATGCTAAGTATATGTAGTTTATTAAAATAACAAGCAATGTTTAAAAAAGAGAACCTTAGGAACTGAATAGAGTCTTCTGATATAAGTATTATATGAAAGAAATCTTTTTTTCTTAAGATTACTTTATTTGAATTATAACATCTAATAAAAATGAGTGAGGTTTTTTTCCATCACCATTTACCCCTTCCCCTCATATCCTCTTTTACTTCTTCCCTTCTACTACCTGTGCCTCTGAGTTCTCTTTTTTTCTTTTTTGCTCAATCCCTCCACCACCACTCCCCCACCCCCACCCCTATCAGAACTGTCTGCCTGCTTTCTATCTATGAGTCTGTCTTGAGTTTGCTTGTTAAGTCAGTCTATAAATGAGTGAAATCATATGGTACTTGTCTTTCTCTGACTGGGTTATTTCCCTTAGCATAATGCTCTCCAGGTCTATGAAATTTTTCTTCATTTTTATGGCTGATTATAGTGTTCCATTGTGTAAATGTACCATAGCTGTTTTTTTCCACCCACCTACTGATTTAAAAACTATTCTGAGTGAAAGAAAATAGCAAAATATATAAGCCCTTAGAATATTTTAAAAAATACTTTACATATATCAAAAGAAATAAAGCAACAGGATATTTACGGAAGCCACATAAGAACAACCATAGAAAAAGGTACATTCATCAATGAAAATACACAAGATCGCATTTTTTTGTCTTGGTTTTTACAAATGGGAATGTTGGGAGGGTTCTCAATTCTAACACTTCTAAGACAGTCTGTAATTAGCTGATCAAATTGTAGCTAAATGCTCGGCATGTTCAACAATCAAGAAGGTAATAATAACCAAAGTCCAGAAAATATCACAGAGGTTCAAGGGTGAAATTATGGAACACCTGCCAAATGAAATACGGCTTACACTGCAAACACCTGAGGGAGTGCTGAAGGACCAGCAGTTGGCCAATACGACTCCTCTCCTCCAGGGGTCCCACAGGGGTCTGAGAACCAGGGGCGAGGAAATCTCGCTTCCCACGGGGCACACTAAAGGTCAGGTTACTCAACACTTTATTAGACAATGGCAGGTTAAGAATTTGTTTAATGTAGAGGAAGAGGTAAGAATAATTCACTTTCATTTGCAGCTGACAGAGGCTGCATAGATGAAGGGTGATTTATTCCTAATTTAAGAGATATTTTGACCTTGTACAGTGTATGACTGTCTAACCACTGTGTTGTACACATGCAACTAACACAAAATAATCCTGAAGTAATATTAATAAAATAATATCAATAAAACTGTAATAAAAATAAAATACAGAGATACTCTGGTTGTAAGGAGAGTAGGAGAAATGAAGAGCAAAGGCTTGAAGGGTTAAAAAAACCAAAAACCTCCTAAATGTGCACCAGAGCACAGAGAGCCTCATTCAGCACTTCCAGAACCGGCTCCCCTGGACGCTCCTCTCTGCTTCTCTTGTTTGGTTCCCCCACTTGATTGTCACTCTTCTGACGTTATTTTACTCTGAGTACTTTGTTATCACAGTTATCATAAGGTACAGCCAAAAAGGATTTCTAAAATCATTCCGGGAGATTCCATGATATGCTTATACTGTCCGTCCTGTAATACCTTCACTGAGATCCATGCCTGGCCTGTAAGACAAGAAGAGCCAAGACAGTCCAACCAGAACGGCCACCACCAGATTCACCAGGATCCACGGCTGGAGAACCTGCTCCTCACTTCCTGCCGCCCTGCAGACGCAGAAATGCGCATCATCAATGTCTTCGCTTCTGTTCACGTATCTAAACACACCCATTCTAGTCCTCATCCACAGGGACAGCAAGGAAAGAGTGAGATAAGACCCGATACCCTATAAAATACAACCACATACACATAAATATGTATCAGGAAAACAAAGGTTACTGAATTCTAAACACACCTGCTCTGTACAGTGAAGGAGGTGGAAAATCGGTGTTGCCAACATTGTCCCGAAGTTTCCCTTCCAGCCACCGGGGTGCCACTTACTCTTCAGAGAAATCTTTCCTTTCTCCTTTACCTCGTGCCCCCAGCCACTCTCTCCAAAAAGACCCCCCACTCTGAGTTTTGTGAGCTAAAATCTCAGTTGTCCTGTTAGCTCCATGGCTGGCCACTGGACCGGGGAGGGTGGCGTGCCCTCGTCTGCCCTGTCTCCCCGTTGCTTGGTTTTCCGACTCCATCTCCCGCCCCGCCCCCCCCCCCGCCCTCCCATCACTGCTCTGACCTATTAGGCTCCAGATTGGGGGCTCTTCCAGGTCACTGTGTAATGACATATTTTAAAATCATAGCTTAAGAGATTTAAAACAGAGATTTTAAAAAAGAGGACATTTCACTAAAAATGCAGGTGTTTCTTATCCGTTAAAAAATGGAATAGGCACTTTCTTGCCACAGTTTTGAAGACAGAAACAGGGCCTTTCTGAGTAGATAAAAACACGGAAAGGACCGGCAGGATTAGAACAGTGCCATGACTCCCACTGTCGCTGTTATGACCCTCCACAGTGGCTAATGCCCTTTGCAGCTTACCAGAGGCTGCCGTTAGCAGAAGGCGGTGTGTAAAGGTGGATCCTGTCACTTGTCATTTGCTGACTCAGAGATAGTGTCAGAGCAGCGAAGTACACTGGGAAAAAGATAAATGAAATGTGTATTTTTAACAGTCAAATTTATTTTTAATTTACAAATTTAAGGTCAAAGGTAATCTGTACTTTAGGGAATGACAATGTAAATTCATTTGATCAATTTCAACAGGCTGCATTATTTTCCAAGAACACAGGTACTTTTGCGATGCTCACTATTTCATCTTCAGGAACGACCAGAACCTAGAAGATCTTTTAATAAATTAAATGACTGACTCAAGGTCCTAAAACTAGTTTTGTTAATATTTTCATAACAGAACAAAGTGTATTCCAGCCCTAACCGGTTTTGCTCAGTAGATAGAGTGTCATCCTGTGGACTGAAGGGTTCCAGGTTCAATTCTGGTCAGGGGCATATACCTTGGTTGTGGGCACATCCCCAGGAGGGGGTGTGCAGGGGGCTGGTCGATGTTTCTCTCTCATCAATGTTTCTACCTTTCTATCCCTCTCCCTTCCTCTCTGTAAAAAATCAATAAAATATATTTAAAAAATGTATTCCAAATTATACGAAGATTAAAAAAATATCATTTGTTACTGAAATGCTATGCCAGCTCAATCTGTTCAATGTCAAGTAGAAATACAAAAGCTAGATATTACCTAATAAGAACACATTAAACTCTTAAAAATTACTAAGCTCAACTCCTATTGAAAAATAGTGTTATCAAAATTATGGTTACCATGTTTTTTTAAATAACAAATGAACATCTATAAGTAATGCTTACAGGTAGCAAGACTATAACATCTTTCAAAAAATGAAATTAAACTTTTCCTTGTTCAAAATTACAACGTCACTCGAGCTTCACACAGTTATCCAATTAAACTGTTTACTCACAGAAAGATGCAAACGCTGTGGGATCCAGGGCAAGGAAATTCCGGATTGCTACTGATGTTTTGGCCAAGTCAATCCTGGAAAATACAGAACTCTCTTGGCACAGTGCAACCATAACCCTCTTACAAAACGTGACTAGCGTTTTTCCTTCCCTGTTCTAATGCTGCCACATTGCTTGTCTCTTTTTAGGCCGTAAGCAGCCACAGCTTATTTGGAAAGAGGGTCTTTGCAGCCATGATCAGGTTAAGATGAGGCCGTTAGAGTGGACCGCAATCCAATGGCCTGGTGACCTTGAAAGAAGAGACAGAGGCACAGAGCCACTCAGAAAGACTGCCATGTGACAACAGAGGCAGAGACTGCAGTGCTGAGTCTACACACCACGGAGCCCCAGGATGGCCAGCAACACCGGAAGCTCGGAGAGGATGGAACAGGCTCTCTTGGAGCCCTCCACAATGGGCCAACCTTGCTGACCTGGAGTTCAGACTCCTAGCCCCCAGAACTGTGGGAGATTCAATTCCTGTTGTTTTAAGCCACCCACTTTGCTGTACTTTGCTATAGTAACCCCAGTAAGCTGATAAAATATCCAGACGCTCTTCTATATCTCATTAAAAGTATTTGGAAGATTATATTTTGGACCTTTCTGAAATGATTATATTTGAAAGAAGTTTTAGACTTAGAGTGATGCTGAAATGAGTTAAGACTTTTGGGTGTTGTATCTCCCCCCACCCCCTTCCCTGCCACAGTATTCCCACCTCCAACTCCCTCCCACAAATAACAAAAACAGACTGGCCTAAAAAAAGTCAAAACAATTCTCTTTGGAAAACTGTCACAGTCAGTAACACATGTCGCTCAACATTTCCCCCTGAAGAAAAGTTAGGAGGATCTATAGTCACAACAGCCTTACCTGTCAAAAGCTGAAACTGTACTTAGAGCCAAAAGCAAGTAGAGAAGACTCTGGAATGGATATGCTAACGTCTTGTATTGTTGCAGAAGGTTCGAGAGGTCAGAAAGCTGATCTCCTGCTAGAACATATATCACAACAATATTCCACACAGCACAGCCAGCCAAGAAGCCATGAGAAAACAGACCCACCATCCTGAATGGAAAAGGGGTTAATTATTGCACATGAATTACTAAAGTAAAAGGCTAACATATTTTTAAGACCTATTCACATATATAAGAATAAAACTCAACATTTCATAAAAAGTAAAATCAAGCATTTTCTTATCTAAGAATGTTGAACAATCGACCCTTAAAAAAAAAAGTACAGAACATGTGTTTTAAGAAACGTCCAACAAAGGCAGCCACCTGAAAGCCCGGTGCACCGAAAGGGCGACGTCCCTGGTGGTCCAGGAGGGCTTCGTGTCCATCGACACGTCCACGTTCTCTGTGGTCTTTACCAGCTCCGAACGGTGGGTGGCCTGGAATCGCCCTGAGAACACATTACACAATTATCCAGAACCTGCCGACTTTTAAAAAATTACTCCACCCTGAAGAATCCTTAGAAGGAGTGTGTCCATGTGCTTCTTTCTCAAACCAAAAGGGATATTGAAATAATCCTTTGGGAAATTGACTATCCTAGTCTATCTAACAAAGATGAAATATGCAAATTGACCATAACTCCACGACAAAGACGGCAGCACCCACAGCCAATAAGGAGGGAATATACAAATTAACACG
Source organism: Antrozous pallidus (assembly GCA_027563665.1). Classification (NCBI taxonomy): domain Eukaryota; kingdom Metazoa; phylum Chordata; class Mammalia; order Chiroptera; family Vespertilionidae; genus Antrozous; species Antrozous pallidus. Next base: position 10,193,979 of record CM050508.1, read on the forward strand.
ACAAGACGAGAGGCGGAAGGCAGCTCTGGCCAGAGGGAAGGCGGAGAGGCGGCTCTGGGCCTCAGGGAAGGCGGAGAGGCGGCTCTGGGCCCGGAGCAAAGGCGGAAAGGCGGCTCTGGGCAGGAGTGAAGGCAGGGCCGGCAGCCAGGGCAAGGAAGGCCTGTTCTTGCACGAACCTTTGTGCATCGGGCCTCTTGTGTTGTATAAAATACAATAATGAGCTTCCAACTAAGAAAAAAGTCTAGAAACCTTTAAGATGACAACATCTAATACATTCTAATTTAGAGATTTTAGAAGTACTAACGTTGAAATGTCACCACTGTAAAGGTCTGCCAATATTTGAAAACCCTTTACACTTCTCAGGAAAAGACCCAGTGTGGGGCATGGCACTGCTCTGCGATGAGAGAAAAGAAATGGATTCTTTCATAAACTTCTAAGAAGATTCCTGTGCAAGTATCAGTCCAGGTGTGAGCCTGCAGCACTGAGTGAGCAGAGCTTTACCCCTTTACTCTTGACGAGGAGGCCCCTTCTCATGGCTACCAATGGACCTCGGGCAGCAGGAAAGGTTCCAGCTTAGTCTTGCTCACCAAACCTGACTGCCAGGCACTTTGGAGAACAAAAGTCAGGGGTTTATCACCTAATTTTCCCTAAGAAAAGACAGCTTTTGGACAGAAACTAGTTTTTTTTTTTTTTTTACAGTCTGTTACTCTATTAGGGAAGTTTCTGTGCTAAGGAAAGCAAGAATAGAAATGGAGTGATACTGCTTGACAATAGCCTGAAGTGGGTTAAACAGCCACAGGTCCGCCAGTAACAGCTCTTGACTAGAAACCATGAGACTCCGAGTCCCGGCTCTGCACTAACGGCTGAGGCCCTGGATGAGTCAGTCTCTCCAGGTCACAGGTTCCTCGCTGGCGAAGGTCCCTTAGGTGGGCTGTTACACAACCACAATTTAAACAACTCACATAAAACCTAAACTGTACATTGTAAGGGCTGATCTTTATGTTCCAGACGAGTTCCTAGGCAGCATATTGACAGCAAATCCATGGGAGGAGCATATGGTCATGACCACGCTTTTGATAAGTTTTTCTTACAACACTACAGATGCAGTCTTGTAACCAGTTCATCAGAACTATTTCCAAAAGAATATACAGTTATCTTTCCTTTGTAATATGGTAATACCAGCATATATGTTCTCTCATTCATTCTTCATTAAAGAATTTATATCATTACGTGCCCTACCAACACCACTACCGAAGCAGAAAACTGGTGAAGTACAACAAAGAATAAAGAAATGGTAGAGGTTAAGGGGAGATTGTAAAAATCACCCAAAATCTCATAACCCAGAAACAACTAGGAATATTTCCTTCTAGTCTTTTGTCCTCTGCATGCAATCGCTGAGATCAATTTATATGTTTATTTTTCATTAGCATTTTTCCATGAAATGTAAAATTCTCCCTAAACACTGTTTTTAATGATGCAGATTTTATTGCATAGATGAAGCATACCTTATTGAAATCATTTCCCTGCCCTTTTATATTTAGGTTATTTCCAGTTTTTTGCTGTTGTGAATAACAATGTGATGATTAGCTTGGTATATACATTTTTGTCCATGTTTTTGCTTATTGCCTTAACTCGGATGTCCAGAAGTATAATTCCTAGATCAAAGGATACCCTTGCATGCTCTTAAAGAGCTCATCTTCCAAAACAAGGAATCACTTACGGCTTTTTTCCACAAACACTTTGTCCACAGGCTGGCTAATGCCAGTGGGCGCAGTGAATACAGACTGCTGTTCTGGACTCCTCTGCTCGTCAGTAATTATGTCTTCATCTTCTACGTCCAGCTCATTGGCATACTGCAGTTCTGCTGGCCGGGCCTTCCTGAGATCAGGGAGAGAGGAAGAAACCGGTGCTCAGTGAATTTTTACAGACCCACACGAGGCCGAGCCTGTGAGTAGAACGAAAAGAGGCCTGGACTTTGAGCAGAGAAGTTTGCATTTTACCCAAACAGATCAGTTGTTAACTGCTGTATCAGTTTTATCCTCTGGACAACGCAGTGGCTATACTAGAGTGTAAGGTTCTTTCCAGACTTAAAATTATATCATTCTATATAGACACTCAAGGCCTGAGCATGAAATTCGTGCATGAGTATGGTCCCTAGGCCTGGCCTGCAATCAGGGCCATTTTCCCCAGCTGCCACACTGCCACCCACCCCCGCTTCTCCATTCGCCATCGGGTGATTGGTGCCTGACACCAGCGGGGGAGGGACTGAGAAGCTGGCTGTTCCTGCCCGCTCACCAGCCCCGCCCCTGCCCCCGCCATGGGTGCCATCAGGCGATGGGAGCCTGTGGCCGGGAAAGGGACCGAGAGGTGGTCAGTGCGCCTCAGAGTGACTGGTCCAACGGTCGTTCTGGTCATTCTGCTGTTAGGGCCAATTTGCTTATTCCCCTTTAATTATATAGGATTGATTACTATTTATAGGGTCATGTCTAACTACAAATAATAGTGTTATATTATTAGTGTTATATAAGTGTACTTCTTTAAAGTATGTCATCCTATTTTATCTAACACTGAATCCTATGCTGAATTACACATTATTATTTATTGCTGAAGTAATCATAATTTAAATTCTGATAAAATGAGAAAACAAATTACAATAGCCTATTTTATTCATATTACCTTTCATTTTTTATCTTGAATATGTGAATTTTTGCTACTTATATAGAATCTTCTACTTGTGTTTCTTTTTTTTAGAGACAGCTCCTAAAAATTTTTATTCAAGTACAACATTTTACTTTTCTCAGTGGTCTACACTTTTCAAATTTGTCATTAGATCGGTTTAACTGATATCTTTGTAATACTACTTATCCTAGAGATACATAAGTATGTATCGGACTTCATCAGAAGCCATCATTTGGAAGCTCCAAATTAAGCATCAGAGTGTCCCTGAAGAATATTTAGAAGAACAAATAAACTCTTACTTTGTCTTCCTTCGAGGTTTTTTAATAACGGCCTCCTCGGCTGGCTCCACATCGATGCCATTTTCATTCCGTAATAAAGATGGACTAGATGTCTTCTGCGTGAAGGCAGTCTCCAGATCTGGGGGGGGGGGGGGGGGGAGATTAAATTGTTTAATTACTATAATGTAAAAGGAAAAGTAATATACAAGACTTTTGTAATACAAGAGAACCTTAACATTTTTAACTAGGCAACACTGTTTTGCATTTGGTTTTAAGATTTTTATTCCTCTGAACACAACAAAATGTTTGACATTGCAATGCCAGAAATATGGGGGAGATGGCGTAGGCCAACAGCGACACACACAGAAGACTGAAGATGGCGCGGAAAGACATTCTGCTGTCATGAGCCAAGGACTGCTGAGAGCCACCAGAAGCTGGGAGAGGCAAAGATGGCTCTTCCCCAGAGTGTGACCCTGCACACACCTCGCTCCTCAACTTCTATCCTCCAGACCTGAGACTAAATTCCTGTTGTTTTGTCCCTCAGTGTGTGGCAATCTGTGAAGGCGTCCTAAAAATCAACATAACATCTTTTACAAAACGGGATCCTCCGATACATCCTACTTTGCAACCTTTGTTTTGACTCAACAATATATTACCTGTGGTTTTCCATATCACAGTATCACCAAAGCGATCCTGTTAATGAGCACTGGTTTCTATCAAATGGGTAACATGTTTTATTTGGGCCTCCTCACATTGGTGTTTGATATCACCGGTCTCTGCTCTTATAAATAATATTGCAGTTAACCTCCTTTAATTACTGTGGCTGTTGTAGCTAGTTCTACTCCTGTACGTTTGAACAGGTTATACCATTTTACACCCCCATCAGCAGCATATGGGTGTACCCTTTTCTCATCAATACTTTCATACTTTATAAATTTTTAAAAGCGAAATAAATTATAGTCCTGTCTACCTTGTGAATAGTCCCTGAGACACAGCAAAACTCAATGTTAGCTGTTGCTTTATTATATTATTGTTGATAGAGAATCTATCCTTTCCCAACTAATCTTAAATATCTGCTTCATCATATACTAAATTCTTCCACACATCAAAATCTAAACTTTCTATTTTAGTCCTGAATTTGTACCACTTCCCTCATAATCTGCACACACAGAATCAAGAGACCCTCTAAAGTGTTCTTGACTTAACCCATTAGAGCAGTGGTCGGCAAACTGCAGCTCACGAGCCACATGCGGCTCTTTGGCCCCTCGAGTGTGGCTCTTCCACAGAACACCACGTGTGGGCGATTGAAACTTCATGGCCCATGCGCAAAAGGTGGTTTTCGGTTCTCAAAAGAAATTTCAGTCGTTGTATGTTGATATCTGGCTCTGTTGACTAACGAGTTTGCCGATCACTGCATTAGAGCAACTCTAGTGATAAAAAATTTAAGCAAGCCAGAAAAATAAAGGGGGTACGGGTGGGGGTGGGAGGAGAATGGGAACATTCAGGTTTTCACTCACGCACCCCAAATCACAACCCTACCTGGTTGCTGTCGCATACCGAGAGGGACCCTTGTCTTCTGTCTCCTCTGAGCAGGGGCCTCTGGGTTCCCTCTCGGCTCTTCGGCTGGTGGCTCGCTGCCCTCAGGTGGCCTGTGAATAGCAGTCTGAACAAGGCCTTCCAGAGAAGCACCTGCTACAGAAATGGAGTAAAAAAACGGGAAAACTTGAACAGAGACCACTGAGTGGTAAAAAGATGGGAAAGAGGGAACTGGAATGTTTCCAATGCAATAACCCCTTCTCCAACGGAACCAACCTTGATTTCCTTTTCCTCATTTGTCCCTTCGAATGTTAAGTTGAGAAAAGAAATCAAGGAGGGAACCAGGAAGAATGAAGAAGAAAAAAGGGGGCTATTAGGAAGGAGAGCAAAAAGGAGAGGAGGATTTGCTTCAGAATTTCCATGTCACAACAAGGGAACAGCACAACGGAAGCGGTCGCCCAGAGCTCTCTGTCCTCTGCCCTGAGAACGTGCAGCTTCTGTGCAGCTTGGTGCCGCACTGGCAAACTAACACACGACATCCCCGTGGAGAAATGGAGTTAACGGAAAATGTGTAATCTTTTTATTTGGCCACTCATTCCAATCTCGCCCGTCATCAGGTCTTTGCAGCAGATCTGAATTTTACTCGACGACATCCCCGTGCCCATCCTCTTCACGAAAAAGACTATATATGAATAAACAAATAAAAATACGCTTAGCCTCACTAGTATTCAAATAAAAAATAAAACAAGCACTTTTTTTCTTACTACATTGACAAAAACATTTTAAAAGACTGATATTGTCCAACGTTGCCAAGGACTCAGCAAGTGGCGATGTAAGCACGAAAGCTTCCGTAAAGGCAGCTCGGCAGCACCCGTCCTGCTGGAACGCACCGGGCCCTCTGTCTGGGAACGTCAGTGCCAGCCATCTCCCGGAAGTGCCCCCCCCCCCCCCAGCATTTCAGAACTGCCAAACTGTGCATGCGGGTGAAAAACTGGAAGCAACCTAAATGGACAGTTTTCATAAAAGCCGACAACGCATCCCCCATCCTGTCCGGAGCACCGAACCGTCGTTTTCTCTTTTGTGCAAGAGCGAGCCGGTAGCCACAGCTCTGCTCCAGCTGCCTTTGCTCCTTGCTCACCTGTGCCCCCTCCGCAGATGTGCATGCCCGCACTGAGCTGTGAGTGGATTTTCAGAGCTTGGCATTCCAGCATCTTTGTGAATCCAAGTCTCTCGGAACCTCTTTTCCTTTTTGCATCTGGGTCCACATGTCTTCTTCTCTTTCTCTGCATCCATCTCCACGTCTTTCTTTTTCTCCATCCATCCCTCCATTTGTTAGACCAGTGGTCGGCAAACTCATTAGTCAGCAGAGCCAAATAGCAATAGGACGACTGAAATTTCTTTGGAGAGCCAAATTTTTTATTTATTTGTTTGTTTGTGTTTGTTTATTTATCTTTATTGTTCAGTATATTAATTACATTGTTCCCTTTTCTTTTCCCCCTATAGTTCCCCTTCACCTGGTACCCATCCCACCCTCCGCCCTCACCCCCCTCCACTGTCCTCTCCCATAGTTGCATGATTTTTGTCCAGTCTCTTGCTGCACTTCCCACACCCCCTTTCTCCCCAAGAGTTGTCAGTCCATTCCCTCTCTATGTCCGTGATTCTGTTACATTCACCAGTATATCCTGTTCATCAGCTTATTAATTCACTTGATTTTTAGATTCATTTGTTGATAGATGTGTATTTGTTGTTCCTAATTTACACTTTTATCTTTTTCTTCTTCCTCTATTTAAAGAATATCTTTCAGCATTTCATATAGTATTGTTTGGTGGTGATGAACTCCTTTAGCTTTTTCTTATCTGCGAAGCACTTCATGTGACCTTCAATTCTGCATGATAGCTTTGCTGGATAGAGTAATCTTGGTTGTAGATTCTTGCTGTTCATCACTTTGAATATTTCTTGCCACTCCCGTCTGGCCTGCATCGTTTCTGTTGAGAAATCCACTGACAATCGTATGGGTGCTCTCTTATAGGTAACCGTTTCTCTCTTGCTGCTTTTAATATTCTCTGTCTTTTGCTCTTGGCATTTTAATTATGATGTGCCTTGGTGTGGTCCTCTTAGGGTTCCTATATATTGGGGTTCGGTGCGCTTCTTGGACTCCTAAGTCAATTTCTTTCACCAGGTGTGGGAAGTTTTCGGTCACTATTTCTTCAAATAGGTTTTCATTGTCTTGCTCTCTCTCTTTTTCTGGCACCCCTATAATTCGGATGTTGGCTTGCTTGAGGTTGTCCCAGAGGCCCCTTACACTATCTTCAATTTTTTGGATTCTTTTGGTTTCTTGCTTTTTCAGCTGAGTGGATTTTGCTTCTTTGTATTTCAAATCTTTAACTTGGTTCTTGGGGTGCTCCAGAGCACTTTTAGGTCTTTGTATAATATTTTTTATTTCAGTCTGTGTATGCTTAATTTCTGGTTGGTCCTTTTTCATATCCTTGAGAGTCTCCTTTATATCCTTGAGAGTCTCCTTCATTTCCATGTTGGTCTTGATCATTTCCTTGCAGGTCTCGTTCACTTCCTTGTAGGACTCATTCATTTCCTTAGCGGTCTCACTTATTTCCTTATAGGCCTCGACCTTTTGTTGGAGCCTCTTGAAAAGCCCTATAACCGTGGTTTTGAATTCCATGTCCACTCGTTTTTTTTTCCCTCCATTTCTTTCACATCTGATTTCTTTCCATGTCTCTGCATGGTGGCTGCTTCCCTGAGTTGGTCAATTAGCTTTGTGTGGTAGACTTCCTACTAGGGACAGTGGCTCAACCTCCCCAGTTATCTGAGGTGGATATGGGTTGCACAGTCTTGCTGAAGTTAAGCTCAGGTTAATCGTTGTTAGCACTTGGAGGGGTTGACCTCCAGGCCAATTGTCTGTGAAGCTCAGCTGTGCTCAGGTTGGATGGGCGGAGTCTCCTGGCCAAGCAGACAGCATTAGCTCCGCCCTATGCAGCCCCAGGGACCCTGTGCCGAGGGCAATGGCTGCCAGCACCTCTGAGAGAGAGCCGCTGCCGAGCTCCACCGGCTGCCGGGGAATTCAGACTCTCCCCAAATGACTCTGCATGCGCAATGTCTCACCCAGGGTTGTAAAACAAAGCAGACTGACGGTTTTCCGAATGAGAGGGCAAGTCGCAGAGCGCTCTCTGCGCGGTCACACAGCCGAGCTGTTCGCGCAAGCTGCCTTCTCCACAAGCCGGGAGACCCGGCAGCACCCGAGCTTCGGCGTGCACTCCCACTGTCCAGTTTTCACCCCGTGTGATAGTGGGTTCCCTGGACTTCACCCAGAGCTGGAGAATCAGTCAGTGGGATGCCTTTGTCTCCCCGTTCGAGAAAACTGGCCGGTTTTCAGCCGCCCGCCCTCTCCGCTGGCGCACGCTCCAAACCTCTCTCCGCGCGCGAATCTTTCAACGCTGTCCACTGCGCCGCTCCTCCGAGTTACAGTGTCTTATTTTCACTTTTATTTGTGGAATTTTCACTCAGCGAGCTTTCTGGTTATTCTGGAAGGTGTTTGTTCTTTCGTTAAGTTGTAGTATTAAAATTGTTGAGTATGACGGCAAGATAGGTGTTTTACCTATGCCGCCATCTTGGTTCTCCCGAGAGCCAAATTTTTTAAACTTTAACTTCTTCTAACGCCGCTTCTTCAACATAGACTCGCCCAGGCCGTGGTATTTTTGGGGAAGAGCCACACTCAAGGGGCCAAAGAGCTGCATGCGGCTCACGAGCCGCAGTTTGCCGACCAGTGTTAGACAATCGATGTTAAGCCAAAACAAGTTTCTGCCCGAGTGGACGGGACCAGCGATGAGCGTTCGGCAGTGGCGGCCAGGGCCCGAGAAGAAGGAAGCTAGCGCACAAGCCAGGCGCTCATCGACAGCTCAGAGGGCAGGGCTGGGCGGCCTGCACTGTGACAGCGGGAACGGAGGGGAAAGGGGACGCCAGCAATGTCAGAAGAAGCACATGGCGTGAAAGAACCAGTTAGCAGTGCCACCGAGGCTTCCAGCCCGGGAGAGTGGTGGGTTCCAGTAACAGAAATGTGTGAGCAGTAAAATCTGGCTTGTTGTTGAAGGTGATGCATTCTGGATGTGCCGGTCTGGGTTACTGACGGGGCACCGGGATAACGAAAGGGGCTTCCCAGAACTCGCTCATTATGGGGCTCTCACACCTGCCCTCAGACTCACGCTCTAACAGAGATTCTTGGGCTAAAACGAGAGATCCAAGCCAGAGCTGGTTTGGCTCGGTGGACAGAGCATCGGCCTGTGGACTGAAAGGTCCCGGGTTCGATTCCAGTCGAGGGCCCATCCCCAGTTGTGGGCTCAATCCCTGGTCTGGGGGGAGGGGATGCAGGAGGCAGCCGATCAATGATTCTCTCTCATCATTGATATTTCTCTCTCTCTCCCTCTCCCTTCCTCTCTGAAATCAATCAATATATATATTTTTTAAAATATATTTAAAATGAGAGATCCAAGAATCCTATGTCTCTAAATCCAGTAACCTATTCAAGGGTCTGGAACCAATGACAGCTTAAGATAACTCATGTTGTCATGGGGATAAAACACCCCCAAGAGCCCAAGAACGTACTGGAAGTAAGAGTGTTGATGGGACAGCCCTTTATTTCATGAATCCTTCTAGGCACCCTCAGGCTGCTCGCTGCCTGTCCCTCCCTACCCCCAGGAGGCCCACTGCCTCCCGGTGAGCGTGGCTCCAGCCTCAGCACAGCAGTGACGGCGCCGCCGGGACCGTCTCTCCCGGTCTGAGGGGTCTCAGGCCGGAGGCCCCGGAAAGCCTGTGGTCCGGCACCGCACAGAGCAGCTCCTTACCCAGCACCGTTTTCGCTCTCGGCTTCTTCTTCTTGGGATGACTAAGTGGAACATCATCTAAAAACGAAAAGGACAGAGAAGGCTGCCTGACATTCTGTGCAGGGGCCAGTTTTCCCCAAAGGGAACTTTTAATAGGGAAGACCTTCCCCTCTGTTCTCTGGGTCCAGCCAACACCTACCCACGAAGGGAAAGAAGGTAAGGAACTGACAGTCAAAGAGAGCCCGCCGTGCGGTACAGAGCTCACTGCTGGTCAGGAATGTCAGAGACAGTGACACAGAATACTCATGTGATCACCGGAGACTCATGTGGTCCCCAAAGCGGGCCTAGGATTGGTTCTCTCAGAGGCTCTGAGAGAAGGGATCTGTGGCATCTGGAGGCCAGAACACGGGAAGAGCCAGCGAGAGGCCCGCCAGCTCTCTCTTCCCTTGACAGCTGAGGAGACCTCCTGTTGAGATGGCAAAGCCACCGACGAAGTAGACTGAGTCACTGCCTGTTAGCCAAGAGGTGGTGAAAGGCAAATGCCCTGATCTGTTGCCACAACAGACCTTGCATTGACCAGAGATAACCTTATAGGATATTAAGTCCTTGAGACTTTGGGGTTGTGGAGCATGACCTGGTCTATCCCGATGAAATGAGACACAGTAAGATGCAGTCCCTACTACAGAACTAGCCAACAGCTGCGGTCCGTAACGCCACACAGGAATGAATGCTTTTATATTTGTAAGGTCAAGTATCAACCATATCACTAGTGTTATTTATCAGCCATCATTTAGAAATGGCAGCCATAGGTTATCATGATAAGGATATTGTATTATTATAAATTATGCCACCCAGATTCAGTTTCAAGGTAAACAGTAATAAATTAAACTTTTGAATATTTGACACCATATTTAGAAAATTTTACATTCACAGTGAACTCACCTTGAAGAGCACTTTACACAACACCGACCAGATTGAATCAGGACAAAGACAAAAAAAGAAACTCTATTAATTAGAAATCTATAACACTGCCAAACTGAAAGCTGACTTAAATCGTTACAAATGTAAAATAAAATTAGTTTTCACACAAAGTTTGCTCCTTTACAAACTGGCTTATTTACAAATAATAAGCCAGTAAAGCTGCTAATAAAATGACCCCAATCTTTTCTGAATCTACATACACATACTCCCTTCCACCTATTAATAAAGTGGATTAAACAGATTAAGAACTCTTATTCGGTCACTAGTTAAAATCAGCTTAAACTCCGAGGAAACTATTCTAGCAAGCAAAAGGCGGCCAGGAGTCTACTGAACAAGACCCTAAAACATTGAGAATGGATGCATTATCCCCCCGTCCACGGTCAGGCTTTGAAACAGAACACTTCATTGTAACTGTTAGCTTAACGACTCGGGGACTGTTCACCTCTAAACCGTTAAGAAGCCTTTTCTTAAAAATACAAGAAATCTTTTCTGAACTGTGGTGGGTCTGCAGTGGTGGCCAATTTTCCACTCTGCTCATCTGCACATTCAGAACCGTAATGCCATCACGTCCTGTTACCTTGGCACGGGGGGCAGGGCTCGAGGCGGGCGCTGCGGGAAAAGAAGAAAGCGACTTGTGAGTAAAGGCCCAGGGCAGCTTCACTTCCCGTTTCAACCCCGAGTGCTGTCCACCAGCGGAAGCCAGGCCGTCCGGATGAGGACCACACGGGCGATATTTAAACGTCATGTAAAATGCCTTCCTTCCCATGTGCCTTTTCACCTACGGCCAGGCCCGGTTCTGAGCACTGAGAACGCATTTATGAACAAAAAGAGGAGAGAACCTGACATTCAGTCACCTCTCAGATAGCTGAGCTCAGACCGGCTGGGAAAGAGCCTGCATTTCCGACCACGGGGAGCAAATACAAAAGCCCGGGGGGCGGTGGGCTTGGGGAGGGGTGGAGGGGTGGGGGTCCCAGGTGAAAGACCAGGAAAGGCAGCAGCGGTGACCACGGAAAGGTGGGCCAATGGAGGTTTTAGGCCACATAGTCACATACTTAAAAAAAAAAGATCCCTCTGACTACAGGATGAAGGATGCATTTTAGGACAGAATGAACGGACGGGAGCTCTTAGAAATGCTGCTTTACGGGAATAGGAAGAGTTGTATTTGTAGTCCAGAGAGATTATAGTTCAGAAGCACTCTGGGATCTTTCCAAAATAAAGCACCAACAGAAATGGATACATCTGCCGAAACCGGTTTGGCTCGGTGGATGGAGCCTCGGCCTGCGAGCTGAAGGGTCCCAGGTTCGATTGCGGTCAAGGGCCAAGTGTCCTTGGCTGCGGGCACATCCCCAGTGGGGAGTGTGCAGGAGGCAGCTGATCGATGTTTCTCTCATGGATGTTTCTGACTTTCTGTCTCTCTCCCTTCCTCTCTGTAAAAAAATCAATCATATATTATATATATATTATATATATATTATATATATATATATATATATATATTAAAAGCCTACATCAGTTCAAGGTGCCCAGTATCCTCGCTCTTGCAGAAACACCGCTCGGAAAGGGCTGCCATCGGCTGTCGCAGTTCACCCTGCAGCCCCTTCAGCACCCATCGGTTTAGCCCGTGGTCAGTCGGTGCTGCCGGCTGCGGGCCAGGCTCCTGTCCCACCGCCCGGGACTCAGCATTCCGGGGGAGGCACCACAGTCTCGAGAAGGCGCTTTTGCTGTAAGGTCGCCGCGCAGCGCGTTCTGCCCCAAGGCCGGTCCACACGGCCCCGCGTTTCCCAAGCCCCGCAGAAATGACAGGCCACCCGTCCCGAACCCCAGCCCGCAGCCTCTCCAGGGCGGGCCAGTCACTGAACGCAAAGCTCCGCCAACCCGCCGGTAACGGAGCCGGCTCCCCACCTGCTTCTTCCCCATTCTTTCCCAGTGCACACCCCCCTCCTGTCCCCCCAGCCCGGTCCGGGCCGCGCGCAGGCGCAGTGCGTCCCGAACGCCCCCCGCACCTCCCCGGCTCCGGGGCGCGCAGGCGCAGTGCGTCCCAGCGCGCAGCCCCCTCCCGGGCGGCAGCGAGTCGGGGAGACGCGGGACGCGGCCGGGCCCCGCCGGGCCCCACCGGGCCGCCAGCGGGAGAGGGGCGTCGGGTGGCGGCTGACCCGCCCGGAGGAGACGCAGGCGGGCGTGGGGCGCAGTCGCGGTCCCCGGGGTTTCCCACGTGACCGGTTTGCTGGAGGGACGGGAGCGATGCCCACGATTCACAGTCTCTTCCCCCGCGGCCCGCCCGCCGCCCCGCAAGGGGCCGCCTTCCCACCCGCGGGCCGCGCCGGGGCGACCGGGCCTGAGGCGTCGTCCAGGCAACACGCTCGCCGGGCCCGGAAGCCTCCCGCCGGCTCCGGTTCGGTCCGGGCCGGGAAAGGACCCCCCGCCCCGCGGGCGCCCCCCACCCCCGGGCTCCCCTCCCGACCGCAGCCGGGGCACCCCCTTCCTCCCGGCCATGGCGAGGCCGGCCCCTCGCCGCTCACCGGGCGGCCCTCCGGCGGCCCCGCGTCGGCCCTCATGGCGCTCTCCGGCGGGGCTCCCTCGGCGCAACCGCCGCGGCCCGAGCCCGAGCCCCGGTCCCCGCGACGCCGCGGCCTCCGCCCAGGCCGGTCCCGCCCCGTTCCCGCGGGCGCGGGGGCGGATCCCGACGCTCGGTTCCCGGCTGCCTCCATCCCCACTGTGTGTGAGTGGGGGCCTGTCTCACCCGCGCTCACACTGGGTGTCCTTAAAAAGGAGGGAGTTTTTAGAAAGACCATTACCTTTATTATGTTTTACTGTATTTTATTGATGTTTTACAGAGAGGAAGGGAGGATAGAAAGTCAGAAACATCAGTCAGCTGCCTCCTGCACACCCCCTACCTGGGATGTGCCCCCAACCAAGGTCCATGCCCTTGACGGGAATCGAACCTGGGACCCCTCAGTCCACAGTCCGACGCTCTGTCCACTGAGCCACACCGGCCAGGGCGACACTGTTCACTTTAAATAACAATGTGTGGAAGCAGGCTGTTTCACAGTTAGGGGGGGAGGTGTGGGATGTGGGGGGTGAGGGCAGGAGGCAGACGCGGGCAGGAAGAGCCGCTGCGGCTGAGACGGCGAGGAGGAAGAAAATCAAGACTTCTTGGCATAATGTTCCCTTCTTGTAGTTTTCCCAAATACTGGTCTCCAGGACTAAAAGTCTATCCACGTAAGAGACTAGGCCCTAACCGGTTTGGCTCAGTGGATAGAGCATCAGCCTGAGGACTGAAGGGTCCCAGGTTCGATTCCGGGCAAGGGCATGCACCTTGGTTGCGGGCACATGCCCAGCCAGGGGTGTGCAAGAGGCAGCTGATCGGTGTTTCTCTCTTGTCGATGTTTCTGACTCAATCCCTCTCCCTTCCTCTCTGTAAAAAGCAATAAAATATATTTTAAAAAAGAAAACTCTTAAGTGACTGTTGGACCATCCGCCTGGCTGGTAGCCATGACAGGCACCGACCACCAGGGGGCAGACGCTCCATGCAGGAGCTGTCAAGCTGCAATGACTTCGCAGCTGTGGAGCTTGGTTCTCAGCGAGGAGGGAGCCCGATTCCTAATGGTTTACCTACTGCTGGGGCGCTGTCGGCCCCCAATCCGTTTACTGCCGAGCTGCGGTGACCTCAGGCACCCCTCGAGAGCCGCTCGCTGCCCCAGGTGCAGCCTGGCCAGGGAGGGATCATGGGAGGTTGGTTCCAGGGCGTGTGGGCCTGTCTTGCCGGGTCCCACCCAGCCAGCCACCTTCTAATTAATTTCCTTTCAATGTGCATCAATCCGTGCACCTGGCCACTAGTTTAAGCATAAGCTTTTAGGAAAGTTAATATTACTATGTCCCTGACAGAATGATTTTTTCCTGGTGGTCTGGTGCGCAGCGAGGGCACTGCAGGTGTGTAGGTTCTGATGTTCCGTGTGACGTGTGTGTCGCCCATCTTGCTGAAGTGAGTCAAGTAGGCATTTTCCGGTAAAAGTTATAAAACTTGTCTTCCGAAAAGTTTTATAAGGTAAAAAGCAGTTTCTGGAATTAAATACTACTTGTTTTATTTAGGAAAGCTCTTTTTGTCTGAACTGAACAACGACCGTATGAAAACTGTAACAGGTTCTCACACTCAGTCACTCGACTTTGTTCATATCCCTACCAATTGCAGTCTAGAAGGTAAAAGCGAACAGTCTTTTTTCCAAAAGCCAAACAGGCACCTACATAACCATGCAATGCAAACATTTTTTTCAAGATTAATTAACAAACTGCAGGGTTTTTAAAGTTTCACATATTATAACGGGGCAAACACCGCTGCTTCAGAGAGCAGCTGTTACTCCGGAGCTGAAACAGACAGACGTTAAAACTCCAGCGCAAAGCGGAAGCCCTTAGGACCCGGTCTCGGAGGAGACCCACGTTGCCGGGACCCACTGAGGCTCCTCCTGAGCCTTCTGGACCGCAGACACCAACTGGGCACACGCATCTTGCAAGATGCCATTCACAATCACGTGATCAAAAAACTGGCCAAACTGGGTCTCCATCCTTTGGGCTAAATCCTCCATCTCCTGTAGGTCTTCATCCTGCGGGGGAGTGAAGGAATGCGGAGAGGAGTAGAGATGACAGCAGTTTGTTATGCTGTTACACTCAGATACAAACTGTTTCTTAAAAATTAGGTCAAATAAGAGTCCTCTGTTTTAAACCAAAAACATATGATTCTTTAGTCTTACTAATGTTTCCCTGGTCAAGGTTTTCCAAAATTGAATGATGGTTTGTAGACAGACCAATCCTCTCAAGTTCTCATTTAGACTTTAAGTATCCTATTATTTAAACATTTAGAGCACTCAAACCATATACACCATAAAACCAAAAATGGTTACCAATTAAATATAAATAAAACTTAGATTTTAAATAAACATTAATGAGAATGGTGTTGTTTTGTAGATACAAAATGGGCACTTTCAGCATGAGGATGGTAAGATGATGCTATTAAATAGGCAGACCTAAGTTACACTTTGCTTCACGATGACTTAACTCCTTATAATATTGCATATTTCTACTATTGTGAAATGTTCACTCAGTGAAGGTTATTTGGACTTCACGCAACGCTAATGCATTAAGCTCATTTCTGTTTTTGAATTTGTCCACAACAATTAAAATAGTACAACCTGTTGTCAATACAATCATAAACACAAATATAAATGCAGACACTGAAATCAGTACTCCTTTACAAGGTGACCACACACATGATCCAGAAATAATTTTGTTAATTTGTGTACACTGTCATAAAAATGAGGGAGAACACCGTTTTAAATGCCCATTAGACTCAGAGACTATATCCATGGACTCCACTGTCCGAAATGCAAACTGGAGAATCAGACTTCCTTACAGAAGTCATTGAAATAAAAGAAGATAAAAATAATGAGAGATAAAAGATAACATAAAGATACCTATGCTCACTTAGGCAACATCTACACAATAATTAGAATGATACAGGCATTCGTATGGCCCCTATGTAAAGGATGGCATGCAAATCCATGACGCACTTCGTATGTTTAATTTCAGTTTTGCAAGACAAAAAAGTTCTGGAGATCTTTTTCACGATGTGAATAAAGTTAACACGACTGGACTATACCCTTAAAATGGGTGAGATGGTACGTTTCGTGTTTTATGTTACATGTTTTGCTTTGACCACACACACACACACACACACACAAAATAAGTGGAAGAAGTAATATCTTGATCGAGACGATGGCCATCTGGGTGCACAGACATGTAAAAATTCACTGAGCTGTACACCTAAGACTTATACACCTTGCGGAGTATATGCCATGACTTAAAATGTTTAAAGTAGATTTTCTTTTAAAAACTGGGGTTGTGAGGGGAAATCAGCAATCCTAGGAAAAGTTCACTGATTAATCCCCCTCTATTATTATCATCCTTATTAGTAAAAATTTTCATGTTTAGAAATATATATATAAAGATGTCTCATTACAGATGAGATATATTCATTAAAGCATTTAAGAAGTAAACTCCCAAATGTTTTTATAAAATAATTCTTTTTAAATACAGATATCAGGCTTGTGAATACCCAGTTTGTATGTGGCTTTGCAAACTGTGGTTTGAAGGGTTAAGCTAGACACTCTCCCTCCAAAAAGAAAAAAACGAGTAGTATTATAACAGTTATTAAACTTCAATATTTATAAATGATGTCCATGAAAGAAAAATCATAAGGCATTATTCACCAGAAACAAAACAAAAGTTATATTCCTTAACATAAGGAGACTATGGAAACGGTACAGTGATTTACCTTGAACTTCATGTCCACAAAGTAGTCTGTAATGATCTTGGCATTTTTTCGAGATTGCTTCATACAACTCAGATTAGATGGCTTTATGAATATGACATAGGGCTTCAGCTCATGGGTTCGAGCCACTTGAATGCCCTACACAGAAATCAGTGCACGTTTAAAACAGAAGTCCTGCCCTGGTCACTGTGGCCCAGTTGGTTGGAGCATCATCTCATACAGCAGAAGGGGACCAGTTCCATTCCTCATCAGGGCACACACCCAGGTTGGGGGTCGGCCCCTGGTCAGAGCAACCAATCAATAATTCCATCTCTCTCTCTCTCCCTCTCTCTCTCTCTCTCTCTCTCTCTCTCTCTCTCTCTTCCTTATTTTTCTCTCTTACTCTCTCATCAGTAAAAAAAAACATAGCCTTGGGTGAGGATTAAAAACAAACACACGAGTCCTAATTTCCTAAAGTCAACATAAATGTTCTCAAGATTTCTCAGGCCAGAAATTAGCAATTATTTTTAGCCAGAGTATATTCTCATGTGCCGCCATGTTTTCAACTCTAAAAAACATTTTAATAACCAAGAGAGCAGCCCTAGCCAGCTTGGCTCAGTGGATAGAGCATTGGCCTGCTGACCGAAGAGTCACAGGTTCAATTCCGGCCAAGGGCACCTGCTCAGGTTGCAGACTCGATCATTCCCCATTAGGGGGCGTGCAGGAGACAGCCAATCAACGACTCATCATTGATGTTTCTAGCTCTCTATCCCTTTCCCTTCCTCTCTGAAATCAGTAAGAATATATATTTTAAAAAAAACTATCAAGAGAGAGGTTTCTGGAATAAAAATTTAACTCCCGACTCTTCCTCTCACTAGCCATGACATCTTATTGAAAGTCGAGAATAGGATTCTATACATGACCTCATGAAACAAAGACAAAGACAGAAACTCTCCAGGAGAATCAGCTGTTTCATCCTCTCCTCTGGCCTTTGGTGCTACTGACATCACACTGACCACCAGCTTTGACCCCCGTGAGAACAAATCTATTGTCCCCTGATTCTCTTTAGTGCACAGGTATACTTTTAAATGACTACAGGAAAGGGAAAGAAAAGACAGGTATCCTAAAAATTGGGCCTACACATTGTATGTCCTTTATCTTACCCTAACTTGCTCTCTCCTGCTCCGTTCCACAAATAGTCTTGAGGAGGTAGCTATAGATAACAACATAGGACCTCACCTCCTTGTGTAAAGCAACATCTTATTCCTTCTCTGAAGTGACCTTAATGCCTTTGTAATTAAGGTAAAAACAAGATTCTAAGTTTTCTTTATGGCCACCTCTTAAATTCTGATTTTGTATCTGAGAAGGTAAATTTATTTCCCAACTATACATAAGCTATTGGCGATTGATTCTTTTAAAAAAATATATTTTATTGATTTTTCACAGAGAGGAAGGGAGAGGGATAGAGAGTCAGAAACATCAATGAGAGAGAAACATCGATCAGCTGCCTCCTGCACACCCCCCACCGGGGATGTGCCCATTGCCAAGGTACATGCCCTTGACCAGAATCAAACCCGGGACCCTTTAGTCCGCAGGCTGACGCACCATCCACTGAGCCAAACTGGTTTTGGCACGATTGGTTCTTTTTAAAAAAATTTTTTTGTTGTTGATTTTAGAAAGGAAGGGGGAGGGGGAGAGAGATAGGAACATCAGTGATGAGAAAGAATCATTGATCAGCTGCCTCCTGCACACCCCCTACTGGGGATTGAGCTCACCACCGAGGCATGTGCCCTTGGCTGGAATTGAACCCAGGACCCTTAGGTCCACAGGCAGATGCTCTATCCACTGAGCCAAAGCAGCTAGCGTGACAATTGATTTTTTATGTAAGATCCTGGCCCTTAGATATGGGAAGTAGTCTTATCCTTAAAAGGCCAACAGTAACAGAATAAAACCTATAGCATGCGCCCAAAATGAATAACATGCATTCATTACTTTGAGAAGATGGGAAACATTCCACCACAGACTCACCTGAGGCTCCAAGTCCATGACACAGATCTTCCCTTCATTGAGGACGGCTTGAACAGCATCCACGCTGGTGCCATAGAAGTGGCCTTTGTACTCACCACACTCGAGCATCCTGCAAAGGTGGGACAAAACAACAACAAGAACTCTTTCTACAGGTAAGGTATTATTAATAGTAACATGAAGATAAACTCCAGCAGAACGGAATAAAATGCTGAACTCTGCTAGCATAAAAAACAATTCATTTGACAGGGTAAAAAAATATTTGGAGATCTAGGACTTAATGAATTCTCCAAATTCTCTAAAATTTGCACTTCTCTTCCTCTCTCTCTCAGAGCCCAGTGACTGGTTTACTAGAATATCAACTTACATTCTCTGGTTAATTCTTCAGGAACAAAAATCAGTTTCCTCAGAAGCTTCGAGCAGTGCATAAAATAAAGACTCCAGTTTGAATGTAAAACAAGCAGAGATGAGACTCAAATCCTAAACATCTGGCTTACCTGTGACTGTACACGAGGCTTTCAAATGTTTCCTTCGACACATAGTGATACTCACGTCCATCTACTTCGTAACTCTTTTTGGAGCGAGTAGTATCTGTCAGAAAGAAATTTTAAAGATTTTAGAGTCTTCAAAATGTTTTGATTCATTACAAAATAAGTGAATGAATATATAAGTATGTAGACAAAACACTAGAACCAAAAAGAAGTCTGACTTGATGATAAGAAAGTAGTTCTGATATCAAAATTATTTAATGTGTAAACCTGTATGTAATGCTCATGGCGTAGACAAGAATATGTTGGGTTTTAAGCCAGGATAGGGATACCCTAAGGGAACACCTGATCTAACTTCTAAACAAGCACCAGTGAATTATGTATGAGCCCTAATATGCCTCCCAGGTAGCAATATCAGCGATGTATTGTTTATATAGTGCCCTTCACAGATCTCATGTCACCCCTCACACTCCCAGCTGGGTGAAATGCTGTCACCAGAGCTAACTGAGGGTTTTAGAGAGTGGCTAACTTGCTCACATACATAGACTAATGAAGAGCAAAGTTGAGAACAAGAACCTAGCGGTTCTGACTCCTCCTAGGCTCATCTTTTCTACTGCACCAGAGTGTCCGATTTGAGACGGAGCCAGCCCAGGACAGTCACAGTCTGTGGGCAATGGTGATTAGGGAGCTCCAGAAGGGGAAGATCAGTGGAGTCTGAGTTCAGTCTGATTGGTTGATAGGAGCACTCTGGTTACAGAGTCTTCAACTTAAAGGGCATCTGGTATGCGACATAGGAGTCCACTGACTACCTAAAAGTGACTCATTGTCTGCCCATTCATGTATTCAACTAACGGGTACTCAGTACCTCAAATCCACCTCTATTCCAGACAGTCATTTGTGATTTCTTCCACACCCTGAAGTGTCTGGGGTCCCTTTTGGCCTCTTTCTACTGAGACTTCCTCTTTGGCAAATCTAAGACAGCCCAGGGGTCGCTCTGCCCTATTATCCCCCACATCTGGTCCTTGGGAAGCATCGCACACTTTTTCTGTGACAGACTCTAAAAGGGCAGCCACTTCCAGAACCACAGCCATCGGTCACTTCCTCCAAGCTCTGTCCTTTTGATATTTTTAGGTTCAGTTTGAGGCCTGAACTGCAGGAAACTCATATTAAGCTCTTTCAATGGCTTCCCTAAGTTCCTCTGTCTTGCGTTGGAGTGCAGGGGAAGCACCCACAAGCTCTTCCCACAATGTACGGTATAATCACACCTACAGTTACACAGCGTTATATGCGCATACATTATACATTGTGATAAAAAAGCAAATAAGAGTCAAGCACAGTGCCAGGAAGGTAGCAAGTACTGAAGAAATGGTAGTTACTAGTTTTTATTCAAATTTTTTTTTTATTGATTAAGGTATTACAAATGTGTCCCTAACCCTCCATTGCCCCTCCCCACCCCACTCCCATATATGCCCTCGCCTCCCTGCTGTCTCTGTCCATTAAATGGCAGTTACTATGGTTAAGTATCAGTGGTCCTGAAAAGTCATTTACATTACTGCTAAGAAATGGGGAAAGGACAGTCACCTTTTAAAAGCCTAGTTAGTCATTCATTTCCCTCTATTAAAGGAAGAACAGTTAGAAATTTTAGAACTAGCCCTCGTGTCTTACATTTTTACAGCAAAGAGGGTCTGACATAACTAAGTGAGCTCAGTGCATCCGCAGACGCAAAGAAATTTCTACCAAACACATGAGCTGCGAGGAAAGAGAAACGAGACGTACGCGGCACAGCGCCCTGGAATCGGCCAGGGTTGACTCCAATGAGCTGTCTTCTCAGTTCGTTCACGCCAACGCCAGAAGGCCCTGCACACAAACAGCCGCGGACAGAACTCATCAGCTGTGGCAAGTACAGGGGTGTCTGCCATCACCGTGCCAGGCTCCCACTGAGGCACCTGGCAGCAAATGTCCTCAGGGGGCAGAGCTTCTGTGAACGGGAGCAGCCCCAGAACCCACATCTTCAATCTGCAGAAACGAGGGGGGGATTTGGGGGAAACTGTCACCCCAGCAAACCTCGTCTAATATGGGACCCCGTGCGAATGCTCCACCTCTGCAGAGCCTCTGCCGACTCACCACACAGAAACCAGGCTCCACGGTGAGCGGCCCTGTGACCGGCAGGCGTCAGGGGCACTTTTCCCAACAGCGGGGGAGTCAGCACCCCACATGCCCCTGGAGGCAGGGCCGGCCTCCCGGGCACAGAGCCCGTTCCTCCCGGACCGCACTTGGTTAAATGCTCCTGTTTGCTGCAGTGAATCCCTGGTCACTTCTGAATCGGGGGCCTGCAGTCCCCTTGTGCTCTGTGCCCTGACACCCGCAGCTGGTCCTGCTCTGAGCCAGGCTGTTTGCCCTACAGGTGCCTGACGTGGTCAGAGAGAAGGTGGCAGGAAGGTGGGGTTACTGCTGCCGCAGGGACCGCCGGGGGAGGCCTGGGTCCCACAGGTCTGATCACAGACAAGGTGGCAGTGAGACGGGGTTACTGCTGCCGCAGGGACCGCCGGGGGAGGCCTGGGTCCCAAAAGGGACCCGCACTCATGTGCCTTGTTTAGCACCAATGATACGGCCCAGGGGTTTTTGTCACTTAAAGGAGATGGTTACAAATTTCTTTTAAAAATGGATCCTAAGGATTTTTTTTCCTTATACAGTCTGGGAGAATAGTCATTAATGCTTAGAAGACAAATTCTAATCACACACACACACACACAAAAAAAACACCAAAAATATCTCAGTTATGTCTTAGCACCACACAACCCGCTATTCTGCAATCACAGGCGACATTCCACTACAGACAATGAAAGCACGCATGTGAGGGCTTGTCCGTAAACACACAGACGTGGGACAGGCCTTACTTTTTACGCTGTCCCAGGGCAGCCCCTAGAGAGTTCTGCTTCCCCTGCTCCCAGCAAGGCACCGAGTGGGGAGGGGAGCTCCCTGGGGAGGAGGAGAGACCGCCCGCCCGGATGGGACGTACCCACGAGCACGATGAGCCGGTGCTGGTCCGAGGGCCGCCGCAGGTGCCTCACCACCTCCTCGTAAGGGGCCCGGGGGCCGCGGCTGGGGCAGCCCGGGGCGGGCAGGAGCGGCTTCCGACGGCAGAGGCGCATGCTGCGGCGGAAACCGGCTGCAGGGAGAGGCACAGCCCTGAGACCCGGGCAGGGGCACTGCGTCCAGCGCCCAAGCCGGTGGGCAGCAGTGGCTGCCATCGAACATGCCAGCCAGCGGAGCCAGGCCTGTCTGGGGCAGGGGAGAGGCAGCGGCAGGAAGGCGACGTAACAGGATGCCCAGGCTACCTCGGAGTGGCACCCACCCAGCGCCCACTCTGCGCCAGGCATCGCCCAGGTGCTGGTCAGACAAGGCCGAGGAAGCTCAGGCCCTTTCTCATGCGATTGACAGCTGAGGGAGGGGGAGGGACAAAATCGACAAGGAAAGTGAGTGCTTAGGAGGAGGATGGGTGGGTAGAGAGCTGACAAGGTCCTTCTTCAGGTGGGCAGCTCAGCCCAGTGTCCGAAACGTGGGCACTGAGCAGGTGTCTGGATGAAGTCATGGAGCCAGCTAAGGGGGCGTCTGGGGGGAAGAGCAGGGCCGGCTGAGGGAACAGCAGCTGCAAAGGTGAGAGGAAGGAGCGGGCTTGAGGGGCAGCTTGGAGCTCGTGCAGCTGTGGGCAATGAGCGGTAGGGACAGTGGTAGGGAGTGGGCTGGAGAGCAAGCTGGGGAGTCCACACGGCCCCGGTCCCATGCCAGGTTTCGGTCAAAGTGGGGTGGGAAGTCACTGGGTGGGCAGGAGGTGGGTGACGCGTGATTTGGTTTGTGGTGGAGGAACTCCTCTGGATGCTGAAGACTGGATGTAAACGGTGGGCTGAGGAGGCATAGGGTCAGGGGGCAGCAGTTTGGGGGCTATTCCCAGATGAGAGGGGCTGGTGGCTTGGGCCCGGGTAGAAACAGTGGAGCAGGCTTATTACTCACATCCTCCAGATGGAAACGCTAAGACACAGACAGGATCGACGGTTGCTCACACTGTGTGCCCAGTGGCAGAGTGGGACATTTCAGTGATTTGCAAATTCCTGGAATCCTGCCTAATCTGCCCACTGAACCACGGGGCTTTCTGGAAGTGCCAAAGCTGCCCCAGGCCCTCCCAGTAAATGGAGCTGGGGACTCTCTCTCTCTCTCTCTCTCTCTCTCTCTCTCTCTCTCTCACACTCACACACACACACACACATACACACACACACACACATTTGCATCTATATATGTTGGAAAGCATGAATTCACGCCAATACCTTCAAGGCCAATTCAGCACTATACAGTTTATCTTAGCATGCCTGGCCCTCCCCACCCCCCCCTCCAATTCTTCCACATTTGTAACTCCTTTCTCTAACAAAAACAAAACAAAACAGCTCTTATTATCCTCAATACATTTACTTATTGTATCCCTAAAGAGCACTTGTGGGAAAGTCTGGCAGAATACAAAAGATTTATGTTGGGTAAATAATTAAGAAATATCCACTGGAAACCAGATGAATAACAATGAATGAGCAACACATCGGAATATAGACATACACACAGACACACACACACACACACTCATACACTCACACACACACACACTCATTCACACACACACACTCATACACTCACACACACACACACACACACACACACTCATTCACACACACACACACACACTCACACACACACTCATACACTCACACACACACACACACACACACACACTCATTCACACACACACACACACACTCACACACACACTCATACACTCACACAGACACACACACACACACACACACACACACACACACTCACTCACACACACAAAAGACAGGAAAACCAGAACAAAGAACAAGGCTGGAAATGTCCATCAGAAGACTGTCAGGAGTGAATACAACTTAGGAAGTGGCAAAGACCCACCCCTGACTCATCCACACCTACCGATAAAGAACTTCTGACCGTAGCCAACGAACTCGTCCTCGTCTGGGATGCAGAGAGCGGCAGGAGCGGAACACATGGGGAAGGAGGAGAAGTTTACTGAGAGGCATGCAATTCTCTCCAAATCTTCAGTGACGTCATTTCAGCCGATGACTTACTGAAGAATGTCCTAAGCACTTCCCATCCCGTGTACCAAACTACATGGGGACACGCTTCAGAATTTTAGCAGCACACTTCATATTGTCTGTCTCGTATGGTTGGGAACAGGAACCAATTTTAGGCGTATGTAAAGTTATAAGAAAGATATTGAGTCATTGTAAAAACATAAAAATTGGGTATTCTTAAACATGCCCAAAGTAAACTGGTTAAAAAAACACACACAGATAACTCGTAGCTATGATTTCTGCAGGTCCTGTAAGTAACCTCTTTGGTAGAGATGGGTTTTTATCTTCTCCACTAGAAACCCGGTGCACAAAATTTGTGCACCAGTAGGGTCCCTAGGCCTGGCCAGCCATCAGGGCCAATCGGGTTCTCTGCCTCCCGGCCTCCTTCTTCCCTCCCTCCCTCAGCACCCCGCCGCTGCTGTTGGTTGCCCGCCATGTTCCGTGCCACCCCCTGGTGGTCAGCACATGTCATAGTGAGCGATCAAACTCCTGGCTGAACTCCCGAGGGGACAATTTGCATATTAGCCTTTTATTATATAGAATTATTAAATGACTCGTTCTGTATAGGTAGTATTTGCTCTACAGCTGCCAATGACTTCTGACTGTCCAGGAATGGGAAAGGCAAAAAGGGAGGAAAACTGCCCAGCGGCCTAAAACTCCTGCCCCTGTTTCCCCTGGGGTCGCAGTGAAATTGTTATAAACTCCAGAAAGAAATATTACAGAAAAGTCATTTCCAGTTACTTTTTACTAACACCTGTTTCTCATCACTTACACAACTCTGTTCTGATCATTGAAAAAAATACATAAAGAGCATTTGGTCATAGAATGACACATACAAGCTTTTTCTCTTAACCTTTGTTTTCTTAAAACACACACACACACACACACACACACACATTTTACAATATAAGGAAAACACACCAATGTCGATTCCATCTCTGGTAAGTAAGCATATTTTTCTAACTGAAATATGCCAGTAAGTTTTAAAGGAAGTGTTTCCTTAGGGATATACTATACTCATCAAGCTGAATTTCTTTGTTTATTTTTAAGTATTTTTCTATGAAATCGAATATTTCAGCCTTAAAATATCATGTATCTTAAAATGCATTCTGTCAGGTATTCACTTAGAGGCACTGAAAGACCTTCAACATAGCTTTTTGTGGCTCACCCAGGAAATAGAAACAGTTACCTTCTGAAAGTTCCTCTGGACATTGGAGGAAGTGTAAAAGTAAATAAATAAGCATGAAAAAGTTAAGCCTTTGAGATTAAGCAGCCATCAACTAAAGACAGTCACGTCCCCTTAGAGAAGCTGGAAGTCCAGGGAGTCCTGACAGGGCAAACAACCACCTCCCCTTCCCTTCTCCCTCCCATCTCCCTCCCACCCCACCCCGGACCAGGGCCCTGGGCATGGCCCTGCCGCGGGGGGCACAGTAGCTTTTCCTGCAAGTTGCTTAGCTGGACTCTCCCTGAAGGCTTTTTATCCATGAAAACTCCTCTCTACTCGGCATGGAATGAGGCTGGAAAGAGAGACATTATAGAAAGGCAACCGATTTGAGCCTCCACTCTCCCTCTCCCCCAAAGGCTCCTGGGCTGCAGCCTGGGAAGCCAGGAAGTGGAGGAAGGGGACAGGGGCCTGGGCCTGGACCTGGGGCAGGCCCTGCCACAGGGGAGCCTGAGCAGCCTCCTTCCTTACCCTCCCCTGGTCCACCACCCTCCCATCTCCAGCTGGCCCCTGAAGACAGGCGAAACTGAGCAACATTTCCTTGAATACGGTAAGAGGAAGAGAACTTGCCTTAGGTGAACTAGGGGTGATATGCCAAAGCAGTTAGAGATGAAAGGGAGAAAATGAGGAAGCACACACTTGAAAGAGTAATGCTAACAGCCCCAGAAGGTGGCCAGTTTTTTTAAGATATTCTGAGGGGTTTCTGTTGCTACTAATGATCTCAACATTATTTTGAGGGACAGACACTTGATGATATCATGTACCATCAGTAACAACAAATCGCACATTAAAGAAAATAACGGATTGGTACCCATCACTCACTATCCAGGTTATCTGCTATCAGTATGCTATGTACACAGTGTGTGGAATTGATGGATTTCCAGCAGTTGCAAAGCCGCGTCTTTTTTCTGTTCAAACGTCTCTCCAGGGTGACTGTCTTCTAAGCCACCAGCTCTCCGTGTCCATCTGGGGAGAACTTACCGCACTATTGTGTACCCAACAACTTCTCGTGTATTTGTAACGACTTTTGTTCATCAGGAAACGCAAAGCATTGTGCAGGCTGGTGTCATGGCCTGCACCGCCTCTAGCCTCCCGATTCCTAGCGTTCAAGGCCAGGAGGCCCCTACCCGCGGTGACACCAACAATGTCCTCGAGGTTCCAAAATGGCCCTAATGTGAAATGTGCGTCTCACAACTACACTGCTGATGAATTTAAACAAGGCTTGCGTCACACCCCTGAACAGGTGTTCAAACGACACCAAAATCTGCAATACTCTACACACTTTCAAATCAGAATCGCATACCCATATTTTACTTACCAGATTCAAATGTTTCTTCGTCTACGGTTTTCCATGGAGGCAAAACACCAAAAGCATCATTATGTTACTAGTCATACTCAACCTGTAGTTGAACCGCATAATTCCCCGTCCCTGTGTTCTGCCCGCACACCGACTGTGACATGTGTCCCTAAATCAAGGCGAAGTCAGCGGTGTCTCTGTGGCACGTCTAAGTCTTAAATGAGAGATGGTGTTGAGCGGGTGGGCCGTGATATCAAGCCAGGGCACAGTCGGAGCTTAAAACAAATGCCACGGGAGAGAATAAAGAGGAGGAGGCTCGGCGGGGCGGGACAGGCGGGATGTCCCTGGGAGTTCCTGCAGGTGGTTGGATATTGCAGCTTCGCTGCTAGAGGATCCTGCAGGAGGATCGCCCCCTGCGGAAGACTAGGGGTTCCTCAGCCAGGGAAGCATGGCAAGGAGAATAAGTACTTGAATGGTTTGACTAGGTGACTGGGAAAGATCTGCTAAAACGCAACTTTCTCATCAGTTAAAATGTTCTTGTTAGTGCTGGAACGAGATACTGAGGATTAAGGAAGTAGGTTTTATATGGAGAGCGATTGGAAAAACAGCAAATCACCAATGCACCCACCCATCCTTGGAGCAGGCAGTGCTGCATCAAACGTACTCATTGCAGCTTTGTTTATAATAAAAATAATAAAAAGCTGTTTCAAAAAAGTATGAGGTGGCTCTTTATGTACCAAGATGGCATCATCTCCAAGATCTATAATGTTAAATTAAAAAGCCAGGAACAGAACAGTTTGTGTAGGGTTTTATCAGAGGGTATTTTTATGTGTGTGTTTTTAAGGTAAGGATGAGTGTGAGAGAGAGGAGGAATAAATGTACATCCCTGCTTTCATATGCACAGAGCACCTCTGGAGGGATTATGGAAGAAACTGGGGGCATTTATTGCCTCAAGAATAAAACTGAGTAGGGCAGTGGGGAAAGAAAGGAACTTTTTGCTGAATATCATTTTGTAGTTTTTGAATTTGAAATGTGTAAATATATTGCCTAATAAAATTTAAATTAAAATTATAGAAAGGAAATGAATTTACTGCATATTTTTTTTTAAAAAATAATTACCTGGAAAAGTAAATATTAAATCAGCATTATTCCGTAGCTATTTTAGAAGGCATGTGTGAATCTTTGAAATACCCACTATTTAAAGATTTCATATTGTCCTTCAGTTTCTAAAAACTAGATCAGCTTATTGTTAAAAACAAGACAACAGTCCCCAAATGGAGTCGCTTATGCTAAGCCCCACAGACCAAACTGAAATTTACCTTAATTATAATCTGACCTCTCCTGATGGCCCCCTGCGTCTCCTGAACGGAATGACCTTGCCATGCCCAATCCACTTTCTGTACAATTCCTCGGAGCTCTTTTCCATCTGCTAGATGGGATGCTGACAGAGTCCTGAATCGTTGCATGAAGCCAATAAAATCCTTAATGCTTACTCGGTAGAATGTTTTCCAGCACCGGAAAGCCAGGACAGATTCGCCTGTCAGGCCACAGCCTCTTCAGCTGCCTCCCAACAACACCCAAGTGATTCCTGAGCCAACTCGGTTCTGGCGCTGGATAAGAAACATCTCCCAACTTACAAACATAAATTAAGGATAGAAATGTAAAAAGTTTTCATATATTTCTCAAATTTGTAACCCGCTACTATTTATCTATACTATAATCTATCAGAAGATGGTATCAGACAATATCAAACTATACATTTTGCTTTTTAAAAATGTGATACCTCAATATTTTTAGTATTTCACAAGGTGGTTTCTATATGTCCCACCTGAATGTTATTGAATGTAACACCCGGGTGTTACTAAGTGTTGCTGGGATCATTTCCAAAGTACTGACTTCTAGAAGGTTAGTTAGACCTGGAGACACCCCCACGGCTGGACTGCCCTTCCAGGTGTCAAAACCACAGGAAAAGGGGGGGGGGCAGGTTCATTTTACACATTTCCAACAGAGGAGAGGCCTGTGGCCCCTCTGGCTGCCTCTGCTTAAGAGACTCCGGATGTGAGGTGCTCCGTGTTCCCCTGCTGGTAAAACTATCAAGAGGACACGTTACCTGCTTCCACACACTTCTCGTCAATCTTCACATCTTCTTCTGTACAAGAGCATCGAAAGAGAGAGCAGAAGTTGACATGTGTTAGCATCACAAACAAAACTCCCTGTATGTCGGCTTCTGTCAGTAAAGGACAGAGCACCTTATAAGAATGCTACTCTTACAACTACTGCTCACTCACGGGATAAAAAAGGACTCCACTTTGTTAAATGAAGATGCATGATATGGGTGCTGCATAACATAAACTGGTTCCAAATTTAAAGAATGGGCTTTCGAAGGCTGGACAGAGGAGTTTGCCTTTAAGCGTCAGTTTCTTTCTATAAATGGGGATAGTAATAACACCTACCATATAGGATAGGAATAAACAAGATGATGAAAAGTTCAGGCACATGGCAAACACTCAATAAGTGTTAACTAGTTTTACCTTTAGCTTGGTTATGTATAAGAGGATAAAAGAATATAACTTTTAAAACCATTCATCCTAATCTTGAAAACCCTTTACAACAGCGATTTTCAACCAGTGAGCCACATGAATTTTTCAGTCATTCAACACCTGACTATTTATCCGGGGCACCGACTCTTTCCCTTAGGATGTCAAATCAGAAAATGACAACAGCCAACAGCACAATAGCCGTCCAGTGTGAATGCCCTGAACTGGCCTGTGTGTTTAGGTCACAGAACAGAGTTGCCTCTTATTGGTCGGGTAGCTTAATGAGGTTGCGTATCATCAGTTAATTCGTGGTAGAAGAAATCCTGATATTCACATACAGATATCTGACTTCTTTAAAAGTCACTTCGTAAATCATTCGAGGTTATAAAATTTGTCAGTTTGGCCAAAAATACATTTTTTTTTTTTTTTGGTGTGCTGCAGGATTTTAGTAATTAGTTTATGTGCCATGAAATGAAAAATCGCTGCTTTACCACATGACCCAAACCCAACTCTGAAGGCTGCTGTCCACGTCTGTCCCTCACAGATCCACACTCCTGTTAGTCGGCATCACCGGTTCTCCCTCTGGGCCTTTGCTTTTGCCTGTGATGTTCAAGGTCCCTCTGAAACACTGATCAACAGGGGTATCCCTGCCATGAACAGAACAGCATTTTCCTCCTACTCCCTGGACCGCTGCTGCTGCACTCTGTCTACCTTGTAATGCACCAACCACGGCAGGTTTGCTGGAGTCACCCTCCTAGACTGCGCCTGGAAAGCAGAAATGTCTTACTAATGTCTGCGCACTTCACAGGCCTTTGTGTAATGTCCTGCACATAGTAGGTACATGGATCACTTATTAAACTGAGTTGAATTTTCCTCTTAGTGTCAAAATATACTTTATTCCAGCCTTGTACATCTGTGCCCAGCACAGTGGCCAGGCCTTCCCTGGAGATCAATAAATAGTGCTTTAATAAATGTGTTAAGTGTGTCCTAAAAGAACATATTATGTTCTGTACAATAAACTATGATATTATAAAGTAGTACTTATCACCTCCTGAAAAGGCACACCATTAATCAACATTTTTAAATAAAATGTTCAATATGAAACATTTTATGAAATAATACTATTTTATTAAAATAGTATTAAAATAATACTATTTTAATACTATTTTAAAATAATACTATTTTAAAATAATACTATTTTATAAACAAGTAGCGTGGCTGAGATTTTCAACGGTACCACTCAATGCCTTATATTCATTCAGAGATTATTTTCTAGATTAGTAGTTTATAGCAACAATGAATTCACTAGTTCCTAGGACATAATTAGTTTTTTTTTTTTTAAAGGCAAACAAAAGCTATAGCAACAGCACAATGGCCCTGATTTTTAGGCTTGTCACTCTGGGACCTAAAAGAGCTACTGATTTTGCTCTTCAAAATCAACAAGTCCACACTGCTGGCTGCGGTGGCTGCTATTTTGAAGACAGTATATGTAGAGCAGTTTCCTAACTTTTTTTTCTCTGAGTTCTTAAGGTGGGCTGCCTTCAATTTTGGGATTGTACACTGTACGTGTTAGTTCTCTTTTCTCTTATTTCTCTCAGTGTTAAGACAATACACTGTGTGTGTTCCTTCGACTGACATCTGTGTATACATTAGGGCATTTGTGACTAGCACACCTCTAGGGACATAGTAAGAACTTCATAAATAGCTGAACTGAATGGAACTGATGAGGAGAACTACAGGGCATCTCTAGGAGACTTTGAAGATGAGGGTTTTCCCCAAATACTATTTTTTACCTTCTTCCATGGAAATCGCTGGACACAGACAAATGATTGAAGCAGAGAGAGAGAGAGGTGGGGGGAGGGAACATTAGTCTATACTCAGTTTCTAATATTAAATTACAATAGGAAAGCAAAGAGCCAAAACTATAGTAACTAATATTCTGGGCTTATCCTCTAGAAACTTAGTAAAGATTTAGTAACAAATAAGTGAATAGCCTATAGAAACGAAAATATTTATAAGCCTTATTCAAATTGGAGATCTACTTGTTTCTGGCAAATCCCACTTTTCATCCCAGCAAAAGATTGCATTCTACTCACTTCTGAATTAACATGCTCAGTTCAGCATATGTTAGGAACTCGTATCTTGACAGGAAGGGAGGGAGGGAGGAAAGGAGTCAAAGAAAGTGGGAAAGAAAGAGGGATGACAACTATAAGTGTGTCTTCAGTAAATACATTTCTGATAACCATCTGCAAACTAGCATAGGCCTGGAACTTTTCAGTAAGTCTTCACCAATAAAAACGCCCAAATCTCTCTCTCGACACAGTAAACTGCTCCTGGGATTTCTTTTTCCTAAGGTGACATTTAAGCAGAGCAGGAAGATATGAAATAATATCTATTGTAGAATCCTCTGCAACAGTTCAAAAGAAAAGATCGAATAGAAAGTAATTGCATTCCGTCAGAAACATCCCTGTAAGAGGTGACTCTTCGGCTCCAACCCTGGTATTCTTGGCCTCAGGGATTTGTGAGGGTTTAATACGGTCTGCAAGCTATTTCCAGGACGGGCTTTTCAAAAACGCTGATACAAATCGCACTTGGGATACATGAGCAAACTGTTGTCAGATACTGCTTAGAAGCTTTGGTAGCATTCCCATGTGTCTTTGAGACACGAAATAGGAAAATGAATTGCAGAAGGATTTCAGTCTGGCTTGATGAACAAACTTGGTTCAAACACAAAGGGGGCTGGCCTGTGCGGCTCAGTGGTTGAGCATCGACCTAGGAACCAGCGAGGGTTGCAGGCTCGATTCCCAGTGGGGGGCGTGCAGGAGGCAGCCAATCAAAGATTCTCATCATTGATGTTTCTCTCTCTCTCTCCCTCTCCCTTCCTTTCTGAAATCAATACAAATACATTTAAAAAGTAGAAATAAAGATCCTGTCTTGGGCAGGAAGCCGGCCCTGAGAGAGGAAGCCAGGTTGCCACGGGGCACGGCACACTCACAGACGGGTGACGTGAGGCGGGAGTGGGGCCGGTTCGGCTGAGACCACCAGAACTCTCGTCGCTTCCTACGGACACAGAAACGCACCGTGAGAAGGAAAATCAGCCCGGTCACCGGGAGGCATAGATCCAGTCAGAATGTTCCTAGAATCTGGCTGCCCCCACCCAAGTGAAAAAGATTTCTTCCCCCAGTGCGTTGTCAAATGCATTCCCTAAACACCCGCTTCCTTATGTTTCTCCTCTTCACGGGACACTGTAGAGCTACACTGACTTAGAGTGAAAGTCTGCCCGGGGTCACTAGTTCGCAGGCCACAGGCCTCAGTGTAGGAGCGCCCTCTCCGGCTCCCCCCACCCCCTCAGCTGGCCTCACTAGAATGTTCTAGCAGGTTCTGTTTCCGGCCGGCTGTGGATGCCTGCCCTCCACCGTTCCTTTAGAGACAGTGCTTGCTACAGCTCCTCGTCCAATACACCTGGCATTCCGTGTGCTCCGGACAGGACCCCGCAGAGCCTCCTCAGGAGACCATGGAGAACGACCTCTATCCCTGTTCGTGTCCTGAGCCCCCAGAGCTCAGGTCACCCCTGCCCCCGACACTGTAGACCCCCCCACCACGCCCCTCCCTGAGCCCTTTCCCACACACCCTGGACCCCACGCAGCCCTGCCTGGGAGCCAGCTCTTCACACCCTCCTCTAAGAAAGCCCAGCTGTGCCTGCACCTTTCCAGGGGGAACCTGGCCCCTCCGGGTGCTCAGTGATGCCAGGACAGCAGCTCTGGGGCAGGGGAGTCCTAATGTGTAGCTTCTGCCAGTTCCTCTGATGCTGGTGCTGCCGCCCACCTCGCTGACTGGTGGAGAGAGGGGCACACGGCGGCTGCCAGCCAGCCCAGCGCACCGCGCTCATGCCGGGAGCGGGGTCTGGGTCATTGCTTCTCAGGGCATCTCCAGACTGTTCCTCCTCCTCCCTAGAACCCCCAGCTCTGTTATCCCCCACCCACCCCCCTTCTGGTGACCTCAGATTACTCCTGCTCACCTCCCGCTCCCCACACTGCTCTGCCCTAGCTCCCCAGACTCTATCAGGCACATAAATACCTCTTCTAACACCCCGGCCGCTCGGCTCCTGGATCTCCTCTCTGCAATGGCCTTCCCCGTGTTCCCCCCGGGCCACTGCGTCCCACTGTCACACCCCAGAACTTCTCAGACCAATAGCCACAGCCTCTCCATAATTTCCATTCTCAGCATCCCGCTCTCTCACCAGCACCTCCCACCTTCCCAACCCCAATAGTCTGTGGGCCCCGAGGGACCTATAATCTAGGACCATTCCACCGACCCGTACTCCTCACCTCCCTCCTTAGCCTAAATGTCATGATCCTTCATTTTAGTTATCCCCTGGGCTGTTAAATCCAACGCTCTGTCTAATCTTGGCCTGCCCCCAAGGAAACTGACCAAATGTATATCCTTTAACCAGGGATCATACTGTACTTGCCTAACCCATTCACTCTCCAGCTGTCATAGAAACGTTTCACGTCGTCTCCTCGCTCCTTCCCAGCACCTCCTTACCCCGCCTTTACTCTCAGCTCAGGACAGGGTTGCTTTCTTCACTGAGAAAGGAAGAGCAGTTGGAAGAGCTCAACCGTCTCCACACCCCAACTCTGCTGCGCTCTCCGATTCCCTGCTGTGGATGAACTGTGTAGGACCCCACATATGGCCCGCCCCTCTCCTTCTACCTGCTCAAGGCAGTTTCTTCTCTTTCTCTAAGTCATAAAACATTTCATTCTCATTGGGTTATTCCCACTAGTGTTATTTATCCCACCTACATAAAATTCTCTACTTTCCCCTCTAGCAATTTCTCTCTTGTTCTGCTCTGCTTTTATGCCAAAGTGTCTAAAAAATTTACCCCCTGCTCACTGTCATCGATTTCTTCACCTCTCTGCAGCATTTTGGCCCCAGCCCTCCACAGAAATCACCTTTCTCAGGACCCCCAAGGACATCCATGTTGCTAAGTTCAATGGTCAGTTCTCAGTCCCCTCAACAGCAGTTGACCTAGTTCCGTGGTCAACAGAGCCAAATATCAACAGTACAATGACTGACATTTCTTTTGAGAGCCAAATTTTTTTAACTTAAACTATGTAGGTAGGTACATTGTTATTAACTTAATTAGCGTACTCTTAAGCTGGCCTTTGCTAAAAACTCAAGAGGTCAAAGAGCCACATGTGGCTCTCGAGCCGCAGTTTGCCGACCACTGAACTAGTTGGTCAGCACACCCTACTGTCTTGATTTTCATCCTGCCTCATTGCTTATTTATTCTCAATATCCGTTGCTAGTTTCTTTTTGACTTCCTGGTTTCTTAACAAGGGCTGAGCCTTCCACTTTGTAAAAATGTTGTTGTTGTTGTTGTTTGCCTTTACTCACTCCCTTGTACCTCAATAGCACAGAAGCGAGGGTGAGGGGTTGAGATTCAGTACCTGAGGTTTCCACTCAGCCTGGAAAGATTAAGAGAGGAGTTGGAACTACCATTTAAAGTTTAATTTAGTTTCCTACATCTTTTCCCTGTTTTCTAACAGGTATTACTATTCGAGTCCTGGTATTTAATAAGCTCAGGGCTTATGGGTACGTTGGCACTTGGATTTCTCAGCCAGTGTGTGAGTTTGCCCATCTGCTTGTCTCTCTTTTCTCATCTGACCTGCGATAACAACGGGCCTGCGATGACGGGCCTGCGCGAACGCTTTCCCTCCCGGCGGCCCCCGCGCTGAGCCCAGGCATGCGCACTCACCTGGCCAGAAGGCGGCCCCGCGCTGAGCCCAGGCATGCGCACTCACCTGGCCAGAAGGCGGGCGGAAGGAATGAGGCCAGCGCAGGAGCCCAGGTCTGAGACTTGCCGGGCCTGCCACCAGAGCGCGTCACTCTGGTCCACGACCTGGAGGATGTCCCCCTTCTGGAAAGGCAGCCCGGCCTCCGGGCAGGGGATGGAGCGGTCCTCCTGGGGCCAGTACTCAGTCATGGCCCGAACGTACACCTGACGGGGGGGGGGGGGGGGGGGGGGGTGCATAATGGCACTGTCAGCAGAACCCGTGCGCGCATGGGCCGCCCAGACCGAACTGTTCCCACCCTTCCATCCACCGTTCGATCTTTCCTCTCCATCCTCACAGAAAGGGGGCTCGCCTCTTGAAGAGGCTAAGAGCTATGGGAAAAGTGACTGCAGGAATATAATCTCTTGGTTCTGAGAGGTTTTGCTCAAATGTTCACCATTTTTTTTTCCCAATCCTCTCCCGATGATATTTTTCCATTAATTTTCAGAGAAAGGAGAAGTCAGAGAGAAAGGTCGATGTGAAAGAAACACATCGACTGGTTGCCTCCTGCGCAAGCCCCAGCCAGGGCCCAGGCCGGGGAGGACCTGCAGCCAAAGTAGATGCCTTTGACCGGACTCGAACCAGGGACCCTGTGGTCTGCAGGCCGACGCTCCTATCGGCTGAGCCACACCAGCCGGGGCACGTTCGCCACTCTTTAAATGACTTCCTACCTTCTTGGTGCCTCGTCTCCTTGTATTGCATTCATTTATTCATTTGCCCTCATGTCATCGATGTTGAAAAATACACACAGTATTGAACAAGTGCTCAACAGTACAGAGAACAGTAGCTTGACGGCACAGTAAATTCTCACCGTCTTCTGGCTGTTCACAGGCGGGTCGGACACTGGGACCACCTTGAACGTGATTGTGCCGCGAGACATGGCCTGCAGAACGTCAGAGGGGGACAGGGACAGACGGCAGAGCTCAGGGACTCAGCACCGGGAGCTACAACTCAAAGGCTCGAGTGCAAAGGTGGTTTCCTCCACAGGGACTTTCACCAGGGCTCGCCGCTAAAGAGGACCACCCAGAAGTGGAAATTAGGAAGAAGTTTAGCTCTGCCCTGTCCTGCTCCAGATCTGCTAAAACCCAAGCCAAGGCCTGGCCTCCCCCAGGGACTGTCCTCCCAACTGCCACCAGGACCACCCCACCCAGCAAGGTCTCCTTCCCACAGGCGCTGGGAGCAGCTGAGCTCTCCAGCTGACACCCCTCTTCAAACCTCGGTCAGCAATTATTTCCTGGTCCTGCACCGGCAGCCCGTGTGAGGGGAAACGAGGGGCCCCCGGGGGGATTGATAAGCTTCTAAGTTAATGGTGGCAATGGTGGACCCTCAAACATTTGGAGGAGACAGAAAACCTGTCCGCCCAACAGGGCAGGGAACAGTCACTTTCACCGGCACTGTGACAGACATTGGAGATGGAGAGATGAACAAAACCTTGCTCTCACTCTTGGGAATGCCACAGCCCCATGGTCCTGCAACTCCACCCCTGGCCCCCGACTGGAGTGGGGGCGTGTGGGTCTGTGATGGACAGCACTCCAAGCTCCTTTTCTAGTAGCTTGTGTTCCACACACTGACTGCAGTGGTTGCAAAATATGTAGGCGCTTGATATGC
Source organism: Antrozous pallidus (assembly GCA_027563665.1). Lineage (NCBI taxonomy): Eukaryota > Metazoa > Chordata > Mammalia > Chiroptera > Vespertilionidae > Antrozous > Antrozous pallidus. Next base: position 10,230,753 of record CM050508.1, read on the forward strand.
TCACAATACCACTCCCCCTCTCAGTCCCTGAGGCATATAAAATTTACATTTCCCAAAGAACCCGGTCTGAGGACCACTGGTGTAGACACAGGCCCCAGCCACACTTGGGGTGTGCATGGAGGGGTTAGGGGCTGGGGGGCAAACTACTATGCTATTGAAAGCTGGCCTGTGATTCTGGCAACTGTTTGAAGGACGGGAACAGGGACCTAAAGGAGAGAAAAGGCTGGTATAACCAGGTCAGAAATGTCCAGTTGACACCACCAAGGATGTCCCACTCCCCACAATGCCCTCCGGCGACTTCTTTCTCACCCCAAAATGGCCCCAAGGAAGATGTGAAGCAGATTTCAGCCGTTCAAAATGTTAGGGGAACAAAGGGTGGTCTGCTCAGGTTCAGACTCTGCTCCACAGTCTCACTCTGCCCACGTGGGCTCAGTTTCCAGGGGAGCAACCCAGGTGATGAAGGACCTGGCAGGGCACCTGGCAGGCTCCCTGAGACAGGGAGAGCAGCTGGGGAAGAGAAGTCTCTTCCCCAGGTTGGGGGAGGGGTATGGCACACAGAAACAGACGAGGTCTGGGGCCTGGAGAGAGCAAGTGTGGAGAGGGATCAAGTCCCGCTCACACACAGTGAACACAGCAGGGGCTGGAGGCCCGTTCAGCCTCCCGTCTCAGTGAGGCGTGCAGAGGGCCGAGAGGAGGCCATTACCAGGATGTGGATCACTTGCTCGGGGTCCAGTCCCTCAACCGCCACGCCGTTCACTTCCACCAGTTTGTCTCCGGCATACAGCAAACCTAGGCGGCCAGGAACACAAAACACAAAGGGGACAAAGATATTGGCAAAGACAGGGCGCCTTTCCCAGAGCTCTGTAACAAAGTCGCTAACTCAAGCATGCTCCGACCGTTTAAAATTCACTGTGGCTGAAACCAGTTTGGCTCAGTGGGTAGAGCATCGGCCTGTGGATTGAAGGGTCCCCGGTTCGATCCCGGTCAAGGGCATGTACCTTGGCTGCGGGCACATCCCCAGTGGGGGGTGCACAGGAGGCAGCTGATGGATGTTTCTTTCTCATCGATGTTTCTAGCTCTCTATCCCTCTCCCTTCCTCTCTGTTAAAAAAAAAATCAATAAAATATATTTTCAAAAAAATAAAATTTATTGTGAAATACTAATGCTAATATTAATCAAGCAAAGCGGTTATTCTAATTTGCACCACCACCAAAGTGCAGGAGAACTGCGTTTTCCCACTTCCCCGCCAGCCCTGGGTATTAGCTGATGGTGGCATCCTTATTTTCGCTCATCTGTTGTAAATGGAACTGGAACACGGGTTAGAAGATAATGCTACAGGTAAAGATGTCAGGTCCTGAGGAAATGGTAAGGAGAAAGGACCCCGTGGAGGGAGACACCTGGGGGTCGAGTTCAAGCCTTGAGAAATACGAAGCAAAGCAGTGGGAGTGAGAGAGAGAGAAGACAAGAAGCAGGATGCTGTCATTGGCCAGAAACCAAGGAGGAGGACAGTTTCGAGAAAGGCAAGGTCAACATCACATGCGCTAGAGAGGCTGGAGGGAGGGCCAGTGGACTTAGCAACTGGGAAATCCTGGGGTGACTCCTGTAAGGATGTTGGGGTGAAACGCTGTGCCAGGTTTTGGGGCCCTGGACAGTGAGGACGGGGGCAGCAGGGACAGAACGGCTTGCTCCAGTAGCTCAGCAGCGGAGGGTTCATGGGCCAGCGAAGGGCGTTCAGGGTGGGGAAGAGCTATGCCTTTGAAAGCAGGAGGACCACGTAAACGTGAAAGTTGGGACATAGAGTGAGGCCAACCTGGACTGAGTCCTGACTCCAATCGAGCAAGTTCATTAGCCACGGTGAGCCTCAGTTTCCTCCTCTGTGAAATGGCGTGATAATACCTACCCTGTCAGGTTGCTATGAGAACTGGGAGAACATTCTTAAGGAGTCCAAGTGGAGGAGCTCAGTGAAGCAGGAACAGGATTCCTCTGGAATATCTATTCCTCTTTCTTTAGTAACCAAGCAATGCAACGGCCCCAATCTTAGTTAGGACAGAGGGCTTTTCCTGCAACGAAGACTAAACCACCACGCGCTTCCTAGTTTCCCGGTCCCACGTGTCCCCTGCGGCGCCAGCCGACCTACCACTCCTCTCGGCCAGCCCGCCGTGGATGACTCTGGCCACCAGGATGTCCCCTGTCATCTCGTGGCGCTTGATGGTAGCTCCCTGGGGAGAGAGTACGGAGGGATTCCTCTTTCAGCTTCATGGCCTTGACCATTCCTCTGGTGTCTTCCCTCAGCGGAGGCCTGGTCTTTCAGATGAAGGCAGGCCCGAGCAGAGCCATACCAGCCATCAAAAGGGAAAGGCTGCTTTAGCCGGTTTGGCCCAGCGGATAGAGTGTCAGCCTTTGGACTGAAGGGTCCCAGGTTCGATTCTGGTCAAGGGCACATGCCTGAGTTGCAGGCTTGATCCCCATTAAGGGATGTACAGGAAGCAGCCAATCAATGATTCTCTCTCATTATGGATGTTTTTATCTTTCTCTCCCTCTCCCTTCCTTTCTGAAATCAATAAAGATATTTTTTTTAAAAGGGAAAGACCATTCAATGTCGGCCCCCTGAGTTCTCTAACAGCACAGACATAACCACATTTAGATCCTTCCAGAGATAAAGAAATCTCCCACAATCACAACTTAATCAAGGGGGCTATTCTTAGAAAATCAAATTGAATGCCTTACTTAGCTTCCCATTAATGGGGGTGGGGGCAGGGGAAGAACTTAGGAAAATACATTGGAATTGAGTGAAGTATAGGTACATGCCAGGAAGCCCACCAATCAAATATATGTCTTATCTCTCATAGCTCTTTCAAAAAAGAAAAACACTAAACAGAAATCTTTCCTCGTGGAGGCATTACAAGTGATGTGCTTGCATCCACAGGCCAAAGTCCTTAAGATCCAGGTTAGCCATTGTTACTGCAGGTGCCCCTCCCATGTCCTGAGTCCTCAGACTGTGCCTGGGACCACGGGCAAGAATATGGCCAGGGAACCACCAGAGATAATCTGGTTCACAGCGAACCCCGGTATAATCCCAACGGACACGATAAAATGGCTGTCTTACCAGGGGCTGCTGGTTTTTCACCAAACAAACAATCCTCATCGCTTCCTCACCCTCGGGGATGTTGTCCGGCAGCGGGGGCAGAAGGGGCTCAAAATCTCTCTGAGCCACAGTGTCGTGGGCGCGGAGCAAGGCCTGGGGATGGGGAAGGGCGAGGCGGGCAAACGTCACCCACAGGACACAGTGTCTAGAGAACAGTGACCTGACACTATGTAAGACACAACCATGACAGCCACCAACACACACATGGCTGTTCGGCTCTAAGCCTTTAGAAAGTGGATGGGCTCAGTCTTCAGGGTAACTCTGTGAGGCAGGGACATCTATTGTCCCCATTTCACAGGTAAACGGGCAAGACAGAGCGGTTAAGCTATACATAACATCTTTCATCTCTGTTCAAATGTGTTATTCTGTCACTTTCTCACTTCCTGGAAACCCATGTCATCCAATGACCTTCGACTAAAAAGAACTTTTCTAATATTTACCCTAATGAAGGCAGAATAGGTCATGTCGGGGTGTGTGGGGGGGAGATAATCAAAACACCCTACTTGTTTAACCTGTCACCAAAAGGTCATGTGGAACAGAATGAGAAAAAATAGTTCCCTGGTTTAAGGAATGATAAAAAGTTCCTTCTAACACCCACTGTGCTAAATCCCCATTCCACGGGGTGGGGAAGAGTCCCACAGCCCCTCCTAGGTGTGTGGGGCGGAACTTCTTTGGAGCTCTGAGAAAATTCTCCAGGGTTATCTCATGAACTAAAATTTTTGACTCATAAATCCCATTGCTCCAAATGCAGACATTCTCTTGACGTTCTCATGTGCTGGTAACTCCATCTCCAAATCTAAGAGGCAGGCTTTCCTTTTGCCGTCACACGTTTTCCATAAACCCTCTCCCCGCATAGCGCTGATCGTCACCGTGCTGTGGTTTCCACACACCTTCACGCGCTTTATCTCAAACTTAACCTGTTCCCAAGATGGAAAGGAAGGATGCTTCCTGATTGAGCCAGGATTTTAGAGGCTTTGCGGGGAGGGAAATAAGACACCGTGGAAAGTTCTGGATGTCTCCTCATCAGTACAGCAGACTTGGCTCATATCTGGCTGCTACATGTTTTGGTACCACGGCAGGTCACCAGTACAGCAATGGGACACGCATGCAGAGAGCACATTTCCCGCGTTTCTTTCCTTCCCCCGCTTTGTCTGTGTGCCAGGCGGCCTGCCCTGTCCATTTAGCAAGCACTTGCCTCAAAGTGCGGAGCCTGGAGGATCTGTCTCAGCTCCTGGATCTCAGGGGAGCCAGGGGCTGCGTGTAAGATGTCCACCACCTGGTTGGTGAGAAAGCGAACATTGTGAAGTTGTTTAATGTGGGAGACAGCAGGCAGGTTCTTTGCTTCTAGGAAAGCTCCATGAGAAACCCTCAGTAGGGGAGAAAGAGAGAGAGAGAGAGAGAGAGAGAGAGAGAGAGAGAGAGAGAGAGAGAGGCCCTCAGTAGATGTATAACCACCCATCAGACTTTGCCATGAGCGCCTTTGATTTCTGTAAGAAGCTCTGAGTAAAATGCATCCCGTTCAAGCTCTGCTGTTCTGTGGGCTCAGAGCCACCTCACCTCACGGGACAGCGCCTGCGCCCGGGGGGTGGCAGGAAGCAGCTTCTTCCTTTGGAACTCCTGGAGGCAGTCGTACACCTGCAGAGGACAGAGAACGAGGAGGGCATGTCCGCCAGCACTGCGGCATCCGGGTGTCAGCCTGCGGGGGCGCCAGATGTGGTGGTGGGGGTGGGGGGGCGGCCAAATATGGTGGGTGTCTCCCTTTTCCACGTCCAGCACGGAAAGAGGGAGGACCGGTTCTGAGTGGAGGCAGCCGGGGATTAAGAAGAATGAAGAGAGGAGAGAAGAAAGCTGGGTGCTGGGTGGGAACCTGTCTTCTCCCCCATGGAGAGACAGGACAGGGACCTGGAGCCCACCCCGCAGTTTATTTTATTCCCCCCCCCCCAAAAAAAAAAAAAACCCAGGAAATTATATCAAAAGGTCAAGACAAAAGGAGATTATTTGCATTTGGGGTAGGCCCTGGGCATTCCCGGTGCGAGGCTGGGTGCACACATCCACACCCGCTCCCAGGACACCTGGGCAGAGTCGAGTCCAGCTGACCACACCCGCCTTCCTGGTGAGTGTGTTTCCGAAGCGTGCTGTGCCTGCCGCCTTGGACTCAGCTGGCATATTTAAAGAAATGCCCATGTCCCTTCCCGGGGGCCGCTACGTCAGCCTCTCCAGGGGAGGGACAGCGGGAGCCGCACCAGAGCTGGGCAGCGTGTGGGCCTGGAGCACGGCGTCCGCGGTTGCCGAGGGGAAATGAAGCCAGGCTGAGTGTTTATGGTCCAGGGGCTCCTCCCCGGGCGGCCATGGGAAGGGGATCTCCCCTAGCTGATTTCACTGGAGGACCCAAACTTTGACTCCTGCTAACCCAAGAAAGAGCGGGGTTTCTAGGACGAGGCCGATGGCGGCTCGGGGCCAGCCCCCCAGGAGCCCGGGCTGGCCAGCTGGCAGGACGTGAGCCCCGGGATCAGGGCTCACGGGAGAGCGGGACAAAAGGCCGGGCACACACATGCCGATCCGTACTCCACTCTTTCCTTTTGTTTGAGTTCTCCTTCCTCAGTTCCCCCGTAAAAGCTCACTTAGAAAAATCTCCACTTCGTCTCCGCTGACCCTGACGGGTGTTTCCATAGCAGGACCTGGGGTGGGGCCGAGTGACCGAGGTCCGCCTGGCTCCACGGTGCGGCCCCTCGTCTCGTTCCAGAAACATCCTTTCTCTAGCGGAAACCGGGTTGGCTCAGTGGATAGAGCATCAGTCTGCGGACTGAAGGGTCCCAGGTTCCATTCCGGTCAAGGGCATGGACCTTGGTTGTGGGCACATGCCCACTAGGGAGTGTGCAAGAGGCAGCTGATCAAAGATTCTCTCTCTCCCTTTCTCATTGAAATCAATAAAAAAATATATTTGAAAAAAGATTGCTGAAACCGGTTTGGCTCAGTGGACAGAGCGTCAGCCTGTGGACTGAAAGGTCCCAGGTTCGATTCCGGTCAGGGGCATGGACCTTGGCTGCAGGCACATCCCCAGCGGGGGGTGTGCAGGAGGCAGCTGATCGATGTTTCTCTCTCATCGATGTTTCTGACTCTCTGTCCCTCTCCCTTCCTCTCTGTAAAAAGTCAAAAAAAAAAAAAAAGAAAGAAAAGAAAAGAAAAGAAAAGAAAAGAAACATCGTTTCTCTTACGGATGCAGAACCGAGACCAAAAGGCTGGTGCAGCCGGGTCCCCTCCCTGGAGAGCCGGAGAGCCGCACGCCCTGCCCGGCCTCAGGGCCAGCGCCCAGTGTCCGGACCCACCCGGCTGATGCACGGCCCCGCGTGAGCAGGTCCGTGACACCAGCTCGAGCGCCAGCTCCTCCGGGGGGAGCGCCTGACAGAGCAGGAGGGTCCCCCGCTTTCCTGAGCCGTGACTGACACGTAACACTGTGTGGGCTGACGATCTAAACTCGGCTGCTTCCTGATCCCAGGCCGGGGGAGAAAAGAAAGGAGCTGCCGTACTCTTCGCCATCTAACTTGGTTCCTCCTAAACTAAGGTTTGTCCGCTCGCTCTGGGAACGGCCCGCTCAGAACCCTCTCCGCCTGGCCAGCCTGGCTCAGTGGGTGAGGGTCGGCCTGTGCGCCAGGAGGTCCCGGTTCGATCCCCGGTCAAGGGCGGGTCCTCAGTGTGGAGCCTGCAGGAGGCAGCCGATCGGCGATTCTCTCTCATCCTGGATGTTCCTCTCCCTCCCTCTCCGTTCCTCTCTGAAATCAGTAAAAATACACTGAACAGGTTTAAAAAAGGACGTTTTCCCCGTTGGGATTTCCTGCCAGGGACAAGCGGCCCCGCTGGGTAGGAGGTTCCTGCCCCCGGGATGGGCCAGGGCTTCTGGGTGTGAGGCCGCACCTTCAGCAGAGCCTGCAGCCACGGGGAGTGCAGGAGGTCGTACAGGAGGCACAGTCCGCTCACGTCTCGGCTGTAGAACAGGTGCAGCTCTTGCAGCACAAGCCTCAGGATCTGGGAGAGACCTGGGGGTGGAGGGCAGAGGAGTCAGAGGGGCAGGCAGGTGGAGGAGGCTGCTGGAAACCCATCCTTGTCTCACTAACCGCGTGAAAGGGGTTCCCACAGGAGGCAAGAAAGGCAGTGTGAGGTGAAGGACAAGCCAGCGGGACGTGCCACAGGGGTCAGAGGGCACTGAGGGGTGGCGATGACAGCGGATTGAAGGCCAGAAGGTCTGCCTTCAGGCCCTGTTCTGTCACTTGCCCAGAAAGCCAGCCGAGGACCCGGAACCCAGGGGCCTGTGGCAGGAGGAGAATGCGCTAGCTCTCCCAGGGGGCTGCTGCTGACGCTGATGAAGTAAGAGGTCATCGTACGCAGATGGGAGATGTGGTGAGAGCAACATTGTTGTTTTAAAATATATATATTTCTTTATTGATTTCAGAGAGGAAGGGAGGAGAGAGACAAACATCAATGATGAAAGGGAATCATTGATTGGCTGCCTCCTGCACGCCCCCCACTGGGGATGGAGCCTGCAACCCAGGCCTGTGCCCTTGGCTGGAATCAAAACTAGGACCCTTCAGTCTGCAGGCTGACGCTCTGTCCACTGAGCCAAGCTGGCTAGGGCTGTATTGTTTTTATTCTCCCCAATCTTACCAGCCTTTGGCTTATTCCAAATTATCTAGCTGTTTTCTGGGTCCTCCTTTCCTAATTCAAACACAGAGTCATTTGTCTTTACCCTTTCTGAAAATGCTTATTGAAGGTGTTACTGAAAAACTCTAACTCCCAAAAAGTTTTTAATATACATCTCAGGATTACACTGATTAAAGGGACTGGAGAGATTTTTGTGAATGCTTGGTTTTTTATAAGTATTTTCATAGAAATTCTATTTGACGCAGTGACATTTTGAATGCAAACAAGTTATAAAACTCTAATTTTAAGTAAGACATTGAGTCCATATCTTTCCTCTCTGCCTTGAAAATCACTTAGACTTAGAACCAATACATGTGGTAGGAGACTCAAGTGTCCAGGATCCTTATAGGAATCGCAGTAAACTTACCACATCTTCACCCATTTATTTGATCACCCATCCAGAGTGATGGCATCAGACCTTCCTAGTTTGGAAGAAGGATCCTGGAGCCACCTACCATTCTCGGGATTGGATGGTGAAGATCGCTTCAGGTCCTCCTTGTCAGGCACGCCTGCGCCTTTGTCTGCGTGTTTCATCCTCCAGCCTGAGCTCCCGGAAAGAATCCAGGCCGGGGAGCAGATGAGTGGACAGCACACGGCTCACTCAACCGCGCTGCCCACGGAGCTCTGGGGGCCCTGAAATGTATTTCCAACAGCACTTACTGGGCGAGCCAGGCACGGTGCTACACATGGATCCTCCTCAAACAAGAAATTGTTGCACCGTGGTCCTTACTCTCTGACCATCACTGGTTGTGCAAGAGAAATACTCTGCCTAGTTGATTTTACCACTCAGAGCAGTGATCGGCAAACTGCGGCTCTTGAGTCATATGTGGCTCTTCGGCCCTTTGAGTGTGGCTCTTCCACAAAATACCACGGCCTGGGCGAGTCTATTTTGAAGAAGTGGTGGCATTAGAAGTTGAAGTTTAAAACATTTGGCTCTCAGAAGAAATCTCAATCGTCGTACTGTTGATATTTGGCTCTGCTGACTAATGAGTTTGCCGACCGCTGCCTCAGAGCTTAGAAGCTTCCTTGGCCGAACTCAGGAGCCCCGTTCCCTCTCATTGTACCAGAGTGATGTGGTACTGCTGAGCCACACTCTTAGAGCTTACTTTCTATATTGCTTTAGGCATGTTTATTTATTTTTTGAAGTATGTTTCTATTGATTTCAGAGAGAGCAAGGGAGAGGGAGAGGTAGAAACATCAATGATGAGAGAGAATCACGGATCAGCTGCTTCCTGCACGCCCCTTACTGGGGGTTCAGCCCACAACCAGGCGTGTGCCCTCACCAGAATTGAACCCAGGACCTCCTGGTCCATGGGTGGACGCTCAATCACTGAGCCATACCAGCTGGGCTGCTTTAGGTAGGTTTCACTTCAAAACAGAAACCTGAAACAACAGTGGCTTAGCAGTTTCCATCTTGCTCCCGTAAACGTCCACAGGGGAGACCCTCCCAGGCTGGTCGCCCCCCACCCTGGAGGCGGTGTGCTCCTCACCCTCCTGCTCCAGGTGGTGGCGGGGCGCCGGCCAGCAGGCCTGGGGCAGGGGCACGAGGAACTGAGGGCAGGGGAACATGCCCACGGCTCTTTGAGCAAGTTTCCCAGAAGTTGCCCTTGACAATGAAGAATCGCCTCATGCCCTGTGTAACCTTCAAATGTCCACTGCACCTGCATGTGGCTGGAAGAAAGCCTCTAGAACTATCTGAGCCTAGAACTCAACTTTTCTTTTGTTTTTTTGTAATCAATACACAAGTATTTATTTAAGGCCCATTTTATACCAAGTCAGTAATTGCCACAAGGGAATTTTTCAACTTTTCTTTATATACAAAGTACCTTTGCACAGTTTTAATATACACTGGATTTTCTGGAATGCTACCAAATGCAACTAAACCACTTAGCCCAGACCTGTACTTTAGCTATTGAAGGCGGATGGACAGGCAGGCAGGTGGGTCCTGGCATTAAGGACCCCCCGCAGGGCTCTCTTACCTGCGAGGCTGCAAACCCAAACTGATGCTGGTATGGAGGAAGGCTCTAGCAGGAAAGTAGCAGTCACCTTGCTGTTCCAGATTAAATCCCTGCACATCCTCTTTGACTTAATCCACAGATGCTTAACCATTCAATGACTTCCAAGCCTCCCCTGTCACTCTCTTAAGTAATCCTTACCCCAAATAGTCTAGAAATTTTTCATTTTTAGCCTTCCTTTAGTATTTTCTCTCTCAAATTGTCAGCACATTATTAATGGTGAAGGATTAATACTTGTGTTGAGTATTTCAGGATAACAGACAACCCGCAACAGAAGGTAGCATTTTATTTTAGTGGAAGGGAAAACTGTGGATACCTGAGAGTAAGCCTATTACCCTATCAATTTCCTCATGCAGTAAGAAAATGACGGACAACAGCAGTTCCTCCTGGAAGGCCCCCAACCAAGCCACTACTCTGATCTTAATGGTTCGCCCATCCCGTCTCAGACTGGAGCTTCTTTGTCTGATCATTTCATATTGCAGGGAGGTGGCAGAGCTTTGAAAGTAGGCATCACAGAAAACAAAAGAGGAGAAAGGCAAAGGTCAAGACCAAATAGTGATTTTAAGAGGTTTATCAGCCCCTTTATCCTAAATCAACATGGCTTCCCCCTGCCCTCCACTGTAGATGAAAATCCAAGCTGGGAATGGGATACATTTGTGAATGTTTTATGAAAAGCACTTAATTTTATTAAGTTTTTATTTTCACACTAGCCAGTTTGGCTCCATGGATAGAGTGTCGGTTTGCAGACCAAAGGGTCCTGGGTTTGATTCCCATCAGGGGCAAGTACCTCGGCTGCAGGCTCCTCCCTGACCTGGGCCCCAGTCAGTGGGCATGCACGAGGTGACCAATCAGTGTGTTTCTCAATCGATATTTGTCTTTCCCTCTCTCCCACTCTCTAAAAACCAATGGAAAAACATCCTCGGGTGAGGATTAGAAAAAAGGTTTTTATCTCCAACTCCCTTTCCACCTTTAATGCATGACATGTATGAAATGACCTCTGCAGCTGTAGGGGGAAAGGGCACTGGGAAGTTCTGGGTTCGAGGCTCAGCTCTAACAGGAAGTGAATCACAGCCACTCCCTGCCTGCAGAGCGGGGATCAGTGGGGTGAACTCTCGCCACCCCCCACCCCAGGCTGCTGAGCGCTCATCAGTGTGAGGTCCTTGCAAATTGCTAGAGACTGGCCTGGAGATTTAGGGATTTTCCTTCAAGAGAATTGAAACTTTATAATTTTAATATGCTATTTGAAAAGTGTTCAATAAGAAGAAACCAAAGTAGCAGGGTAGTTACATTCATGATTCCGATAAAAAGATGAATTGTAACGTGTTCTTTTTTTTTTTTTTTGAAAGAACTGAGACAGCCTACCAGCATTTTAGAACTCAGTGGGTCTCGAGTTTTTCTCTATTTCCACAATATCCCAGTCTCTATCTCCTCGGGGGTCAAAGGCATTCAGTACATTTGCCTTTACAAGTCAAATGTGGATATCCATGTTTACTTAAAAGTCAAAGCATTCCCTAATGGAAATGAAGTGTTTAACATACACTGATCTTCCAGTGCCATCCCTTCGCAGCAAGCAGGCCCACGCGGGCAGAAAGCACCAGGCTTCTTAAGAAGACATTACAAGGAGATGATTGGCTAAGGCCTAATATTTCTCACCAGGATTTTATTTTTATTTATTTATTTTAAAAAAAATATATTTTATTGATTTTTTTAGAGAGGAAAGGAGAGGGTTAGAGCTAGAAACATCGACTCAATTGTCTCCTGAACACCCCCTACTGGGGATGTCCCCACAATCAAGGTACATGCCCCTGACCAGAATCAAACCCGGTCCTTCAGGACCGCAGACTGACGCTCCTTCCACTGAGCCAGACCGGTTTCGGCTCTAACAGGATTTTAAACTCTCACTCCTCCCTTCCCTGAATCTCCTTGAGGGAGAGAGAGACAGAGAGGGAGGGAGAGAGAAAAGACCCAAGCATAAAACAAAAACAAACATAAAAAACTCAAAATATGCCTTTTATTCAAAGAAATAACAGACTTCTTTTAAGACCCTTGTCCCCGGGTTAATAGGATCAGAACGTTAATTTGTCTTTTGCCACCAAAGGTGTTGTAATTATAATTAAGTGTGTTTTAGAGAGAGATGTTAGGAGCCTTGAGGCTCAGATGGCAACGTGGGCACCAAAACACAGAGCGGCTTCTTTCACAGCCCTCGGCTGCCTGTGCCATTTCCTCTGCAATCAGGCAACCGCATAAAGATGAACGTCTTTTATTATGAAAATCGCTGTTACATTACAGCCAACAGTCCAAAACAGTATTTTAATAAACACTCGTCTTGATTATAAAGTAGAGCAGAAACCATGATCCTGTTTGAGTTAAGTCAGCATCTGCTGATGTTTAACATAAACCAGGACACTCCGTACGCTCCCAGGTGTGCAGATGAGGAAGAGCACCTATTTATCCGAACAGCTACTAGTGTTACTTGTACAGCATAAACCACCACTGACATTAAAAAATAAAATAAAATAAAGCGGACCACTACGAGGCTGAGGTGTCCCAGTACGTGTGAGATGGGAAAGCCGTTTCCTTCTCCTTCCCGAGTCCCAGGCGAGGCGCGAGGAAGCACAGCACTAGGTCAAGGCCGGATGCAGGTCTCGCTTCCCTGTCTCCTAGTCTTCGCTCCACTGCAGCTGCATGCAAACATCTGCCTCATTCCCAGGCCTCAGGCACAGCCTTTGCCTGTGGACAGGGGAGGACCCGTAGCAGCTCAGTCAGTGTTGGGAGTCCAGTGCACACTCTGCAGCATTCACGGTGAGGAAGCCAGTGACAACATTCCTGTTCTTTTACTCAGGAGGCAGAATTCTCCTATTGGGACACGATCCTTGCGTGGGGTTGGAATTTGTGGGTCATTATACTGAACCTCTCTCCCATGATGAATACCCCGGTGGGAAAGCTTAGAAAAAGTTAAAACTGCAGTTTAAAAGTTCCTCTTGCTCCTGTCTCAGCAAAGCAGCAGGATGCACCCAGGACTGCAAGGAACTCAGGAAGGCATAGTGTAGTTCCCGTCGTTTCGAGAACAATGTGCTCCTTGCAAAAAGGGTCTGGGGTAACTTGCAGGCAAACTGGAAACTCAGAAATATCCATCAGCTTCCTTAATGCAGGAAGCTACACTGAGAACCGTCCCGACCTTGTGGAGTAGCAGAGCCTTCGCTGAAGGAAGGGATGGAAGGCTGTCCTCTTTCAAACAGCAGGAGATGAGAGCTGGGGACTTCACACAGACCAGGGACTGGCCCGATCCGAATTCCACCTCCTTTTCGACCTTCCCTTAAACTGCACAGTCTTCTCCTCCGGGCTCAGAGCCCTGGTCATTAGTAAGGCTCAGAAATAACCAAAATCAGACAACATCCTAACTTCAAGACCATTCTTTCCCCACTACAGGAAGGTGCCAGATGGTGCTATAACGCTCTGCAGAGATAATCCAGTGGTTAGCTGTTACGCAACCTAGTTAAGCTTCTCACGCTGGATCTGGTAGTAACATGCCTGAAAAAAATCAAAACAATTTCAAATTTACTTTGAAAGAAATTACATGAACATAACAATGCACATGGCCACTAAAGAAAGGAAACCCCTTATTCATTCTGACGGCCCAATAAAACCTGTTCTCTTCCAGCCTCCGATCCAATGTCCATATTGCCTAGCTGTAACTACTAGAAATACAATTTTGTGCATTTTCCTCTAATTAAAAAACAAAACAAAAAACTTTTTACAAGTTGTATAATATTCTTCACTAAGTAATAATTTGCTAAGGCACTATTAATTGGTCATTTAGAGTATACTGCTCATTATAAGATACACAAATAACCATGATCAGAATCATCATGTTTGGTAAACATGCAAATTAAACAACATTCCACGCCTACTGAGTCAGAATTTCTAGGAACATTTTTAAAAAGCATCCCTCGGTGATTCTAAAAGTATCCTGGCCTGGGAGTCACTCACAATACAAACACCTCATCCAAATAATATTTTATGTTTCCCATTCTTTAATTACAAATCTCCTGGAGTAGGACTACTCAAACTCCACAAACATTTTTGATGTTGTTGACATCAATGTTAATAACAGCTGTTTTCCAAAAGGGTGACTATTATTAATCCATTATCGGCAATATTGGGAATAATACTGATTTCACCATAACCCCATCAGCAGTGGATAGACTTTAAGACATTTTTGCTAATTTAGCAGGCACAAAATGACACCGTGTTTAAATCTGTGGTACTGCAATATTCAGTAAGGTTGAGCATTTTCCTACATGTAAGTGTAATAATTCAGTTTCTTCCTTGGAGAAATGCTCTTCAATAATGTAAGTAGTTAATAAGTCAGTCATTGGTATTTTGGAGATGCTCTTCAATAATGTAAGTAGTTAATAAGTCAGTCATTGGTATTTTCCCCAGTTCCCCCCACCCTTTTTCAGTGTATTTAATAAAAATGGTTATTTCAGTTGGAAAGTTAAAAAACCCAAGGCAGAAATCTGACATTAAATTCTAGTTTTCCCTCATTTTAATGTCTGCCTTCCCTTCTTGCTATCCTTTTCTATCTTTAACCCTAAAGCATCTGTAATTTGCAATATTGGTGATACCACCTGATTCCACTCTTCTTCCAAAATTCTTAGTGAGTTATCCCACTACTTTACCATTTACTGGTAAAACTTGCTTCCATTTTTGTGTCCGATGTTTCCATTTTTATATGTGAAGTTTTCATTATAATGTCTACATGGGAGCTATCCCTTCCTCTCAGTTGCCTATTCCTGTAACAGTGATATACTATCTTAATTATTGTAATTCTGTAACATTTCACTAACTGGCAGAGGGGGTCTATTCTCCCTCTCTTTTTTCAGAAGTGCTTCTGTCATTTTTTTCTGTTGTTCTTCCAATAAACTTCAGAATGATTCTACCACAGTCCAAGAAAAATTGAGGTGGGGGAAGCAAAATAACTTTCAACAATCCCTAGGGAACCCAGATCAGAGAACATCATTTGTACCTATTGTCTACAGTAATACATGGGGGCGGGGGGCGGGGGCGGGGGGGGGGATGCAATTCATATTCATTCTCTACATACTGCCTCATGTTTTACCCTAGTTCCATTAAGGAGCTTGGATACTTTTTGGACATAACGAATCTTTCTGTTTCTTCTCTAGAATTACATTTATATAGATGCTTTACATTCATAAGCATTTATAAAACTTTGAATTATCAATTTATAGGGAGTTTGGGTGGTGAATAATTTGCTTTAATATTTTAGAGGATAGATGCTTGATCGGTCAATTTCCTTGATATATCATATTTTAAAATATTAACAACTAGAGGCCTGGTGCACGAGATTTGTGCACTGGGGGGGTGGGGGGGGAGGGTTCCTTTGGCCTGGCCTGTGCTCTCTTGCAGTCCAGGACCCCTCACTCCTTATTGATTCGCCTACAGCTCCCGCCACCACTGCTTCACTCGCTAGCTGGGAGCCAGCTGCTAGCTGAGAGGTACTCCCCATGTGGGAGCACTCTGACCACCAGGAGGCAGCTCTTGTGTTGAATGTCTGCCCTCTGGTGGTCATTGCATATCATAGCAACCTGCTATTCCACTGTTTGGTCAATTTGCATATTAGGCTTTTATAATATAGGATATGTGCTCTAAAGGCACTTAATGTTTGCATTAAACTTATTTAAAGAAGACAAATGGCTAGTGACAGATCTATAATATGGTAATTGAAGGGCAGATTTTAAAGTAATATTAAATAACACCTATACTTACCTTCAAGGTGGTGAACATTATGCCCTGTTCCCCATGCTGAAGATATGGGTCCATGAGATCCTCAATGAGATGTACCTCAGAGCCTAAATTCCTGATCCTGCCCAATGAGAAAGATACTGAATCACTTATGTGGACATCTTCCTTCTGAATCTATTTGAGGGGGAAAGAAAGAATACCTCCACTAAGAGGTAATGACATAGTGGATCGGTTTAATAGAAACAGAATTTTTTTAGTGGGGGCGGGGAGCATATTCCTGCCATCAGTTCAGAAAAAGCAAAAGGCATACATGTTAGAATAAGTGGTCACTAACATTAGGTCAGAAAGACTGGTCACCTGGCCCGTAGCACCACATATAAGAAAACAGGAAACAGGTCGTCCATGGACCACAAGAAGTCCTCCTGCAGAGACGCCAGGACGGCCTGAGAGATCTCCTCGAAAGTCTGCTGGATGACCTTCAGTTTGTCTGAGGGGGTAAATGTTGTGCTGTGGGGGGAAGACAAAAAAATAGCTGGTAATTTTCTTATAGAGCCATTTGGTATCAATTTTTTGAGAGTATTCCCTCCTGGAGTACACCAGGCATAATGAATCGCTGGAAAGGCTGACCTCTGAAATCCGCGGGTTCTCTGGGGAAAGAAGCTTCCAACTATCTATGATTCACTTGGAAGAATTCACTAAGTGACATGTCATCTCCTTTCACCAAGCGGATCTTATTTTCCTATGGTATGCTCTTCTCAGAGGAAGTTTAGTTAATTTCCATTTGGCTAAAGATGTGATTATAGGTAAGTTTCTGGGTAGGCGCTGACAATACAAGGGCTTTGTAGAGTGAAAGGTAACAATGTCTCAAAAGAGCCTTTCCTATCTTCAGGCTGAGTTTGACAACATCTAGGAGGGGAGGGGTAGTTAGAGCTTAAGTAAAAATAACATCTCATTAATATCTTAATAGACTAACCACTACTTTGATTTATGTATTTTTTCCAACAAATAAGAGATTACCTGATCTGCTGTAGACATTCTACGGCTGAGGCAAAACAAGCATCTTTTGTAGTTGGCAAAACCTGCAAAAAGAGTATTTTGAAGCTCAATGAGAAAAGCTATCTTTTACTATAATAATACAACAATACCGATGGCAGAGGGTGGGTCTTTGGTGAGTAACTCATGCTTGGATACTATCCTATCAAAGTGAAATGGAAATTTCTAGTATCTGAAATCCCCCATTCCACAGAAAAGCACAGTTGCTAAGGAAACTAAAATCTACTATACCTTTTTAGTCTCTCCAAGGATTGACAAGGTCACCGGCCAAAATTTCCTGCAATGGAATCCATACTTTGTCAATACAAGTTGTTACTTATAAATTAACCCCCATAAAAACAGGTGATGGCTATATTGGCTTTCCTGTCCCCATTTAAAATAACTGTACCACAGACAGGTCAAGTTTTAATAAATATGCCAGAAATAATTTAAGGTCTATAATGTCCCTTACGGATCTCTTACTCTATACTCCAAAATCCTTATATATTATGAATATGATCTAACAATGGCCAAAACCTTTCCTTCACTCAGTTTTACTGATCTCACCTTTACTATTAGATTATTCCTCACTGACAAGATTTACTTTCTAATTCAGGTTTATCCCCTTTTTTGATAGCACAAATATATAATTATTGTGCATTGGGGTGATCAGCCTTATTACAGCAAAAGAAAGCATAATCACTTAGTATTCTCCTAGAATAACAAGAAACAATGCCTTTCAAAAAAAAAAAAGAGCACTTCTAAAACTTTTAAATTAAGAAATTATGTACGTGGAAAGGAGGAACAAGAAGGGAAGGAAGCATGCCCAAGACTGAATACAATTAGCTTTCTTTGAAAATATGAATGTATACATATTTTGCTTTAAAAACTGCAAAATATCAGGTACGATAACTTAAATTATATGTTATATAATTTGATATATATAAAGCATGAACACACAAATAAAAAATACATTCTAAAGAATAATTGAGTCCATACTCATCTTCAAAAATAAAGATTGTTAAATATCACTATTTTGTGATCTAAGACAGATATGCAAATAAGGGAATAAACTGCAAATTGTATACATAATTAGATATCCAAGTACTCAATTCCTGATAATGCTATTTACATTTTAATCAAAGCCACTTGCTTCCACTCACAGCCACTGTACGAACCTCTGCACCCCCAGGAAGCCCAGCAGGGCAATATCTGGCTGCTTGTTGAGGCGCAGAACACACTCCCAGTAAACGTCCTCCTCGCGGTCGTTCTCCAGGGCGTAGAGCATGAACAGAGGGGGGTAGAGCCGAGGCAGGAGCACAGGCAGCAGCAGCCCAGAACTGGTTACCACGTAACTACAGAACAGTGGAGTGAGAGGGAGAATCATTCACATTAAAACTCAATGCAGAATCAAAGTGGAAAGTAGAGGTGGGAAATTCTGAGTAAAGCAGTTATAATGTTACTCTACTTTTACATATGGAGTCCACATGAGGAGCTCAGGCCCCGAGTTTTGTCCTGAACCGACTGTGAACTCTTTTCATAACTCAAAGCCTAACCGGAAACCCTCGTGGTTTCCACTGTGAGGTGATTTCTCAGTGATTGCTCTACACCAGCATCGGGTGGCTGTCCTCAGCAGCCTTTGTGCCCAGTCACTTGCAGCTGCACCTCATGAACTTGAGA
Organism: Antrozous pallidus; assembly: GCA_027563665.1. NCBI lineage: Eukaryota > Metazoa > Chordata > Mammalia > Chiroptera > Vespertilionidae > Antrozous > Antrozous pallidus. The sequence goes on from CM050508.1 coordinate 10,249,086, forward strand.
GCTAAATGGACCTCAGAGATCACCTGTCCAACCACATCACTTTAGAAATAAGGAAGCTGAGATGGAGAGAAAAGGACTTTTCTGGGGTCATCTGGCTGCCACCCCCTTTCTTCACTATCTCCACCACCTCCATTTACCCCGGCTCCGGGGATTCGGGTCTGGACTCTGACTTCGCAGTGCAGAAGGATTTCCTTTCAGCTGGCAGAGGAGTGGAGAGAGGAATTGTGCTGCCCTCTTCAGGAAGCTCAGGAAATAAAAACCTAAGGAGAAATAAAACATGTAATTAAGGAACTACACCTATGACATCAAACTTTATATCAAATAGATATTTCAGTTGTCTGAGTTTCTTAACTGATGCTTCTCACAGAATAAAATTAAGAGTGCTGCTAATGAATAATACCATTAAAAATCTTCATGTTATGGTTTTTTCCTATCTAGTTATTTAAGAATGAAGAATTCTGATTCTTACGTTTCTTTTACTGAAAAATCCCATCTGAAGTCAATCTGTATAAACTCTTTGAGCAGAGACCATTATTCTCAGAGTATAATTAAGTATCAGTAGAAACTAATTGTCCAACGTTAAGAAAACAATGAAAATCCAAATTATTGTAAAAATTTAAAAACTTTTTCATTAATTTATTGGGATGGCAATGGTTAATAAAATTATATAGGTTTCAGGTAAAAATTTCCAGTATTTATATAAAAATCCAAGCTGCTAAAAAAATCTTCAAGTGATTAAACTGCCAAATTTTTGAGGACTTTCTTCTAGGCTCTGAACTTGCCCTACATTTTATCTCTAATCTCAAATGGTAGGTTTACCCACGAATAAGTTTATTGTCCTCTTTATTTTTACAGACTTTAACTGTGACCCTTGCTCTTTAAAGACAGTCTGCAATAAGCTCTATTTTTGTAGAGTTATCCCCCTAATTTCATAGTTGGTAAAGCTAACGAAGGTCAGGAACCTTATCTTCATTATACCCTTGCTAATGCCAGAGCGGAAACACAACCCAGTGGTCTTTTAGATCGAAATGGCCCTAAAAGCTGACACATTTCCACATAAGTTTAAGAAAGTTTTCTGGGACAAAATGATAAACTTTTGCATACTTATTTCACAACATAGCATTTTGTTGGCTTACACCCAGTAAATGATCTTGAATTTCACTAGCTCCAGATTTGCTTTAAAACTTTCAAAAAATGCTTACTTGCCTGCTTTCAGAGTCTCTTTTCAGATATGACCTTATTAGTCAGGCCTCCCTGACCTTCTGTTAAACAGCAGCATCTTACCCCAACCCATTCTCTCTCCCGATTGCATTCCTATTGTATAGTTTGTCTACTCTGCTCCCACTACAATGTAAGCTCCAGGACAATACAGATTTCAGAAAGTTTTGTGTGTGTGGTTTTATTTTGATAAATTCCCCCAGGAGCTCGAATGGTGGCTAACACAGAAATGCATTCGATAAATATTTGTTGAGTAAATGAACAAAGATGATACTGTTGTTAGGGAACAAAACTTCACATTAGACTTTATTCTCTCTGTAATGGTACCTAGAGATGAAATCCAAATAAGACTACTCTATTTCATACCAAAATTACAGTTAAATAACACTATGTTAGCCTTCTATTATACTTAATGAGTAAGAAAGACATAAAGGAAATTAATTCACAATAGCTAAGGTCCTTCTTTTTTATATTTATAGCATAAAGTAAAAATGTACTTTCATGATTCAATCTATTTAAGGATCTCTGGCACAAAACCATTTTCGTGATGAATGGTTTCTGTGATAAAGGAAAACATTAATGATTCTTCACCACGTTATAATCTCTAGATTCAGAGTAAAGATACCCAAACATTATATTTTCTGGCGTATAAGATGACTTTTTAACCCAGGAAAATCTTCTCAAAAGTCGGAGGTCGAAATCAAATCTGATGTTTATTTTTTATTTTTTATTTGGTGTGCGTTGGAAGAGGAGTAGTCTTATACGGCAAGTATATCCCAAACTCTATTTTTAACTGGAAAAGTTGGGGGCCGTCTTATACGCCAGAAAATACGGTACTAGCATTCCACAACTTGCCACCTTTTCATGGAAAGATCTCTTACCTCACCAGCTGGAAAATCCGCTTAAGGTAGGACTTAATCTCCTTCACAGCCTCCTGCAGTAACCGGCGGTTGGCCCCCACACCCACGTACGTCATTCTGTACACGGCGACCAGCGTCTCCACGAGCCTGCCCAGGGGGTGCGGAGGAGTGTCACAGGCCTGCGCAGGAGAGTCAACAAAAGACACACACAGAAGCAAAACCAGGAAGTTGACGAAAATGAGCAGTGAGTGGACTTGGATGATATGTGGTGGTTTTGCATCATTGATCCACAAGCCCAGAGTAGTTTTGACTCTAGTTTTACCTTTATTAAATATTTCTTGATGTCATCATATTTCTCCACTGAGAAGGCCCCCACATGCTGAGGAATGAACTCCAAACTCTCTAGTGTCTGAGTCTGTGAGCGGCTTAGAATCTCTGGGCTGTAAAAGGGAAAAGAAGCCTCTTATGAATTTCACACCAAGAAAGCAAGTAACTGTAACGTGCACATAAAACACAGTCGACAACGAGAGGATAAAATGGAGGATCTAGGACAGTGTTTGCCCCAAATGAGCACATATATGGCTACTGACCCGCTATTAAGTTTATGTAACAGTCATTCAAAGCAGCACTTAAGGTTACTTCATAACAACAATAAATTAAAGATTTTACTCCACTATAAACCACAGTGTTGGGAGACACTATGTCAGCCTGAAGAGAAAGCTGGTGATAGATTTGGCAATAATGAGAGAAAAAATGGAACGAAAGGGAAAGGAATGGCAAAGGAAAAGAAAGATCAAATCAGAGGGCAAAGGAAGAAATAAAAATGAGCTCAATAAATAAGGAGATAATGAAGATGCTACAGCAGGTGGTGAGGTAAGCATATTAGTGGGTAAAGGAAGCTTTGGACGAAGAGGATAAGACAAAACACACTACCTATAATCAGCACAAATGTCTGCTAATAGCGCTCTATCATTAGATTACAACCAATCAGAAATTAGAAACAATACACAATCATTATTTTTACACTATTTTAGAGATACAAATAAGATATGGTTTTATATAAAAGTTCATTCATTCTCACTCCTTGGGAACATTCAACAACAGTTCATCAAGGTTAACGGGAGGCCTAAAGTATCCATGTCTATGGTAACAGGTCAGTGAAGGCTGACCACCTGCAGCACACACAAGGGCAAGCCCAGTTTCAGTCAATTCTGGGAGTTTCTATTTCTTTCACCGATGGAGTAGAGGGTGTAAAAATCATGAACTTCATGGATTTAACACTATAATCAATTCCCACTTATCCCAAATATAGAAAGAAAGACCCAAATTTAAATGCTCAGCAATGCTTGTGGAAGTTACTAAGTTAAAAAATAAGGATATGAAAAAGAGCAGATGGGGAAAAGAAAAGCAGAAGGATAAAAAGTAGAAAAACAGCCCGGCTGGTGGCTCAATGGTTGAGTGTTGACCTATGAACCAAGAGGTCACGGTTCAATTACAGGTCAGGGCTCGATCCCCAGTGTGGGGTGTGCGGAGGCAGCCGATTTGATGATTCTCATCATTGATGTTTCTCTCTCTCTCCCTCTCCCTTTCTTTCTAAAATCTACAAAAAATGTGTGTGTGTGTGTATATATGTACGTATGTATACACACACACACACACACACACACACACACACGTATATACATATATATTTTAAATAATTTCCTCAAGACTTTTAGCTCTTGCAAACTTCCTGTAATGGCTTCTCAAGCAGCAGGCATTGCCCCTACCACAGAAGTAGAGGAGGCTGGCGCATGAGAAAATGGAGGAGAGGAAGAAAGCCCAGTGTATCTCCCCCCCCCCCCCCCCCGCCCCCCATCTGAGCTTTAGGAGTCTTTTTCGCATCGTGAGCCAAAGCAGAGGGTTTTTTCTGGGTCTCTTGTCAATTTACAGTAACAGTGCCTGCTTCAAGGTTCCAGGTCCCACTGCGTTCAGGCTGAGGGAAATTTCAGTTTAAAAGTCTAGTTAACTCATGACTGGATCAATGGTCTTTGAATTCAGATGTTCTTCCCCAGTACACTAGCTGACATTCACTTTACAGTGTTCAAACAGCTACCCATGCATTTGGTGTGGGCTTTACAGCCGAGTTCAGTAGAAGAGAAGGGGGGTAAGGGGTGTTTTATCACTCTTACCCAGAAACAAGAGTACACCATTGACTTTTACATTAAATTATATTTTTAAGTTAAGTGTGGCAAGCCTTGACCACTCGCTGGTTTTAAGTTTCATCTTCCTCCCACGCTCTGCGCCAGGCCGGGCCGGGCCGGGCCGGGCCGGCCTCCACCCACCTGTCTCTGTGTTGGCGCCGGCTGGCAGTCAGGGCCACCGCAATGCTGTCCCAGGCTGTCCACACGGCCCCTTGGCCTGGGCTTTCGCAGCCCAGCTGACGCCAACACTCATCAAACACCGCTCTCCACTTCTCATCGGCCGGCACGGCCAGCTTTCCCAGTTTCCTGCTGTAAGAAGTCATACCACGCTTCTATTAATCACCCTTTTTGTGCAAAAACCCTAAAAAGAAACTAATAAACAACCGGGAGTGCTTCTGTGACAAAACTGCCTGAGTTTGATGGTGGTTCTATTTTAAAAACACTGAATAAAAATTATGAAGGAATGGTTTTTAACTACTATTCATACACTAAGGTCTATGAATTAAGTACAAAGCACACAGAATGGGTTCCTTTGCTTTCTCCATTTACACAGAGTTGATTTTGTAAAGTTGATTCCTGTTAAAACAAGGACTTTCTGTGCTTTGCTCAACTCATGACAGGAATTGTGAAATGCGTTGAGTACTGGGTTCTAATAATACTCTTAAGAATAAACATGGTATAAAAAATATATCAAGCTCCCATCAGAACAAAGAATCTGAGATGCTACCAAAAAGCAAAGCTAAAGCTGGAACCAATAAAGGAAAATATACACATGCCAAAAACTTGTTGGGAGAACATAACTTATGAGACTTAGATTTTTAACTTTCTTTTCCATGAGAAGAGAGTATACTATTCCACTTGTTATATGTACACATGCCTGATCTTTATTTTTCACATCAAATTGTGTAAGGGTTCCATTTAAAAATGTTCTTTTTAAAATCAACTTGGATACCTGCACCATTAACAGTAGTATTATTCCCACATGCAGAACTTTTATTTTAAACATTTGCTCTCTAAGGCTTTCATCTAAACCAAGACTTTAGATTTAGCTATCCACAGGACTGTCAGCTGACAGTTCAAGGAGGTTATACTTTGTTAAAAAAAAGAAAGAAAAAGAAACCTTCAAAAACTTGTTCTGCCCTTAAAATATTAACCAGCTTTGATATAAGCGAGACAACCCAAAACATTCAATAATTAATCCAGAATTAACATTAATTACTCACAAAACTTTGGGTTTGTCTTTATCGCTCTCATACAGACTAGGTTTAAAGTAGGCTCCAGTGATTTTTATGCCAGATCCCCATTCTCCACTAAAATAACCTTCAATGTAATCTCCATTGGGCATAGTCAGTGTTCCCTAGGTAAAGGTAGAGAAAATGTGTTAGAAAAAGTATTTTAATTTAAGAAATCAAGAGAAAAAACAGCACCCACTGGAAAACATTTCCCTTTTTAACGTATTCTTTACTAACATCCAATTCTTTTTTTTAATTGTGTGTATATGAATGTGCAGAAAGACTATGTGAAAATAAATCCTGTAAAAAAAAAAAAAAAACACTCACAGAAAAAAATTGGTAAAATATTTTTAGCTGAAGGAAAAGAACACACAATTTATACAAATGCATGGGGCGCTGCCAAAACAGTGCCCAGAGGCAAATTTATAGCATGTGAAAATATGCTCTAATGACATGCAACATCATTAGTCTTAAGCGAAATGCAAATTAAAATCACAAGATAACACTTCATATCCACTAGAATGGCACAAAAAGGAAGAAAAAGCAGAAAATAAAAAACATTAGCAAAGACATGGAGAAATGAGAACCTTCATACAATGATGGGGAAATACAAAATGCTGTAGCCACTTGGGAAAACAATTTGGCAATTTCATAATATGTTAATCATCAATTTCCCATACAACTCAGCAATTACACCCATAGGCATCTACCCAAGAGAAATAAAAACATATGTATACACTAAAGTTGGAAATAATAGAATGCCCATTAACTGGTGAAGGAAGAGATAAACGAAATGTGCTTTTGGAATACTACTCAGCAATAAAAAGGAACGAGCATTGCAGGTGCCTGGGTTGCGGGCTGCATCTCCAACCCGTCAGGGTACGTGTGGGAGGCAAGTGACTGATGTGCCTCTCTCACATCAATGTTGGAGGGAAGACCTCAAACACACCGTGTAATAAGAACCCACACAGAAGAGACCATGAGCTGCGTGACTCCATTTACACACAGGCAGACTCAGAGTGAAGTCCACTGGAGCTCTCTGGGCCTGGGTTAGAAACGAGGCTGACTTCAGACGGGCAGGAGATGGGGATGCTAATGCTCTAAAACTGGATTGCAGTGATGGCTGTACAACTCTTACTAAAAATCACTGAAACGAGTGATTTTATGAAGTTAGCCTTTTTTAAAAATCAAGGAAAATGAGTAGCATTGTATTAGAGAGAAATAGAAGAAAGTTAGTTCCCAACCTTTCCACTAAGAGTCCAGTCATCTGAAAATTCTCCCTCATAGATCGTATCATCTTCAGAAAGCAAAACCCCATTTCCCTAGGTGAAGAGAAACAAAACAAAAATCACAAATATAAAATGCAGACAGCTTGGGAGTACATGCAGTCATATTCCCTAAAGCCTTACATAGTTTTAAAGAAAAATTAAGAAGGTAAAACATTAATAAATAATTTTAAAAGTTAATGACCCAGGAGTTAAAAAAAAAATCAATAGTAACTATATATAAATGTTCCACTCACCATCATTTTATTAAGGTTAAAGTTGCCTTCATAGTATAATCCAAACTGGGTAACTACCACACCATTCCCTTGACAAACATCATCTTGCCACATTCCCATATACTTTTCCCCCCTTCATAGAAAGAGAAAAGAAATAAAAAATCGATTATGATAAAGATGAGGTAGGGAAAAACAATCATCACATGAAAGATACCAAGCATCATCCTAGGTTGTTGGTATGTGTTCAATTTTTCTAGTTCAAGTTGTTAATTCAATCGCCTCAAACATGAGACCATGCAAAAGCAAAAGGCATCCATCGTCCTCAGAGCAATGTTCTGGCAGGGATTAAACATTATAGTCTACCCAACATAGATCTGCTTATACTCCAGGTACATCCACGATAACTTTTCAAAACGTGATAGGCAAACTCAAAACCAATGAAGTTTTTATTACCCAAAAGTTTAGTAACCATAAAAAAAGAGAAAAAAAGAAATGAGGTTTATCATACAAGAAAAATCTTAGTAATCTCCACTAAAAAAAAAGACAAAATAAGTACAAGCTACTGTTAAATAAGCATGGATTTTAATAATAACAGCACACTTTTTTTTGTTAATCCTCATCCAAGGTGATTTTTCCCACTGATTTTTTTTTAGAGTGTGGAAAGGAAGGGAAGGGGGGAGGAAAGAGAGAGAAACATTGATGTGAGAGAGGCACATTAATCAGTTGCCTCTTACACGGGGCCCTGACTGGGGTTGGGAATCAAACCCCATAACCCAGGCTTATGCTCTTGACTGGGAATTGAACCTGCAACCTAATGGTCACAGGCTGACGCTCTAACCACTGAGCAACTGGCCAGGGCAACAGCAAATTTTTTAAAAATTTCACATTATGACAACAACATGAAGAGAAAAAGAGTACATAATTAAGTCCAAAGACAAATCAGGCCAAGTCAAATATGGGGTCAAAAGAACTCCACACCTCCCCAAGGTTTACATGAATTGAACTAAGTTTGATCTGGGTTGTGGTATAAAAAAAGATGTTACACAGTTTCAGATATAAGAGCAAAAAAAAATTTACTCCTAGAAAATTCTGGCTACATAAACATTTAAATTTCCATGATTCTTTGAAAAAGCAACTGTATAGCCCCCCTTTCCTGTATCTGCCCTGAGAGGAAGACCTGAGCAAGAGCTAGTTAAAATGCCGGGCTGGGACTGCAAATGAATTTCCACAGGTCCCCTTCTAACTTTTTACCCCTCTCCTCTACCAATTTCAAGGTTTTTCTCTGCATAACAGTTAATGATTTGGTAGCCTCTTAGAGACACTAAAAATTTTTTCTGTGTGAAGCTTTAAGAAAAATGGTACCAATTCTGCATGATCCTGACAATATAAAGAAGTAACCTACAGTTTGGTTCACAAATAAATGAATAAAATGTCTGACAAGTCTTATTAAAATTTTTCTCAACACTTAAGACACTTAGCCTTCAAAAAATCATAACTATTTTTGGAGAAATACTTTGAGATTAGAAGCAGAATACTGTACCTTGTGATATCATCAAAGACCCCATATCCTGATTTCTTATCCATCACCCACTGGCCAATGAACATGCTGGGAGAAGAGGAAGTCAGTTTTCCACTCCGTAGGAGACCATGACCATGACGCATGTTATCTTGAAAACAGCCTTCAAACACTTCACCAGAGGCATAACTGTGGTTAAAAGGGATGGATAGACATCACATTTAATTTTGATACTATTTTTGTGGAGTTAGGACACTTAAAAGTATAATCATGTTTTACTGGTAATTATGATTTAGTTATATGATTATTTTTCACCAATCAAATCTCATTTCCAATAGAAAAATGGAATGAGTGATCTCTGAAAGAATGATAGATTCGTCCAGATTAGTCATGTAATAAACATAAATTTATAGGCAAGACATTTAGGAAAGCCTATGAGAAAGTTGAGGTTTATAAAGTTTGCACAGTTTTGTTAAGAACTAAATAAAAACATAGTATTTTCATCTTGTGATAGGTGATAGACTAAACTTTAAAAAAAAGACGTCACACAGTTTCAGACATAAGAGCAAAGAAAATTTACTTGAAATTTTGGCTACACATTTAAATTGACATGATTCTTTGAAAAAGCAACATCAGTCCTACAACCTTTCCAATGTTATTACCTATAGACTCCCTGACCACACATCTTTCCTTCTTTCCAATGGCCCACATAATGGTCTTCTTTGCCCAGTGCTTTGTTTGGGATTCTGTATTCTCCATACCTGCCAGGAGAATGAGAAACAGCAGATACATGTATGACACAGTCACCTTTTGCATGTAGACACTTTAAACATTTTAACAAGGAGGAGAGAAAATGTACCAATAGGAGAAAAGGGGTATATGGAGTCTTGGTTTACACTGTATCTATTACCTAAACTGCTGGGCAAATATCAAAGGAGTGAGATATCAACCCCACTATGCAGAGATTAAATGTTTTATCCTAGGTCCAAGGCAAAACAGAAAACCTGTGTCCTAGGTCTATCACTGCCACTTAGGAGCTATTCTGGATAAGTCCTGGTACCCAGATCCCTCAGGTGTATAATAAGGGGGGTAAATCAGGTTATCGAAAGCCTCTTCTCATCCTAAAGTTCTAGCAAATAGGAAATTAAAAGAGATCACAAAAACTTATCGCACACACACAAAACTGCCTACCCAATCTATATAATATTTAGTAAAATAATGACTTCCTATCATAATAAAAAATAATTCATTGCCATTAATTCATCATGTAAATATATTTAAGAATTAGAAAGCATGATAAGCTTATAAAAAAGTAATGTCATTCAGTACCAATAGGGTAATATAGAACTTAGATTTTCCCTTTAGCATCTCACAGAAATTAAGACGACTTAAAACCACAGAAAGAAAAATTTCAGTATGTCCTTTGTATACAGGGAGCAGTACTATTCCAAAAGTCTCACCATCAACATTGCCCAAGGTTCTCAGTCTTCAAAATCGAGAATTAGACAGAAAACACAGTCCCATTTTAACGGATGCAAGGCTGGCTGTGTAATCTGAGACCACCCCGCCGTCCAGGTCATTGATTCTCTCTAAGCCAGTGGTCAGCAAACTCATTAGTCCACAGAGCCAAATATCCACAGTACACGATGGAAATTTATTTTGAGAGCCAAATTTTTTAAACTTAAACTTCTTCAAAATAGACTGCCCAGGCCGTGGTATTTTGTGGTCGAGCCACACTCAACGGGCCAAAGAGCCACATGCGGCTCCTGAGCCGTGGTTTGCCGACCACTGCTCTAGGTACATGAAGGCTGCATCCTATATTCCTGGCTTTGTATTCACACATCTGCTTTATAGACCTTAATACATAATACGTATTTCTGGTAAACAAAACAAAAATCTAGTACTTGTTTTGAAAATGACTTTGATTACAAATTAACATAACTTGTGTGACTGAAGTTGTTTTATACAATTTTCTTACCCATCTTCCAAGCCATTCCTGAACATGCCCGAATACATCTTTCCATCTGGCCACTTCAAAACCCCTCTGAAATGCATAATCAAAGAATAAAACATGTCAAGTAATGTCTCAGATAATCACCACTTTCTCAGTAGTTAGACTATCATTCTCACCCCAGGCATAGATCTTAAACATTCTCACCTTCCATGAGGCTTCCCTGAAAACCAGCGTCCATCGTAGGTTGCATCTTTCAGGCGAGGATCCTTGTAGAAAGTGTACTTGGCACTGCGTGAAATGGGCGGCTCCTGCCTCTGCACGCTGCTGCCACCTCCGTAAGGTGGGTGATCAGATGCCCCTCTCAAAGCCTGATCCACAGCTTGGCTTATAGCCCGTAGCCACTTAGTCTAGGAGAAAAAAAAAAAAAAAAAAGTGTCAATGTGTCAATCAGCGTAAGGCAGTAACTCATCACGCATTGCGTTAAGTGCTACTCGCTGTTCTTGGTGTGAATAATTTTTATGCCTTCTAATGCGTGTCTTACTGAGTAATGCTGACTGGCTCTTGGAATTCATTGCTTGATGTTTAAAATTAAGGCACATTAAAAAATTTATAGTCTTAGTTTAATGAAGATTTATCACATAATCATAGATCATGAGCCAAACAAGAACAATTTTTTATTTCTTCTTTACTATCATAGAGACAGGAATATTGAAGTCAAAGATGGAAAGAACATAGAATACTGGACTCACCTTTTCCTGGGGTGTTGATGAAATGAGAGTGAACTGCTCCTCAGGTGTGGTTATCTTTAAGCCATTCCTAAAACATTTGTAAGGATAAATACCAGTAGGTATGAGAACTTGTCATTACAGTATCAACCCTCACATATGAAAAGCAGCTTGTTTATTTCAAGTAAATGCAGCCATGGGCTGGGCTTTCTTCCCAGGGTGGGAGAAAGGACACCGTTACTTTGCTCTGTTGAATGATGGGGATGTGAGCAACAGGGAACCCTTCCATCACTTATGATCTGTCGTGACTGTCACACAGCCACTTTACTATCTCCATGTTGGGAGGGGAAGCCTCATTGTGCAGAATGGAGAGGCCTTCTAAGCTTTTCGTCACATCTAAGGAAGCAACCTGGGTAACAGAGGAGAGAATGAAGGTAGAGGCAGGGGTATGGGGCACACTTACACAGCTCCTGCTTCTTCAGAAAGCGGTTCTGCCCATATGGTGGCCAAAGGGAAAACATGGTGTGTGGAGAACTGAACAAAAACATGGAGACACATCTGAGAAAGCTCATGCTCTGTGCTGCATACCCTGCTTCTAACGGCTGAGTCCACATGGCGTCACTATTTCAGCCACAGTCCCCATAAGATGGCAAGGACCCTGTCACTCACTTTCAAGATGTAAACTAAAAAAGCTCCCTGAAATCTGGCCCATACCAGAAACATAAGGTAAGTATTCTCTGTCATTCAAGTTTCAGCAAAATCACAACAGATTTTAACACAGACTGATGGTATGATCCTAGCTAATAAAAGAGTAATACGCAAATTAGCCATCATTCCGCTAACCCACAAGCCACGCACAACAGCCAATCAGGAGCTGGTATTCAAATTAGCCCAACCAAGATTGCTGTGGACACAAAGTGACAAGGAGGCTTGGGTTTCCCCAGCAATGGGGGAAGCTAAGCTTTCCACATACCCTGGCAGACCCAGGCCTCCACTCAAGGCTACAAAGTTTCAATTAGAGAAGATAAATAAATCCCAACAAAAATGGCAGCAGCCACAGAGCAGGAGAGAGCAGGAGGCTTGAGTTGCCCCTGGTGATGGAGGAAGCCAAGTTCCCGCAACTCTGGCCTGCCTTGGCCTTCGCTTAAGGCTACAAAGTTTCAATTATAGAAGATAAATAAATCCCAGTTACCAGGGCCTCTGCTTGGGTCGCTGGGGGGCATGGCCAGCCTGTAAACCTCCATAGACCCCTCACCCAGGCTGCCCCTCACCCCAAGGGAACCCCCACCCTGATCTGGGACACTCTTCAGGGCAAACCAGCTGCCCCCCACCCATGCACCAGGCCTCTATTCTATCTAATAAAAGAGTAATATGCAAATTGACCATCACTCCAACACACAAGATGGCTGCCCCTATGTGGTCAAAGATCCTGCCCCCATATGGACACAAGATGGTCACCACAAGATGTCCTGCAGGAGAGGGCAGTTGGGGGGAAACAGGCCTGCACAGGGGAGCAGTTAGGGGTGACCAGGCCTGCAGGGGAGGGCAGTTAGGGGAGCAGTTAGACATCAATCAGGCTGTCAGGGGAGTGGTTAGGGGGTGATCAGGCAGGCAGAAGTGGTTAGGAGCAATCAGGAAGGCAGGCAGGTAAGCAGTTGGGAACCAGCAGTCTGGGCTGAGGGACAGCAGTTAGACATCAATCAGGCTGTCAGGGGAGTGGTTAGGGGGTGATCAGGCAGGCAGAAGTGGTTAGGAGCAATCAGGAAGGCAGGCAGGTAAGCAGTTGGGAACCAGCAGTCTGGGCTGAGGGACACACACCACTGTGCACGAATTTCATGTACTGGGCCTCTAGTCATATATAATAAAATGTTAATATGCAAATAGACCTAACAGCGGAACCGAACAATCGGTCACTATGATATGTGCTGACCACCAGGGGGCATGTGTGGAACATGGTGGGTGTTGGCCCCGGCAGGATGGTGGAGCATGTGAGTGGGGGTGCCAGACCAAGGCGGGGCACTGGTCACTGACAACATCGGGGTGAGCCTCTGGTGGTTACTGAAACTTTTTTACTTCCGTGTGTCGCGGTCACACCTGGCACTCACACCTGCTGCTGGTACTGACCCCACTCGCACCCACTGCCAGTGCCAGTCCCACTCATACCCACAGCCAGCGCCCAAGCTGCCACTTGCACCCACTGCCAGCGCTCAGTGCCAGTCCCGATCACTTGGCACCATCAGCAGGTGTGAGCGGCGGCTGCCAGTCCTGATCTCCCCGGTGGGTTTCTTCACCTCCCCCTGCACCTGAGGGGCAATTGGCTCAGCAGCTGCCACTTGCACTCACCAACAGCGCCAGCCCTGCTTGCACCTGCTGCTGACGCTGGCCCCAATCACCCCACACCATCAACGGGTGCCGGCGGACCGGCACCATCAGCATGTGGGCGTGGCGATGGTGGGAGTGAGGCTGCCGGCAGACAGGGGGTTGGGGGCAGCAGCGGGAGGGGCTGGGTGGGGTCAAGGCGGTTGGGCTGAGACCTGCTTCTGTGCCTAACGCAGCCTCATGGCCCACAGTTTCTTTCAAGGTGCAAGAATTCGTGCATGGGGCCTCTAGTTAACTAAATAAGTGGAGCACTCCACTTTGCTTCCAGTGTTTTTTTTAAGGTGAGGAATCTGGCCTACCTGGGCGTGGACCAGGGCATCATTAAAGAGGATGAACCAGTTCACAGAGAACCTTCCAGCATGCTGCAGGGATAAGGCTCGGTTACTGCTCTCACACAGCAATCGGCGCTCTGGCTTCCTTAAGGAATCCTGGAGTTAAAAATAAATACAAAATCAAATCACCAAAATTATTTTAATATGCAAAGGGAAAATAAAAAATATACAAAAATAGATTTAGGGAAAGCTGTTGGTCCTAGCTTAGCTTGATGTTAAACCTAAATTTAAATGAAATCCAAATAGCCCATAAAATTAGCAACCAAAGGAGAGGAAAAGGATTGAAACAAACAAAAGAAAGTGAGACACATGTGCAGAGAGGATTCCTAGGAATGAGGAAAGATGTTTAGAACATCATGCTGTGGTCCTTAGACCACCCTTGGCAAGAGGTTTTTCAAAGCATTCTCACCACAAATGAGTGAGGAACGGAGGAAATGGTGGCAGTTGTTATGGATATGCCTGCTGTTTGCTGAGGTAATGGCAGTTGGCTTAGCCTACTTACCGTCATTTTCCCAGGGAAGGTCTTCCAGAAGCCCAATGTGTATTCTGCTTCCTTCCTTTTCCTGCCGAGATGGAGAGCAAGACACTCATAACAAGAACTGGCATCCTGCAGTCTCTGGTATTCCGGAGAGGTCTAGAGGCCAATAGATCAAAGGGGGGAAACAATATAAAACAACTGTCCAGAATCCGTAGCCTCCGTGTGGTTCAGATACTTAGTATTACATTTGGGGAGGAAATCTTGCTGGTATACTAAATGAAGCTGAGCAAAAAGTAGAATGGTTCCAAAAAACTCTGTAACAGACAGGCACATAAGAAATAGAGAAATAACTCCAGGGGGAAGGAAACAAACACTGGAAATTATTAGTGAGTAGAGCAGCAGAGAACTCAGGAGAGACTGGGAATTTCAAATGTTTTGTTCTCATGTTCCCTCCATTTTGCTTATGTGGGTTATACATGTTAACATTTACCATACTAGAAGATAGAGTTGAGAAATAAAACTATTTTTAACTTACTTCAAATACAGTAACATTTTATTTTTGTAATGTTTTTATTCATTCCAGAGAGGAAGGGAGAGGGAGAGAGAGAGAGGAACATTAATGACGAGAATCTTTGAAGGAAAACATATGTACTATTATTAAATATAAGTTATATTGTAAATAAAATAAAAATGATGAGAATCTTTGGTTGGCCGCCTCCTGCACACCTGTGCGCTGAGTGGGAACCGTGACCTGGTTTGTAGGTCAATGCTCCACAACTGAGCCGCGCCAGTCGGGCAACAGAATAACATTTTACATAAAAAATGACAAATTTTCCAAAACAAACAAACAAAAATTTTTAGTGAGAAAAGTGGCACTGTTTTACATTTTTTCAAATATCTTTATCGTCTGGCTTAAAAGCTGATAGCTGCTACTGCGTTTAATCTTTTATGGTTGAAATATATGAAGAAAATCTTGCTTTATAAAAATATATTGTTGGGAAAGGAAGGAGTGCTTTAATAGTCATTTTACATTATTGTGGATATTCTCCTCTGAAACAGGGAGAAGAAACAAGAAAGGTATCTGATTGTGGAGTCTGTATTTTTTTTACATACAATTTAGACCCTTGAGACTGGAAATAGAACAATATCACCCTTTTAACAATTCCAAGTTTTCTAGGAGGGAAGGCTTTAATTAGCTGAGGATATACTGAGGTAACATCTGTATCTCATTGGGTTGTTTGTGTTGTTCATTGCTAAAACTAAGCCAGTTTGGGTTAAACTAAAAAAATCACCTGTAGGACCCCAATAGGATCAAATGTTGAAAGCCTGTACCAGTTCTTGGGTCACTCTGGAGACTGAACTCTGTCCAGATAAGGAGACAGTTTAACAAGGTTCTAAACTATAAGGAACCCTGAAGTCA
This sequence comes from Antrozous pallidus, assembly GCA_027563665.1. NCBI lineage: Eukaryota > Metazoa > Chordata > Mammalia > Chiroptera > Vespertilionidae > Antrozous > Antrozous pallidus. The sequence continues at coordinate 10,264,884 of CM050508.1, forward strand.
TCATGGTTTCTCTGGAGCCCTTGACACAGGAAATGAAATGAAACTGCACATTTCAGTACAACTTCAAAGGCGAATATCTTAGGACCAGCTTTATCATACACGCACGTCCTAAGAGCAGTGCTAATTTTCTAGGATTCCACCTAACTAATTTTATACAGAAAAGTAGCCCAGCTAGCATAGCATATGACGAAATCCGGTAACACTGTGATTTCTCATAGCATATGCCATGGTGGCCTAAATACCTGGTCTGACTCTACTGTGAGTCCAGGCCAGGTGGCAACGCCACTGCCTTCCAGGTGAGCTGTCTACACAGACAGCCAGTGTCTGAAAGCTGTGTAACTTGTACTCGGTGTGCACTCAGTAACCTTTAACATCTATTGAATGACTGACACTCATACTTGGCTCTCAACTTTACACAGTTTCATAACATGAGTGTAATTCGCCTCAATAACATCCCGAGAGGAAACTGAATCCACCGCAGCAAAGAAAGCCCGATTTACCTACAGTGACACACTTTTCTTTCATTTCCCTGAAGAAAAATAAAGGTAATTAAACATATATAAATATTAAATTAGTGGAGTTCCAGGTTGCAGAGTGGCATAATCCAAACAAACAAACAATGACCCTTGGCTTCCCAAGTGTCCAAAGAGAATATGTATGGGGCTTACCACTTCAAAACAAGTGGCAAGCTTTAGCAAAACTTCTGCATAATTATGAAGTCGTCTAGTTGGCAAGAAAAACAAAGTATTCAGTATTTCTATCAACTGCGTGTTTTCATCAGTCACTTCTGATAAATCTTGCAACAGCTCTTGGTTTTTATTTAGGAAATCACTGGAGGTAGAACAAAAAGAGATTAAGTTAATTATTTTGGTAATGACAACATGCATGATACTGAATAAAAATATTTCACTAGATCCTGCCTTTCTCAGAATGCACATCTCTCGGTGCAATGGAATAGTAGACGATAAGTACAATAAAATAAGCCAGGTATAATTAAAAGAGTTTCCCTGCCTACAAGATGGGATTTTTTAAAATATAAAAAGTAGCAAATGGTATCAATAGTAACTCCATAATAGAGATGATTAATTTCAGACTTGTGCCACACTTTCAGGGAATACCTGAGGACCAGCTAACGTCATTATCTATTAATTTCTAAGCCAAAATTCACAGCAAAAAGTGGCCAGACCAACTACTCTAATCAGTTGTGATAAACAGAAACACTGGAAGAAAAACAAAACTCTTTTCTCTACCAAAATTGGCATGAAATGTTAAAATACTTCTAATTTCTTTCTTTTTTTCACTAAGTGTTGGTCACCTAATAAGAGTTTACTAAAGGAGACTAATAGAATGAACAGGAAATAATAAAGCAAATTATATGCAAATATTTCAATGCTGAGATCTTAAAAAGCATTTTAAATTTCAGCCAACATTTAATTTTCATACTTAATTTTATATATAAATTCATTATAACATTTTACTGTAAACTTTAATGCCCACTGAGACAATGCTCACTATAGCAAATGCTTTTATAAAAAAAGCAAGAATTCATGTGACAGAATAATAATTATCTGGACTTAATGAGCACTCATGTGCCAGGCCAGAGTGCTTTACGAGCATGATGTTGCAATTCTAAGCTATAGGCCTCAAATAAGACAATGCCACACAAGACCGTAAGGCGAGAATGAGTCATTTATAATCCCTCAGGAAACTACGAAACAAAGAAATGTTAAGTCAGAAACTGTGAAATGTTATTGTGGGAAGATGGAAAAAATGTGTAATAACTTCCAGGAACCCCAAAGTTCAACGGCACAAACTGGATTCTTTTCTAATGCAATTAAGAGAGAGTGCCCTGGGGAGCTGGCCCAGAGTTGTATTTGTACTTGGCTTGTGTGACTTGCTGCTTCCGCCTCCTTGTGCTGCGGAGATGTCTTGAGGACACTCGCTTAAGCCCTTACAAGAGTTCTGCCTTGACCTGCTCCTGAGAGAAGGACGTATTACACGGCGAACACATACTCTCTCTGACCATGTGTCTCCTGAAAGCCCAGCACCACACACAAATGTTCCAGCTTTTGTGAACCCCATTAATTTTCAGGATTTATTCTCTTGCCTATACACTTTCCCCAGAGGGGCCCTGGTATGCTCTCGGGAAACCTGAACCAGAAACTGCGTAGCTTCTCTTCTCTTGGGCGCTGCTGATCTAATAGTGACAATACTGCTCTTCTTTACATGGCTAGGTTTGCACTTGTTGCTCAAAAAATAAACATAGTAAAGGTAGAAACAACCCAAATGTCCATTAACAGATAAATGCATAAGTAAAATGTGTTGTATATATACAATGGAATATTATTCAATCATACAATGGAATAAAATTTTGGTATATACAATATGGATGAACACTGAAAACATTATGCTTCAGGAAATAAGCCATATGCAGAAGGACAAATATTGTATGATTTCTTATAGAATAGGCAATTCATAGACAAGAAATAGAATATAAGTTACCAGGGGCGGTGGGGAGGGAGAAAAGGTAACTTATTGTTTAATAGGTACAGAGTCTTTGTTGGGGATAATTTAAAACACATCTTGTTTATAGGTAACTAGAGGCCTGGTGCACGAAATTCGTGCAATGGGGGGGGGGGGGGGGCGGGGGATTTTCCTTAGCCCAGCCTGCACCCTCTCCAACCTGAAACCCCTCGAGGGCAGTCAGACATCCTTCTCACAATCCAGGACTGCTGGCTCCAAACTGTTCACCTGCCTGCCTCCCTGATTGCCCCTAACCACTTCTGCCTGCCAGCCTGATCATCCATTAATCACTAACATGCCAGCCTAATTGATGTCTAACCGGTCCCCTGCCAGCCTGTTTGCCCCCAACTTCCCTACTCTGCCAGCCTGGTCACCCCTACCTGCCTTCCCCTGCAGGCTTGATCGCCCCCAACTGCCTTCCCTTGCAGGCCTGGTCCCTCCCAACTGCCCTCCCCTGCTGGCCTGATCGCCCACAACTGCCCTCCCTTGCTGGGCCTGGTCCCTCCCAATGGCCCTCCCCTGCTGGCCATCTTGTGGTGGCCATCTTGTGTCCACATGGGGGCAGGATCTTTGACCACATGGGGCAGCCATCTTGTGTGTTGGAGTGATGGTCAATCTGCAAATTACTCTTTTATTAGATAGAATAGAGGCCTGGTGCATGGGGAGGGGGGGCAGCTGGTTTGCCCTGAAGAGTGTCCCAGATCAGGGTGGGGGTTCCCTTGGGGTGAGGGTTGGCCTGCACGAGGGGACTGTGGAGGTTTGCAGGCTGGCCACGCCCCCCAGCGACCCAAGTGGAGGCCCTGGTATCTGGGATTAATCTATGTCTACAATTGAAACTTTGTAGCCTGGACTGGAGCCAAGCCTTCTGCTCACTCTGGGGCGGCAGTCCTTTGTTTGAAACTTTGTAGCCTAGAGTGGAGGCCTAGGCCAGCAACAGCAGACTGAAAGCTTGGCTTCTTTCGTTGCCAGAGAAACCCTAGCCTCTGTTCTCTCCAGCTCAGTGGCTGCCGCCATTTCTGTATCTTTTATAATTGAAACTTTGTAACATTGAGTGGAGGCCTAGGGAGGCAGAAAGCTTGGCTTCCTCTGTTGCTGGGAAACCCAAGCCTTCCTCCTGCTCTCAGTGGCGGCAGCCATCTTGGTTGGGGTTTATCTGCATAATCTGCTCCTGATTGGCTGGTGGGCGTGGCTGATGGGCATGGCGGAGGTACAGTCAAATTTGCATATTATTCTTTCATTAGATAGGATGGTGTTGATTTATAAAACATTCGCCAGAGAAGGGTACAATTAGGAATGGTAAAATGATAAATAGCATGTTATGTATATTTTACAATAACAACAGTTAGTATTATAAACCCTATATAATGATGAACCGACCAGACTAGCCGAGGTAAGCAGCTAAGTGATGAGCCTGAGCCTTATCACCCAAGATCCAGCCACGTAGGCTCGTTAGTTATGCTCTAGACTCGAGAGGTTCTCAAACTGCTCTCTTTAAAAACGAGTTCTTTATAATAATTTCAAATGTTGACTAGATATGAATAACTGGAAGGTATCTGCTTACATGGCAGGCTTAGCGAGCAGCTGGAATCCTCCCATAACCAGGAAATGTGTAATAGATGTGCAATACCTTGAGCAAAAAAGAAAACATATATACATTAGTGTTCAAGTGCATATTAGCTCTTCAGAGTTTTCGAACAAGCATCCAGCATCTCTCCAATGAGTTTCAACGTATTTATGTCAACATTCATGAACTACAAAGGACTGAAGAAAAGGGCAGGTAATGTGATAATCACAAAATCAGGGGGAGAGAAAATGCAATCTCAGTAAAGATGCAAACATAATAAGAAATAAAAAACCAAAAAACAAAAAAAACCCCACCCACCTAAAGCTATGTAAAAGGTGCTAGAATGTATCTGGCAGATTTTTCTTAGTAACTTAACAAATCTGAGAAAATATGATTGAACATGGTTGAACACGGTCCCATATAGCAAGAGGTCCCTAATTTGATTCCTAGTCAGGACACATGTATGCCCTGGCTGCAGGCTCGATCCCTGGTAGGGGATGTGCAGGAGGCAGCCACTGATTCTCTCTCTCTCTCTCTCTCTCTCTCTCTCTCTCTCTCTCTCTCTCTCTCTCTGAAAAAAAAATCGGCAGGCTTGGCTCAGTGAATAGTGTCAGCCTGCAGACTGAAGGGCCCCAGGTTTGACTCCGGACAAGGCACCGACCTCAGTTGCAGGCTTCGGGGCGAGTGCAGGAGGCAACCAACCAATGTTTCTCTCACATCAACATTTCTCTTTCCCTCTCTCTTCCACTTTTTCTAAACGTCAACGGAAAATACCCTTGGGTCAGGATTAAAAAAAAATGATGTTGAAAAACAAACAGATAAATAATAAAATAAATTTTAAAAAATCACTGAGAGCATATTTAAAAATGGTTACAATGATAAGGTTTATGTTATATATGTCTTATACCACAATTAAAAATAATTTTTAAGATTCACAAATAGCCCAGCCAGTATGGCTCAGTTGGTTGAGCGTCATCCCATGTACCAGGAGGTCATGGTTTGATTTCCGGTCAGGGTATGTCCTGGGCTGAGTGCCTGAATTATACTACCAAAAACTATAGGGGAGCGTGCAGGAGGTAGCCGACTGATGTTTCTCTCTCTCTCCCTATTCCCTCCTTTCTCTGAAATCAATAGAAACATGTTTAAAAGTAAATTAAAAGTTTACTTGCTTCACCTACATGAATAAATTATGTTAAAAAATAGCCCAAGGTATCAAAATAAAATGCATTTCAAGCATAAATTCTGAGGTATCAGAGAAGAAAAAGAACTGAAACAGATTGCACTGAATATAAGTCAAAAAAGAAAAATTATACAAACAAAATTTAGCTCAAAAAAGTAAATGGGTTTCAAATGATGAGTTAAGACTCCAACCAGAGTCTTTTCCACTCAGAGAATAGCTTTAAGCATATTAAACTTTGCTGAGAATTAAAATCACATACATCCATTCGCACATATATGCTAAGTCCAAAAGGAAATACACTAAGAACAGTGCTTACTTCTAGATGGAAGGGTGAGCTAAAATATCTTTCTGACTCTCTCTCTTTGCATAGCTGTCAGTAACAAACATTATTTGTGGTGAAAATAACCCAAACAGAACGCCATCGGCACAGGACTCTGCGCTGTGCTCTTCCCGGCTCTGCGCTGAGCTCGGGGTCTCGAGCTGCGTGCACAGCCTGGCACTCAGGGGCTATCCAATCAAAGGAGAAAACCTGCACTTCAGATGAACAATAAACGTTAACAGACATAAAATAACACTTAAATTATGCCTCACATACAATGTCAAACTATAAATTAAGAAAAAGTGAGAAATATTTAAATTTTCTAATATACTTGGGATACTTTACTGAAAGAAAAAAAAAACCACATAAAAAGAGCCTCAAATAACTAACGTTGGTTTTATTTAAAGAGCATCTTTATTTTGAAGAGTTTGGTCTTTAAATGCTCCATTTACACCACAGTGGGAAGCAGGCCTTGGAATAGCTCCACATTTGCAATCAGTAATCGCTCTTGAAATAATCTGTTTAGTTACTTATTTCCTCCAAGTTTAGTGTAATTTCTTAAGTAAATAAGTTTGTTCTCTAAAGGGAATGTTTATATATTCATATTTATTACAGTTCACTTTATGCTAGGATATAGAAGAAAATATGAGAATTATTTTTAAAGCTTTTTTTCTCCCTTTAGACAAACAGTAAAATTTTAGCAATGCAGAAAGCTATAGTTGTCTTAAGATTAAAATACTGCTTTGCAATTTCAATTACCGTATATCACTCTCCCTAATCTAGTCTCCTCTGATTAAGGAGCTGTTCTTAGCAGAAAAACCCTGCAGAGGTTGAACATGACACGGGACTGGATACTTGCTCTGTGTAGCTATCCAAGAAGAGACTGGCATGCTTCACAATGACCAGGCTGCTGGCTTCCTTGACCCCTTGCAGGAAGCTGCTCAGGGAGGCTCCGTGCTGCCCAATCAGGTAACACAGCTTACTGAATCGGCTTGCCACTTCCTGCAACAGCTGGACAGTGCTTGCGGTGCCCAGGTTTTCTGTAAAAAAATGATGATCACGATGACGACATAACTCAAGATTCATTTCCTGAATACTTCCTTACAATTAGGATTTCGAATTTCCTCTTTCTTAAGAGTATTCTCAGCTGTGGAACCCCAATAATCACAAAGCTAAAGAAAGCAACTTCAGAGGCCACAGAACACAGCCATGGAGGAACTTGTTAAAGAAACCTTCACAGAGGCCCCACAGATCCCGACTCAGGAACTCAGGGTTAAGATCCCAGGATGGACATGCTAAGAAGAAACATTTTTGCAGGTGAGTCTGCAGGCTCACCAAACATGAGAACCATTGAGCTAACCCAACTCTCCCCTAATTTTGAAGATAAGTGATCTGAAGCCAAGAGAAGGGGATTACCTAGTCTCACACAACCGGTGAGGGACAGCCAGGAATTAAACTCACTTCTATAGTTATGGCTTGGTTAACATTTTCAACTTTTTGTACTGACTTTACTCAACTTAATTCTTTGGACAAGCCCACCACTTCCGTACAGAGAGGGCCATCCAAACCCTAGATTGCCCAGGTTGCCCTAAACTGTACAGAGGGCATCAGAGCGTATGTGCTCTTTGCCAATGCGGAGGCCCTAGTTTCTGGGACTTCTCACGGACCGTGAGGCTGACAAGCAGAAACCGGCCTCACCTGGCAGCCTTTTCTTTCCTGTCAGAACAATCCCGGAAGCCTACAGCTTGGACTGCTTCCTCCCCTTGCCAAAGTCCTAGGGCATCGGGTCCAAAGATTGAAGGGGAATTTATAGAACAGGGGACTCTACTACATTCAAAAAGGCAAAATACCCCCCCTCTCCCCTTTAATGCACAGTCTCTAACATACAAAGAAAACTAAGTTAGTTGTTTGAAAAGTAGATGTTTCCCCACTAAAAACAATGAGCAATAATCCATACAAGCCAATGTCGCTTCACTGTGGAAAAGTGGATGCACTAACGAGGTAGAATTTAGTACTAGAGTATTGGCCTGAATTCTGAGTCCTCAGAGGGGCCCACGGAGCACAGGAGATAGAAAGAGAATGAAAACTTCCTCTCCATTTTCTGAGGGCAGGGCCAAACCTGGAAAATTTTGAAATAAGGCCCAGCGTGGCCCAGTGGTTGAACATCGACCTATGAACCAGGAGGTCACGGTTTGATTCCGGGTCAGGGCACGTTGCCCAGGTTGCCGGCTCGATCCCCAGTGTGGGGCGTGCAGAAGTTAACCTTTCAAAGATTCTTTCTCATCATTTTTTTTTTTAAAGAATTAGATTTCATCAATTTATGCTAATGTGGGATAAGACCCTAGCACTCTTACAGTTATCAACAATTTCAAATGAATTGCTACTTGACATAATTCTAGGAACTATAACAAAGACAGTGTATAATATATCTTAGGGCTAGTGGGGCTAGAGTGTTGTTTGGAAGTCTAGCTCCTAGGATCAACTGTCCCAAAGCTATTTCTGCTTCTCTGCCATGAATATTCCAAAAGCTCCATTTTCTACTTCTACAGCGGAAGGAGCTCTGGAAGTGGTAGGGTAGGAGAGCGGCAGCCGGGCCACTGAAAACGTGGGAATGGTTTGCAAGGTGCTGACTGCCTGTGTACAAAAAGAAGAGAATGGAAAGCAAGCAGCAAACCATAATGCAAATAGAAGAACAGGTAGAACAAGAGTGTTGTACTTACCTAAACTGAGAAGAGGCCTGAGAATCTGAGATTTGATGTCACTTAGTTTTGAATAAAATCTTCTTTCCGTAGCAGCCAACTCATGGAGACTGGCAATATACCCCATAATGTTCTTGTCTGCCAAGGCTAGATAGCTGTCCTTTCCGGCCGCCACTCTGCTTATGTACCCCAGCTAGAACACGGGACAATAAAAGATTAAAGATAAGGTATAATTTACGAGCAGCGATTTGGACATTGCAGCTGGCTTATATCAGCTGGGGAGAAGCCAACTGGCAAATATTCAGGAACTTTAAAAGTTGATAATGAAACCACTGGCTTGAAATTGGCACTAATAAAATTATAAACAAAACTGGCAAAGACTACAGATCAGGGCTTTTGGTTTTGTTTTGATGTTAATTTTAGAGATGGTTTACCAGTACACCATAGTTATATATTTGTATCTGTACCTATCACTAACTTTTATTTGTTGCCAAAAAACCTTTAATTTCATATTATATGTGTTCAGTACTGCAGACACACACTATGAATATACAAAGATCCAAATGATATAGATAGGATTCCTTTTTGCAGATAGGATAAATGAGAGCAAAGAGGATTCTGTGTTATAGAGCAAAATAACAAAACTCTGGGAGTTATCTTGCCTTTTAAAAGTAATTTACAACATAAAGGGGTTTTATTTAAAAATGTACTTTTTTCACTTATTCATGACACCACTGAATAAAAACATTCAATGCCTTTATTCACATGTGCCTAATAACCTAGGTAACCAAACTGCAGACTCAATCCTATCTAATAAAGAGGGGGATATGCTAATTGACCATCGTGCCCTCACAAAGATGGTGGTGCCCACAGCCAATAAGGAAGGATTATGCTGATTGACTGCCATGCCCTCAAAGATGGTGGTGCTCAGTCTCCTCAGACCCACCAGGGTGGCAGGCATGCAGAATGGCCATGCCTGCCTCCAGGTGGGTCTGGCCACTCCTCACGCCTGCCTCCAGAGTCCTCCAGTCCCCTTAGCAACCCAGGGCTGGTCCGAGGCGAAGGAAGCCTTGGATGGCAGCTGTCCAGCCGACCAGGGAGGCCTGAGGGATGACCAAACAACTGAACAAGCAGGTTGCATGGGGTGACCAGGCCGGCAGGGGGGCTAGTGAGGGACGACCAAACACCTGAACAGCAGGCTGCATGGGGCAACCAAGCCAGTGTGGGGGGGGGGGGGGCATGAGGGGCAACCAGGCTGGCAGGGGGTGCAGTTGGTGATGACCTGGCTGGCAGTGGGGGGCAGCTAGTGGCGATCAGGCTGACAGGAGTCGGGGGGGCAGTGAGGGGCGACCAGGCACGTGAGCAATTAGGAGCCAGCGGTCCAGGATTGTGAGAGGGATGCCCAACTAGACCAGCAGTCGGACATCCCCCGAGGGGTCCCAGATTGGAGAGGGTGTAGGCTGGGCTGAAGGAAGGCCCCCCGCCCCATGCACGAATTTCATGCACCGGGCCTCTAACAGATCATTAAAATCCCATTGTAACTAAAGAAACATATTAGAGCCCCATCCCTTTCATCAGGACATTTCATCCTTTATCTAAACTGTGGCATCCTGGATGGGGAATGTGGAACCAGGGCCAACAACTAGTCAATTAGTGTGTGTGGAGTAACAGGCAATATGTAGGGTAAGAGCCAAATCTCAGCCATTGTTGCCTTCAGCAAGAAAGATCTTATCCGGGTACATTCACAGCTCACATATTTAGCCAGAAAAACACCAAGGATAAAATACAGTTCATAGGATATATTATTCAATAAGAATAAGAAATCCAGAATGAGCTAACTTTGAGGGTTAATTTCCTTGAGTTACCTTAGTGGGGGGTGAGGGAGAAACACATCAGAAACAGGCCAATGATTTAAGTTTATGAAAAAGAATTAGAAAGTAGGGAAGCAAAGAAATTCAGATCAACCAATGAAAAAGGGATAAACAGTAGTACATAAAGTGAAAAGCTACGGGAAACGGGGAAGTGATGGAAAACAGGACACTATGGTAGACTGTCAGGCCCCTGGGATTTTTACTGCCCACTTACAGTTAAAAATTCATCTCTCTTTCTGTTCTAAGTCACCTCTGAGAGATCCACAAATGCAGTAAAAAAACTTCACTGCAAAACGTACTTTTTAATATTCCTACATGAAGGTGTTAATTCAATGAATAAAGTATTTTCTATGAGAATACAGCAGTACGTAACAAATCCTAAAACCCCCACTCTTAAGAATCTTACAGAAAAGGAGGACAGACAATAGACAAATAAGTTATATAATATGTTAGAAAGTGATATGCACTGTGGACGTAAGTCAGGGAAGGGAAAGAATGAAGGAGATGATGGGAAGGGCTGGCACAGTAGTGTAACACAGTAGTCAGAGATACTTAGTGACAGGCATACGCACAAATGACAAAAACAAAGTATTGCTCGTGTGTTACAGAATGTGGGCCTTAGGAGCCAAGTCCTGTTCACCTTACTACAGGAGAGAAGTACTGGAGCCTGAGCACCACTGGGATTCTCTGGAAGATTGTCACCTTCTGCATGGTCCTGCCGGCCACTGTAATAGAGCCCAGGCTGGAAGTCTTCTGTGTCCACTAAAAACAGGGAAAAATCCTGGCCTGCAGCTACACTCCAGACTCCATTGTCACTCTTTACCTGCAATGACAGCAACATATTGTCGGCCCAAGATGAAGGAATGAGACAGAACTTTGGGTCCACAGGAAATGAAATACTAGGTTACTTAAACAAGTGTGGTGCAAAGTCAGTCATATCTCAAAGGGTAAATTTCCCCAGCAATATACCCAACCAAATGCAGAACAAACAGGGGAAAGAAGGAATCCTTTGTTAGTTTTAAATTTAGAACTGGATTGTAGTTTTATAACTTAGAATTCGGGAATAAGTTGCTATAGAAGTTTATCAAGTTCACAAAAGTACCTTTGCAAGACGAGGAACAGTTGTTGGAAAATCGGAATGCCCAAGTTGGCCAAAGGTATTGCTACCCCATGAGTAAACCTATTAGAAAACCACAGGAAAGAAGGTAAGAGTTGTGAATCTAACTTTGCATGTCAATTCTGAGTCTTTAAAATAATATATATACTATATTGTATGTATACCAATAGTTACACATAAATTACTATATTAGTCTTTCCACAAATTACTTATACTAGTCTTTCTAAATTACTTATACTAGTCTTTCTACTCTTTAAAATAAGATATTAAGGAAAATCATTTAAAAAAGACTAGAGATGATGGACAGACAGCATAGTTTCACAATATTTTATGTGGCTAATTCTTATCCTGTTTATTTTCAGAATTTATGTGGCTCACCACCTATGCTTAGTCTCCTAGAATACTTTTGGGATCATCTTATCAAGTTGTAAATATTATATTAGAATATTTGGGAGATTGTTTTGAATTTACACTGTACTAATTTAATGATCTAGGGAGAAATGGCATTTGTGGAACATTGACTCTTCTCTTCTAAAAACGAAATCTCTCTTCCTTTTCTCCTATTTTCTCTTATGACCTATTAGAGGCCCGCTGCACAAAAAGCGTGCACTGGTGTGGGGGGGTGACCATCCTGTGCCCTCTCACAGTCCGGGAGCCTTTGGGGGATGTCCAACTCACGGCTTAGGTCTGCTCCCCAGCAGTCGGACATTCTTAGCACTGCCACAGAGGCAAGAGAGGCTCCCGCCACCTACTGGGCTTGCCAGCGTGAGCCGGCTACTAGCTGAGCGGTGCTCCCCGTGGGAACGCAATGATCACCAGGGGGCAGCTCCTGCGTTCAGCATCTGCCCCCTGGTGGTCAGTGAATATCATAGCGACCAGTTGTTCTGCTATTCAGTCGATTTGCATATTAGCCTTTTATTATATAGGATTAGAAGAGTTCTTGAGTTTGTGTCATACACATTTCCTATTAAGACTATTCCTGCTTCCTTAATACTTGGTTGTAGTTGTGAATAGCTTTTTTCCCTGCGACATATTTTCTGCTTTACTTTATGTATATAAGAAGGCTAACAATTGTGTTTACTTTGTAAATGATCATATTCCTAATCTCTTATTTTTAAGCCTTTTGGATGATTCATCATGTTAATAGTAAATTATCCTTTTCTTCCCTAATATTTATAGTTATTTATATGGGCTCTGTTAGTTTTTTTGGTTAGCCTGTTTGTGAAATTTAAAATAAAGTATTTGATGGATTCAGAAGCCTCCGTTGATTTTTTCATAAAGAATCACAGGCGCAGGTGATGGGCAGGGCCACGTGATTTCATGTGCTGGGCTTCCAGTATTCAAGAATAGCTGAGAACAACCGCTTTTACTAGGGGGGCTATGTAGATGGTCCGGCTTGAAGTGCTTCTGGGGGTCAATTTCAGGGCCCATGATTTCAACAGAGAAAAACGCCTTTGTTCCCTTTTAGCGCCTTACATACGGAAATTCACCAATACCTTGGAAAATTCCAAGGTCTGTTTTTACATGAGAGCACATTATGGAAAGATTCTTTGACATGTAGAATTTAATCCAAATTCTATGACTTTAGACAAGTTATGTAATTTCTCTAAAATCCCTCCCCATCTGTAAAATGGAAATAATGCAATTCAATGTAAAACACTGGAAAGATCAAATAAGCCATGGGATTGTTGCTTGATATATAGCAGATACTCAAGAAATAATGGTCCAATCTTGTCATGTTGGCCTTCCATGAAAGTAAGATCAGCTTGTTATAGTTTGCCTCTTACCTGGGATTTCGCAGTAAGTGCAAGGGAATGGTAGCCACCTGCCTCCAGGCGAATTATTTCTTTACCATCCAGACATTTTACACACAATGGTTGAAGCCTTAAAGAAAAAAACACACACACAATCTCAAAGAAGTATTCTCGGCATGAATCATGACTTTTCTCAAATTATAGAGTAAGTGCTTTCAGGTAATAATAAACATTTCAAAAGAAAACACTGAAATTAAAATGATGCACATATGTTCAATCTACTCCTAATATAATTTTGGATGATTTCAACTTAATCTTTACCTATCAATCACTAATTAACCATAATTCAGAACTTGTTAAGAATCATCAAACTATTAAATGATTCATATAGTAGGGACATACTTAGGACACAATGAAATGCAACCATAGAGGGGAGTTAAGTTTTTTTTTAATATTATAGTTGTCTGTATTCTGCTAAGAATAAACATTAACAGATAATCATTCCAGTTACACACCTTCACAAATGTCTAATTTGTTAATATCATAAGAGTTCCTCTTAAAACAAGTTTTTCCTTGAGGTACATAGATAGACAATGCTTAATAATGCAGCTATAGTTGTTCTGGCAGTTAAGAAACACTGTCCAGATTAAAAAGAATGTTGGGTATTTTTTTAATGTACATTAAAAATCTGAAGAAAAAAAAATCTGAACCATGCAAAGGTTCCTATAAAATACAACTTTATCCAAACGTGCCTTTCTGTGTTCCAAGATGTGTATACAGGGTGGGGCAAAAGTAGGTTCATAGTTGTGAGTATGTGAGACAGAGTTTATTCTTGTATTAATATTTATTTATTTCATGTGCCTCAGGCATGAAACAGCTCTGGCCACCGACACAGCCATCAAGCTAGGATGAACTGAGGACTGTACATCTGCTTGGCCCCTGATTGATATAAGAGCAACACCCCCAATCAGGTGTCTCCTTGCCCATTGCCAGGGGGGTTGTATTAGTATTTATTAATTACTGTATTATTTTCCATACGAATAACTGTTAACCTGCTTTGCCCCACCCTAACCATCAAAGATGAGATGAAGAGGTATGCCATGGTTTCGTAAATCCTTTATTGTTAGGAACACATTCGAGACTTAGAGCACAGTTGTCTTTTAAATCAGGGTAAATGGTGCAGAATGATTTAGAGTTAGAGGAGACCAGATGGCCTCTATGGGGAAATAGAGCAGGAGTCCATTCCTCATGGCAGGCCCCGCGGCACTCACCTGGGCAGGACGTCGCCATGCCCCAGCTGCCCTTCCTTCCCTTTGCCCCAGGTCCACACCTCTGTCCGCAGGGAAGGCAGGAGCGCGTCTGCTTCTCCGCTGTATGTCGGGGTCAGAACCACCGTCCGCGTTTTCACCCGCGCGGCCTTTCTCAGCAGCCGGGGGGACACTGGACAAAGCCAGAGACAGGGTGAGGGAGTAGATGGGAGGATGGAGAACGGGGAGATACCATTTTGATAAACTGCTGATTTTCGAAGAAATAGACTAACATGGTTTTGTGAGGAATATTCATTAGGCTCTGCAAAAATGGGGATTTAATAGTTAAAGGAGTTTGGCAAACGCTGCCTACTACATTCTATCCTCCTACTGCCGCCCTGTCACGCATACATTAGCATGAAAGGGGGCTGACAAGTCCTGTGATTAAAGGCCCTACTTAAATCAGTCTAACCCTGGCCCCCTTCCAAACATGTGCCCATAGAACCCTTTCTGTATAACAAAAATCAATATTCCACATCTGTGGTTTAAAGAGATCTCAAATATAAAATGCTAAAGGATATTTAAGAATAAGAGAGCCAAAACGGGTTTGGCTCAGTGGACAGAGCATCTGCCTGCAGACTGAAGGGTCCCAGGTTTGATTCTGGTCAAGGGCATGCACCTTGGCTGCGGGCACATCCCCAGTAGGAGGTGTGCAAGAGGCAGCTGATCGATGTTTCTCTCTCATCGATGTTTCCGACTTTCTATCCCTCTCCCTTCCTCTCTGTAAAAAAAAATCAATAGAATATATTTTTTAAAAAAAGAAGACAAATTGCTTCTTCAGTCCTAATACGATTGATTCATGTGCGTTCTTTATATGCACACTAGAGCTGAGGGTTTTACCTGCACAGATGAAAATTCAGGGCAGTGAGCATTAGGAGGCAAGATAACGGAAGCGCTCAATGGCCCAAGAAAGGGTAATGAACAAGAAGAGCCAAGTGCAGGGAACAGCGGAAGGGCAGAAAAGGCAAATGTATTCTAGGATTCCTAACTTTAGAGCTTTGCACAAAATGGCACACAGCAGGGGTTAGTGAGTCAAATACAGCCCACCGCTTGTTTTTGTCAAGTCTCGGAAAACAGCTTTGACCATTCACTTATCTGGCTGCTTTCAAGCAACAGGAGCTAAGTTAAGTAGTTGTAACCGAGACTATATGCCAACAAATCATAAAATATTTCTCTTTAGGTCTTACAGAAAATGCCTGCCAACTCCTGGTCAAATCCAGTAATCCCCAAGCTTTAGCGCGCACATGGGTGGGTCACCCGGGATCTTGTGAGAACGCATATCTCACGCTTCCGGCTTGGAGTGGAGCCCGAGACCCCGGGTTTCCGGCAGATTCCCAGATGCTGCTGAGACTGCTGGGCTGCAGGACACACTTTGAGAAGCAGAAGTCTAGATGACCGAGATGCCTTAACTGATGGACAAATGTAGAAGGGCCAACTGTGTCTTCACATTCTAAGAATTTATTGCTAATGGTTTTGGAAAATGAAGTTTTCTCTTTCTGAAGCTTAAAATTATCTCTACTTTCAGGTCAAGTACAGTAGCTCTGCATGCAGTGACTCCATCTTTCGGGAGTGCAGGCCCCAATGTGGAAATAAGGCCATCGCTGCATTCCAGAACAGCAGAATGAGATTCATAGAAAAGCTCACAAGCGGAAGTAAACACCATGAAAAAGTCACCTTCTAAAGTCATTTCTAGAGCAGACAGATTCGTAACTTTCTTTTGAAACCGCCTATAGTGACCAAAATTAAATAAATGCTGACATTTAAATACGTCAGCCTTAACAATCAGGAAAGCCGATTGATTACAATATAGCCTGTGATGTCAGGAGCATCTTGGAGTCAGCAAAAGTCAATTCACAAAACCTGGCCATGTCCTTACCTTGTGACAACAACCCAGGGAGGGACAGCCTGCGGCTGGCTCCCTCCGATTCCTCTTCTCTGATATCCACGAGACTTGAACTCTTCTTTCCTTGCATGGATTCCTGTTTCACCTGCTCTTCTCTGCTGTCCTTCAGACCTTCGGGGCCGATGGCGCCGCCGCCCGCCGGAGCTCCGGGCTCACACGGGGCTGTGCTATAAAAGTTCATCACTTTCTTAAGAGACAAGGCCCCGGCTTCATAGGTAGCAGCCACTCTCACACCAACAGCAGATGCACACGAGACCACGAGGCTGTTTAGGGCTGAGGTGCTGGTGGTTGGTGGGCTGTGAAGATTAGGAACTGCTTCTTCCACAAGAGGCTAAAACATATACACATAAAGAAGTATAAACCCTCATACAATAGCAATCAATTTAAAAAGTTTAACATCTATCACTATTTGCAAATATAAGAGTGTAAAAAAAGGTCTCTTTATCTCCAAATGAAGGATATGCCCACTAGAACATGGATTTAACAGTATTATATGGAAATCAGTACACAAAATATACAGTTCCTCATCAACAGTACTTCCTTTGGAGTGTTGAATTTTCTATGGCATTTACAAATAAGCCACAACTGCGTTCATAAAATTAAACACAGTAAAAGGGGAAAGGAGGGAAAAAAGTATGAACACCATCTTTAATATGAAGTATACTGTGACAGCCCTGGATAGAAGGTTGAAAAGATGAAAGCTTTATTTAGCGGTCAGTTTTAGGAAAATTTACACAGAATGCTACTAAGAAATATCAGAAAAACAATTAGTTGTTTTTAACAAAGCTTCTCTTAAAATGTTTTATAAGTGGAAATTTAGATACAACATATATAGAGAGGAAATGTTACAATTCTGGCCCACCAGCCCCTAACTTATACTTTAAGTTCAAGTCCTTCTACTGTCTCATTAATGAGTTATTTTCCATGGCCCAGAGGCTAGGTAAACTGAACAATTACCGTTGCTCTCGCTACCATAGAGAATAAACGTGGGAGGTTAATAATTAAACATTTGGAACTAATGTTCTTCATGTTACTCATTGCTGTATTAGAAAGTCAAATTCAAGTTCTCTAATACCTTAGTGAAAAATCAGCTGAAATTTATTGTGAGCTGTCAGGCACCATATTTACTACACAGGAAAGTCATTAAATTAAACGCACCTACTAACCACACGCAGAAAAAGCTTTTGACGTATCAAAATAGGTCACAATAAACAATGTGCTTCCTATGCTTCCTTAAGCATACATACATTTCTTAATTTATTCTGAACTAAAAACCAAACCAAATTTTTTTAACATTGGCTTTTGAGATTCTTAAAGGAAGTAGCTTCTGTTAACTAGAACAGTGCCAGACATGTAGTAGGTACTCAATACATTTGTCGAATTAAATGCTAGTCAGAGACATTGAAACCAAGGGTCTTTATTAGTTTGATTAAATTTAGTTTTAAATCCTCACTCTAGAAATCATCTCTCTCTCTCTCTCGCTCTCTCTCTCTCCCCCCCTCTCTAGAGACCTCACCTTTCCCTGGATAACCAGCAGCAGAAGGTAACCCATACTGGCAAACTAAAGAGAACATCTTCACCTAAGTTATGCTTCGGCTCTGGAGCCCTAATGTAGACTGGCCCTCTGGCTGCTTCCCCACGGGACCAGACAGGAGATCTCAGACCTGGACTCAAGCTCTGAAGAAATGATTTCCTGCTTCTTACCACACTTTGGACCTATCAGTTCCCAGCACGACCTCGAACCCCCTAACCCCCCGTGTCCTGTCATTTTGCCCTATGTAATCTGTAACCCACATGTCATCGGGGCGTTTGGGCTTTTGAGTATTAGCTTCCTTTCTCCTGGATGGTGGCATTCATCATAAAACAGCCAATATTCTCCATGTTGTGGCTGGCTCTGCTAGAGCCGGGTAGTCTCACTCTTTCGGTTCTGTAATAGAATCTTTGTGAATATAACAGATTCTTTGTTGAATTACTCAGGGGCCTGCCAAAATGCAGAACCTTAGCCAAGGGGGCGTGGAGAGAGAAGTACTGAGAAAAAAAGGGGGGGGGGGGGTTGGTACTTATAAACCAAGCCCAGCATGACATTTTTCAACATCATAAGAGGCCAGAATTTGAACAGAAAGAGTGATTTTGAGTTAATCCAGGTATTTCCTTATCAAGGCTTACATTATGAAACTGATTTATAGTCAAATTCAAAAATTAAAAAGTGCTACCAAGCTTTAGGTATTTTCAAGTTTCTAAAGAAAAACTCGAGATGGCTGAACTCTGGTAGCAGCTTTCAACGATAAAACTAGCAGGTACCTGGGGTGGCACTGGCTTCTCGGGGCTCTCCGAGTTCTCTCTCTGTGAGGGCTCGGACAGCTTCTGCCCGGGCTCAGTCCCGGCCGCAGCGCCAGGGTCTGACGGCATGTTGCCAGCAGCAGATGTTCCTGTTGTTTCCATGATGTCCGGTTGCGGGGGAACGGCCTCCCCACCGGTGGTGTGAACATTTCCAACATTCGGCTTGCTAGCTGCAGCCAGGTCATGCTGGACACGCGTGTTCTCAAACACTTCTCCCTGGCCGTCCCGGCTTTCCGTGGAGGGGCTGGTGGCAGTGCTGGCCTGGCTTTCTGCCTGGGATCCCACCAAGGTCACGCCAAGCGGGCAGCAGTGACTGTCTGATATAATCACGTGGTCTTCTTTGTCGGTCATAGTCATCAAGAGCTGGCTGCACTGGTGGCACCGCTCTGGGACTGGCTTCTGAGAAGGGGGGCACTGCACGAGCGCCAAGCTGTGGAACGCACCGCAGGCCACCTGGAGCACCACCCGCCCAGCGAGGTGCTCCACCTTCTGTGGCTTTGTCACCGGGAAGGCGGTGGTCAGGAGACCCAACTGACAGCCGGTGCCCCATGCCCAGATCTCTCTGCTGACCGCCAGCGCCAGCGTGTGCTCCTCGCCACATGCCAGCTGCAAGACCCTGACCGCCAACGAGGGACTGGCCTCGGAGTCAGCAATGCCGACGGCGCTGGGCTCGGGAACCCACTGCTGGTTGGCGACGGCGCACTGGCCGGCCGAGTTCTCCCCCCACATGTACGCGACACCGCCCTCCGTCACCGCCCCGCTGTGGAAGCTGCCCGCGGCCACAGCGACCACACACTGCCCGGCCAGGGCATGTTCTAGGATGGGGCTGCTCGGACAGGTCTCTGCTGGTGCGCTTCTCCAGGGAAGGGTGCCGAAGCTGTACACCGCCCCATCTGAAAGTTAAAAAGGGGAAGGGGGAAGGGGGAGTGAGCAAACTAGACATCAGCAAAGTTTTCATCCCCTTTGCATTGAACAAAATAGGGTGGTTTGTTTTTTTCTAAAGTAGAGTGTAGAGATTTGGTTCAAACATATAATATTCCAAATGTATTCATCTTTAAACGAATGACAACTAATAACATTCTGAAATATAGTGAGAATTTCTACAAACTGCAGGATATTTCTTCAAATGAAGGGCATTGCACTTTCCTTCAGCCTCATCCTACACACTCTAGCATGATCCACTCACTACCACCGGCTACCATCGCAGACTATTACAAAAGCAGAGTCCCAGCCGAAACCGGTGTGGCTCAGTGGATAGAGCATCGGCCTGCAGACCAAAAGGTCCCAGGTTTGATTCCGGTCAAGGGCATATACTGTGGCTGCCAGCACATCCCCAGCAGGGGTTGTGCAAGAGGCAGCTGATCAATGTTTCTCTCTCAAAGATGTTTCTGACTTTCTATCCCTCTCCCTTCCTCTCTGTGAAAAATCAATAAAATATATTTTTAAAAAAAGATATAAGAATTAATCTGATTTCTGATAAAGTATATATCTTAAATTTAGTAATCCAATTTCTGATAAAGGGAAAACAAAAAGAATGTATGCTCTAGCAAAGCATCCTGGCATCCAGTAACTCTTCCTGCCCTTCCACACTCAGACATTCGTTAGACTCCCATTCTCTTCCATACCTTCCGTCAGAAGAACGCCATGCCTCACCCCCAGGGCTGCCTGAAGAACAGTCCTTTCCCCCCAGCCGGGCAATCTCTCTGGGGCTACAGAGCAGGATCCTGCCTGCCAGACATGGACCAGGCCTCTTTCTTTGGATCCTTCTGCCTTTGTTGAGCTACAGACATGAAGAAAAATGTTCTTAAACTTAAATGTTCCTGCAACTCAGAGTTGTATCTTACTAGTATGTCATGAGATGGGCACCTTTCACCAGCACATAGGAGGCTGGGTCAGATCATTTAACTAGCACCTATTTTATGCTTCAGCACAAGAGTGGAGATAAAACTAGTTATATAAAAGGCGTGAAAAATAATCTAAACCCACAAATTACTTTATCACTATCTCAGAAGCAAACAAAACCTCGCTTATTTTTTGAAGGCTTATAATTTCGTAGCATAAAATGTCAAGATCCTAACTTATCACTATATTAATTCCTTGTTTAGGTATTAAAGTTATAACATGCTCCAAGTTGGAGTTTTCTTCTAAATTTTTTTTAATGTGGTAACCAAGTATTTGATAAGGAAGTATTTGATGAGGAAGATAGAAGGGATAGGGATCCATATTTCACTTCACACTGCATTTAAGTTCTAGAATTGCTATTAAAAATTTAAGAACCAAATTTAAAGGAACTAGCAACAGAGCTTATCCCTAATCAGCTTTATTTCAATATCTTTCTCTACTAATCAATACAAATGTCACTCACTATTCCTCCTTAATAACTATCAACAAGAAAATCAAAGTGAAAAGAAGCTACACGTGTGAACATGCTTTCTGTGTTTTCCTGCAAGGACAAAGGAGAAAGAAGAAATGGTTTTTTACCTTCCCTTCTTTGAGTCCATCGGTCAGTGGGAGCGCTCCATCACCCAATCATTTCCTCTTTACAAAAGCACCTACAGACCTAAATGTCAAAGCACAGGTAAGCACAAAGAGCAGTGAAAGAATACTTTGCTATTTTACCCCACAGATTAAAAAAAAAAAAAAAAAAAGGCAGTGCTTTAACAAGTGCACATTCACTGGGCAATAAATACGCAGTGAAACTATTTAAACTATTTCACATCTTCCCTGCCAAAGAGGACTATCTAGACTGAGCCTGCCCCTATAAAATGCCTGTTGACTAAAATGTAATGTCAAAGGAAGACTAGCTACAATTAGGCTGTATTTTGTCAAGGCCACAGAAGTATTTGGTTTGTTTCATTGCAAAGAAAGTAGTTCAATCTGAAAACTCAATGTGTTAAGTTCATTTCATAAACATTATGGTTACTTTTTAAAAGCCTCTGGAAAAATGAACATTTAAGTACCAATTAAATAAGAATTTTTAAAATCTCTTCAGTAATGTATCAAGTAGTTTTAATTTACATTTTTCAGTATTGTACACAAAAATTAATTGTGAAAATAGGAAGTTTTTCATTTATTGGAACTAGCAGTGTTTTCCTAAAATCAACCTCAATTCAAAGCCATAATCCAAAGGGAAGAATAAAATATGTTTTAAAATCAACCACTGAATAGAAAAGAACTATATGAAAATTGTGGTACAAATATCATGACCCTTCAGTTCAGAAACTTACTGTTTAAGAAATAGATAGAAATATAAACAGGCAGACAGTAATACTCAATGCATTTCAACTAAAAATTCACATTTTTAAGGGCACCGAAACTCATGAAAATAAAGGCAATGAGGTTTTATTTGTGGACCATAAAAAAACTGGGGCCAAATTTATGCCTCTTCTGCAGAAAGATGTAACCTGGTCACGTGCTCTAAAACAGCCCCTACCAGCAGGAATGATGTCAGAGCCATCTGTTTACTCCAGGTTGCCTGTGAATTCTTATGGTTTCCCATCTGTATATCTGGAGGAAATTACCCTCTTCCTAATGCTTATTTTAGAAAGAATTTGAATCATTCAAATTTGGATGAAGGGTACTATGTGAACAAAAGATATAACTGAATAATTTTAATAAATGCTATTAATTTGATAAATATGATCAGTACATGACAGTTTTATGTATGACAGTTATTAACTTTAAGTAAAATAAACTACTAAAGTTAATTTCTCTGGTGTACAGAGAAATTCTGAAGCCAGACAGATCTAACTTGGGCTTACCAATCAGAGATCAAGAAGTCACAGTTTGACTGTGGAATCTCAGAGGGAAGGTGGAGGTGGGTGGGTAGATGGGAAGAAATGACCCAAAGAACTTGTATGCATATTTGCATAATAACCCACCGGCACAGATTATAGGGTGGCAAAGGCCTGGGGTGGGGGTGGAGACAGGTTAAAAGAGGTCAATGGGGAGAAAAAGGGGACATATGCAATACTTTCAACAATAAAGATATATACATAAAAAAAGAGAAGTAAAGTTCCCTTGACTAAAGTTAAACCATACCCAGCAGAAACCATTGGGAGGGGGTAGAATACAGGAGCACACTTTACAACTAATTATCTGTATGTAAATTGAATTTTGTCCTACTGCCTGACATTCAAAATGTGGACAAACTTTTGGTGTGAATGAAATAGTAAACCTTCTCTTTTAGTGCTCTATTTTTAAATACACCTTACACCATATGGTTTCTCACCACCACTCATTTTTCCAAATCCAAAGGGAATTAAAACACTGCAAACTGTTTTACAACTTTCTTTTGTTACTAACCGTACATGGTAGGCACAATAGTCCTATTACTCACAACTTGTGAATATGTTAGGTTACTTGGCAAAAGGAAATCAAGGTTGCTAGTCAGCTGACTTTAAGCAAGTAGGGAGCCTATCCGGTTATCCAGGCAGACTCGATGTAATTACAAGAGTCCTTAAAAGTAGAAGAGGGAGGGAGAAGGAGAGAGAAAGATGTGATGATGAGAGCAGGGTGAGGAAGATGTTACATAGCTGGTTTTCAAGATTGGGGGTGGGAGGTAAATAGTGGCCTCTAGAAGCTAAAAGGCAAGGAAGGAGGTCATCCCTGGAGCCTCCAGAAAAGAAATGCAGCCCTGCTGACACCTTGATTTCAGCCCTTAGAGAATTGTTGAACTTTAACCTAAAGATGTAAGATAATAACTGTGTCATTTCAAGCCATTAAGCGTGTAGCAATTTGCTAGTTTCAACAGAAAGTTACCTAACATACTACTCACAGCTATCTTTCTGTATCAGTTTTTACAGACCTTTCTCATTTTGTCTTAATGGTGTTTAATGCTTGACTTCCAAGAAATGTCTGCCTGAAACATTGAGAAAAAAGAGAAAAAAAAATGCAAAAGAAACATAACTAAAAAGGAATACTGTAGCTAAATATCATGGGAAATTTATATCACAAAATGGCCCCAGGCAGGGCACAGGCATTGGCTGACTTTCCACCTCACAGGAGGCCCCAGAGCCAGTGCACCCAGTGGACAGCTTTAGACCATGCCAGAGCACAACTTTACACATCCATGAATGACACACTCAAGGGGCAGACTCGGTGAGCAAGCACCAAACCCCGCTGATGCAAGTCCTGCTCAACAGGGGTGTGTCCTGCACAGCAGCTCTTCGTAGCAGCTGGTCCTCACAGCCAACTGGCCTGGGGGTCAATTCCTCCCAGTGACACCAACACCAACAGCAATCAAGGCTCAACTACAACACAGTGCACACAGCCCACAAAGGGGCGCACTTAAGAGTGCCCAGGCTCGGGTGACTGGGGAGGCTAAGCCCCTGGGCTCTACAGGACACCTGTTACATAAGACCAACTCCAGGAGACATAGCAGCTCTACCTAATACATAGAAACAAACACAGGGAAGCAGCCAACATTCAGAGACAAAGAAACATGTCACAAATGAAAGAACAGGAAAAATCTCCAGAAAAAGAACTAATTGAAATGGAAGCAAGCAAACTATCACATACAAAGTTCAAAACAATGGTTATATGGATGCTCAAGGATCTTACTGAGAGCTTCAAGGGACTTAGTGAGAATTTCAAGTATCTTAAGAACATCAAAGACATGAAAAAGGGTCAGTCAGAAATAAAGAATATACTAACTGAAATAAAGAATAATTTACAGGGAATAAACAATAGAGTACAGGATGTGAGAGAATCAAATCAGCAATTTGGAATATGAGGAAGCAAAAACACTCAATCAGAAGGGCAAAAAGAAAAAAGAATCCAAAAATATGAAGACAGTGTAAAGAGCCTCTGGGTTAACATTCGCATCATGGGGGTGCCAGCAGGAGAAGAGAGAGAGCAAGATAGTGAAAATCTATTTGAAGAAATAATGACAGGAAACTTCCCCTACCTGGTGAAAGAATTTGACTTACAAGTCCAGAAATGCAGAGTCCCAAACAAGATAAAGCCAAAGAGGGCCACACCAAGACACATCATAATTGAAATGGCAAAGGTTAAAGACAAAGAGAGAGCAGAAATCGGTTTGGCTCAGTGGATAGAGCGTCAGCCTGTGGACAGAAGGGTCCCAGGTTCAATTCTGGTCAAGGGCATGTACCTTGACTGTGGGCACATCCCCAGTAGGGGGTGTGCAAGAGGCAGCTGATCAGATGTCTCTTTCATCCCTCTCCCTTGCTCTCTGTTTCTGACTTTCTATCCCTCTCCCTTCCTTTCTGTGAAAAATCAATAAAATATGTAAACAACAAAAAAGAGAATCTTAAAAGCAGCAAGAGAAAAGCAAGTTAGTTACCTACAAGGGAGTACCCATATGGCTGTCAGCCGACTTTTAACAGAAACTTTGCAGGCCAGAAGAGAGTGGCAAGAAATATTCAAAGGGATGAACAGCAAGGAACTACAACCAAGATTACTCTACCCAGCAAAGCTACTTGTGGGAACCACTTTCATGTCCCACGAGGTTCAGGGTACAGGTTCTGGAGAAGGCCGAACACAAATGAGACTAGAAAAGTATTAATTCAATTTGCTTCAGCCTTGCCATCCCTTTAGTTCAGGTTTGGGATACACCCATTGTCCTTAGGCAGGAATTCCAGTAGCAGGCAGATTATTTTATCAGTAAAGATTTACATGATTGTTTGGTGGGGAAGTTGCTTCTGCTACCCTTGTCTCAATTATACGGGGGCAGTTGCCTCTGACCTTTCAGAGCTTCAAGGTTGAACAGCCTCGGGTTCCTTGTCCACCTTTCTAATCAGTGAGACAATGATAGGTTTCTGGCAGCTATCATTCAGAACTGAAAATCAGGAAAGGAGCTTCACAGACAAGAAAAAGCTAAAGGAGTTCACCACCACTAAATCAGGATTATCTGAAATGCTGAAGGGTGTTCTTGAAGAAGAAAGAGGTGGAGAGGGGAGGGAGAGGAAGAAAGGGGAGGGGGAGTAGGGCAACTAAGACTTGATTATGTTTTAGACATTGGGGGGGGGGCAAATAAAAGAGAGGGAGGTATCAAAAATTACCTCTAGGTTTTGCCTTGAACAACTGTATGTTGGTGATGCTGGTTACTGAAATGGGGAAGAGTAAAGAGAGAATTCTGAAGTGGAGGATAAGCTTCTGGTAAGATACAAGTTGTTTCTGACAAGAAACAAATGCCTGTGGGAAATCCAAAAGTATGTTATCAAGTGAGTAGATGAATATATGCGTATGTTGTTCAGAAAAAAGGTTTCAGCTTACAGGCATAAACTGGGGAAGGCATATGAATAATATTTGAAATCAAGACAGTGGGTAATATCATTGGAGTGTGTATTAAGAGAAAGGAAAGGCAGAAACGAAGCTGTAAGAAGTTCCTGTACCAGGGTTGGAGAGGATGAAGAACAAGCAATGACTGAGGTGAGAAGTGCTCTGAGAGAGAAACAAACACAAGTGAAGAGGGAGCGCTTCCAGCAGGAAGGACGGTCAGTGAGGTCAATCCAGCTGGGCTCTCCCAGGAGGAGAACTGAAAAGGGCCCTCTGGACATGCCAGCACAGACATCATGCTTGTGATAGCCAGACTCAGAGCGGGGAGGAGGATAGAAGAGAAGGACGTGGTTCCTCTTGCTCAGACCAGACACCACCACCGAAACCCCCTCTAGCTGTTTGTGACATCTACTCAGCCCTCCCTTGCCTGAGGACATCCTGCTGCCAGAACACCTAACGGCCAGATACAGGGTCAACAGGACCCACCAGCCTGGGAAGAACATTTAAAATTTCCCGCCTCCCTGTACTATAATTGACCTTACGCTACCTTTCTTTGTGTGAAACCGGTCAATCACAAATTGCCAAATCTCCCTGCGTTGGAGATAAAAAGGGCTCGCTTTGCTCACTGCTGTGACAGTTGAGACGGGGGCCCGGGCTCGAGTTCGTTACTAAAAGGCTTCTTAAAATTTTGATCTGGCTCCTTGGTGGTTGTCACGCTCGGTTGGTCCATAACAATGCTGAGATAGCCCGGTCTGAGCAGAACGGAGGGGACCGCAAACCAGACTGGAGGAGGATGACTGTACAAGGCAGCTAAGGATATGAAATCAAAGTTCATGCAACTGATTCTTTTGAAAAATGTTGTTAAAATGGCAAACAGAAATGGAGCAGTAGCTGGAGAGAAATGTGAAGAGCAAGGGTGTATGTTTGTGTGCTGGGGGAAGAGAGTCAAACACGTCTGCAGGACAATGGAATGCAAGGGAGATAAGAAGAGAGGGCATAAAAATCAATGGAAACATATCCTCAGGTGAGGATTAAAAAAAGAAATGTCATATCCTAAAATGCCTAAAGAAAGTTGTCATTTTTCACAGTGAAGGGACTAGAGTCCACGTTGATGAAAACGCCGTGGCGGCTGCAGTGGCTGCAGTGGCTGCAGCAGCAGGGGAATGGGGCTGGCGCCTTCCCTTGATCAGCCCGGTCACTTCCCACAGAGGGCGGCCAGACTGATGGGAGTGGGACTCAGCCATCAGTAGGACATCTCCTGAGGGCTCCCAGTCTGTGAGAGAGGGCAGGCTGGGCTGAGGGAACCCCCCACCGTGCACGAATTTAGTCCCTGATACTTCTATTACAGAGAAAGAGCAAATAGCAACGTTAAATTATTTCATCTAATTAATACCCTTTTAATGTGCACGAATTTTGTGCACCAGGCCACTAGTAGTAACATAAAGCAATAATTGTAGTTACAAATGTAATGATATTAGTGTTCAGGATAACAAGACATTAAGAAAGACAAGAAAAATGATAGAGAAGCAAACTGTATCAGAATACCCTGAAAGGAATTTGGACATAGAGTAAACCCAATATAAAACTACTACAGATTTAATGCAGTCACTTACACTCTATTTTTAAAATATGACTACATTTCATTGCAATGTAGAGTTTATACTGTGAGTTTGATAAACAATTTAAAACGTTATGGTACTATACACATGGCACATGCTTAATAAATGTTTGCTTTTACACAAAAATATGTTTACACATAGATTAAGGCAACTCTGGACACAAACACCTGACTTACA
Source organism: Antrozous pallidus (assembly GCA_027563665.1). NCBI lineage: Eukaryota > Metazoa > Chordata > Mammalia > Chiroptera > Vespertilionidae > Antrozous > Antrozous pallidus. The sequence continues at coordinate 10,292,496 of CM050508.1, forward strand.
GCTAATCTAAACACCAACAACTGCTACTTCCTGAATATCCTGCCTCGGAAGCCATCACCAACACTACTGAAGGTCAAGCAACACCCATCTTGCAGTGACCTCCTGACAAACCAACCACTGCCAAAGGTCAAGACCTCTCTGAATTCCAGCCCTCTGAGCCTTAATCGATGCAGTGGGCGCACTGCCTGACACCACTGTGGGAGCCGACCAAGCCCTTAAATTCTGACCCAGAGTTCAGGGATTCAGCAAATTTATCCTTCAACAAAGTCAGTAGGCTGGCCTAAAAGTACTTGTTATTTACGGTGCTGTTATTAATGAGACACTGCACTTACTGAGCCATTGATTCAAAATATATTATAAACTCCTAAAGTTCAGAAACTATGACTTACTCATCATTATATTCTTGTACCCACAGCAACCACCAGGTACAAGCTGCGTCCGTGGAAGACAGTCCTTGATCTTAGATTCCAATCCGCAGACTATATATGATACAGAAGATTTCTAGAGCTTTAATAAAATCACTTACATTTCACATCACTTCACAAATGTTGGACAACCTAGGAAAGAACAGTTTCTTTCTTTTTATGTCATGAGGCAGTTTTTGGTGCAATCAAGGATGCTAGTCTCTTTTATACGGTCTGCTAATTTCACCTTAAAAATTATTAAAATTGCACACTTTAAAATGGATATTACCATGGCGGGGGTGGGGAGGTGGGGGTGGGGTAGGGATAAAGGCCCAGCAATGCCCATTAGCTCCTTTTTGTACTCACTAAATCTTTTAAAAATGAGATTTTTCAGACTATTAAATTCCCCATGAAACATTTTGATGGATATTATACTAGCAACTGAATTTCAAATTCCTGCAGTAATTTGTCCTTGTTATTACATATTGCAGTATAATTTGACACAATTGTTTATTCCTTTAATATTTTGCTATTATTCTTTTATTAAAATGGCCAATGTTTTTAAAGGCAATATTACAGAAACACAGTTCAAAGTATATTGGCTTATTTTTACCAATCAGTAACATCCAAATACTTAATTTAAGATCATCAAGGGGCCACATAATTGAATAGGGAGTATACATAACATAAAAATACTGCTCTGGAGTTATGTTTCATTTTGAAAATGCTAGTAACAGTGTTCTTGATTAGAAAAGGAAATACTATTTAACTCACAAGTTTAAATACTGAGGTTACATTAGGAATCGGCTATTAAATCTATTAGTCATTACTCAACTACTTAATAGATTGTCATCATGTTACTTATTAATCCCCGTAAAGAGAGAATTATTTTCTTAGAGCAATAAGTAAGACACCTGCATCCACAGTATAAATTCGGGCTTACCACATTATACTAAAACTAGAGGCCCGATGCCCGAAATTCCTGCAAGGGACTCATCCCTTGCAGCCCGGATTCGTTCGGAAGGCTGTCCAGATGCTGGTCATTCTGCTGTTCGGTCTAATTAGCATATTAGCTCTTTAAATAGTAGGATGTAATCAACTCAAACTTTTAAGTGTTAATAACCAGGTAGTACTTCTGCATCTGAGTCACTCTGCCAATCTGCTCTGCAATACTTTAAAGAGCTCATGATCACTATATGACTGTATTTCCCAAGAGCCTTTACAATTTAAATTCCCCTGCAGCCTTTTAAGAAAGATCATTTCTCATATCCTAAGAAGAGCATTTTCCCAGGAGCACAAGTCAAACAGCAGAGTAAAATTGACTAAATAATTGGTCTGTCTCTTCTAAGAAAAGCTTTCACAGGCACACATTGCAGGAGAAAAATAACTTTTTCCAGAGTCAACTGCTTTGAGAGTAGGAAGTAAAATAAAGAAAGCTTACTGGGTGAGAGTCCTGATTATAAATAAAAATGTTAAAGCGCTAGGCTCACAAACTATCTTAATCATACATAAATCTGTAAGAGAAAAAAATCCATGTACCATACCCGTCACTCAGTTTTAACAGATAGTAATATATCTTCATATTTGTTTCAGTTCTTTAAAATAGAAGAAAAACTTCAAAAGATCTGAAGGAGCCTCATCCAAACCTTTCTTAGCCAGAGTTAATACATCTTATTTCTATATGTTCTTATATTTTATGTGCTTGCATTAGGAACATGTGTATCAATAAACAATGTATCATGTATTACGTTAAAGCTCTATATAAGTAAATCACACTGTATATAACCTTTGGCAACTTGCTTTTTTCCACTCAATATTATGTACATGCGATATATCCATGTTGATGAACGCAGATCTAGTTCATTCATTTGTACTAGGGGATAGTATTCCATTGTATAAATAAACCATAGTTTATACACTTCCCTACTGAAGTACAGCTGAATTGTTCTACTTTATTGCCATTTTAAGAGGTGCTATAATCATCTTTGCTACATGTTTATTTGGGCAATTGCCCCAAGTTTAGTTACTGTTTCGGAAGGAAGGAGGAAAGCTCACCCAGATGCCAATGTTGGGTCTAACTGTTTCCAGACAAGTTAGTAGCTCCAATTTCCCCATCACTGGTGAGAGTGGGATGGTTCCTGCAATATACCTTTAGAGAAAGAAGTTTCTAAGACTCGCCTGGGAGGATGAATGGCTTTTATTGGCCTGGAATTTTGTTTCTCGGGTTGCAAAGTCCCATGTCCCTTAACCCAGTCCTAAAGAGGTGCAGATGGAGTTCCAGTAGACAAAAAGTAAAGCCGGTGTCCAGAGCTTCCTTCCAGATTGTGGCTGGGTCAAGTTCAGTATCAGGCTAACTAAAGTCCATTAATCCACTGTGCGGAGTCCACGTGGCTATGTGTCACGTGGACGAATGCAGAAGAGCACACCCCTATAATGGGAAAGCCGGGAACCCAGTACAGGAGAGAGAGAACCCAGAGCCACCAGATTCCCTTTGTTCAGAAGTTTAAATAATCAGGTTCCATCCCCTACCCCCTCCTTGCAGTGGCCACGCCTATTCTGGCCAATTACCTGTTCCCAGGTGTGACTGACAGACAGGTAGGCACCTTCCCGGGTCACTCAGACCTTATTGGGCATGTATCTAAACCGCCTTTGTCCAATCCCTTCCCCTGTCAATCAAGACTTAGAGAGTGTTAAATCATCAAAGCTGTATAAATGGCATGCCTATATTATCTGATCTTCCCTTTACTCCTTTCCTGTTAAATAATAACCAGGTTATTATAACCGTATCATAACCACTACCTTCCCAATATAGAGGTCATGTGAACTGTATGATGACTCAGAAAAATTTTTAAATAATGTGATCATTAAGGGAAAGATGAGATGATCAATTTGTGGAGTTAATGAGACTAAAGATCTCTCTATGCATAATTCACAAAGAGCCCCATAGGAGGTTAGAGAATTATCCATTTTTTTCCCCACAAAAGAACTCTGCAATAAAAAACAAGCTCTAGCCCTGGCTGGCATGGCTCATCTGGTTGGAGCATCATCCCATACACCAAAAGGTTGTAAGTGGGTTCAATTCCTAGTCAGGGCGCATTGAAGTTTTCTCTCTCTCTCTCTCCCTTCCCCTCTCTCTAAAAATCAATGAACATATCCTAGGGTGAGATTTTTAAAAAACACACACAAAAAAGCAATATATAAACAGGTGATGAGGATAGGAAAATAAATGCAATACTAAACAGTTCCAAATCATAGTTTATTGCTACTTTATTTGTGGTTACCATTCATTTTCTTAAGGACTATAAAAAATACTACTCTCTTATTACTGATGACTGAACTGTTTGATCATCAATAAAGAAGAGTTAAAAGAAAAAAATGTTTAAAAAAATATCTACCAGAAAAATCTATGTCCCTAAAACAGTTGGAATATGTGGGATTTAATCCCATAAAGTCATAAAAACCGCTAAATGATTTGGAAGTCATTGAAATCCTCACAGCATTCCTGAGTGTCTGAGAAAGGGACACAACCTCACACGACATCAAAGCAGACCTTTCACACCAGCTCAAAAACCACCACTCTTACACCCCTCCTATTTTTTAACTCATACCTTACATAGTCTCACATTCATACAGAGTTATAGAAGGTGGTTACAAGCTAGTCATATTCTTTGGAAATAATTTTTGGAAATAATTTTTAAATGGACCCAGCGATATTACATTAAACCAGTGTCTTTTCATGAAAAGACAAATGATTAATAGTAATCTTTCCAACTAACCACACAAAAACTAAAATCAGGTGTCAGGAGTGTTCTTACTAGTACTAAATCCTTTGCTTCTTTAACAAACTGTTCAAAGTGTTTCAAAACACAATCTAAATTGCGAAAGGCTGAGCTTTGGATTAAAGGGATTCTAGTTAACATTGCTTAAATCTTTTTTTTTAAGAGGCTTATATGTCACTCAAATCCCACCCTCCCCCCCCAAAAAAAGTCTGTTTAGTACTTTACTTTCTTTATCATTATCTTTTTAAATGTTAATATTATGAAACAGCTTTGAACTTTTTTGGTACAGTTCTAAGCCATGAATCTGTCAATAGTAATCACAGTTTGAGAACTAAGTATTAAATTAATTTAATAGAAGATATAGACTCCATCAGCATCTTTAGATGCCCTTATGGATTCCAAAGTTACTACAGACAATTCTGAAGTCACTATCTTCTCTAACTATAAGTCTATGTATAAGAAAATTATCTGGAAACTATCCCTTGATTTTTAAAAGTGAATTATAGTTCTTTTCTAAAAATATTTAATTCTCTTTCCCACCATTTAGTAAAAAAAAAAAAAAGTCAGTTTGGGTCATGTTATAGTGAAAGAAGAAACTAATAATTATAAAAATAGCTAGTATGTATTGAATATCCACCAGGCACCGTAATAAATGACACAAGAACGATCAGATGTAAAGATACTACTCTGAGGAAGGTACTTTGACCTCCAACTTACAGATAAAGAAAATGAGGCAGGAAAGTTAAGTCACTTCCCCAATATAAGTGGATGTATATCCAGATTCAAATCCTAGGGTCTTAACCACTCTGCTTTTATGAATAAGATTAAAATGTTGCAATTTCCTGCAAAAGCAAAGTTTTCACTGCTTTTAAGTTCTTTAAATATTCATTAACCAAAGGCGGTCACTCCAAACCATTCACATCAATGATACACTGAAAAAAAATATTGGACCAATAAGTTTGCTGACCGTTGTTTATACCCACTCATCATAAACACACACCGTAAAGACTTTGAGAGAACAGTCACAGCCACCAACAAATCTGTTGGACACTGAAATTGGGACTCAAACATTTTTTGTTATTAGATGTTTATTTCTAGTCTGCAGGGGCAAGATTTTTTAAAGAAAAGAAATGAGGGGAAAATAGACATAGAGGCAAAGAAGCATTGAACAGACTGTCAGACTACAGCGGGAAGGCAGGGGAGGTTGGGGGGGGGCGGGGGCTGTGGGAGATCAACCGAAGGACTAGTACTCATGCATATAAGCATAACCAATGGATACAAGACACTGTGTGTGTGTGTCTGTGTGTGTGTGTGTGTGTGTGTGCGCGCGTGTGAAGGGGCAGGGGCAGATGAGGGCATGTGCTGGGGGGTAGGGGAGCCGGGGGGAGGTCAATGGGGGGAAAAGGAGACATGGGTACTACTATTGGCAATACTTTAAACGTTTAAAAAATAATAATAAAAAAATAAAGGCAGTAGACGAAGGATATGCATTTGAGCCTTTCCCACCCTAAACCAGAAGGAGAACACAGTCCCCGGGACAGGAGAGAGCTTTCCCTCTGACCTCAGCCCCCAGGCCTCCTGCGCGGGAGTTGGTGCAACTCTCCGGCCAGCACACAGCGGTCGGCCTCCCCAGCAGCCCGGTTACCCACGAGCACCGGCACCAGCGCCAGGGCTGTTTCCTCACAGCCCCTGTTTACGTTCCGTCATCGCTTCTCCAAAGAACTCAGCGCCCTCGGGCAGAGGGTTTTACATACGAAAGGACTTGGCTAAACTAGTCATTCTTAACATCAAAGTCATTGTCTTTGTCCGAACCCGCCTTTTCCAGCCCCCAAAACCCTCGATCCCCTCCCTCTCCACGGCGATCGGCGTCCGGGGCAAAGCCGCCCGGTCCCCTCTCCCAGGTTCGCGGCCAGCGGCCGGGGGTTTTCAGCTCGGCGCCAGGAGCGAGCGTTCAATAGATCCTCGTGAATGAATGGGGGCAGGCAGCGTGGGTGGGGCCGGGGAGAGGGGCGTCGTGAAGACTTTTCACGCGGCCGAGACCACCGCAGGGGCGCCCTGTCTGGGGAGACAGGAAAGGTGGCGACGGGCGGAACCTGGGGCCCGGGCGAAGGGGCGCCGTCGGTCGGATGCCGGCTTGGGAAACCGCGAGCGCTGTCTTTGTGGGTCCCCGCAGCGCGATCGCGGGCCCGCGCATCCGCCTCCCTCCCCGAACCCCGCCTCCCGCACCCCGGAGGCCCGGGCCAACCCGCCCTCAGAAGCCGAGGCCGCCCCGGGACGCGGACCCGCTCACCTGACGCTCTCCCGGCGGCACCGCGGTCTGCATCCCGGGCGAGCTTGCAGCCCCACAACACCGCGAGATCAGCTGATTCACGGGGGGCGGGGCCTTGGGCGGCCTCGGGCCAGTAGGCGACGAGTGAGTCTGAAGTAGGCGGGGGTCAGAGGCCGACGGTGTCCGGTAGGGATCAAAATTACCCAAGAGGCGTTGGGCATTGCGAACGGGAACTTCAAAAGGTCTGCCCCTCCCTTACCGAGGGGCGGGGCCCCAGTTCTGAGGCCGATGACGTAACCTGGAGCCGCAGGGGGCCTCGCAGCCCGGTTGCTGCTGCTGTGAACCTGCTGGCGGTAGAGGGATTGGTAGCTGCAGTCATTGTGTGGCCGTGTCAAACTGCAAGGATCAGAGGGGTAAGTTTGCCGCTCTTTACAGCGAAAAGGCTAAAACATCTGCAAAGCGCTTGCGTGCCCTGTACCTAACGGCAGTCTCCTCCGCTCCCGAGAATGACGTCATCGCCGGAGGGGCGGGTTGGCCCTACGGTCCACGGTTTTCACTGCTTCGCGGCAACCCCAAAGGATGGAGGAGGGTGGGAGGGTGTGTTTATGATGAACGCGTATAAACATTCAGCAAACTTACTGGTCCAATATTTTTTTTCACTTCCTCGTTGATATGAATGGTTTGGAGTGACCACCTTTTGGGTTAATGAATACTACAGAACTTGAAAGCAGCGAAAATGTTGCTTTTGCCGGAAATCGTACCCCGCTATACAATATGAGTGAAAACCCGTTTGCTTTCCGCAGCCACAGCCTCATTCGGACTCAGCTCGCACCCAAGACCGCCCACGAAGATTTCCGGGAGCCGTGCGGAAGCTCCCTCTGCTGCGAGGCTGCGTGCCTTGGCTGAACCTGCACACTTGTATCCGGGCCACCGATGGCAGGTGTGCAGTCAGGGTCCGGAGCTCCTGGCCGAAGTGGTCTGTCCCCTTCACTCATACTTCAACTCAGTTGTCTTGATCCTCCGCCTGCCTGCAAACCCGAGAGCATGCAGCCGTGAAACTGACCTTGCCCGCGCTGGGCCAGGGCTGGAAATCACATAACCTGTGACCTGGCACCCCTGCAAACCAGCGTGTCCAGCTTCAGTCGGGACTGTCATGGGACCGGGCGATCTTCCTAAGCCTACAACAGTCTTTTCCAAATTGCTACTCAGATATTCTGCTATTACTGGCCCCCTACTGTCCCAACCCTCATTCCCCTAACTTCTCACTGAATTCTATCCACCCCAGCCCTTTGGTAAAAATGAGAAACGTTGCCTCCTACATTTCTGAAGAAAATGAGACCACTGCAAAGGAATTTCCTTAACTCCCACCAACCACTATTACAAAACCCACCTGCAGCCCTTCTTTCCTTCTGAGGAGAGGTGTTCTGTCCTCTCACGGTTAATATGGCCACTTGAACCCCAAATCCCTTCCAATCCCTTTAGAGACTTTGCTCTGATATTATCCCTTCTCTTTTGTGCGTTTTTAATTTCCACCTCTTACTCTTACTCTAGTTCTTCAGTATATATGAGCCTGTTCCTGCCTAACCCATCTTTTAATTTTTTTCCTCTGTCCTCATTTCTTTTTTTAAAATATATTTTTTATTGATTTGTTTACAGAGAGGAAGGGAGAGGGGTAGAGTTAGAAACATCCATCCGCTTCCTCTTGCACACCCCCTAATGGGAATGTACCTGCAGCCAAGGTACATGCCTTTGACTGGAATCAAACCTGGGACCTTTCAGTCCACAGGTCGAGGCTCTATCCACTGAGCCACACCGCTTAGGGCTCTGTCCTCATTTCTTTAGCAACCTCCTTTTCTTCCCCACTCTTTCCTGTCCCTTTCTGTAATCTCTACTTTTTCAGGCCTACCAACACCAGTAGTCACCTCCTACTTTTGGAATCTAATGATTCTAAGAATGAAAACCCTTTATACAGCCATTTAAATGAAAAAATGAATCTATCTGTATTGATATGGGATGATCTAGAAGTTAAAATTGTTAAGAGAAAAAAATACCAGATACTGAGTCGTGTGTATTGTATTCCACTAATTGTATATGTGTGACTTAGAGAGAGAGAGAGAGAGAGAGAGAGAGAGAGAGAGGGAGAGGGAGAGGGAGAGGAGTGAGAGGGAGAGAGAGAAAGAGAGAGGGAGAGAGAGATGTCCTCTGAAAGGATACATTAAAATGTGACTAGCCCTGGCTGGGCAGCTCAGTTAGTTAGAGCAGTGGTTGGCAAACTGCAGCTCGCAAGCCACATGTGACTCTTTGGCCCCTAAGTGTGGCTCTTCCACAAAATGCCACGACCTAGGTGAGTCTATTTTGAAGAAGTGGCGTTAGAAGAAGTTTAAGTTTAAAAAATTGGCTCTCAAAAGAAATTTCAATCGTTTTACTGTTGATAGTTGGTTCTGTTGACTAATGAGTTTGCTGACCACTGGGTCAGAGCCTGGTCCTGACACACCACGGTTGTAGGTCTGAGCCCTGGTCAGGGCACATATAAGAGGCAACCAGTGAACGCATAATGAATGGAATAACAAACTGATGTTCCTGCCCTGGCTGGTTTGGTTCAGTGGGTAAGGCATTGGCCTGCAAACTGAAGGATCCCAAGTCAGATTCTGGTCAAGGGCACATGCCCAGGTTGTGGGCTCCATCCCTGTAGGGGGTGTGCAGGAGGCAGCTGATCAATGATTGTCTCTCATCACTGACGTCTCTATTTCTCTTTCTCCCTCCTTCTTCCTCTCTGAAGTCAATAAAAAATATTTTTCTTAAAAAATCTATGTTTCTGGCTGAGACCGGTTTGGCTTAGTGGATAGAGCGTCGGACTGTGGACTGAAGGGTCCCGGGTTCGATTCCGGCAAGGGCATGTACCTTGGCTGCGGGCACATCCCCAGTAGAGAGTGTGCAAGAGGCAGCTGATCGATGTCTCTCTCTCATCGATGTTTCTGACTTTCTATCCCTCTCCCTTCCGCTCTGTAAAAAATCAATAAAATATATATTTTTAAAAATCGATGTTTCTGTTTCTCTCTCTAAAAAAATTAAAAACAAAATTTTTTAATGACAAGTGACTAGTGCCAAGGAGAATTGGGAACAGAAGTGGAAGGAAAACTCACTTTTTACTTGATGCAATATTGCACTGTTTGAACTTGTAACTTTACAAATATAGTTTGAATATACTTTTTACTTATTTTCTGAAACATGAATAAAGCACATAATCTCACCTTCCTTTTCTTCTTATTCTTCTGGACTTCTGAGACACACTCCTGGGTTTTCTTCCTATTCCTTTCAGACTCTTTTCCCTAAAATTCTCGAATTAAATAAAGATGGGATCCACACTTACACCGTGCTGGGCCCTGTTCTAAGCACCAGGGAGACATGGTAACGAACAGGAAGACGGGCACGAGTCCCTGTTCTCAGGGAACCTGCACTCTGCTGGTGTGGGAGACAGGCTCCAGAGATGGGCCATCGGTGCCTCCATTCATGTACGCAAATGCCGCTCTTGGCAGCCAGTGGTGGAATCTGTTTCTCCTTCCCCTGATGGTGGGCTAGGCTTGTGACTTTTTTTTTAACTAATAGAATGTGGCGGAAATGAAGTTCTGGGGCTTCTGAGTTAATTCCTTAAATAAACTGGCAGCTTCCAGATCGCCCTCTGAGAAGCCAGCTGCCGCCCAAAGGCGCTCCGGCAGCGCCTCGGATTGGGAAGAGAACGCGTAGAGATGAGCCACACGGAAGCGCATTCAGGTGCCAGAATGTGAGTGAAGCCCTCCGGTTCCTGCCAGGTCAGCCCAGTGCCCGGTCAGGTGCAGCCCAAGGATGGACACCGGCTAAGGCCAGTGGTGCAGGACAGCCTCACCAGGACCTGCCTGCAGTCCTGCCTGGCGCCGGTTCTAGCTCCAGTCTTCTGACCCGTTTTCCACTGGAGGAACTGAGGAGGGTCCTCCCCCTTTTTTGTTCGTAAAAGTCAGAAAAGAAGGGTCCTCCTGAACTCAAAGGTCAAAAGGATTGAATGCCCCGGAACAATGCAGGAGTGAGGGTGTGAATGCGTGTCTGTGCGAGTGTGTGTGGAGGGGGATAGGGGTTGCCTGTGGAAGGCAATGATAGCCTAATTTAGATAATATTGCAATACAAGGTATTATTTGCAAAATGCTTCACATGTGTATTTTATCCTTAAAATAACTCCATGATGGGTATTCTCATTCCTAAAATGCACACCAACAAACTGAAGCCACCGACTTTTCCAGGTTAACCAACTACTCTACGTGGCAGAGGGACCCACACCCAGCTCTCCAAATCTATGTCTCCAAACCCCAAATTCTCATTCCACCACACACCCCTACACACACACACACACACACACACACACACACACACACATACACTTGAACTCCCACTGGATCGAGGTGGTGAATAGAGGATTCAGGACTAAGATAAAAAGTAGGCTTCAAAAAAGAGATGATAGAGAATAACAGAAGTAACAGGCTCAGTGAAGGCTGGCATTAGAAACCAAGACTCCTTGAGGGCAGTGTGAGGGATGAGCTCAAAGTGGGGTCACAAAAATAAGAAGTAAACACTGGTTCTAGGCCCCCATCCTCCCTGTGTGCATATGTGTGGGGTGTGGGTGGTTTCACACACATATAAATGCTGTTATTTACTTTAACAGCCATTTATTGGGAGTCTGAAAGGAGCATAAAGTTCACACTCTCAAAGAATGCATTTACTAACTTGCAAGGAGAACAGTGAAATTAGTTCTTAGAGAGCACAGTTCAGACAGTCAGGGATCCCAGATTGGAGAGGGTGCAGGCTGGGCTCAAGGACACCCCCCCCCCCCCCCAGGAGCTCAGCCTTTCAGGTGTTGGGGGTGGAGAGGTAAGGGAAGGTTCAGAGCAAAGATGGAACCTCAGCTAGGCCTTGAGGGAGGGGTAGAGACCACCCAGGAAAGAGCATGTCAGATGAGAAACAGAACAGCAAGGGAGATTTGTTGGACAGGGAGGCTACTGCTGCGCTGCCAGTGATGTGTAAGTGGATGATGGGGGAGTTGTGATGGGCGGGGCAGGGTAAGGTCAGGTTGTCAGAGCCAAGCGCGGGAATTTAGACCGATTCCACTGGGATTAAGGGGGTCTTTGAGGATATTTAAACAGAAATGATCAAAAACGTGTTTTAAAAGTATACCACAGGAAGATATTCTGGGCTTTTAAAGTATAGTTGTAGCCTGTTATTGTATTCTACCTAACCATTAAAATAGAGGCTGTGTGTATGGGTGTGTTACCCTTTTTATTCTTACTGAATTAGATTGCGTTTCTGTCTATCCCAAATTAGAAAGGGGAGTTTAAGCAACCTTTGTTTTCAAAAACGGATGCTGAGACTCCGAGTGGTTGAGACTTTCGAACAGGAACACCTACCTCTCATCGCCATCTGGGAGTACTTTCCCATGTGGCTGGACTTCACGCAAGAAGATAATGAACCAAATGAGGAGCAAAGACCTGCTGGTGGCATATTGTAATTTGGGGGAATGATTTAAATCGAAATGCTTCTACTTGTCTCATACAAAAGCAATTAGCGGATTGAATGACTAATCGCCGATTTAGGTAAGCAAATGCTGCCTTGTTTTTAGAATGGAAGCATGAAGCTATATGAGCTTTGTTGAGGCACATGTTCATAAGTCCTGCATTATGACATACAAGTAACCACTAAAGCAAGTATATTTTAATAAAATGTAAATATCTATATATTCTTCTGTATCTGAGTTACTTTTATGTAATATATGCTTAATAATGTTACCCTTTCCAAGTTGGGCGTTACAGTCACTTTTTTTGTGGTGTGCTAAAAATAAAGAGCAGTGGTTTGGCCAGAGGGCCTCTTTTTGTGTGTGCATTACAGTATCCTATCTAATAAAAGAGTAATATGCAGATTGACCATTACTCCAAGATGGTCAAAGTTCCTACCCCCATGTGTACACAAGATGGCCACCACAAGATGGCCAGCAGGGGAGGGCCGTTGGGAGTTTCCAGCCTGCAAGGGAGGGCAGTTGGGGGCGACCAAGCCTGCAGGAAAGGGCAGTTGGGGGTGACCAGGCCAGCAGAGGAGGGAAGTTGGGGGTAAACAGGCTGGCAGGGAAGCAGTTAGACATCAATTAGGCTGGCAGGCTAGTGGTTAGCGGGTGATCAGGCTGGCAGGCAGAAGCAGTTAGGGGCAACCAGGGAGGCAGGCAGTTTGGAGCAATTTGGAGCCAGCAGTCCTGAATTGTGAGAAGGATGTCTGACTGCCCATTTAGACCCGATCCCTGCAGTCAGATATCCCTTGAGGGATCCCAGATTGGAGAGGGTGCAGGCTGGGCTCAAGGACACCCCCCCCAACCCCGTGCACGAATTTTGTGCACCAGGTTTCTAGTATAACATATAAATTATAAACAGTTAAAGAAAGCATTTAGGCTCAACCTACAAAAAATAGCATCCCAAATATATATGTATTTTTTAACAAAAAGAGTTGACAATTTTATTTTCACATTTCACAATACAAATGAAAATTGCTTTTTTTTTTTTTTGTCTCCCCTCAAGCACTATTCTCTCTTAGATGGGAAAAGGGAGTGAGTATTCCTTGTCTGCTGTTAGAAAACACCCAGCGTCACAGCACCTCGATCTCCTGTGAAGTAGAACAAGTAACAGAAGCCTGAAAGAAAGAGGCTCCCCTTTCTCCTTATCTGTCTGGTCAAGTCACTCTGGGCCGGAGGTCTCATCATTGGGGGCCCAGGCATCATTGGCATGTGCCCTCCTATAGGCGGCCTCATTCCAGGAACAGGTCCCACTGGCATCATCCCAGGAGGAAGAGGACCCATCATTGGCATCATGGGAGGGCCCCCATATCAGGTGCTGGCATCATTCCAGGGCTAAGACGGGGGGGCGGTGGGATCATCGCCCCTGCAGGAGGTAGAGTAGGAGGTGTTTTTCCTTGCTGAAATGCTGCAGTTGTTTTGTCAGTCAGGCTCTGGGCCTGCTCTTCCATCCATGTCTGATAGCAGTCTTTCACATTCTCTGTGTTTCCTGTCACTGCAGTGTGTCTTTCCCACAGATGGGGAGTCCTGGGTGAGGTATGTATCACAGTAGTCACAATAAAACTTCGGCATGTTGTTCTGCAGGTCATTGGCACTCCATTCACATCCCAAATATTTATTGCAAGTGAGTTTGAAACTTAGAACATGTTTTCCTATAGAAACAGTGAAGTAAATACTGTATTTGTTCTTGGACTAATCTACAAATATTATATGATTTATGATCCTATCTAATAAAGAGGAAATATGTTAATTGACCATCACACCCTCATAAAGATGGCGGTGCCCACAGCCAATAAGGAAGGACTATGCTAAGTGACTGCCACATCCTCAAAGATGGCAGCACCCACAGCCACAAGATGATGGTGCCTACTTCCCTCAGTCCGGCCTGGGTGGCAGGCACACAGCATGGCCAGTCCCGCCCCAGGCAGGTCTGGCCACTCTTCATGCCTGCCTCCAGAGTCCCCCAGTCCCCTCAGCCCCCTAGCCACCCAGGGCTGGCCCAAGGTGCAGGCAAGCCTCTGATGGTGGGTGCCCAGCCACCCAGGGCTGCCCAAAGCTCAGGTAACCAGGGCTAACTGAGGCTTGCACTACCAGCAGTGGCAGCAGCAGAGGTGTGATGGGGGTGTCGTCTTCCCCTGATTTCTGGATTGCCTCCTATCCCTGAAGGCTCTTGAACTGTGGGGGGTCAGGGCAGGCTGAGGGACCCAACCCCCTCCAGTGCGTAAATTTTCTAGTGTTCATTTGCAATGAAAAAATAGAAACAATGTTTTTGCAATACTTTATCCTATCTAATAAAAGAGTAATATGCAAAATGACCGTACCTTTGCTACACCCAATAAGCCATGCCCACACGTCCACAAGCCAATCAGGAGTGATATGCAAATTAACACCCAACCAAGATGGCAGCTGCCCATGGCAGGCTGAGGCTGGGGGCGGAGCCAGCCAATGATAAGCCCTGATTGCAGGGCAATCTCTTCACTGGGTGCCTGAGGCCAGCTTTTTCCGGCCTTGGGTGGCATGGGTGGGCTGGGGGCAGAGCCAGCCAGTGATGGGCCCTGATCGCTTTGTTGGGGTCCCCTGGCCGAAGTCCCCTGCCCAAGGACAGAAAGCCTTGGCCAGAGGCTTTCGGCCTTGGGCAGGCTGGGGGTGAGCCCTCAGTAGGACATCCTCTGATGGCTCCCAGTATGTGAGAGGGGGCAGGTTGGGCTGAGGGACCACCCATGCCCAGTGCACAAATTTCATGCACCAGGCTCCTAGTAATTTAAATAAGAGGAGAAGCCTTTGGTACTAAGTATTTTTCATAGATGCTGGTACTTAAAGAAAAGCAGGTTTTAAGGGACAAGGATGAAGAGTTCGATGGAAGTTGTGGAGCTCTGGCATGCAGAGGGGAAGGGGTAGTTAGTGGGAAACAGCCGATCCAGCCACACTGGAGCCTGAGGCAACAAGAAAAATGTGTGTCCAATGCACATGTGGATCAAAATAGCTTCTCATATTTGGAATCTATAGGAAAAAGTTCATAAAAGCCTAACAGTTTGGAAAAAACATCTATAAGTAAAACCCCGTGTTGCCAATCTACTCACACACCATTGTCAACTCTCATAAACACGTCTACCCCTCCCAGGCAGGGCTGGGGGTGGGAAGGGGCAGGAGCCCTGCAGCCTCTGGGTGGAACCAAGGGCCGATTGGAAAGCCCTGACTGTTCCCTTTGCACAGATCATAAAACAAGCAGGCATAGCTCATTTTTATTTAAAATGCTGCTACTGTACTTTGTTCACCATGGATTTTCTACATCCATTTTTATTTTAATTTAAACATATTGCATTAAGATAATTATTTTAAAAATATACTTTATTGATTTTTTACAGAGAGGAAGGGAGAGGGACAGAAAGTCAGAAACATCGATGAGAGAGAAACATCGATCAGCTGCCTCTTGCACACCCTCTCCGGGGATACGCCTGCAACCAAGGTACATGCCCCTGACCGGAATCGAACCTGGGATCTTTCAGTCCATAGGCCGAAGCTGTACCCACTGAGCCAAACCGGTTTTGGCTAAGATTATTATTTTTATTTGTCTTGATTACTGAGGGGTGTGTGTGTGTGTGTGTCCCCTTCTGCTCTATCCCAATCCAGGCACTGGTGGGAAGCAGTGAGGAAGCCCCAGGTTAAACTTTTTCCCCCTCTTCCTTCTTCCCTCCCTTCCTTCTCCCTCTCTCTGCCTCTTGCTCCTCCTCCCCCCTTTCCTATCTTTAAATTAATTTTTTAATGACTTTTTCCTCGGGGTCTCCAGCTCCATCACTTTCCCTGGCTGTCACTGAGGCCCTCCCATGGTAGGGCTCCTGGGAGTTGGGGGCTAATCCATTTGCACAGATTTTAAAATGCTTAATTTTTAAAAAGTTAGTTAAACCCTTTAAGTTTTAGAGACTTGGGGCCATGTCTGGCTTGTCCAGCCCTAGTCACTGCTAGGCGTAAGTATGTGATAAAGGCAGTTGGAGGAATAAACCTATGAAGTAACTGGGTGGGGTTAAGAAAAAAGATTTTTGTGAAAGGACGTGTATAACCTTGAGAGTTTGCCTGAGGTGGAGTCACCATGGCTGTGAGTGGCCAAGCACATAGAAAACTGATGGGTGGTGTGGTCAGTAGTTAGAGCATCAGCCCCACATAATGAAGGGTCAAGGGTTCGATTCCTGGGTTGCAGGTTCAATCCTACCTTCGGGAGGCAACTGATTGATAATGTCTCTCTCACATCAATGTTTCTCTCTCCCCTTCCCCGCCCCCCACTCCCTTCCGCTCTCTCTAGAGATAGCTAGACAGGTGAGGATTAACAACAACAACTGAGGTGAATTGCAGTGAGAGGAGAGATTTGGGGTTTGGAGGAGTCTTCTCTTAAGGAGAAAGAAGGTTGGAGGGGCGAAAAGGGGATTTGTTCAGTTCTCCATCCTGGCCACCGAGTGGTGCTGTTGGCACAAGGCTGGCTGCTTTATTCCCTTCTTAGAGTGCAAGTGTCAGAATTTAAACCCGCTGGTATTGATTATTGGTATTCTTTAGTCTTGGGATAGAAGGCGCCAGGCATCCTGGGATGGAGATGGGGAGAGGGTGTTACAGAGGGTCCTCCGTACAGTTTGTCTCAGAAATTTGCAAGTTAGATTTTTGTAAGTTGTGCTTATTTGTATTTATGTGCCCACAATCCGTGTACGTTTTAAAGTACAGTAACAAACAGTACTAAAGCTCTACTGCGCCCAGCATTGTGGAATGTGCTACTCTTCCGCATGACAAAGGATGGCTTTCCACACTGCCCTTGACTAGACAGAGCAAGACACTTCAGGGCACAATGTTCAAGACAGTTCTGGAAGCATTTAATGCATTTCATAGAAATGCACAATGACAAATTGTACACAGGCGTCATTATTCTGTAGTCAGAGCACTTCTACCGTGAACTGCCTGTCCTGCGTGCGCATTGATTGGGGGGCTGTAGGAATAGAGGTGAGGAGTGAAAACTGCAGATGGAGGGCATGCACCTCAGCTTCTGCTGTCACAGAGGGTGTTTCATGTCGAAAGGAAGTTCTTCCATGGGGTTTAGGATCCCATTCTGAGAAGCAAGTAACAGAAACCCTGGGTGCTGAGTTGATGGACCCACTATGTGTCAGGGAGAAGGGTACTCACTGTGTGGTGAAGAGCATAGACCCTAAAATCAATACCTGTGGGTTTAAATGCTGACACTTGCACTCTGAGAAACTTTGGACAATCCCCAGTTTTCTCATCTAAAATAGGGGTGGTAGCCCTAACTGGCTCAGTAGATAGAGCGTCAGCCTGCAGACTGAAGGGTCCCAGGTTTGATTCCGGTCAAGGGCCTGTACCTTGGTTGTGGGAACATCCCCATTGGGGGGTGTACAGGAGGCAGCTGACGGATGTTTCTCTCTCATCGATGTTTCTAACTCTCTATCCCTCTCCCTTCCTCTGTGTAAAAAATCAGTAAAAATATTAAAAAATAAAAAAGTAAATAAAATAGGGGTGGTAAATATCTATATCACAGAATTTAAATGAGATGATGCATAAGAAGTGCTTGCTTAGAACAGATCAAATAAAACGGTAGCCATATGAGGTGGAACTGCCTAGTAAAGGAAGGGGGACAGAGCACAGGCGTGGAAACTCTCTGGGGTGACTTATTATCTCCCAGTTCTTAATTTGTCTCAAGAAGGAAAGTGGAGTAGGTTGAAAGTGTGGACTTTGAAGCTGTTCTGCCTTGGCTCAAATCCTGCTTCCACCACTTCTTTCTTGTGTGGCCCTAGACAAATTATTTAATGCGTCTGACGGCGGAATTGCTGTGACTAAATTATAAGTAAACCGTGTGTTTGCCTTATTATTAGTCACTTTTCCCCCTACCGGTAGCCAGGAGACTTTGAGTGAATATGTAGCAAGTTGCCTCACCGTGGGACCTGACTATCCTATATTTACAAATCTATTCTTTATTAAAAGAACATTAAACCACTCTTTTAAAAACCACGCTAGTATGCTGAATGTGGAAGATTAAATATAAAACTGGTGTCTTCTATTTCCGTGCAGGCCACAAATCCTCAGTTCAAGTCACTTCTGGCATTTTCCCTCAATGCCTTGACTCCAGAAATGAAGACAAGCAATCATACAAAGGCAAATAACAACAGAAAACATCTGGTCTGCAGAAGCACAGTTTTATTTTGTCCTGGAAACAGGGAGTCTCCCACTTTCCCTGCATCTACAGATTCCTGAAGATTCCTGTGCGGTTTTAGACCAAGGGTCCCTTTCGGGCCCCGGGCTCCGCCTGATTGCGTCGTTTCACAAGCTAACCCGTTGTGTCATGAGAACACCTTGCCATTAGATTTCGGTACCTGCCTGCGAAACGTCTCTTTTAACCTGTCATGACTTCCCAGGAGTTTCAGGGGGGTGGACCTGCACATATGGAATCGCTCAGCGCGCCTGAGCGTTCCATCTGCAGCTCACATTTTGATCCACAGCAGGTTTAACTACTCTTTCCAAGTGAAGGCCAGGATGTGGGGAGAGCCCGGAAGGGAGGTGGAATCTAGTGTTACAGCCAGGAGCGCGGGACTCGAGGCTGGGGAACTGGACCTGGGGCATTTGGCATTTCTGAGCAGAGATTTCCAAGGGCCGCAGGAATTTTCCTAAATCCGTAAGAACCTGTGAAATTTGGAGGCATGGCCATCATGCCCCACACATTGTTTCCTCGTTAAGTCCTTCGTTTTGAACCCTAGTCGTTCTCGAAGGCAGTGGGAATAGAAGGTGGCACGGGAACTTCTACCATCAACCTCCTCGTGAAAACCGAGTCCAGGTGCAGGACCAGCATGCTGCCCCGCGGTAACCATCGGATGGGAAGAAGGCCCACAGATGCATGCGGTTACGAAGGAGACCCAGACGCCACGTGCTTGCGGGTCTGCTGCGGTCAGCAGACAGCTCTCCCTGCTGGTAAACGGTTCGAGGGAAACGAGACTTGAAAGCACTCCAGGAAGAAGAGAGACGTAATAGATTTAAGAATCATAGTCTGTAGCTGTTATTTGGACCAAAGATGATGTCACATGAGTTTTGATGAATGAACGGAGTCACCTAACTATTACTGGTTCACCTTAAATAGAATCACTAATTTCAACCTGGTCCTAATGAGAAATGAGACCAAACAGAGATTTTTTGCTTTTTGTGCAAATTCAATGATCAGTGTCTCCTCATTAAATGAAATTTGGAAAATCAGTAGTCTTTACAGGTATTTTTTACTATTTGCTAGGTTAGTAACCTGGGAAAGTTACAGAAATTCTCTGCTACTCAGGAGCCTTGTGAAGTGGGGATAATGATCTTGCCTACTCACTGTCATGGAGCTGGAGGATCAGCAGGACTCTGAGGCAGACCAAGCTGTTACTGTGATTACTACTACTACCTCTACTACTACTACTACTACTACTACTACTACTACTGCTACAACTACTACTGCTGCTACTACTGCTATTACCACTTCTGCTGCTACTACTGCTACTACTGCTACTATTGCTGCTGCTGCTGCTACTACTACTACTGCTGCTGCTACTGCTACTGCTGCTACTACTGCTACTACTACTGCTACTATTGCTGCTGCTACTACTACTGCTGCTGCTGCTACTACTACTACTGTTACTACTACTGAGATAGGCCGAGTCTCTCCTAAACAGATGGGAATGTTCTTCGGATAGTGTTTTGTTTTTAATCTCTCCTGAATAAGTTTAAAGGTTCTCTTCAGAGCTCTGCTCTGCACCTGCTCCGGTTGATACCAGCCAACGGGGGGGAACCTGGAAAGCAAAGAGTTCCCCCTGCACCTGCGTGAAGAGCCCGCCCTGGATAAGCCTGGCCCCAGCGGCAGTTTGGAGAGCCGTGCTGTTGTTAGTCTGTGTTCCCCGGTGCATCGCGCTCACTCCCTTCCCTCTTTCTCTCCGCCTCTTGGGTTTGTTTTGCCTCCTCTCCTGATTTCTCCCTCTGGTGGTCAAACTATCATTGTACTTTTATCTAAAGACATACACACACACACACACACACACACACACACACACACACTAGAAGTAGGCAGAAATGAATATAAAGAGATAAATAAATAAGCAAAATGTATGGATTTCACAGAAATGTGTTTTTAAGAATATTTTTTTTGCCCAGCCAGTGTAGCTCAGTGGTTAAGTGTTGACCCAGGAACCAAGAGGTCAAAGTTTGATTCCTGGTCAAGTCACATGCCCGGGGTTTTAGACTCAGTCCCTGGTGGAGGGGTCTGCAGGAGGCAGCTGATCGGTGATGTTTCTGTCTCTCTATCCCTCTCCTTCTCTCTCTAAAAATTAACAAAAACATATTTAAAAAAATATTTTTTCTACTTTCTTATTTAGAAAATTCTTAAATACACAAAAGTGAACCTACATTAAACCACCATCTAGCTTAAACATTCATCAACATTTTTACAATTTTGTTATTTTTATTCCCAACATTATTTTTCTGAACAAGGAAATTTTATCATTCTGCCTATAAATATTTAGTATGCATTTTAACTGTAGGACTGTCTTAAAACATAATTACCATGCAAAATTAAAAGTAATTCTTAAGATCATCTAATACCATATTTAATTTTTCATATTTATCTCAGAAATGCCATTTTACAGGACTTGGTTACCAGGAGCTGGGGCATGGGGGAAATATTGGTAAAAAAATATGTATATACAAATTCAGATTTGCAGAATGAATCAATTCTGGAGATATACAGCAGGGTGACTATAGTTAGCAATACTGTATGGCATACTTGAAATTTGTTAAAATAACTGCTCCTAATTGTTCTCAAAAACAAAAAATTAACTATGTGCAGGGACAGATATGTTAATTAGCTTGATTGTGGTAAACATTTTACAATGAACATATATATTAAAACATAATCTTGTATACCTTAAATATATACAATTTTATTTGTCCATGATGCCTTACTAAAGCTGACTGGGGAGAGAGTGTTTTACAGTTGACTTGTTCTAATCAGGATGCAAACAAGGTCTACATATTGCATCTGTTGAATGCAATTTCTGAGTTATCTTCTTTTTTTAATGTCATTGATTTGTTAGATAAATTTTCAGATACCGCTGTTTGCTTTCCTGTAATATTATTTAACTTCTCTGTCCTCTGTATTTCTTGTAATTTGGTATGAGATCTAGACACTTGGTTAGATTCAGATTAAATTTTTTTTTCTTTAATCAAAACTACATCAGCCCTGGCAGGTGACTCAGTTGGGAGCACCACCCTATGCACCAAAAGGTTGTAGGTTCGGTTCCCAGCCAAGGCACGGACCAGTCCCTAGGCTATGGGTTTCACCCCTAGTCAGGGCATTTATAGGAGGCAACCAATCAATGTTTCTCACATTGACCTCTCTCTCTCTCTCTCTCTCTCTCTCTCTCTCTCTCTCTCTCTCTCTATCCTCTCCCCTTCCTTTCTCAATAAAAACATATCCTGCCCAGCCGGTGTGACTCAGTGGTTGAGCACCAACCTATCAACCGGGAGGTCAGTTTGACTGCAGGTCAGGGCACGTGCCTGGGTTCCGTGTTCTGTTCCAGTGTGCGGTGTGCAGGAGACAGCCAATCAATGATTCGCTCTCATCATTGGCGTTTCTACACCTCTCTCTGCCTCTTCTTCCTCTCTAAAGTCAATAAAAATATACTTAAAAAAAAAAGAAGTCAATTGACTTTAGACAAAGCATGAATTATTTTTGAAAAATCTGAAGAGTCACTTACAATTTCTCTCAGTAGCCCATTTTAGTATCAAAACAGAGCATTTTAAACCTTTAAAAAATCAGGCTATGCTGTTTCAGCAACTTGTGACTTAGGTGAATTACCCTCTAGGCTCATTCATACACTTACCATTTAAAGATTAGAAAAGCTATGATCATTAGAGGGTGCTAATGAAAAACTGTCTCAAACCTTGTTTGGGATATAACTTTTGTTGATAACATTGACAATATCCTTTTAGGAAGAAATCACCATTTCTGACAAAATATAATCTAATTGTGATAAATTCTAAAGGGATTATGAAATACTAGTGGCCCGGTGCACAAAAGTCGTGCACATTAAAAGGGGATTAATTAGAGGAAATAATTTAATATTGCTATTTGTCATTTCTCTATAATACAAGTGTCAGAAATGAAAAAAAATTAGTAAAATGCATATAAAAACCTTCCTCCTGTCAGAGTCTGGGGCACACCATGGGACCCAGAATCAAGTCTCTGTCTACCCACATGCGCCTCAAAATCGCATGAGACCCAGACCCAGTTGCCCCTCCCCCCCCCCTGCATTGGGCTAGATCCAGACCCAGCCAGTCCCAACCTTGTCAAGCCTCAGTAGGCAGGGGGCGGACACTCAGGTCCCTTGGTCTGGCGCCAGGATGGGGGGTGTGGCTTGAGGTCCCCCAGCTCAGACCAGGGTGGGGGTCATGTCTTGAGGTCCTCCATCAAAGCCCTGCCAGGCGGGGGGTGGCTTAGCCTCAGGTCCCCTGGCCCAGCACCAGGAGGGGGCGCAGCCTCAGGTTCCCGTCAAGCCCTGCTGGGCGGGGAGCACAGCCTGAGTTCCCCCGACCCAGCATTGGGGGTTCACCTTGAGGTCCCCTGTCAAGCCCCACTGTGTGTGGGGCATGGCCTGAGGTCCCCTGTCAAGCTCAGCCAGGCAGGGGGTGCAGCCTCAGGTCCCCCAGCCTGGTGTCAGGGTGAGGGACATGGCCTGAAGTCCCCTGTCAAGCCCCACCTGGTGAGGGGCCGGGCCTGAGGTCCCCTAGCTCAGCACCAGGGCGGGAAGCACACCTTGAGGTTCCCCATCAAGCCCCACTGGGTGGCAGGCATGGCCTAAGGTCCCCTGGCCTGGCCCTGGGGTGTGGGGTGTGGCCTGAGGTCCCCTGTCAAGCCCCATGGGGACAGGGGGGGGGGCATAGCCTCAGTTCCCTGCTGATTGCTTGTTAAGGCTTCTTATAGGAACTTGGCCTCAGCTGTGGGTGCAGCCATCTTTGTGATGGAGTGATGGTCAATTAGCATATTCCCTCTTTATTAGATAGGATTCTGATAAATTATCTTTTCTCACTCTGTGTTGTCAATCAGAAGTTATAGTCTTTAACCAAATACTATTTTATCTTTTTGTATTAATCTAAGTAGTCACCTAAAAAACAAAACAAAACAAAACAAAAAACTACATGTCTATAATTTGACTGAGTCTTTGAATTGGCCCATTCTAGGTATTTTCTCCTGTGGCAATATTAAAACATTAAAATAAAACTTTAATACATTATCATAATTAAATTATCTGAACGGTTTCTTTAAACCATTGTGAGGCTCCTGTGTCCAATATACATAAATATTGTTGTGATAACAGACAAGCCTCCTTTCCCCCTTTTAACGATGATGGTGAGTGTGTCCCACATTCTGTCTCTCAGGTTAGCACATTAGAGGGCCAGTAACTTGCCTTAGGGGTATACGAAAGTGAAAAGTCCTGCTCAAAGACTACAATCTAGCTTAAGCTAGATCCTTGATGTGGCATTCTATTAATACGGTAAACATTAATTACATTGATGTGAAAGGAAGGCGGGGGAGGGGGAAGGACAGAGGAAAAAAAAGGAGCTATTTAGTCCTGGCCCATTTGGCGCAGTGGATAGAGCATCGGCCGGTAAACTGAAGGGTTTCCAGTTTGATTCCGGTCAAGGGCATGTACCTTGGTTGCGGGCTCGACCCCCAAAAGGCGGTGTGCAAGAGGCAGCTGATTGGTGTTATTCTCTCATCGATGTTTCTAACTCTCCATCCTTCTCCCTTCCTCTCTGTAAAAATCAATAAAATATATATTTTTTAAAAGGCGACATTTAATCAAACTCCTCACTCTCTCTGCCAGTGGGCAACGCTATCTGTTTCGGTGTCTGTGTCATAAGAACAACACGGGACTCACTGGACAGTTTCTGAATGAATGAATGAATGAATGAATGAATGACTACCCCCATGGGAGTACTAGATACACCCTGTTGCTTCAAGGTGAAGCGTTGGAGTAAGTATCTTCAGCTTTTTTCCTGTTTCACGATTCTGTGGCTTCTTTGACTTTTAAGAACCGGTGAGGTTGCAAATACATCTTGGAGTCTGAAAGGCAAAATGCTCTCCGAGAAAAGGCAGGGAGAAAACACATCTCCGGCGTCCGCTTCAATATTTCACGTCACATTCTTTACATGGATGGGCGCCCGCAGAGCTGACCTGGGGCTGCGATCCGAATGTAACGGTGCCGGGTCCCATCGCACCCAATAGCAGCCGACCTGCTTCACTCAGGGGTGCAGCCGACCTGCTACAGGGGTGCAGCCGACCTGCTTCATTCAGGGGTGCAGCCGACCTGCTTCATTCAGGGGTGCAGCCGACCCGCTACAGGGGTGCAGCCGACCTGCTTCATTCAGGGGTGCAGCCGACCTGCTTCATTCAGGGGTGCAGCCGACCTGCTTCATTCAGGGGTGCAGCCCACCTGCTTCATTCAGGGGTGCAGCCCACCTGCTTCAGGGGTGCAGCCCACCTGCTTCAGGGGTGCAGCCCACCTGCTTCAGGGGTGCAGCCCACCTGCTTCAGGGGTGCAGCCGACCTGCTTCATTCAGGGGTGCAGCCGACCTGCTTCATTCAGGGGTACAGCCGACCCGCTACAGGGGTGCAGCCCACCTGCTTCATTCAGGGGTACAGCCAACCCGCTACAGGGGTGCAGCCGACCTGCTTCATTCAGGGGTGCAGCCGACCTGCTTCATTCAGGGGTGCAGCCCACCTGCTTCATTCAGGGGTGCAGCCCACCTGCTTCATTCAGGGGTGCAGCCGACCTGCTTCATTCAGGGGTGCAGCCCACCTGCTTCATTCAGGGGTACAGCCGACCCGCTACAGGGGTGCAGCCGACCTGCTTCATTCAGGGGTGCAGCCGACCTGCTTCATTCAG
Organism: Antrozous pallidus; assembly: GCA_027563665.1. Lineage (NCBI taxonomy): Eukaryota > Metazoa > Chordata > Mammalia > Chiroptera > Vespertilionidae > Antrozous > Antrozous pallidus. The sequence continues at coordinate 10,317,479 of CM050508.1, forward strand.
GGGTGCAGCCGACCTGCTTCATTCAGGGGTACAGCTGACCTGCTACAGGGGTGCAGCCGACCTGCTTCATTCAGGGGTGCAGCCGACCTGCTACAGGGGTGCAGCTGACCTGCTTCATTCAGGGGTGCAGCCGACCTGCTTCATTCAGGGGTGCAGCCCACCTGCTACAGGGGTGCAGCCCACCTGCTTCATTCAGGGGTGCAGCCGACCTGCTTCATTTAGGGGTGCAGCCCACCTGCTACAGGGGTGCAGCCCACCTGCTTCAGGGGTGCAGCCCACCTGCTACAGGGGTGCAGCCCACCTGCTTCAGGGGTGCAGCCCACCTGCTTCAGGGGTGCAGCCGACCTGCTTCATTCAGGGGTGCAGCCGACCCGCTACAGGGGTGCCCACGGGAGAGCAGGCAGCGGCGGCGCCCGGGATGCTCTCTCCCGCGGCTGAGGAGGAGAAGCTGCTGAAGTCATGAGGCCGCCCAGCAGAGCCCTCGTGTGAGTCATGTGAAAACTCCAGCGCCCTTGACCTCTGGCGAGCAGGCAGCGACCGCGGACCGGAGAGGCCGAGGCTCGGGCGCGCTTTCCCCGGGAGCCTGGAGGACGATGGGGCAGGAGCTGTGCGCCAAGACGCTGCGGCCCGGCTGCGGCTGCCACCGCTGCGGGGAGCGAGGCGAGGCGCGCGGCTGTCAGAGGACCGAGGCTGCCATCCAGGTACCCGTCCCCCCGCGGCAGCAGCGGCAGCGGCAGCCTCCTCCTCTGCCCAGGAACAGGGGCGCAGGGGCGCAGGGGCTGACTCTGACGCCCTCCTCCGCGGCAGGCAGGGCTGGGGGTGCTGCGGCAGGTCTCCGCCAATAAAAAGACGTTCCCGTGGAAGCCACAGGGGATTGATGGCCATTGTTATCAAACCTGGAGGTTTGCTTGTAAACCGAAAGGGGGGATAACCCTCGGCGTTGGGCTGCCTGGAACTCGGCGGACTTGCGCTGGAGGAAGGAGTTGTTATCCCCCGAAACCTCCCCAGCGCTCACGTGCAGGGCTGCCCGGGAGGAGCAGGCTGCGGCGTCGCTGTGCTGTGGGTTTCAGGGCTCAGTAACCAGCTCCTGCGATCAGCAATGCATGCTAGGAAATTACCCCCGACAGTGACAAATGAAGGGGGCATGGGGGGGGGGGGGCAGTGTGAGTTAAACAGGGATAAATTCCAGCAAAGAAATTTAGGTGAGCCTAAGTTGTCAAAGACATATTTTTAGGTGAAGAAAGAATGTAGCCGAACCCGGTTTTGGCTCAGTAGATACAGCGTCGGCCTGCAGACTGTAAAGGTCCCAGGTTCGATTCCAGTCAAGGGCATGTACCTGGGTTGCCGGCACATCCCCAGTAGGGGGCTGTGCAGGAGGCAGTGTAGGGGGTGGTGTGCAAGAGGTAGCTGATGATTGTTTCTGACTTTCTATCCCTCTCCCTTCCACTCTGTGAAAAAGCAATAAAATGCATCTTTTTTTTTTTAAAAGAAAGAATGTTGTGTTTCAACAATGGATATCATTAAATGTGTGTGTGTGTGTGTGTGTGTGTGTGTGTGTGTGTGTGTGTAAGTGATCTGACCTTCAGGAAAAGTGCCTGATGAGGGTACAGAAGCTTAGAAAATATTTGAAAAGTGAAAATCAGGCAAAAAAGAAAATGAGAGACTTGTTTATGCCAGCCACCAGATCTCGGCTTTGCATACATCTTATTCCTGCCCTTTGCGTTTTTCTCCAGCTAACGGACCTAAAAGAAGCATCGTGTTCCATGACTTCATTTCGCCCCGGGGGACGTCAGGCTGCCCATGCCCGGAAGTTCAAGAGTAAAAGGCCACGGAGTAACAGTGAGTCTTTTCAGGAAGAGGATCTGAGGCAGGGCTTTCAGTGGGTGAGTGAGCAGCTCATGCGAATCAGGAGGATTTCATGTGTGCTGAGGGAGGCTGGCCCCACATCCAGGGCAGTTCCTGAGCTGGCCTTCCAAGTGCATTCTAGCAAATTCCTCTGGGGAAAAAAGTCAACACTAAAAAAAAAAAAAAAGTGCTCTTTCTTTTTTTCTTTCTTTCCCACCTCTCACCCCTACCTGCTCCCTTTAAGCCGACAAAGAGCCTCCTCCCTTTTGGGGCAGCCTCATCGTACTTGAACTTGGAGAAGCTGGGTGAAGGCTCCTATGCTACCGTTTACAAGGGGGTCAGCAGGTGAGTGACTCAGAGCTGGAGAGCCTTGAGGGGTGAGCGTCCCTCCCCCTGGTTTGACACTGTAAAGCCAGGTGACCCGTAGCAGCGGTTCAGGATCCGTGCCAGACACCGTGGCCAACAGGGAGAGACGAGATGACGTAAACAACCTTGCAAGAAAAGCAAATTTCTCCTGCCCCAATTAAAATCAGCCCACGATAATGTTTATCAGCGTTTCTTCTCCTGTAATCAATTCAAAGTAGACTTGCTCTACGATTGACCCAAAGAAGTTCAGTTGGTAAGATGTCTCTGAGATGCTTTTCCTATCCCCCCCCCAAAATACAGTGGACGTTTGCAACGGCAACCTTGCGCTTGCTCCTTCATTCTCCCACGTTGCTCTCAGAGGAGAAACTGATGTTCATTTCTACAAAGCATGGTACAAGCAAAAAGTGATTAGCCCTGTGTTTTCTACCACTCGTAAAATAAACAAAATGGCTGAAGAATAAAAATACTGCTAATTCAGACGCCAAGTGCCCATTTGGCTAACAATAAACTTTGTGAAACATAGATGAAACATCTGTAAACTCCACTGCTTTTTAGGAAAAAAAAAAAGTTGGAGGTCTGATTTCTTTATGTCACTTTGATGTTGAAAAGTAAAATGGCTCAAGCGAGGTATGTGCCCTTGACCAGAATCAAAATGGGACCTTTCAGTCTGAAGGCCGACACATATCTACTGAGCCAAACTGGCAAGGGAGATGTCCAATATTTTAAGAGACAGAAAGCAAGTCAAAGAACAATATGTGCTCTATGGTCTAATTAAAAAAAACACTCAGATGTACCTATTATACATGTATAAATTTGTATATATATTTGTATGTGTATAGCAGAGTCTGGAAAAATACACAAGATATTCTTAAAAGTAGAGACTTCCAGTGGTTGATACTGTGATGGGGAAGAAAGATCACTAAAACTTTTCGCTTTATTCCTCAGCACAAAGGCATTCATTATATTTGTAATTTAAGAGAAAATTTTAAGATATCATAGAGATAGATGCCAAAAAGGCATGAGATAAAAATTTAACATCAACTACTAGTTTTTAAAACTCTGAGCAAAAAAGGAATCGGATGATACTTCATCACTATCCTATCTAATAAAGAGGGAATATACAAATTGACTGCTACACCCTCACAAGGATGGCAGCACCTACAGCCAATAAGGAGGGAATATGCTAATTGACTACCATGCAATCAAAGATGGAGGCACTCACAGCCACAAGACTGCAGCGCCCAGTCTGGCAGCCTGGCTGCTTGCTTCCAGAGTCCTCCAATCCCCTCAGCCCTCTAGCCACCAGGGCCGCCCGAGGCTCAGGTAACCAGGGCCGGCTGAGGCTTGCGCTGCCGGCAGCGGCAGCAGCAGAGGTGTGATGGGACATTGCCTTCCCCTGATTGCTGGGTTGCTTCCTGCCCCTGAGGGCTCCTGGACTGTGAGAGGGGGCAGGCCAGGCTGAGGGACCACCCCCTCCAGTGCATGAATTTTCATGCACTGGGCCTCTAGTGTTATAGGATAATTCACACTAACAGCCCACACACTTTTTGTTGTTGCTGTTGCTAATTACTAGAGAGACAGCACCATTAAGTTAGAGAGAGGCAAGAATGCCTGTTTTATAGTTAAAGATTACCACTAATGTTCTAGCCAATGCAATGAGGAAAAGAACAGTGAATATCACTTTTTAGAGTTATAGAATTGTCTACCTAAAAACCCAAGAAACTATCAAAATCAGTATGATAAACAGTGGGATCAGTTACAAAATAAAAATATGCTTATCAAACATTGTCTTTATGTATTAGCAACAACCATTTAAGAGAAAATATAGTGGGAGAAATTATTCTCACAGTAGCAGTAACAAAAATCATTAGCTTCAACAAGTAGGCAGGGTTTATATAAAGACTTATTAAGGGACATTAAACACTTGAAGAGCCATAAGGGCATTCATTTTTTCCACATACGGGCACTCATTCAGTCTACTAATATTTTTAAGCACCTACTGTGTGCCAGGCAATACAGTAGCCAATAAGGATTCTTCTAAGAAGGAGACAAAGTATGGATTATACTTTCTAGTGAGGGGTGAGATAGGCAATTATTAAACTTAGTAAAATGCTGAGTTTGTCAGAGGATGAAAAGTGCTTTGAAAAAGAATAAAACAGGGAAGAGGGGAAAGAGGTGGATTACTATTTTAAATAGAGTGATAGGAGGGGGACACACTGAGAAGGGAACAGACTCTGACACAAGGAGGTGTGAACTGTGCACATAGGTAGTGGAAGAGCTTCAGGCAGAGGGAATAGCAGGTGGAAAATCCCTGAGGCAGGAGCAGGCCTGGTGCTGGGTGGGGATAGTGGAAGCAGATGAAGGCAGGAAGAAGATGCAGTTGCAGTAGGACAGGTGTATAGAGTCTTGTAGCTCATCCCAGGGACTGTTGTAAGGATATTTGGATTAAAACATCTGATAGTGCAAAGATGTTAATAATTCTCTAACTTAAAGTCTTACTGCATTGTAAGTGTGTTCAAAAGCTACAATAATTAAAATAGTGTAGCACAAGTATAAGAAAAGACAGATAAAAGAAGTATGAGTTTTAAAAGTCCAGAATAGTCACAAATCCAAGTATTTGTAAGATCTCATATATCGCCAGAGAGGCACTTCAAATCAGCAAGGGAAAGAAGATGATCCAATAAATGGAGCTGGGACAATTGTTAGCAACTTGGAAATATAAATTCCCAGTGGGTTAAAGAATTACATTAAAAAAAATAGTCCAGGAACTAGAAGACTAGATAAGAGAATTCTGTGTGTACATAACACTTAAGTCAGAACCCATAAGGGAAGATTGGAAGCATCCATCGTGCCTCATATGTCCAAGTCTGTTCTGCAAAGCCCCAATTTTGAGACACCTTGATAGAGGTTTTATTGAAAGAGTTACTGTGGTAAATTGACACTGGGAACCCTGGAGCAAAGTAAAATGTGACCTTCATTGTAGGTGCTCTCCACATCTTTAACATGTTCATGTGTACCAGCACTGTTTAAGAAAGGCTGAGAAAATTTTAAAGTGTAAAGGATTTTCTAACATATTTGACCAAAAAGCTTTTTTGGAGGGGTGGTTAGAATTTCAGAGCTATGTCCCATGCCAGAGCAAACTGTGACCTTGAACCATAGCCTGACCTCTGCCAATAGGCCCAAGCGCCAAAGCAGGTTACATGGTTTGGGGGTCGGGGAGCATTTTAGAAAATGTTGAACATCATACAGTTTTTAAAGTTCAACCTTTCAAAGACATGATAAGGCATTTAAAAGAAATTCTTGAAGAGTATATGCAAAATAGTTTAGTAAAAAAGTGGGCAAATAGAGCAAATCAGAAAAGAACAGAAAAGACCAATACATATATGAAAATTCAGTTCCACAAGTAAAGAAATAGAACAGAAAAGAACAGAAAAGACCAATACATATATGAAAATTCAGTTCCACAAGTAAAGAAATAGAAATTAAAATGTGATAATCCTTTTGATCTATAAACTAGAGGCCCAGTGCATGAAATTTCTGCATGGATAGGGTCTTTAGCAGCTGCTGGCTACTGACCGGGGCCTTCCTTCATTCCGTGCTGCCCCCTGGTGGTCAGCACACATCATAGCGAACAATTGAACTCCTGGTCAGTTGAATTCCCCAGGGGACACTTTGTATATTAGGTTTTTATATATATACTAAAGGTCTGGTGCACAAAATTTGTGCATGGGAGTGCAGGCCAGCCTGTACCCTCTCCAATCTGGCACATCCCTCTCACAATCCAGGACTGTTGGCTCCCAACTACTCATCTGTCTGCCTTCCTGATTGCCCCTAACTGCTTCCACCTGCCAGCCTGATCACCCCCTAACCACTCCCTTGCCATCCTGATTAATGCCTAACTGCTCCCTTATCAGCCTCTTTGCCCCTAATTGCCCTTCCCTGTAGGCCTGGTCACCCCTAATTGCCCTCTCCAGCAGGCCTGGGTCCCCCGCAACTGCCCTTCCCTGAAGGCCCAGTCACCCCCAACTTCCCTCATCTGCCAGCCAGGTCACCCCTAACTGTCATCCCCTGCAGGTTTGATCACCCCCAACTGCCCACCCTTGCAGACCTGGTACCTCCCAACTGCCCTCCCTTGCTGGCCATCTTGTATCCACATGGGGGCAGGATTTTTGACCACATAGGGACAGCTATCTTGTGTGTTGGAGTGATCGACAACCTGCATATTACTCTTTTATTATATAGGATAGAGGCCTGATGCATGGGTGGAGGCCAATTGGTTTGCCCTGAAGGTGTCCTAGATCAGGGTAGGGGCTCCCTTTGGGTGTGGGGTGGCCTGGGTGAGGGGCCTATGGTAGTTTGGAGGCTGGCCATGCCCCCCGGCGACCCAAGTGGAGATCCTGGTATCTGGGATTTATCTTCTACAGTTGAAACTTTGTAGGCTGAAGTGGAGCCAAGCCTTCTGCTTGCTCTGTGGCCACAGCCATTTCTGTTGGGATTTATTTATCTTCTATAATTGAAACTTTGTAGCCTTAAGTGGAGGACAAGGCAAGTCAGGACTGCAGAAAGCTTGGCTTCCTCCATTGCCAAGGGCAACCCAAGCCTCCTACTCTCTCCTGCTCTGTGGCTGCTGCCATTTTTGTTGGGATTTATTTATTTTCTATAATTGAAACTTTGTAGCATTGAGTGGAGCCCTGGTCTGGCCAGGGTGTGTGAAAGCTTGGCTTCCTCCATCGCCAGGGAAACCCTAGCCTCCCTCCTGCTCTCTCTGTGGCTGTAGCCATCTTGGTTGAAGTTAATTTGCATACTAACTCCTGATTGGCTGGTGGGCATGGCTGGTGGGTGTAGCGGAAGTACAGTCGATTTGCATGTTACTCTTTTATTATTTAGGACATAAATAGGCCAAAAAGATTAAGATAAAAGCATGCTCTAAAAAAACCCTCACAAAATGTATAGCTATCCCACCCTCAAGGAGGTGGAGCACAACTCCTCACTCCTTAAGTGTGAGCTACTCATAAGGACATTCTTTCCTAAGTATAGTGTTGGGGGGATGAGGGTGGGGGTAACTACACGGAAGAAATCTGATAAACATTACCTCAGGCAGGTGTTTAAGACCAACATCAAAAACCATAATTATGATGATATGTGCCTTACTATGATGTGATGAAAACGGTGCTCTACCTCCTCAAAACTTCTAACCGCAGTGTTATAATCATAAGAAAACCTCCAATAGAGAGGTACCCTACCAAATTCTTGACTAAGGTGCCAAGGTGCTCAAAAAACAAGGAAAGTCTGGAAAATTGTGACAGCCATGAGGAGCCTAAGGACATGACAACCACATGTAATTTGTATTCTGGATGGGATCCTGGAACAGAAAAAGGACACTGGGCAAGAATTAAAGAAATCCTGGTAATCATATTGCAATATATAAGTGTATCAAATCAATATATTGTGCATCTTTAACTTGCACAACATATGCCAATTATATCTCAATTTAGAAGAAGACTAAGATAAAAACTTGATTGATTTCATAAATTTACACATCTACTGATATCTACATCAGAAGAAATAAAAAGAAATAATAGTTACTGTAAGAAAACATTTTGAAATAAAATGGAAAAGTCAAAGATGCTATAAAAAGAAAAGGTAAGCCAAAACCAGTTTGACTCAGTGGACTGAGAGTCGACCTGCGGACTGAAAGGTCCCAGGTTCGATTCTGGTCAAGGGCATGTACCTTGGTTGTGGGCACATCCCCAGTAGAGGGTGTGCAGGAGGCAGCTGATTGATGTTTCTCTCTCATTGATGTTTCTGACTTTCTATCCTTCTCCCTTCCTCTTTGTAAAAAAATCAATAAAATATATTTTTAAAAAAGAAAAAAAAGGTAATATATACCAGCCAATGGATGTTTAAGACTTAAAAATCATCTATACTCTACCACTTTTGTGCACATGTGCATTTTGTCTTCCGTGTGCACACAGTTTACAGCTGACCCTCAAACAACACGGGTCCCCTTCATACAGATTTTTTTCAACAAATACCGTAAATGTATTTTCTCCTCCTTAGGATTTTTTTTAGTAACATTTGCTTTTCTCTAGCTTACTTTATTGTAAGGATGCAATATACAATACATAAAACATACAAAATATGTGTTAATTTATTGTTTACGTACAAGCAAGGAGATTGTTAGGAGGTTAGTACAATAATTCAGGTGAAAAATAAGGATGGCTGAAATAAGTATGCAAAGGATGATAAGGATGGCTGAGATAAGTGCACAAGGGAAAAATAAAAGGAACAATATACGTCAAAATATTAGGAGGAAGGATCTGATTGGGGGTGGGGGCATTCTCTGGTTTCTGTATTCTCCAAATTATTTTTAGAATGGACATGGATCACTTTGGTAAAGAGAAGAAATGTTTTGGTATACATATACATATTATATGACTTTTAAGACTTTTTATTTTAAAAATTTGTAGATTTGTATGCTAGAATATATTTGGAAGGAAAACTTAATTATGATAAATTGTAATGAGCCATCTTAATGTGCGCCCTTTCCCCCTCCCCCATTCTTCTAGAATAAACAGACAACTGGTGGCTTTAAAAGTCATCAGCATGAATGAAGAAGAAGGAGTCCCATTTACAGCCATCCGAGAAGGTAAGAAGATTGAAATGGACCCAACTGATAGGCTTTAATTCATTGATTTGGGGATCATGGGGAGAGTGAGTGGGAATGCATTGAGTCTATCCATTCAGTATCTAGCTTTTGATATGTACAGAAGTAATATTATAATTGTAATTTTGTTCTTCAGACCAGTTTTTCAAGTATACTTATACTATCATTTTGCTACTCATTTTTGAGGAAATTAAGACTCAGAAGTATTGTATTAATTGACCAAGATTATAAACTCAATGAGTATTTATTTAGCATCTTCCTCTGTGTTTGGTCCCATACTAAGAGTTAAGGTTATATCTAATAACCTCAGAAAAATCCACATAAAAGATAAAATTAATAATATAATTACATAAATTCATAGTAAATAATTTACTTGAAAATAATAAGTGATTTAGATAGCATTTGAAAAACTTTTGGGGAGGTATGTATGTTTACTGTTGTACCTGTATTATCTCTATACTCTGGGGAGTATATAGCAAGTGGGTGAGGATGGGCTTGGGTTTGAATCTTAGATCTACCAATTACTATTGTGACTGTGGGTAGATTACCTATTTAAGAAAGAGGATAATAATATTACCTATTTCTTTGAGTTGGTTTATTGAAGAAAGAGGACAATAATATTACCTATTTCTTTGACTTGTTATGAGGATTAAATGAGAATATGCATTTAGAGCACTAATCACACGGTCCATTTTCAGAATTCAACAAATGGTGGCCATTATCATTCCATTCTTGTTTTGTTTCCCTCAGTGATGACTTGTCCACCACCAAAAAACCACGATAGTGAATATAAATCTTATAATTCCATGTATTAATCTTTTACAAGAGCCATTTGAAATAAAATGAGAATGGGATTGCTGTCCATGTCATCAAAACCCCCGAGAAATGGCTCTTCCCTGGCCTCCCTTTCCCCCTGTTGAACTACCTCCTCCTTCCTACACCCCACGTGCACCACCGCCAGGGCTTGTGATGGATGAGAAGACAAAGCCCGATCTTTGCTCTGTATCATTTTCAGATGTAACAGAGCAGATGGTTCCAGTTACAGCCAGTGTTATAACGGAGGTTAAAAACACACACAACACAAACGGAGATGAGAGCCAGTTAGCATCCGTGTGGCTAATGGAGTCAGTGGATTTTGAAAGGAGCTTGGAAGGACGGGTTATGCAAACAGGCATGGAAAAAAAGCAATTCAGAAAATGAGTTTATAACTGAATTTGATGCCGCTCTCAAAGGCCTTTCGGAGCCCCTGGGAAATGTGTTCGTTTGAATTTAACTGGAAGGGCCAAATGGTGCCGGGTTATCTGGGGATTCAGCCTGGCAGGGTCAGGTGCACCCTGGACCAAAGCATGGTTTTAATATAATGGAAATCGCATTTACGAGTGCACTTATTGGTGGTCCCCATTAAAGAACCGTCAGACTGAGAAAGAGATGTATGCAGGTTAAGGAGCATTTCTGCATGTAACTCAAGTCCCCAGGTCAGCAGCAGAGGGAGGGACTCCTGACCCAGATTCACCCCATCCTCCATGCCCTTGTCTGTTGCTTCAGACTTGCTTCAGTCCAAGATTTTGCCCGCAGCCAAAATTTTCAGGGAGATATCTGACATCCTTTGGCCGGTGTGGGCCCCGGCCCCCCCCCCCCCCCCCCCCCCCACTGTGCTTCTCAGCATGGTTCAGGGAAGCCGGGCGGTATCGCTCTGGATGCCCAGCGTTCCTTTTATTGCATCTTTACCAGCAGTTGGCTCTCCATCGCAGGTGTTTGCGATTACACATCGGCTTCAGCCGTGGACTTTGCAGGCTTGCTTTATGGACTCACCTCACTGGATGCGTTGCTTTACGATATTAAACACCACACAAGGGTCTGGGACACGTTGCAGGTCGTCAGGCATCTAATGTCCAACAAGGAGTGTTTCCTCTCCCGCCCGGGTAGAGGCTGTGGGCCTTGGTCAGAGCAGCCCGCTCCCCTCCAGGAGAGAGCAGGCCTCCCTGGAAAACTTTGGCACGGCCCCACTTTTCCTGGAAGAACCTTCAGGATGCGAGGCCAGGGGGACCGGAGGTTAAATGGGAAGGGCTGGCAGGCAACGCAGGAACAGCTGGAATGCATTAGTTAAAACGCAGGGTCACTGGCTCAAAAGACAACCGAAAGCCACGTGCAGAAGAACTGAACGAGCAACGCAGACCTCTTTAAAGAGCCTTGAAGAAGGAATTCCTTTTCCCGACCAGGTTGGCTGGCCTGATGATACAGCCCCAGAGATTGACTGAGTATGATTTTCCTGTGTGTATGGTCTCTGCGTGAGTAGAATACCTGTGGCAGTTTAATAATCTGGTCATTTGGAGTACTTATTTTGATCTTAACACGTAACATGAAATTAGCAAAAGTATGAACGGCACTAAGGGAAATATATTTTAATTCCCATGTCAGATAATTTCCCCTTATTACCTCTTTTGATTCTCTTAACGGCCTTTGAAGATAGCTATTCTTCTCATAGACAGCTGTGATTCAAACCAAATCTCTCGTTCAAACACTTGTACACCGTGCATTCGTGCTACAAGCTCACTGAGCACCGCCCACCGCCAGGCATTTTGCTGGCCGCTGGATGCCCGGTAGTGCACACAATAGACACAGGCTCTACCCTCATTCCTTCCTTAATTAAAAGGATTAGCCACCTTCCAGCAGCTTGGGAAATCTTTCATAAGTGGCTCTAGAGTTATATTTTAAATGTTTATTTTTACAACTAGGAGTAGGCTGATATTTGAAGTTGTGCCCCGATTTTATGAAACTGTGAATCAATAGTTTGATAATGTGTATTATTTTAAACATCTTCCTAAAAAATTAGAATCTTTTAGTTTAAACCCAGGAATTTCAGCCTAACAGCATTTTTTTAGGAAGCAGTCATATAACTAACCTTTTCTGAGGACTAGGCATATGACATAATTCCCCTCCCCCCAACACACACACACACACACACACACACACACACACACACACACACATTGTCTTTAAAAAAAAAAAACTTTACACCAGTAGTAGGCAAACTCATTAGTCAACAGAGCCAAGTATCAATAGTACAACAATTGAAATTTATTTTGAGAGCCAGATTTTTTAAACTTAAACTTCTTCTAACGCCACTTCTTCAGAATAGACTCGCCCAGACTGTGGTATTTTGTGGAAGAGCCACACTCAAGGGGCCAAAGAGCCGCATGTGGCTCGCGAGCCGTGGTTTGCCGACCACGGCCTTACACCAACTCTGGTAGGTAAAGTGTGTTTTTGTTGTAGAGATGAAGGAATCTGAACGTTAGAGAGGTTAGGTAAGTTGACTGAGGTCTCAGAACTAGGAATCAGAATTGTCAGGTAGTAGATAAAATTTATTGTATTATGATACAAGTAGCGCTTCTTAACTCAAGCATTTCTTCTTTAGCATCAGTAAAAGTAAAAATGTATTTTTATGATACATTTTGCATAAATGTTAATCAAATTGCAGAAGAATATTTAAATATATGTATATGTATATATATATATATATATATATATATATATATATCCTATATAATAAAGGGGAAACATGCAAATCTCCATTCGCTATGCTACCAGCCAGGAGTGGGGGGTGGGGCTGAGCAGCACAAGGTGGGGAGGTGGGGCAAGGTGCACACAGGGTGGGGGGTGGGGGTGGGGGCGGGGGCGGGGCCGAGGCTCGTGCAGCCAGTTAGCAGCGCAGGTGCAGGAGGCAGCAGCAGTGGCAGCGTCACTGGGACACAGGTGTCGGCGGCACCAAGTCCCCTGGTGTCGGGACAGGGGACCTGAGACCAGGCCAGGGACCTGAGGCTGCACCCCCCCGCCCAGAGGGGCTTGATGAGACACCTGAGACCACATCCCCCACCTCAGCACTGGCGGACCTGAGGCCAAGCTGGAGGTCCTAAGGCTGCACCCCCTGCCCTGGTGCCAGGGTCGAGGGACATGAGGCTGCACCCCCTGACCTGGCGCCTGGCCAGGGGACCTAAGGCTGTGCTGGGGGACCTGAGGCCATGCTCCCTGCCAATAGTACTTGATGGGGTACCTGAGGCTGTGCCCCCTGCCCTGCGGGGCTTCATGGGGTTGGGGCCAAGTCTGGGTCTTGCATGATTTCAAGGTGAACATGGGTTGGCAGAGACTTGACTCTGGGTCCCGTGGCACGCCCCAGACTCTGACAGGAATGGAGATTTTCATATACATTTTATTAATTTTCTTTCATCTCTGACACTTCTATTATAGAGAAAGGGAAAATAGCAATATTAAAATATTTCCTCTAATTAATCCCCTTTTAATGTGCATGAATTTCATGCACCGGGCCACTAGTGTGTGTGTGTGTGTGTGTGTGTGTGTGTGTATCATACTTGTTAATTTTGATTTTATCATGAACTCTGCAGCACCAGTAACTGCAGTGCTTAAATTAGAAACAGTTTTAGCTAAGAATCTTTTAAGATCATTCTCTAGAAAAAAAAAAACAACAAAAAAAACAGTACAAAGTAATTATTCCCAGTTCATATATGAGAAAACTGAGCCAAAACTAGACTAAGGTTCCCCTAAGCTCATACGGTAAGGTAGAGAATGCCAAATAGAACTGCTGATTCATTGATTACCACAAATAGATTGGGCAGGTCAGGTTGATGAGAAGTTCCTCATTAAATGCAATCAAACCACATCTCGGACAGAGCGAACTTACATGTGCATAGTCACATTTTTATAAAACAAAATGTTGCCAGGATAGTGCTATGTAATCGAATTACAGTTCCAAATAAATCGGATAATAACTACTTGTTTAGCATTTGTTTTAATATTTACCTTGATGATTTCTTTTCTTGGAATGCATGACTTGACTCACTGACTTGACCTGTGACACCCAGGCCAGAGGAAATGCAACATCAGGAAATACAAACTCTTTTTAATTCAATGCCCAGTGCGGGTTGGGGAAGGAATTGGCTCCATCATTGACTCTTACATAAACTCATTTCAACGGTCAGGTCTTATTAATTCACGAGGCCTTATGAGCACCATGCGCCCGGCCTGTACTGCGGCTGGAGATGCAAAGACAGAGACAGGAACAGGACATTTCTTGAGGAGCTCACAGCCTAGAAAGGGTGTTGACGACCATATATAACTGTGCCCTAGGACTTTGAGAGCCAGCCTTGTCCTTCCTGGTAATCATTTTCCCTTTAGATGATAAACTAAAGCAGAATAGCCCTTGCTGGTTTGGCCCAGTGGATAGAGTGTCGGCCTGCAGACTGAAATGTCATGGGTTCAATTCCGGTCAAGGGCACGAGCCTGAGTTGTGGGCTCAATCCCCAGTAGGGAGCATGCAGGAGTCGATTAATGATTCTCTCTTATCATTGATGTTTCTGTCTCTCCCTCTCTCTTCCTCTCTGAGGTCAATAAAAGTATGTTTTAAAATAAATAAATAAACTAAAGCAGAACAGAGTAGAGTAACCTCAAAATTTCCTGACCCATTGCACCTGCAAAGCATCAATTTTCAAAAAACTTGAATGAACCACAAACCCCAATGAAATGAACAAAAAAAAAAAAACCCAAGAAATTAAATATTCTCATATAATTGCAAGATAAAAATAACTTTTCCCCTAAATTATTAAATATCTTACATACATGAGAATCTAATTAAGTTCCATGTAATGTTAAACCAGTTAGTCATCCTAAACACCTTACGGACATTTAAAATAAAGAAATATTTTGCATTTTAAAAACATGCTTAATAACTTTCAGTTGTGGGTTATTTTTCTTGATCTTTGGAGTTAGGCTGTTTTTTTTTTTTTCCTGGGTTTTCTCTTTGGCTTTTCTGGGTGTTCTCATGATCATACCAAGTTAACTTACGCACAATTCTTACAACTATGCCTGGCATGTGGTAAATGCTCAATGAGTGTTAGCTATCATCATCATCATCATCATCATCATCATCATCATCATCATTATACAAGTATTTTGGAAGCCCTCAAAGAAATTCCATCATGATCCCATTTGTCTGGAGCTTTAAAGACTCCCCGATTTATCTTTGTGTCTTTTCTTTGAAGAGAAACAAAAATTAGTAGACTCAGAATATGAGAATTGCAAAAACAATAATTTTACAGGAATCAGGATGCTCTGGTTTTAAGACCTCTCCCTTCTCTGTTGGCGTTGCATCCATCGGCTGCTTAGCATGCAGAAGACACCATATCCTGCTGTGAAGTTTATGAGGCAGCCTTGAAATTAGAAGAAGGATCTTCCCTTTCTGGGTTTGAGACCCACATGTCTGAGGCTGTAGGCATTTTAGATTTCTCCGGTGGATGGACCAAACAATATACCAACACCGTGAGATAAATACTTTAAACATCATCTACTCTTTCATGTAAATTCCCTATGACTAGTCATTAACAGTCAGTTTCCCTGTAAGTATTTCAGTAGTTCTTGGGTGTTTAAAAAAAAAAAGCAGTATTAGACACGACCATAACACAATAGTCATAATCTAATGAGGAAGACAACTACAAGAAACAAGAAATAAAAGCACCAGCAGCCAAAACCGGTTTGGCTCAGTGGATAGAGCGTCGGCATGTGGACTGAAAGGTCCCAGGTTCGATTCCAGGCAAGGGCATGTACCTTGGTTGAGGGTACATCCCTAGTCGGGGGTGTGCAAGGGACAGCTGATCGATGTTTCTGACTTTCTATCCCTCTCCCTTCTTCTCTGTGAAGAATCAATAAAATGTTTTTTTTAAAAAGCGTCATCAGCCAAAACACCCTATACCAACCAATTATAGGTATAGAAATGATATAGGCAATTATCATTTCTACACCTATAGAAATGTTTACTGACTCAATCGTAAATATTTATTGAATGCTTATAATACAGCAGATGTTGTTCTAGACACTGAAGACACGGCAATAAGCAAAAGACAAGAGTGCCTGCTCTTAATGGGGCTTCTATTCTAAGGCTGGAGACAGACAACGAACAGGTATATCATATGTCAGTATAACAAGGCTACAATATGCCAGGGGTATACGTTCTGTGAATAAGGATAAAGCAGGGCACAGGGATGGAGATCACTGGGGTGGGGTGGCAGGGAAGCCAAGACTTTGAGCAGAGGCCTGAGGAAAGTGAGGGAGGAGGCATGCCGGGAGCTGAGACAAGAAGGTTGCAGGCAGAGACAAGGGTGACTATGAAGACCTGGAGAAATGTGTTTGGAAATGTCCAAGGAGTAGGTAGGAGGCCAATATGATTAGAACAAGGACAGGGAGTGTGAGTTGATGAGGGCAGAAATGATCAAGACCTCTGCATGAAATAAAGACATATAGTCAGTGATATTCGCAGTGAGCCTCATCCTAAGTGAACAGCCAACTTTGAGCTTTTTAGCAAATGATAGTTTTGGAGCCATTATAATTAACAGAACACACCATCATAATTTTAAAGATTAGCATCAGGAATTTTAGTAACATCATATTTAAGTGAGACTAAATTTTGTATTAAAATTAAATTTAAATATCTTTACAATATTCTTAGTAATTCCAGCTTTACCATATCCATTTAAAATTGAATTTGGGCCAAAACTGGTTTGGCTCAGTGGATGGAGCGTCGGCCTGTGGACTGGAAGGTCCCAGGTTCGAGTCCTTGGCTGCGGGCACAATCCCGGTAGGGAGTGTGCAGGAGGCAGCTGATCGATGTTTCTCTCTCATCGATATTTCTGACTTTCTAACCCTCTCTGTAAAAAAATTAATAAAATGTATTTTTTAAAAAGATACAAACATTAAAAAAATAAAATAAAATTGAATTTGGGTGCATGTTTTGTAATATTGGGGGGGGGTCGCATAGACAGAGAAAATGAACATAATTTGCAAATAAAAATACATATAAAATACCAGCATTTTTAACTGATGGTTAGAAGTCATTCTAAGTATGGAAGGTGTTGGAAACTCTAGCAGAAACAAATATGCACAATTTTTTTAAAAAAAATTGAATTACAATTGGATGCAATAAATACAATATTATATTAGTTTCAGGTGTACAGCATTGTGATTAGACATTTACATAACTTACGAAATGATCACCCCAATACGTTCAGCCTCCATGTCTGACACCATAGGCAGTTCAGCACAGCATTATTGACTACATTCTGTTTATCCGTACTTTCCATTCCCATGACTGTTGCAATAGCGGGCAGCTTGCACACTTTAATCCCTTCTCCTTTTCACCCAACCCCCTCCCATCTGGCAACCATCAGAATGTTCTCTGTATCTATGAGTTGACATAAACAAAATTCTAATTTATTAATCGGGGAGTGGGGACTCAGCGGGGCTCACGTGGAAGGGAGGCCCAAGTACCTGCTGGCTGGGATATTCATTCTCATTTGCAACCGTGTGATGCTTGACATTTGCCAGGGACCCGCGCACGGAATCTGATCCCACCCTCACGTCGATCCTATGAAGTCAGGTTGGGGAAGGCATTATCTCTGTTTCACAGGGAGTGAACTGAGACTTGGGTTGAGATACTGCCCCCAGCTCACTTTTGGCTAGAGAGTGGCGGGGCCAGGATTCATATTAGGGCTTCTGGCTCCACCGTCAGCTCTCCATTAAGACACTCAATAAATACACTTGATAAATTAAGTGCTTAGTCTGGGCTGAGTGTTGCACCGGGTGGTGTGGCGGCATCTGAAAGAGAAAGTCGCTCCCGCTCTTCACCTACGGCCTCCAGTCTGGGACTAGGGATATGAAGCAGATACTTGTAACACTGTACACGTACAAGGCACGGACGTGTAAGAGTGAAGTCATACCTTTAGCTCATAAGGACTCGGGGGGCAAACAGTAAAGTGATACTATTCGTCTTTAAAGCAAAGCAGGGTTCATGGACAGAGTAGGGCTCCTTGGGTGGTAAGAGGTTGCCAGCTCAAACTTAAGGTGAGTGGAGAAGGAAATTTGCTGGCTCGGAGATCTGGAAACTACACACTAGCAGGGAGCCAGTGATGTCACCAGGGATCCAGGCCTGTCCACCCCCAACACTGTTTTTCTCGGTCTAAGTTTCATTCCCAGGTGTGGGTGAGCTGGCCAGAGCAGCTGCTGGTCAAGTCCTACAGGCTCAGCTCTCCCAGGGGGAGAAGAAAGCACTTCTATCTCAAGGACACTGGCAAAGAGGGCTCTCCCACGGTGGGCTTTGTGCCTGTCTCTGAACCAATCGCTGTGGCTACAGGGTGCTGTGTCTGACGGGACGGGCCAGGTCGCAAGCCCAGTTTTGGGTAAGGGTGGGTCAGCCCCACCAGAATAGCAGGAGCTGATCAGGGAAGGGGTTGCTTCCCCAGAGGAAAGTGGAGGGGCCCCTATTGGGAGGGGGAATGGCTTCCAGGAGGCAAAACAACAGGGTTTCTTTACAATGGGGACAGATCGCTGAAGGAAGCAAGGTTGTCCCAAAATGGGAAGGGCGCATTTGAGCTTGGCTTCAGTCTTACTGAGTTCCGGAAGAAAGCTGGTGCCCGGGATTCATGATATACGGGCATCCCCTGCAGAACATGGCTTTGAGTTCTTACTTGCCTTTTACTTTCTCCTTCCCTTTAAGGCTGAAGGACACTGTGTCTTCATAGGGGACGCTCAGTTGAGGCTCATCCCCATTTTGTGCCTTTTCTGCTCTCTTCCCTTCTGTTTCATCTCTGAAACCCCCAAAGACACAGCTCTTTAACCCCCCTGCCAGGGGAAGGGGCATGGGAGCGGGCTGGGAGAGGTTAATAGGGGGGAAAGGAGGACCTATGCAATACTTTCAACAATAAAGATTTAAATAAGTAAATAAATAAATACCCCTCCCCTCCACCTGCCCCCCCAGTCAGGCACTTGCTGGCCTTTTGTGGTGACTTCTCCCTTAAGGCTGCCCTTACTGACCAAATAACAACCTGTTATTGAAGCTGCAAGAGACAGACCTCCCCTCTCCCCTCACTCCTCTAGGCTCCCAAGTTTGGCTCTGTCCTCTTTTCAAGTTTGCATTTTCTCCTTCCACGGAGTTTACACTTCTTCCCTTAAGAAGTCCCCTCCACTGTTTATTCTGGTTTAACCATTTTTCATCCATGCTCTTATCCCCGCCTTCTCCCCGTCCCGCCCACCAGCCCCTCTGAGCCCGGGTGAGACGCTGAATTTTAGAAAATGGTCACGTGTTGCAAAGTCCTGCTCTAGGAGGCAGGCACTCCATTTCCTGCTCCCCCAGTGGCCTTATCGCTCAGGCCTCCTCTCCTGTAACTCTGAAGCAGGGATGGTAAGATCCCCAGGGGAGAGCATTTGCAAAGTGCTCTGAGTGCTTTGATGAAATTGATTGGGTAAATGGAAACATATTTCTTTCCAAACTGCTCTGGCCTATTGAAAAAGTAAGGTATGCAAGTGCAATGACTCGCCATTTAACAAGTAACGAAGGTACTTTGTCATCTTAAATATTATTTCACAAGAGATATTTCCAGCAATAAAAAACCAGAACTGCTTGCTTTGAAATGTTTAAAAAATAAATACTGCTTGATGTCTTTAAAGCAGTGCTTTTGAGATTGTTCACTGAATTAACGTTTTGTTGGGTTTTTCTAGCTTCTCTTTTGAAGGGCCTGAAACACGCCAATATTGTGCTCCTGCATGACATAATCCACACTAAAGAGACACTGACGTTCGTTTTCGAATACATGGTGAGTTGCCCCAGCATTTTACCAAGCATGAGAGGAAAGCCTGGTGCTTGTCTAATGAATCTGTTAATATTTCATGGCGTGATAAAATTTTCATTACAATGTGGAAAGTGTCATGGAAATTGTTCATTATTACGATTAACAGAGCCTATTGTTCTTATGCTCATCCTTGAATCTTGCTTCTTTGCCCATTATATTTGCTATCTCTTTCCTCTCACCAGCAGTAATTAATAAGAATTTTGAGTTTGCCTTCTAAATTAAAACGTTTGCACTTTCAAAAATCTATTTTAACCACCATCTGAGCAGAGCCCAACATTTTTCATTGACAAATGAAGATATACACCACAAGGCTTTAAAACATTGTATACTAGAGGCCAGCCTGCAGGATCTGGCAGAAACCATCTCTCTGACATCCCCAAGGGGTCGCAGATGATGAGAGGGCTCAGGCCAGGCTGAGGAACCCCACTGGTGCACCCTCAGGGCTGGGGAGAGACATGGGAGGTTGGCCAGCTGGTGAGGGACTGTGGGAGTGCACCAGGTCGTGTCTGGCCCCTCTCAGTCCTGATAGGCCGGACCCCAGCAACAAGCTAACCTACAGGTCAGAGCATCTGCTCCCCGGTGGTCAGTGCCCGTCATAGTGAGTGGTTGAGAGGCCTTCGCATATCATTAGCATATTATGCTTTGATTGGTTGAACGAACAACTAGATAACTGACACTTAGCATATTAGGTTTATATTATATAGGACTAGAGACCCATTGTAGGGCAATTTCTGCAAGGATAGGGCTTCCTGTGGCCTGAGCAAAGCTCCCTCTCGTCTCCCCCGCCCCACTTGCTTACTTCTCCGCAACTTTGCTCCTTTCTGCAGTGCTTGGCTTCCTTCTACACTGTCTTCTGTGTCTGGATATGCAAATTAACTGCCATCTTGGTTGGGTTAATTTGCATACTTGCTCTGATTGGCTGGTGGGTGTAGCTGAGGTATGGCCAATTTGCATATTACTCTTTTATTAGATAGGATAAGTTTACTGAAGAATAATTCTCAGTAGTATTTCTAAGAGGGAAAACTATTCAAATAGTAGCAGAAAGAAATTGTAAGGTATGTGTACTTGACGTGCCTCTGGGAAGAGGGGACACTTCCTGTGTCATTGTGTTCAGTGACAGTCATTTAAATAGAGCATCTTGTTGTGCTGGGGAAATAAGCTTCCTTCTACGAGCAGCCAGTTAGAAAGACACACTGGGTTTGACCTTAGCAATGGGACCTCAGAAAACCTGGCTGTGTACCTTCTGCCCCTTATTCCCCAAAATCTGAACTTTGTACGACCTCTGACAGTCAGATGTGTGGTCTGTTGTAGGGCACTGTGCAAGCACCACTAACCCCAGTCTCTCACTGTTCTCTGTAGCACACGGACCTGGCCCAGTACATGTCTCAGCACCCCGGGGGGCTGCACCCACACAACGTCAGGGTGAGTGCTTTGGGGGGCAGGCCTCTGGCTTACCCACCACAGGAGAATTTTGAAACAGGCTGGCAGTGCGAAGCCAAGTCCCAGGACACGCTATAAGAAGATGGCCATCATGGGTACTCTAGAGAACAGTTTTAAAAAAAGAAAATTGTTCTTCAAGATATGGAGCAATGTGTAGTGGTTTTCTGGGCCGCCTAACCTTATCAGTCATTGATATCATGCAAATGTGTGCCTAAAAGCATAAGCCAATTAAAATAATCGCACTGAAAAAAAAAGTGAAGGTAGGCCATCTTTTATAAAATAAATCTCTTTTTCATGGCAGGCTACTGGGCTCTGCAGTAAAGTTTGTGTTGTATTTATAGCTCCACCAGAATTAGCAAACAAGCCACCTTTGCTGCATCCTGATCAGTTACCCTTTTGCCGTTCTATCAGGTCCTGTTATCTATGGAGCTAGCTTACGTTTTTTTCCAGTCATTAGAATAGAGATAGTAATGACCTCTTAACCGGTATAATTCTACATGTGTCATAAATCATTCGTATTTTATACTTTTCATTCTCTAAAGTTTTATTGGCATTAAGTAACTTAGACACAAGAGATTTGCATATGAACTCATTTATTTAGCTAATACTTTATGCATTAATTTATTCATTCAAGAAATACGTATTGAGGTCTTAGTACTATATTAAGTTCTGAGGTTTTACTAATGAATAAGTTGCATTTCTTACTTTCAATGTGCTTAAAGCCCAGTAAGATAATGTGGACTTAAATGGGCAATGAGAAACAAAGTGATAAGGCTATGGCTGTGTTAAAAGGAATAGTATAAGACTCTTAATAAGGGGCTTAATCTCCTCTTAGAGGCAAGGGGGGAAAAGTTGAGGAGAGAGGGGTTGAGGGGAATGAATCATCTTAATAGCTGTTTGAGAATGGGGTAGAGAACTAACTAAGGAAACCAAGAAAATCTAGTAGTGTGTTAAATATTCTAATGAAAATGAAAATCATTAAATTATCTACATGTGTATGGGATTTTTTTAAAACAGCAGTACTGCCGTAGCCAGTGTTGCTCGGTGGATGGAGCGTTAGCCCTGAGGACTGAAGGGTCCCAGATTCCATTCCAGTCAAGGGCATGTATGTTGGTTGCAGGCTGGATCCCTGGCCCTGGTCAGAAGCACATGTGGGAGGCAACCAATCGATGTGTCTCTCTCACATCAATGTTTGTCTCTCTCTCTCTTTCTCTCCCACTTCCTTCCACTCTAAAAGCCAATGAAAAAATATCCTCGGGTGAGGATTAACGAATGAATGAATGAATGAATGAATGAATGAATGGCAGTGGTTAGCCATTTGAATAGAGGAACAGAGAAAGTAGACAGTTTATTGATTCAGAGTTGGGGTTTTGCCAGATAAGTAAGAGGAAAAGACAGTTTGGCAAGAGAATTAAAGAGAATGTCGAAAGGTTAAGCTGGTGGTCAGTGGCTTCTAAACTGATGGAAGATAGGCAGAGTGCTTAAAGCTAGGTAGAAGGCAGAAGGGTCAAGAAACTAAACTAGAGGTGTTGATTAAACAGAAAAATGGTGGCAGGAAAAATAACCGTGAGAAAGATTTTCAGGCTTATGTGACTCACATATAAGACACGGTACTAAATGCTTAAGAGGAAAAAAAGACACAGAAGACAGATTCCTGCCCTTAAGACACTTAATCCAAAAACAAGATAAAAACAATATACACCAATACTATTACATGGCATTTGTGAATAATGCCAAATAAGAAATAAGACCTAGTATTGTAGATGTGTGAAGAAGTAAAATAAATTTCCTCATTTTAAGACGTTTCATTTAAGGCAGAACTCAAAACATACATTCATTTTAAGAGGCTGAAATAGGGGCAGACATTACAGAAAGGAGGAATGTTGTTCACCAAAGGTACAGAGCAGGGAAAGAGAGGGTGTGTTCAAGGAAGAGGATCCCAGAATCATGGACTGTTAGGGCGGGGGGGGGGGGGGGGTGTGACAGTGGTTTTCAGTTTTTGGGTTCTGACCCATTAGTGGGTTATTAAGTCAATGTGGTAATTAGCAACCAACATTTTAAAAAATGAAATGAAATGGGTAAGAAGACAATAGAAAATGTCTTGTGCAACTTTTGCTCCAGTTGAAACTGTACTTATACTTGGATATGGATGAAAATACTGGGTACGAATACATTTCTTACTTGATTTCAATACAAAGAATGCTTTAAAAACAATCTAACTTCCTCATTTTGAAGAATTGGAATCTAAGATTTGAGAAGACAAACATTTTGCCCGAAGTTATAGAACCAGCCCCTGCCATAGCTAAATATGATTCTTGGTTAGGATGCTTTTCCACTAATGCCATATTGCACCTCTGGTCTTATTGGCCTGGCCTATAGAATGTCTTGACGAAGGGGGAACATAAGTCTGGGGAAATTGATTGGGTAGGTGGCCAAGAGCCTCACTTCCTAAGATGTGGACTTTATTCCTTAGACATAAAAGTTATTAAAAGGGATTGAGTTGAGAGAGCATGACAGGATCAGAGGAAATTTATGTAACTGTGGTCTGTGGGATGGATTAAAGAGAGGAGGCTGGAGTCAGAGATTCCAGTCAGGAGTTTATTGATGTGGTCTAGCCCAGTGCTTCTCAGACTTGAGTGAACCGATGAATGAATGACTTGGGGCTCTGATCCAGGTGGCCTGCGGTGAAAATGAGCTTCTGTTTCTAACATGACCCCAGGGGATGTGGATGGTGCTGGTGCAGGAACAAACTAGGTAAAAAGTAATAAAGGCCTAAATTATGGTAGTGAAGGTGAGAATGGGAAGGAATGTGAAAAATGGAAACAATGAAGAGTTCATCTAGGACACACAGAGGGAGAGGGTGGGGCCAGACATGACTGATTTTGAGTTTGATTGACCAGGAGAATTTTAGCTCTGTTCATAGAAACAGAAGAAGTTGGTTTGGAGAAGAGGAGGAGTCCTGTCTGAGACAGAATGAGCTCCTAGTGGAGGTGGGATCTCCATAGGGAAATGAGAGCAGGCAGCTGAACAGGACATTGGTGTCCAGGAGGGACATGTGAGCTGGAGATGTAGACTTGAGGGTGATCCGCACAAGGAGTTTGTAGGTATAGACAAGAGGGTGGATAACCAAAAGAGCAAAGACACAAAGAGAAAAGGAGTGGTGGTAGAACTTTTGCCTTTAGGGGATAAGAAGAGGAACTGGACCACAGGGACACAGAGGATCCAGGAAAATTCGTTTCTGTGGAAGCCCAGGGAAGAGACAATTCCAAGGAGGGTCTGGTTGAGACTGTCACTAATATCAAGATGAAAATTATACTGGATTGTAAGGACTTTGTGAGGGATATATTATGGGCATAGGGAGGCAGAAAGGAAGGAGTTAGTCCAAGCAAAGCAGGTGGGAGTAGGAGTGAGTTCCCCATAGAAGAGTCAGAAGTGAAAAAAATGGGATGCCAGAGAAGGCCTGGTATATTCTAAGAACTGATGATAATTCTTAAGGCTGGACATTTGGAATTAACAGGGTGGGGGATAGTTTGCAATGAGACGTGGGAGGTAAATGGGAGCCAGAGCATGAAGGGCTCAGCTATGTCATGTTATTCCACACGAGGAGCCGTTATATGGTTTTAAACACGGAAGTGATAAATTCAGGGTTTTTTACATTTTTATTTATTTATTTATTTATTTATTTATTTATTTATTTATTTATTGTAAAGCTTACTCTGATGACCCTGTGGTGAACAGTTTGGAAAAAGGAAATACATTTTCGGGAAATGTTATAGTCCCCTGACCTCATTCCCTCCTTGGTTTCTTCTACTTCCACCCTATCTTCTCATTTCCTCTAATCATTCTATAAATGCTGGTATCTGTTGGGGTCCCAGCCTTGACAGTGAGACTAATCAAGACAACAGTGGTGCAGGTATGAGATGATGGTGGAGGAAAGTGGAATATATGTGATCAACTACTTAGCCAGAATTCACAACAGACAGAAGAGCCAGCAATAATTTTTCTAGCTTTATATATTTAGATGATAAGGATGCTCTTAATTGAGAGAGAGAGAGAGAGGGTGGGAGAGAGAGAAGAAGAAGAAGAAGAAGAAGAAGAAGAAGAAGAAGAAGAAGAAGAAGAAGAAGAAGAAGAAGAAAAAGAAAAGGAGGGAGGAGGAGGGGGAGGAGGAGGAGAAGGAGGAGGAGGAGGAGGAGGAAGAGAAGAAGAAGAAGAAAAAGAAGAAGAAGAAGAAGAAGAAGAAGAAGAAGAAGAAGAAGAAGGAGAAGAAGAAGAAGAAGTGGAGGGAGAAGGGGGAGGAGGAGGAGGAGGAGGAGGAGGAGGAGGAGGAGAGAGAAGAGGAACATGGATTTTTAGAGGGAAATAGTTAAGTTTTGGATATTATGAGTTTGATGTGATTATAGTATGTCCAAGTGAACTTCAGACTATATGTGTCTAAAGTTCAAGAGAGAAAGTCTGAGTTGGAGATAAAGATTTTGAAATCTTCAGAATACAGTTGTTAATCGAGGCAGTTAGTAGGTAAAATGGCTAAGGGAGAGTATGTGGAGTGATAAGAGAGGGTCCAAGATGAAGCTCTAAGGAATTTGAATATATTAGAGATCAGTAGAGGAAGTGGATAGAAGCTGTAAAAAAGAGCAGAGAAGAAGAAGAAAAATTATAAGATTGTGTTACCAAGGAAGAGCTTCAGGAAGGTCAACAATTCCAAGTGCTAAAAAGAGAAGGAATGAGAGGTTTCCATTGGATTTCCATAGCAAAAGGCATTGGTGTTTGGGGTAAAACAACAATGACACATCATGAATGACATGATCAAAACAGTTGCATATGATGGCAAGATCTACTGTGTTGTCATGGAGTGAGGGGCTGAAGCTGGCTGGAGAAGCAGGCCACCGGAACTGAGGAGGTCAGCTTGCCATGCTCACAGGGGCACCGATGTCCAGGAAGCAACAGCTGTGATCCAGGGGCCCACGTCTTAAGAGAATGATGGAGGGTGGTGGGTGTGTGGATGGTAGGGACAAGAGGAGCAGAGGAAGATGTAGATGGATGGCAGGAAGGTCTAAGCAATGGGGGGTTTTCCTTAAGGGCAGAGAAGTAACGGTTTTGGAGTGGGACTGAGGAGTCAGGAGGCAGCTGACCCCACCTCCCTGCGATCAAATGTGTGAGTAAGCTGCAGAAAAGCTGGCATCCACTTAAGAATGCTATACAGGAGCAGTGAGCTCAAGTCCCATTGGAGGAAAGGAGCCGGAAGAAAACCCATCAGAGGTTGAGTTGTAGAGCGTTTTTAATCCAGGATGGAGGAGTGAAGAGTGAGCCGTGAAAAGGTGTGGGAGAGGAAGGGACCATGAATTAAGTGATGGGAAGCGCAGAGCAATCTAGAGATGAGCTTATGGGAGGAAAAGAGAATAGTCAGAGAGCTTCTGTTCTGAGTAGTGACCACAGGAAACATGATGGGACTTCCCCCGGATTGAACAAGCCCCAGGGGTCCCTGGTGAAGGGAGCTCTCTGGCTGCCCTGCAGGACGTGGCTGGCTAATCCGGTTGTGAGTTGAGGGATTCCAGCCCAGATGGCAGTAGCCCAAAGGAATTACAATTTGTTCTCAAGAGCCTCCTGGTGCTGGAAACAGAACTAACCCCTAGGGTACGGGAAGCCTCTCTGGAAAGAGTCACCCACCATCTGGCTTGATGTTGACTGAACAAAGCACCCTCGGATGGGGTCCTGTTATAGGTGAAGCTCTGGCAGGGCTGAGGGGAGAATCCAGGCTGTAAGGACTGAGGAGCCAGTGGGTGGTGAACCCCGTCAGCACACACTGCAGTTTCGAGAAGTGTGGCTGTGGGACCCCATACCTTACCGCACGGCGCTCTTCTGTTGACACACGCTGCAGACAGATAAGGGAGCCGAAGAGGAAAGAGACTGAGGGCAAGAAGGCGGGAGGCAGGGTGTGACTAACTAGTGAGAACAGTCTCTCCTTTGGACACGAAAGGTATTTCAGCGGAGGAGCTCTGCGGCTGACTCAGCCTGCCCACTCCCTTCCCCGTCATGTTTTGACTTTCTGTCTTTTCTCCGGCTTCTCTGGATGGTGTCCTTGAGTCAGGCACGTCTGCCTCTTTCTAGACGTATTTTCAAAGTTTCCTATTTTTCTTATCTGTCAATTGAGGACAAGCGTACCTTCCTCACGATGTTTTGGGGATTGATTACCAAAGGTGACAGGCATTCAATAAACGGTGTTTTCCCTTTCTTCCTTCTTCTCTCTCTCTCCCTCACCAATCTCCATCTTTCTGTCTTCTGTCCCTCTCCTGTCTCCATCTCCCTCTTTCCTGTACTGTCCCGTTGAAAAACATATTGTGGCAACCTATCTTCAGCTGGGATTTCAGTTGGATATTTCTATGTTGCATTCTCCATAAACATGATAACCAATCGGAAGGTTGAAATGATGGGTATAAGAATTTTGTGTTTCGGTAGCTTAGTGGTTTGATGAGCGGCAAAAGAAATGGTATGTGTATTTGAAGCACTAAGAAGATAAAGCTCTGGGGAGATTCATAGGACCGGTGAACATTTGATGTAGGAGTTTCAAAAACTTTTTTAAAATATGTATTTTTTATTAATTTCAGAGAGGAAGAGAGAAAGAGAGAGAGAAACATCAATGATGAGAGGGAATCATTGATCGGCTACCTCCTGCACACCCCACGCTGGGGACCAAGTCCGAAACCTGGACACGTGCCCTCGACCGGAATTGAGCCTGGGACCCTTCAGTCCACAGGCCAACTCTATCCACTGAGCAAACTGGCTAGGGCTCAAGATATCGTTAACATTCCTAAGTCGTTTATGAAACTGATGTGGGATCTGCCTTGAACCTACATGGCCACAGAGTGCTACCCTCCTTCCCCCGCCCCTTAGGCTCCTGCTTCTGTCAGACCAGGCTGCTCATGAACTTGGCTCCAGTGCAGTCCTCAGTTCCCAAGGTGTGATGGGAAAAGTGGGTTGATCCACACAGCTCTGTATCGGCTGTTTTGCCTGCGTCCACAGGAAACCCGGGGCTGGCCCTTTCTTTTCTGAGCTGTCAGAACATGTTTGCAGTTGGCACTGGTCTTTGTAAACACTAATGTTGGTATTTGAATTCTCAGTTGCCAGTGGCGCTGGAAAAGACACTTGGAAAACGAAGCATTCTTTTTCCCCTTAAACTTCTATAATGGTGGGGATCTAAAAATGTCTGGTTACCGTGCCTTGTAACCATGTGCAACACTTAAAATTTGGGGCCCTGAATGTATTTTTCCTGTTGTTTCCCTTTCCCGCTTCTTTCTTCTCTCTGCTATTTATTCCTCAGTCTCTTCTAATTTTTTTTTTGGGGGGGGTGTCTAATTTCTTTTGGTCTCTCTTCTCTCTTCATCTCTACTGTATATTTCCCTTATTTTCAATGTTCAACCTAAGGCTTTAAAAATAAGTTTAAAAAGATAATGGCCCCTTTCACTATCTAAGGATCCGTTTCCCAGTCTGGTCTGTGTGCTGTGTTCTCAAAAGACTTTCGTGTCAGGGGGCTTGGGAAACGCACGCAGTTGTAAACCTTAGAATACCATTTCCAGGTCAACTTTGATCTTACGTGCCAAGTTCGTCGGTGGGGAAAATTAAATCTCTCAAATCTAAATCAACAACTAGTATTCCAAGAGAAACTTCAAAGTTTCCCTCTAGATGTTTAAGGAAGGGTAATGCCTTCAAAGAAATGAGAAGGCAGGGAAAGCCAGAATCCCTTTGTTTAGAACATGGTCTACTTGCTTGGTTTTCCTGCTCCTTTTTTTCCCTCCTCTGAGTATAAAGTCTTTTCTTTTTCTGTTTTTTTTTTTTTTTATCTCTCAAGAGACACTTTTGCTATAGTCTGTGGATGACTGGTTTTGATTTAGAGGAGAAACCCACACGTAGTGGCTCAAATCTGTTTAGATAAGGTGTTCATTCCTTCCAGCTTTTCATGTTTCAACTTTTGCGGGGCCTGGCATACATCCACCACCAACACGTTCTTCACAGGGACCTGAAACCTCAGAACATTCTCATCAGTCACCTGGGAGAGCTCAAGCTGGCTGATTTCGGTAAGCTGCCCCTCGAGTCTCTTTTTGGGCTGTGAACAATGATGCTTTTGTGCATACATGTTTAAAGCATTGGCGAGTCCTGGCCTTTGAGAAGTTGAGAGCGATGCTTGGTGAGGATATCAAACTACCAGAGAGGAAGTGTGAGGCAGGACACGGAGAGATGGGCAGCTCTCTAGGCTCATATCAAGCTCCGGTGTGGTCAGATCCTAAAAAGTGGGCACCCCCACTAGCCTACTGCCTTTTTTGGGATAGAGACATTTGTAGAATGAACTGTTCTTCGTAGGTTTCTGCAAATCTAGGTGGAGACACAAATTCTATCAGAGTAGATTGAGGATATCCCAGGATGACAGGATCAAGCCCCAGATTGTCGGATAGATCCTTCCACAATGAAGGCTCTTTGTATCTATACAGGTGAGGCTTTTATTTCCTCCAAAGTGATGCCAATTTCTCCTGAGCATTACTGTATCTTTCCATTTTAGCACTTAGCACAGTTTATGATCACACACACACACACACACACACACACACACACACGTGTGACAATTTTGACTCCCCCCACTAGACTGTGGCCATTATGATGGCAGCTTGGGTCCATTTTTGCTTCATGTTGTATCCTAGTGCCTGGCACCATAGTAGGTGCTCAACAAATATTAGTTGAAGAGCTGGTTCCCGTGTGAGCTGAGGAGCCACACTTCCCTGTTTGGCAGATGTCAGATAGTTGTACTGTCGCTGCAGCACTTTATCCTGAGATGGTAGCTTCCATCCAGGTAAGGTAAACATTGAACAGACATTCATTTATCCACGCCCCACAACAGTGATTCATCTATCGAATATTCGTGCAGCCGCAGATCACATGGTTCTGTGAGATCAGTGGTGGCTGACAAAGTGCTCTCATTGTGCAGAGAAGCACTTGAAAATGACTCATCTAAGGGTCCTACCAAACCAACCACCCAACCCCACCCAACCACACCCAACCCCCCGCCCCACCTCACGGCCTCCCTTTATCTAACTGTGGATTCCTGGACTGCAGAAATGGAGGGTGGCTGTATTGGTTATGAACTGAGTTCTGCTGCTGTTACAGAGACCCAGACTTAGAAGCAGAAACATGCTAGAAGCTTACTGCCTCTCATATAACCGTCTGAGCTCAGGAGTCAGAACGAGTAAGGTGACACCTCGGTGCATGGTGCATCCTCCTTCTGTCTGTGGCCCCACCATCCCCAAGGTGTTGCCCCCCGCCCTCCAGGTGCATATTTCAAGATGCTGCCACCTCCTTCTTTATTTTTAATTTCTTTATTGATAAAGGTATTACATATGTGTCCTTATTCCCCCATTATGCCCCCATCCCTCCCACTCATGCCCTCACTCCCCTGTTGTCTGTGTCCGTTGGTTAGGCCCATATGCAAG
This sequence comes from Antrozous pallidus, assembly GCA_027563665.1. Taxonomy (NCBI): domain Eukaryota; kingdom Metazoa; phylum Chordata; class Mammalia; order Chiroptera; family Vespertilionidae; genus Antrozous; species Antrozous pallidus. The sequence goes on from CM050508.1 coordinate 10,347,961, forward strand.
TACACAAGTCCTTTGGTTGATCTCTCCCCCCTATCCCATCCTTCCCTACCTTCCCTCTGAGGTTTAATGGTCTGATCCATGCTTCTCTGTCTCTCGATCTGTTTTTGTTCGTCAGTTTATGTTGTTCATTATATGCCATAAATGAGTGATACCATGTGATATTTATCTTCCTCTGACTGGCTTATTTCGCTTAGTCTCCTCATTACCGCTGGAGGAGGGAGATCTGGAAGGTCACCCATCACTTCTGTTCACATTGTGCAGGCAACATTCAGTCACTCATTACACTTAGCTGCCTGGAAGGCCACATCCAGCTTCAAAGTCGGCCAAACTTTGAGAAGTGGACTTGATGAAGAAGTGCACAGGATTAAGATAGTTGAGTAGTTTTATTAAAAGCTTCCAGCCTGTGTGTATTTTTTAAATTTTTCTTTATTGATTAAGGTGCTTCATATGTGTCTTTATTCCCCCATTACTCCCCCTTTCCCCTTCTCATGTCCTCACACCCCTGTTGTCTGTATCCATTGGTTAGGCTTACATGCATGCAAACAAGTCCTTTGGTTGGTCTCTTCCCCCTTCTGCTCCCTTCCTTCCCTCTCAGGTTTGATGTATTACTTTTTACATATTGTTTACTCAGCCAGCTGTGCCTCCGTGGTAGATAGAATGCGTCACTGTGGCTCTCCAGGAGGCCCCAGGACAATGAGTGCTGTGCTTCTCCCCTTTGGCCAGGTCTTGCTCGGGCCAAGTCCATTCCCAGCCAGACATACTCTTCAGAAGTTGTGACCCTCTGGTACCGCCCTCCGGATGCCTTGCTGGGAGCCACTGAATATTCCTCTGAACTGGACATATGGTAAGAGCTAGTGCCCCCGAAATAGGAGCTACCCTACCCTTGAGGGTTACTTTATCATCTGCAGTACATTTTTAATAATAATTCTAATGACAATCACATTTGTCTACGGAAGTGTAAAGTGCTTTCATGTACCTATCCCATTTGATTTTTCCAATCATTCTACACATTTTTACAGTTAAACTGAGACTCAGATCGGTCTTGCCTAAGGCATCTGAATCCTATGTTCTTTCTACCATGCCTCATCTCCTAGCTCTTCTTTTCAATCCTTTGTCTTTCTCCTTGTCCTCAGAGAAACACACATGCACTCCCAACCCCCCCCCACACACACACACTTGTCTGTACATGCATGCTCACACATGTGCAAACATAGTTCAGAACCTGGTGGCAAAAGCATAATGACCAAGAATCAGGAGACCTGGTTTTTATGCCAATTCTACTTCTAATCAGTTTCTCTGGATTAAGTTATCTTGAAAAAGCCATGTATCCTCTTTATGTCTGTGTTTCTCTATTTTTAAAATGAGGGTAACAAACTCTCCCCTTGAGGGGTTAAATGGGATTGTGGTTCAAGTGTAGGAACAGGATAGATGGTGTCAAGTAGAACCACATTGTTGGGGAGGCTCTTGGATTAGAGGGATGTGGTGATGAGTGTGGGCTCTCAGGCACTCCGCATTCCTGGGGCGTGGTGTTATGTTATCTAGGCCTTATTCCTGCAATATCTCAGGCATCTGGGGGCCACAGTTAGATGTGTGGTGACCGCAGTCATAGCCACTTCCTCAAAGGCAAAAAAAATACATGGACTTCTTTCAAGACCTTAGAAGGTCATATATAAACAGTAGACCCTGTTTTTAAAAAAATAAATAATGGATTAAAAGCATTAAACAGTATCCTGAAAGACTAAACTAAGCTTTAAATTTCCCAAAGAATCAAGAAAGGTTGCAGAAATTTCCCCCAGTGTGTCTGGAGCATGGACTTCCTAATCCCCTGTGCCAGCACGCACAGAGGGGCGTTAGCCCAGGGGCGGAGACCATTGGATGGCGTTCACCAGCTCAGTTTCTGAGTTGGCTTATCTCATAGTTGACCATTGCTAGCAACCAGGATGATTTTAAACTATTTGACAGTTTTCCCTTACTCCTATTCTTCACAGGCCACTTACCGTTTAAGTTATACCTTTTATATCTGTTGCTTTAAAGACATGAAGCAAAAAAGAATGAGAATATTTAAGACCAAGCTAATGAGAAGCTTTAAAATGACAATAGTTCTAAAAATTTGCCTCAAGATACTACTGACCAGATTCTTTGTTAATCCTCAGCTGAGGAAACCATTGATTTTTTTTTTTTTTGAGAGAGTGGAAGGAGGGGAAGAGACAGAGAGAGTACATGCCCTTGACCAGAATCAAACCTTCAATCCACAGGGCAATGCTCTATCTACTAAGCCAAACTGGCTAGAGCTAACCAGATTCTTAAGTTACATTTGTCTGGTCAAAGATGTTTTAACACATATCAAGATGTCTTTTATATTAAGGTGTTACATATGTGTCCTTATTCCCTCATTACCCCCCACTTCCCATTCAAGTCCCCACCTCTCTGTTGTCTGTGTCCATTGATTAGGCTTATATGCGTGGATATAAGTCCTTTGGTTGATCGGTAATACCTTAATAAAGGGGGAAAAAAGAAATTGAAAAAAAAAGCTGTCTCATATACATGAAAAATCATTAAAAAGTAAAAATGTGGCTATTATATCCAAATTGACTTTTTAAAAATTGGGGATAAAAACAACCTGTTGTTTGAGGTGGAAGAAATCTGCTTGCAAACCTCAATCTGATGGCTTTTATTTATATACGTACAAAAGTCTAAAAATAAGCCAATTGATTATTTAAAATGCAAACCAAATATTAGCTCATGAAGACAGTTCATATTTCTTTTTTTTTAAAATATTTTTTATTGATTTTTTACAGAGAGGAAGGGACAGGGATAGAAAGTCAGAAACATCGATGAAAGAGAAACATGGATCAGCTGCCTCCTGCATACCCCCTACTGGGGATGTGCCCACAGCCAAGGTACATGCCCTTGACTGGAATCAAACCCGTGACCCTTCAGTCCACAGGCCGATGCTCTATCCATTGAGCCAAACCAGTTTTAGCCATGTTTCTTTAGGAAATAATAAAATACAGTTAAATTCAAAATTTGAAAATATTTATGTATATTCTGTCTCTAACTCAGACATAGGATAAAAGTTATTTTTAAACTTGTTTATCAAGAAATCATCTGCCTTGGCTGGTGAGGCTCAAGTGGGTAGAGCGTGATCCTGCGTACACAGGGTTCGATTCCCCGACAGGTTTGACACCAGACAGGATGTGCTCATTAGGAGCACATTTGCTGTTTTGCTCTCTCACTGTTTCTCTGTTTCTCTGTCAAATCAATAAAAAACATATCCTTGGGTGAGGATTAAAAAAAAAAAAGAAAAGAAAAAGAAATCAGCTTTCTCTTACCCAAGTTAAAGTACATTAAATAGCACGTGTCTACGGTCAAATGGAAAAAGTGAAAATTTATCATACGGGGTAAATACACATGAATAACATTAAAGACCTGTATTTAATATGACTCTTTAATAATATGATGATTTGTAATAAAATGTTTTACTTACGTATCCTTTACCATGCCAGACCAAAAAATGTCAAGCTGGTTCAAGGAGTTTGCAAAAGTATGTGTTATGGTGAAAGGGATTTGGAGTCAAAGTATTGGACCATGGGGATAATCTCTGTCATCGGTCAACTAAATCATTTTTATCTTCCAGAAGACTATAAGAATAAAAGTGTGCATTATTAGCAAAATAAATCATACTTCTTACTCTTTCTCAACAATGACTCTCATTTGACGACATAGGGAAGGAAAGGGAGAGTTTCCTTTCACCCCTTTTAGTCTGTTTTCAGATGCACACTCTGGCTGCATCTCACCATCAGCGGCATCTCCCCACAGCCATGAGCCCGGCTGCACTGTACTTGCCATTGCACGTGTGTGAGCATCAAACGTGCCAGGTCAGGCCTTGCAGCCTGGTGTCACTGACTTGGAAGAGTCTTGCAGACAGAAGAGCTCCCCGTACCCCCTCCCTGTCCATTCCCCCCCCCCCCCACCCCGGAACCAAACGGTTGTGGAAAGAGAGTGGATCAAACTTGTTTAGCAACATTCTTTAAGCAGGAGTCAGAAGTAGGCTATGTGAGTGCAAGGTCAGCTTGGGAGCCCAGCACCAGTGGCGCTTGGTTTTTTAATGGATTATTTTAAGACATGCTGTGTCATCAAACTCCTGATGTAGAGGACGATGCCGTGGAGAAACACAGACATCAAAGAGTCTGCGACAAATGCTGAATGTGGGAAAAAGTTTCAGGAACACCTAAACCAGTGGTCGGCAAACTCATTAGTCAACAGAGTCAAATATCAACAGAACAACTATTGAAATTTCTTTTGAGAGCCAAATTTTTTAAACTTAAACTATATAGGTAGGTACATTTTTTTTAAGTATATTTTATTTATTTTTTACAGAGAGGAAGGGAGAGGGATAGAAAGTCAGAAACATCAATGAGAGAGAAACATCCATCAGCTGCCTCCTGCACACCTCCTACTGGGGATGTGCCCACAACCAAGGTTCATGCCCTTGACCAGAATTGAACCTGGGACCTTTCAGTCCGAAGGCCAACACTCTATCCACTGAGCCAAACCAGTTAGGGTGGTAGGTACATGGTTATTAACTTAATTAGGGTACTCCTAAGTTGGCCTTTGCTAAAAACCCAAGGGGCCAAAGAGCCACATGTGGCTCGCGAGCCACAGTTTGCCGACCTCTGGCTTAAACCAATGCCTTTCACTCGATGTTCCAGTTTTTGCATGTACGAGTATGACATATGATAAAATAATCTATCCAATTAAGTGTATAACAGCCCTTTCAATGAGTATAAAGGCAACATTCTGAGCATGTCATAGTTTAACGTGCAGGTGTTTTGTTTCTTACTAGCACATACAATAGTGGTGCCTCCTACAACGATAGCATCTTAGGGTCAGGGGAAGAGAGTGCTCATTGGAAGGTTGAGAACTTTCCCCTCCTCTCATGAAATGGACAGTTAATGAGCTTGAAAGAGCCAGAATGTTTGCTCTCTCTACTGTGGTCCTAAGTGCTGGTTGCATTCCATTTTAACAAAAAGCTGCAGGCTCTTCTTATTTTTCGTTGACAAAGGGACTTTTATTTTATTTTTTATTTTTGCCCAAGATTTTATAATAGCATGTGGCGTCTATCGAACTGTCCCCAAAATATTTCCTGGGAGGAGAAATGCTAGTAGTTCGGTTTTGCAGGTCTGGTTTCCTTGAAACTGTCCGTTGACTCTTATTTCTTTGGCTAGGGGTGCCGGCTGCATCTTTATTGAAATGTTCCAGGGTCAACCTTTGTTTCCTGGGGTTACCAGCATCTTTGAGCAGCTGGAGAAGATCTGGGAGGTAAGAGAAGAATTCCTCTTAGGAAGAAGAAATATCTGCGTTTCACACTTTAAATCGAATTTGCCTTTGAGACGAATGACGCGGTCCATCTGCTTTGAGATGTGAAGCTCCTTTTGAAGCTCCATGTTAAGGTCATTTGTGTTTCTCCAACTGACTTTTGCAACAGTGTAAGTTGGGAATGAGTGGCCAGGAAGCCCCTGTTGTCCTGTAACCTCCCATGAATCCACCTGTGCCCTGTATTACACTCTCTGTTTCTCGGGGCGATTTCTGTTGTTCCTCCTAAAGCACATTTCTGTCTGGCCACCCCCAGCTCGAATTCTACTATATGTTTGGCCCTGGATCTTTGTCAACTGAGGACAAGACACTAAATTGTCATAGAACGCCAATGGAAACAAAGGTTTAGCATGTTTGTGTGAGAGAAATAACATGCTCCTCCAAAACCAAATTCCTAAGATGTTAAGGTGCTTTTGCTTACGTGGTTTCATTTCTTTTATTCTTAAGTTAGTTTTTAATTATGATTTACATTCCATATTATTTTGTATTAGTTTCAGTTGTACAGCATAGTGGTTAGACAATATCCCTGGTATTTCCAGTACCCACCCACACCAGACATAGTTATTGCAATATTATTGACTACATTCCCTGTGCTGTACTTTACATCTCCCTAACTATTTTGTAGCTACCAATTTGTACTTCTTAATCCCTCACTTTTGTCACCCAGTTCTCCCAAACCCCTCCCCTCTGGCAACTATCAGTCTATTCCCTGTGTCTCTGAATCTATTTCAATTTTGTTCGCTCATTTTTTTTGGTCTTTAGACTCCACATACAAGTGGAATCATATGGTATTTGTGTTTCTCTGACTGACATATGTCACTTAGTATAATACCCTTTAGGTTCATCCATGCGGTGGTAAATGGTAAGATGTTATTTTTTATAGCCAAGTAATATTTCATTGCATATCCACTCTTTAATGATAGGCTCTTAGGCTGCTGCCATATATTTTTTAAAATTTATCTTTATTGTTGAAAGTATTACAGATGTACTTCTTTCCCCCCACTGACCTCTCCACCCCACCCTCCCAGGCCTTCATCACACTATTATCTGTGTCTATGATTGGGTATATATACATACTAGAGGCCTGGTGCACAAAATTCGAGCACGGCAGGTGAAAGATGTCCCTCAGCACAGCCTGTACCCTATCCAATCTGGAACCTTGGAGGGATGTCCAACTGCCTGTTTGGGCTGGATCTCGGTAGGATAGGATCGGGCCTAAATGGGCAGTCAGATATCCTTGTCACAATCCAGGACTGCTGGCTCCAAACTGCTTACCTGCCTGCCTCTCTGTTTGCCCATAATCGCTTCTGCTGCCAGCCTGATCACCCCCTAACCACTCCCCTGCCAGCCTAATTGATGTCTAACTGCTCCCCTGCCAGCCTGTTTGCCCCCAACTTCCCTCCTCTGCAGGCCAGGTCTCTCCCAATTGCCATACCCTACTGGCCATCTTGTGGTGGCCATCTTGTGTCCACATGGGGGCAGGGTCTTTGACCACATGGGGGCAGCCCTCTTGTGTGTTGGAGTGATGGTTAATCTGCATATTACTCTTTTATTAGATAGGATAGAGGCCTGGTGCATGGGTGGGGGCCAGCTGGTTTGCCCTGAAGAGGGTCCCAGATCAGGGTAGGGGTTCCCTTGGGGCGGGGAGCGGCCTGGGCGAGGGGCCTGTGGTGGTTTGCAGGCTGGCCACACCCCCCAGGGACCCAAGCATAGGCCCTGGGATCTAGGATTAATTTACGTTCTAAAATTGAAACTTTGTAGCCTAGAGCAGAGCCAAGCCTTTTGCTTGCTCTGTGGTGGCAGTCATTTCTGTTGGGACATTTACCTTCAATAATTGAAACTTTGTAGCCTAGAGTGGAGACCTAGGCCAGCCAGGGCTGCAGAAGATTGGCTTCCTCCATCACCCGGGCAAGAGCCTAGTTTCTGCTCTCTCCAGCTCCGTGGCTGCTGCCAGATCTGTTGGAATTATGTATCTTCTATAATTGAAACCTTGTAGCATTGAGTGGAGGCCTGGGCTGGCAATGGCAGGCTGAAAGCGTGGCTTCCTCCATTGCCAGGGAAACCCAACCCTCCCTCCTGCTCTCAGTGGTGGCAGCCATCTTGATTGGGGTTTATTTGCATAAGTTGCTCCTGATTGGCTGATGAGTGTGGCTGTGGGTGTGGCTTGATTGGAGGTATGGTCAATTTGCATATTACTCTTTTATTAGATAGGATAATCTCTCCCCACCCACCTCTCCCTACCCTCTGAGATTCTGTTCCGTTCTTCTATGTCTCTGGACCTATTTTGCTTCCATATCTTGGCTATTGTAAATAACAGTGAGAATAGGGGGACATGTATTCTTTCAAATTAGTGTGTTGAGTTTCTTTGGATATGTACCCAGAAGTGGAATACTGACTCATAAGGTAGCTCCATTTTTAAGTTTTTGAAGAACCTTCATGCTGTTTATCATAGTGGCTGCACCAATCTGCAATCCCACCAGTAGTGCATGAGGGTTGACTTTTCTCCACATCCTTGCCAATAGTTGTTTGTTGATATATTGATGATAACCCATGCTGACAGGTATGAGGTGATATCTCATTATGTGTTTTTTAAATATATTTTTGTTGATTTCTGAGAGGAAGGAAGAGGGAGAGAGAGAAACATCAATGATTAGAGACCTATTGGGGACCAAGCCCACAACCCTGGCAATTTGTTCTGATCAGGAATTAAATTGCAACCTCCTGGTTCATAGACCAATGCTCAAGCACTGAGCCACACTCCACACTGGCCATACTCAAATTTATCTTTAATACACACATAAAGGTGGAAAAAACTTTAGAGAACATTGGAGAAAGGCGGGAAAAATTAGTTGCCAGTGTCTGGAAAGTTATTGGCTCACCTCTATGAAGAAATGCTATGCGAATCAGTCTAGTGCTAGAAATTCATGACCCAGAAGACATTGTCTTCTGGCTAAAAGAAAATGTGCTTTGAGACATTAAGACATTTTATAGAGATTAATTACTGCCGTTAAAATTTTCTTTTGGATACATGGGGGCTATTATGGAGCATCATAGGAAATATTGATTTTTTTCCCTCCAAACTCCCTTGCAAGTCAGATAAATGCTATTTCTCTTCAAACAGCATCACTGGGTGCCAAAACATCATCTAAGCTGGAGGCAGCTTAATGTAATAATAGCTTAAAAGCCTTAAGACCAGGATTTGAATTCTAGTGACTTTTTAGCTAAACAAATGTGGGCAAGCTGTGTAGTTCCCCTGAGCTTCAGTTTGCTCATTTGTGAAATGGGGCTAGTGGCCATGACTTCCTAGCCTTCTGTCAGAATTCCATAAGGTCAAATGCTTAGCAAGCTTCCTGCACCAAAAGTGCTCAATAAATATCTGCTGCCTTTCTCTGTCAGATCAATTATTATTGTAGAGATGTTTCAATCGCCCATGTGCTGAAAAGCATCTTCTGATATATAGCCTCGTCGTTCTCCCATTTGGTCTTACTTCCTGTCCACAATAGAGGAAGTGCTTAGCTATCACAGAACAGAAAGAATGGACTAGACATGTCCCAGGACCTGGTGGCTCTCTAGTGATTGGTTTGAGTTTCCAGGACTGACCTTGCTGACCGACACTGGCAATCTGAGAATGTGTTTAGAAATTCAGTAAGTGAAAGAATTTGCACTTGAACCTGGACATAAAGTACCAAAACAAACACGTCTTAACAGCAAAAACAAACATGTCCCAACAAATCAGTCTAACAGTTCCTGCCCAGAAAGCCATGTTCATGTCTACTGTTGTCTTTATCACACTGTGGTCAACAGATGGGACTTTATTTTGACCTTTATGACAACTCATTGCTAATTTAAAACAAGTGACCATATTAGAAATACCACTGGCCTGCAGTCAGAGGACATGAGTTCTGAGCCCAGCTCTAACTTCAAGTTATGAGGGAGAGCAATTTACATCACCAACCTCTCTGGGTTTCCAGACTTATACATGTTACAGAGGCTCCTCACCCTATGACAGGTTACCTCTCCATAAACCCATCATAAGCTGAAAATATCACAAATCAAACCATAGTAAGTCCAGAACCACTTGTATTTGATTTTCTGATTCCATGAAGTTGTGACTACTTTGAACAAAAAGAATATTGTAGCTCCCATCATTTAAAAATCATAATATTCTTTTCTGTTTATCTGATTCCACCACCCACCCAGGTAGTTTTTGTTGAGTTTGTCAACTTGCATAGCTCATTGTTGACTTTTGATCTGTAGTGACCAAGGATATTGTTCCATATTGCCTCGCCATACTTTATGAGCAGCAGGAGACCAGATTCATTATGTCTCATTCCTTCCTGGTCCTGTCGAAGGAAGACAATTGTTTTGTCATCATAGCTGTAGATCCACACTCTTAAGACAAAGTGGAAAAGTCACCAGTTTCAACAGTGTGTTGGTTTTCTGCTACCACATCTTAGACGGGTTAGAAACGTAAACATTACAAATAGTTCCTGAATTTGTGTTTTACTACACATGGTCTTCCCAAACGAGAATAGGAAATCTATTTCCAGTCTACGAGAGTGGATGTAGGAATGGCTTCTTGAAAAGCAACGTGTCCATTCTAAATCTCCCTGTCTCTAAACACAACCTTCCTCTACATTTATCCTGAGGTCTCACTCTTAGGAATAAAGACATCACAAGAAGTCCTGAATTTTTCTTTTACCATCTTTCTGAAGTGTGTGTGTATGTGTGTGTGTGTGTGTGTGTGTGTGTGTGTGTGTTCACATCTGAATAGCTGTCACTTGCTTTCTGGGATCTAATTCTTTCAATAAGCAGTTTTAGCAAATAATCCCAGCTGTGGTTCTAAAATCAGAATAAAACAAACTATGCAGAGCTTGAATCCATTAATCAAAATGCCTTCAGTTTCCATTCCAACAAAGGCAGAAACAGCCCTGCAGCCCACTGTTTTCAAATATAGCACTCACTGGCTGCCTTTTTAGGAGCCTTTAGGGAGGGCGTAAATCAACAATTTTTGGTTTTCAGTTTCCCAGGCTGAAGTGGAGATTTAGTAATTTTCTCAAGTGAAAACAAATTCAATAACTTTCAAATAGAAACTCAGCATCAAATTTCCAAATAAAGGATATTGAATGTTGTTTAAACATTTAAAATCTCAAGCTTACAGTTTTTAGGATAATATTTAAACATTATTGGTATCCATTTTGCTGATTTAATTAAACAGAATGCAAAATAACCATTCTGGTAACTTTTGTCTTAGAAAAATATGGATGTGGTCGTTGTTATTTATTTTCCTTGTTGCTTTCTCTTCATTATCTTTGCTTTCTTTCCATTGTACTTTGTCTGTTAGCAGAAGATATATGGCATCTGTGAGTCACACCCACTGGTTTACATGCACACCTGTGCAAATACATATGATGGCAGGTTAAAAATAAGGAATCAGGGGGGAGGAAAACATATGTACTACTATTAAGTATAAGTTATATTGTAAATAAAATTTAAAAAAAAAAATAAGGAATTAGCTTCCCCTCCTCCTGCCCATCCTACAAAAGTAAGAGTAGTCCAGTTGAGTTTTCACAATGGATTCGGGATCCTTAGTGTTCCTTGGGCTCAGGGGGTTGATAGGAGAAGCCTGTAATCCTCTCAGTAGCTTTTCAGCTTGTTTAGGGAATAGATCAAAGAAAGAAGGTTTTGCTGTGCGGCGTGATTTTTTTATTCTATGAAGGAGAATAGCACTTTGGTGTCTTTTGTTTGAGGACAAGCTTAACAGGCACCACCAAATGTACTTTCCAGCCAGAGTCCTGGTCAGCAAGCCGGTGGGTAGTAAGGTTCTGGATTCCTTATTGATGATCATCAGCCATCAATTGGGATCTAACTCTTTCAATAAACAATTGTTGGGCAGTTGAGTTCTTACTGTTTCTATCCAGCATTTTACAAATGGATTCTCTAGCCTCTTTCTATAAGAAATGCTTCTAAGAAGAATTATATTGTAATGGTGTAATAAAAGCTATTAGTATTTTACCAAGATTTTATAAAAACACTGTTATTCTAGCTCCCAGATCTAACAAACACTGGGCTTTTATGATTATCTTTCTTTAAAAAATGACAAGGTGATACCTATAAAGAAACTCAGAAACACCACCATCCCAAATCTGAAATGTTTTAACATTGTATTCCAAAGGACTTTTATTTTCCCATTAACTCAAAACTAGAGCTTTAATTTGGTAAGCCAAAGTACAAAGGATGTTCTCTTCAGTGATGTTGTTACTATTAGTATCCACCAGTTAAAATCCAAATACCAGACTCCAAGCTATTGGGACACAGAAAACTCAAGCAAATGAGATGAATTTGGTAGGAAGGACTGGAGTTGGGCTGGGGATCATTTTTAGCCAACATTCCACTGCCTGAAGATTGGTAAGCTGAGCCCTTTTAATTTGAGTGTATTGTGGAACAGCTGAACACTAGGCTGGGGCATAATGTAGGCTGTCAAAGCCTCCTGTTGAATATATATATATATATATATATATATATATATATATATAGGGACATCCCTCCTGCTTCTTTATATCCCAGTTCCCAACATAGCATCCTAAGTATGTTGGTCATGCAATAGATATTTAATGAGGATATGACTTCAAGTAAGATATGATCTGCCTCAGAACAAGTGAATTAATGGAGACACAAACTCAGGACCTGTATTAGGATTCTTCAGAGAAACAAAGCCAATAGGATATCTAGAGATCTAGAAGAGGAGATCTAATATTGGAATTGGCTCATGCAGTCATGGAGGCTGAAATATGCCATTTGTAAACTGGAGAACCGGAAAAGCCAGTGGTTCTGCTATAATTTAGTTCGAGGCCAAGGGCCTGAAAACTGCAGGGACTGCTGGTGATAAACCTGAGTCTGAAGACCCGAGAGCCGGGGGCACTGATGTCTGAGGGCAGGAGAAATCGGACATCCCACCTCAAGAAGAGAGAGAACATGCCCTTCCTCCACCTTTTCGTTCCTCTTGGAGTCCTCAGTGGGTCCTATGTGGGTGAGGATAGGTCTCTACTCATTCCACTGATTCAAATGCTAATCTCTTCCAGAAACATCTCAGGGATACACCCAGAAAAATGTTTTACCAGCTATCTGGGTGTCCCTTGCCCCAATCAAGTTCACCCCATAAAATTAAGCCTTACAGGACCACAGGAATATACTAGTTTTGCCCATACAACTATAAATAGGGATTCACAAAAGTTTCTTTCTTGGATATATCAGCTGGTGTAATGTGACATACGTCTAATTCTTGCGTGATCTGTCCTTCATGTCTTCATACCTGCTCTATCCGCCTCACCTCTCCCCTAACTTTTCTCTGTCTTTCTTTGGCTTTGTGTAGGTGTTGGGAGTCCCTACAGAGGACACCTGGCCTGGAGTTTCCAAACTACCTAACTACAATCCAGGTAACATTTGATTTGAGCTTTGGAATGCTCTGAGAATTAGCAGGGTGAGAGACTTAGCTACTGCAGTGTGTTCCATTGTTGTTAACTCAACAGGAAAGATAGGTCTAGACGAAAGTTTAGGTTCTTGAATTCCCTGACTAATCCTTTTATGAGGAGGTACTAAAATAGTAGTTAAGGTTAGATTAGTTCTCAAGCTCTGTAAACCACAAGTAGCAAACTGAATAGCATCTGAAATAACTATTCCTGTGGATACCACATCCATGTCCAAATACACAACTTCCCAAGGAAACAACTAAAAAGATAGTGTCACTTTTGAGCCCAGGACTGTCATGGATTTATATGCTTCTACAACAGAGGGGAAGTAGAAACTCATTTGGCTCATTAAGCCTTGGGTAGGACAGCTATGTGTTTAGATTGGACAAGAGTTCACCTCGTGGTCATTTTCTGTCACGTAGTTGTTCCTCTAAGACTAGTTCCTCGGGTGGATACGGGGGAGGTCTGTGAGGAATGGTCCCAAGGCCAGAGCAGAGGGACAGATTAACCAGTTGTCACATCAAAGATGTTGAGACAGAAGGGCAGCAACAAGCAGTGAGCTATAGGATGATGGGATGTATCTGGTGCTGGAGAAGCAAGAATGGCCGCATGAGAGCTGGACTCCTGCTGCCAGGATTGGGGGAGAGGTAGAGATGCACAGATAAGGACAAGCTTAGGGTGAATGTGGCCCCAATCACATTTTCCAGTCTTCACAGTCCTACAGTGTCCCATTACTAAAACTGAATTTCCCCCCAAACTGATGTCACTGTCAACATTGGTCTGAGCTGATCCTGCAAGAGTTTCATGAGAGCAAGAAGCTGGAGAGGGACGAAAAGGGTGGTTAAAGAGACAAACAATGGACAGTGGAGGCTGGGGATGGTTTTCTTTCTTTCTGCAGCATCTATTTTTGCGCAAACACCTATTCACAGGATCAGAGATCTTGAGTTAACCAGGGTTACACAAATCTTATGGCAAGCTAAAGACAAACTGTAAAGTCATTAGGGCTTTATGTGGATGGTTGCATGCATTGCTAAATGGCTTTAGGGTCACTCACACATACCAGTAGGTTACCATTTCTAACTCTTTTGCCAGTTTGGCTCCTGAGAAAAAGCTTTGCCTTTGGTTTGAGACAGAGAGAAGAAAGAACAAGACCCAGGCTGCAATAGGTCCTCTCTCCTGTTGCCATGGTTTCTAGGAGAGTCTGGCTTTCGTCTTTTCCGAGCCTGCCCATACCTCTCTCCACCCAGCCTGTACTCTTCCTCCAGGTGAAAATGGGACCCCACCCCCACCCCCGGTTCTCTGCAATGGATGCGAGCAGACGGTCAGGGTCACAGATGGGTTGTAGAAAACAATTTGGGTAATGTTCATACACAACTGCCACGGGATGTTTCCTCAGACTCCAAACACGTGGGTTTCAGGTTGGTTCAGGCAATAAACAGTTTCTCAGTACAGGAGGCCTTGTTGAGAACCACTGATAGGAACTTGGCCAAATGCTCCCCTGCCAGATTCTGGACTAAATAAGGTACCTGGGGTTCCAATAAAACAGTGAGGAATATGTTACATCTTTATTTTGCTGTCGTTTCAACGTAATGCACAATTTTTTGTTTCTGGAGAGAAATCTCCAGAAACAGCATCAATCGGGTTCATACTTTGCATTGTTTTTCTAGGAAGCATTCAATTTAATTCAAATGAATCCAAGACTTTTGAGCACCTGCTATCTGCTGTGCTGTGTGCTGTTTAGGAGTTTGGGTTTGTATTTTTCCGCCCACACCCTTTCACCAGCTCTCCTTTTGAGGGGCAGCGTGCTCACGTGTGAGCACTGTGTCCTTGGGCTTGACAGTGAGTGGCTGTAGGCAGAACTTGTGGAAGGACGAGAGTTATAGCCTTAGCCACAGCCAAGATGTAAACCCATATCGGTACATCCTAATAGTCTGGCTTCTCTTGGGTCTGGGATCAATACCACTGATGACTCAATCATAAGGACTATGTTTTAAAAGGGTCATCCACTCTGAGTTCGAGGAACACCCCCTCTGTGAATGGAGAAGTCTCCCTGAGCCCCCTTCCCTAGCAACCCCACCCCCCTCTGAGCTGCTGTTGCTGCTTCCTGCCCTTGTACTCCAATGACTAGGGGACAGAAGAGGGGATGGAGCCAGAAAAACAGTCACTGAGCAGAACTGTGGACACCATTCTAGATGAGCTTTCCATTGTCTTCCTTTCTGTTCTAAGTTGTAGTAAGGCCCCCAAACTTTGAACTCAGCTGGCACCACAATTTTGAGGGAGCCAAAGAGCTTAGAACTTGGCGAATCCTCCAGTGTCCATCTGCGCCCACTCCACCATCTCCTGGCCGTGTCTGGACTGTGTCTAGGAAGACAACACAGTCCCTCTTTGTGTAGGTTAACACAAACAAAACCCCACCCGCTGGAAGAATCTGAGCAGTTACCTGTCTTCTAGGGACACTGGTGAGCAGGGTTGTAGGTATTCTAGTTCTCAATTCAGACTGTTGTGCCTGATTAAATTGGGGCAATGGAAGAGGTGTATGATTTTTAGAGACTGGTCTTTTGCTCTCCTTCCCTCCCTCCCTCCCTCCCTCCTTCCTTTCTTCCTTCCTCCCTTCCTTTCTTCCTTCCTCCTTCCCTCCCTCCCTCCCTCCCTCCCTCCCTCCTTCTTTTCTTCCTTCCTCCCTTCCTTTCTTCCTTCCTCCTTCCCTCCCTCCCTCCCTCCCTCCCTCCCTCCCTCCCTCCCTCCCTCCCTCCTTCCTTCCTTCTTTCTTCCTTCCTCCCTTCCTTTCTTCCTTCCTCCTTCCCTCCCTCTCTCCCTCCCTCCCTCCCTCCCTCCTTCCTTCCTTTCTTCCTTCCTCCCTCCCTTTCTTCCTTCCTCCTTCCTTCCTTCCCTCCCTCTCTCCCATCCCCATTTTAAGCAAGCTGGCTGAGAACTCTGTGTCCTCTACTTCAAAGGGCCAGTTGTCTTATTTTGATGTGGGCAGATTAAGAAGTAGCCTTTGAAAAGTAGGCTTTCTTTTCTTTCTTTCTTTTTTTTTTTTTTTCCTTTTTGTTTAATCTTTTCTCCTGGGATAGCTTTCAGAGCAATATATCCAAGTGTCAGTGAGGGGGTTCTGACGAGCGCGGATTCCCAGACTCTCAGCAGGATCGTTCTCTAACAGAAATATAAAAGTGAAATATTAAAAACCCTGGGACGTGAACTCCATCTGCAGAGTAGCCAGTGTCTTGCCTGCTCGCACCCTGGGAAAAAAAGGTCTCCTTGAAAAAAGAGGGAGGAGAGAAAAAAAGTGCTTTGAGTAAGAGGTTTACAGGTTTAGTAGAGCATAGTAACATCCCCTCAAAGAAGTGGGTGTTGCTCTGTGACCCCCCAAAATGCTCCTCCTTTGACTCAGCCGCCAGAACACTCACCCTCCCTTGGCAACACACCCCCTTTTCACATGCTAACTGAGGCGCCTGTGATTGGCTGAACAATGCGCTGGTCACACTCGCTCAAGGCCTGCCATCCTTCACACAATTAGCCAAGACACATTAATCAAACCGGCGGGCCTGGGCTGCACTGGCCTCCTGCGGTGGGGGAGGGGCAGTTTGTGATCCTTCATAAGAGCCGCAGGAAGCAATGATAAAGGACCGCATGCGAGAGGGGATTCTCTCAGAAAGTCCAAAAGGGGGAACCCCAACTGACGCTGTAACTGTGAGGCGCTGGGCTCGCGGCACAGAAGGTCCCAGAAGCTTCGTGCAGCCTGGATATTGGTCTTGGCTAAAATCTGCTAATGCGAGACAGTAGTGTGCCTGCAAAGGGTGGGCCCCTGTGGACACTTCTACAAAGTTCCCTTACCCCCTGCCCCAAGGGAAAATGACTCAGGAGTCCCTTCCCTTTATATATCTATATGTATATGTATATGTATATGTATATGTATATGTATATGTATATCTATATCTATATCTATATCTATATCTATATATCTATATATATCTATATCTATATCTATATCTATATATCTATCTATCTAGAGAGAGAGAGAGAGAGAGAATTTATTATATTCCAGACATGAAACAGACTTTACAAACATTAACTAATGTCATTTCCAGCTACCGTGACATGTACATCATACTTTTGCCTTTAATAAATAATAAAATGTAGGCTTAAAATGTTTTTGTAACTCGGTGTAGGTCCCAGCAATGAGTAAGAATGAGCTTGATTGCTGCTTAGCTACTTTGATGAAGACCCGATCCAAAACAGTTAGATTCATATTGATCTGAGTCCCTTCCCTTTTGAGCCTCAGGTACTTTGGGCCACCTGGAACCAGGAGGAGTGAAGCACATATAGAAAGCAGAGAACTGTTTAGAATCCATTAAGAGAAGGTATCAACTGACAGGGTGTTGGTTCTAAACGAAGTATTTGGAGGCCATTAACAATAGTTAATTTTGAGAGTAAGAAATAAGTTAACATTTGTGCTTTTTTAAAAAAAAAATCCTTACCTGAGGATATGTTTATTGATGGGAAGAGAGAGAGAGAGAGAGAGAGAGAGAGAGAGAGAGAGAGAGAGAGAGAGAGAAACATCGACTCCAGTATGTGCTTCCACCGAAATCCAACCTGCAGCCTCCGGAACGACGCCCCACCCGCTCAGCCGTATCAGCCAGGGCCCATGTGTGTCCCGTCTTCTGGCCTTTCTTTCCCAGCTTTCCTCTACACAGGCTTTCCAATGGCAGTCTAGAGCTCATCAGATCATACCTTAGAGACGAGTTTGCCGCGGAATTGTGCAAGGCTTTTAAGAGACTCAACTAAATATTTAGACATTTCTCCGCTGGAGTAAACAGAGGCCTCTCTGCCCTGGAGGCTGCCAGTCCCCGTCTCATTAGATGCAGAGATCCTGTGACAAAGAGAACCGTTTTCCCGCCGCGTGGTTGCAGTCCAGCTGTGGTTTTTAATGTGTCATTGATTGTTTCATCCGACTTCTTTTGCTCCACTCAGAGGGTCTGCCGTGGCTCTGTTTGCTTCCTGAAACACGGTTTCTGAAAGCGCTCACGCTGTGTGAGCTCAAATCCTAGCATTAATGTGCTGCTGGGTTCATTTCACCACACTCAAAAGCGCGGGGTTTAAATCCCTCTCAATTCCATTTGGGGCACCAGAAGACTTTATCCTTCTTCGCTAATGGTTCCAAGTTTACATCTAGATCCTGGGGTCAAGGACAGGAGAGGATTTAGAAATAACAGTGCATGACATGAGGCGATGCATTTGCCAAATTGGCAATTAGTTCCTGATGTGCGTGCAAAGCGTCTCATTCCTGTCTCTTTGATGCTCCTTCCCATTGAGAAGGGAACGGGGTCCGCAGAGGCCTTCAAACTTTTAAAGGAGTGTCTGCTGAAAATCATGCCTGATCTGTGGCCTGAGCTCAGCTGCGGGGAAGCACCCGGGATTACCCCGGTCCCTCCCGCCCGGGGAAAGAAGGCTGCACACGGAAAGATTTTTCCACTCGAGGAACTCAGTGGAAATCAAAAGGCAGGAAAGTGGTACTGAAAGCCCTACAGGGAGCCAGACCCCCATGGCCTATAGGACACAGGCAAATGGAGCCTGCTCATGCCTAGCTGTTTTCAGGATGCCTGCTTTTTCAACCTTTGACCACCAGGTGGAAGCAAGAAATAACAGGGACAGGAATAACAGGCACGCTGAGACCAGACAGCATTATAATGGAGCCCTCTAGCCTTTCTCTGAAATCCAGTGTAAGAGCTTCGCTTCGTCGGTCACCACGGTGGGACAGATGATGATTAAAATCTAAAATGACCCTTGTCTCTATGGGGATGATAAAGAGCTATACCATGCTTTGGGCTCAAAGTGTTCTGAGCAAGTCTTTGTGTGTCTGTTGTGATTGGCATCCGCTCAGTCACTCGACCTGTTAGCCAAGGGAGTTATGGAGATACTAGAGGCCTGGTGCATGGATTCATGCACTGGTAGGGTCCCTCGGCCTGGCCTGTGCCCTCTTGTAATCTGAGACCCCTTGGGGGATGTCGGAGGCCCAGTGCATGGATTTGACCCAATCCCCACAGGCTAGGCTGAGGGACCCCTCATGTACCAGGCTTCTAGTATGCATATGAGATCTTTGGTTAATCCCTTCCCACCCTCTCCCCACCCCTTCCCTCTGAGATTCATTAGTCTGTTCCATGTTTCCATGCCTGTACATTGAGCGTCTGCACGTTGGTGGTCAGTGTGTGTCACAGATACTAGTCAAACGATCAAACAGTTGAAAGTTCAGATGGTTGCTTAGGTTTATATGTCTATGTCTATGTCTATGTCTATGTCTATGTCTATATCTATGTCTATGTCTATATCTATGTATATGTCTATGTCTATGTCTATGTCTATGTCTATATCTATGTATATGTCTATGTCTATGTATATGTCTATGTCTATGTCTATATCTATGTCTATGTCTATGTCTATGGATATAGATATAGAGGCCCGGTGCACAAACATTGTGTATTCAGGGCGGTCTTCAGCCTGGCCTGCACCCTCTCGCTGTCTGGGAGCCCTCAGGGAGCAGGCTAAGCCAGCAGTCAGACGTCCTTAGAGTCTCCCACCATCGGTGCTACCTGGCTTCTGGCTGAGCAGCACTCCCCCTGTAGGAGTGCACTAACTACCAGGGAGAAGCTCTTACATGGAGTGTCTGCCCCTGGTGGTCAGTGGGTGTCATAGTAACCAGTCATTCTGCCTTTTAGTCAATTTGCATATTAGCTTTTTATTATATAGGATTCTGTGGGCTGGACTAGGGGGGAAGGCATTGGTGGGGGAGGGTTTAACTAGGAGCACCAACTCTCCCACGGACAGGCAAGTACCAGCTCCACCTTGCACTCTCTGGAGGAAGGTACTTATTTCCCAGTTCCCTAATCTGCAAAATGGGAACAATCCTATCACTGAAAAAGTGTTCCCTATGTGCCAAGCACGGGGCATACAGAACTGCTAGTTCTTCCTCCTGCTGCCAGGGCCCATGCTGGTGGGAGTGCCGGGGTTTACACCACAAAGCCAAGGCTTTCTTCCAGGTCCCCATAGAGCATTTCCGAATTGGCAGGGGACCAGTCCACAGCCAAGTCTTGTTCTCCTTCCATTAACCACGTTGTATCCCTCAGTCTCATTTTTCAGGGCTGTTCTGAGAAGTAAGTGAACTTATTCATCTTCATCTACCATGGGACCTAATTTTTTTTTTTTAGATATAATCTATAATAATAAAAGTGCTATATGCTAATTAGACTGGATGGCGGAACAATGGAAGGACTGTCCTGACAAAACCAGGGCTGCGAGGACCATGGCTGCAAGGGCGGAACCCCTGGCACAAATTTTGTGCATCAGGCCTCTAGTCGATATATAACATCGTAGTTGTTTTAGCTGTACAACATAATGACTTGCTTTATGTATATAGTGTGATGTGGTCGCCATACTAAGTCTAGTGAACATCAGTCGCCACACACGGTAGGTACCTTTTAGTAAATGCTCAACAAATGTCTGTGGTCGTTCTGGTTTCCACACCACGTGGACAAGCATCGAGCTGTGACTCAGTGACCGATGTGTGAGACTGATGCTATGCCTCTCTCTTGATGTTTCGCTCCCTTGCATTATGGCTTCCTTCTAGATAGATGTCAGCCACACTTTCTGGCTTCAGGACTGAGTTTTGGTTTTCACTTGCTTGGGGCTAAACATTGTTTGAATGTGCACACCCTAAGAATGTGCAAACTCTGGCCTAAGTCAGTGTTGAGCGCCTGTTGAAGCTGACTCTGCTGGTGAAGGCTCCATTCTGTTTCTCTCCCCACTCCCTGCTCCGAGCTCTGGTGAGATGCCTGTCCACTCTATAGCCTCGGGCCTCTTCCCTGGGAGGGCCTTTATTATCTACATTCTATGTAATGGGTACCAATAAGGGCAACTAAATCACAGATAACATTAGTGTCATCATTATTGATTTCACTCAAAGCATGGCATAGTGGAAAGAATGCTGAAATTTTCTCCAGAACAAATTTGACCCCTTTTAGTGTTTCTAGTATTTTGCACATGCCCTTAATTGGCACATAAAGTTACTAACTATATGTTAAACTAGAGCCCTGGTGCATGAATTCGTGCACAGGTGGGGTTCCTCAGCCTGATCGGCCATTGGGGCTGTTCAGGGCTATCTTGCTCAGTCCCGATTGGGGCTGATGGGGACCAGCTGGCTGGGGAGGGACTGCAGGAGGGCTCCAGGGCATGTCCAGCCCTCTTGCTCAGTCCCAATTAGCTGGACCCCAGCAACAAGCTAACCTACTGGAGTATCTGCTGGAGTATCTGCCTTCCTGGAGGTCAGTGCACGTCATAGTGACCAATTGGTCGGACACTTAGTATATTATGCTTTTATTATATACGATGAAATCAATGACTAGAAGTTAGAGAACCTGGGTTTTAGTTCCCATTGTACTCTCTAGGACTCTAAATGTCCTGTTCTGCCCAATCGGTATAACTCAGTGGTTGAGCATTGACCTAGGAATCAGGAGGTCACAGTTCAATTCCTAGTCAATGCACATGCTTGGGTTGCAGGCTTGATCTCCAGAAGGGGGTATGCAGGAGGCAGCCAATCGATGATTCTCTCTCATCATTGATATTTCTCTCTCTCTCCCTCCCTTTCTCTCCAAAACAAATAAAAACATAAATAAATAAAAGACCTGTTCTGCCTGCTTTGCCAAGAAAGCATATGTAACTCATCATTCACCTTGGATAATAATAACCACTGTTATTATGCACTGACTATGAGTTAGGCACTTTACATACACTGTTCTACTTCGTTTACAACAGCCCTATCAGAGGGGGACAGTGTTCTTATCCCAACTGTATAGAGGAGAGAGCTGAGATTAGGGAGGTGTGTGTGTTGTCTAGAGTCACCTCTCCGGGAAGGGGGTGACCCAGCACATCTAGGTCTGTTGGATTCCAAGGCAGTGCTTTGCCACATTACCTTCCAGCCATCAAAGGGTAACAAAGCAATGACCCATACTGGGGACCAGCTAAGAACACTTTTCCAAGTCCATTTCTAAATGATATGTCCTTCCACTCAGACTTGATTTTGGAATCTGTGAGCTTGACGACATGCTTCTGGAATGTACTGTGAATGGAGTCCCTACCCTGAGACTCCAGCAGCCACCTGCACCCCCAGCCCTTGCTCCAGCTAACGAAGCCACTGGCGCCCTCCAAGCTATGAATGATGATTGGGTTCATTACCATTGCACTCTGAGCACTGCCCTAAGCTCCTGGGGAGTTACTATTAACATCTTTATTAACCAACCAGTCAGTGAAATTCATTTAAATACACAGCCCACTTTGATCTTCATTAATAGTTTCTTCCAGTTTCTACATTTATTTTTAGTTTTCTCATCTTTAATTTATTTGGTGGCAATTATTAGTTTTTATTGAGGGGGACTAGATTATCTTAAAGTAGTTAAGATTAGAAAAAATTGCAAATGAGTGAAAGCAAGTGAAAAAAAATTTTTTTTCAAGTTAAACCCTGCTATGTTCCTTCCTAGTTTAAGAAAAAGAGCCTTAAGTTTTTGGATATCATGGAACTAGCTCAAACAGAAGGCCCCTTCCCCATTTTCCTGGCCAGCACCTATGTCCCTGACCTCTGTAAGACACAAAGCAGGAAGCACATGTGGGCTTTCTTCAGTTACTTTTTTGCATTTTTAGGATATAGTTTAGTAAATTTATCTCATTTAATTTTTTATCCAAGCATCAATTTTTCATCCATTCAACAAATATCTTGGAATGCTAGGTGTCTGGACTGGGAGATTGAAAAAGAAATAAGACATTGATAGCTGCTTTCAAGGCATACAGTCTGGAAGGAGAAACATGAACAATACAATGTGGAAAGTATTAATATAGCCACATTCCCTGGGGACCTCCCGGAAGACTGGGAAAAAGGCCCCTTGGTTTGTCTGGGGAGTTCAGGGCCTGTTTGAGAGAAAGGCATGAGCTGGGCGTCAAAGACGACAAAGTGGGCTTTTCCCAGGGGAACAAGGGGAAAGGGCATTCTGGACAAAGGACCTTGACACAGAGGACTAGGAAAGCAGGTGCCTGTGGGAATGTGCCCAGCAGGCAAATTGCTCAGGGATGCCAGAACCTTGGTTTTGTGGTGGGGCATTGCTGGAGAGTGAGCTGGAAGGGTGAATGGGGACTAGATGGGGAAGTGCTTTGTAATCACCCTGAGGATTTGGGCTTGAAGAGTAAACAAAGAGAGCCATTGGATGCTTGTTCACAGGAACGTATTAAGGCAGGATTTAAATTTTAGAAGAATTTGCTTGAAGACTATATGTAGAATCAATTGGCTGGAAGCAATGTGGCAATGCTTTAGATTCTCCAAGACAAGTAGAAAGTCTCAACTCGAGTCATGGCAATAGATAAGGAACACAGGGGACAAACCTGCAGAGCATCTGGGAGGCAGAGTGAGGGGAAGTTATACCTGATTGGCTTTGAGTTGTGAAGAGAAAACACAATTGCAAAGGGCAAGAGGATGAGCACTCCATTCACTGTCACGGGGAAATAAAGGAGGGGAGGACATAGATTTGTGAAGAAGGTAATGGATGGAAGGTTTGGGTATCTTGAGTTTAAGATATCCGTGAGGGCACCAAATGGAGATATCTAGAAAGCAATTAGAAATACAAGCCTGTGACTACAAGAGTCTGATCTAGAAACACAAAATGGAAGTCATCTGCTTAAAGTGGCAATTATTAGTTTTTATAGAGGGGGACTAGATCTTAAAGTAGTTAAGATTAGGAAAAATTGCCCCAGATGTGAATTCATTTGCCCAAGGGAGAGTGTGTAGAGAAAGAAGACTATGATGGAACCTGGGGGACCAGTGCTGAGGATCAGCCAGAGGGGGAAGAGGTTTTTGGAAGCTGAGAAGAAATAGCCAGAGGGGGTGGGGAAGACCAGGAGAGGAGGAGGAGGAGGAGGATGGTAATGTACCTCAGAAATTGTATGGCCATAAGTTCTTTGTGGGGAAGGCCAAGTATCATTTCTGCGTATCCTCAATGCTGAGCACAGTGCCTCCCTGTGGTAGCCCTTAACCATTTTTGAGATTTCAGGGGAATGTTGTCAAATGACGCACTATTAAATACCAAAAACACCGAATGGCATGGTCAATTTGTTGCTCAAACATTATTTGTGGGGATGGCCAGACATTAAACATGGGACTGCCCTGGGGAAAGATGAGAAACCCCTGGCAATGCCATCCCCTCCAGCTCCCCATCCACCCACAAGGAGCAAAGCCTGGCCTCCCAGTCCTCTACCGAGACCATTTCCTTAGGGGTAGGCTTCAGAGGATGGGATGTTTTCTTAGAATCTACAGAAAGATTCGATTCAGAGTTAGAAAAGTGATCCACCAGAAACATGAATTGGAGTGCCAGGCTCGAATGCCAAGGAGCACCCTCCAGGACAGCACCGGCGTTGGCGTCCTGATACCCATGTAAGAATTTAAAGACTGGTCGTGCACAATGGCAGAAGAGCCTCGTTTAGAGTCCTGAGCCAAAGACCAAGGACACTTCCAAGCCAGGTCACTGAGCAAGGGGGAAGCAAGCTGCTGGGAGGGGGGAACGAATGCCTTTGGGGAGGAGCAGGTAGAGATAGGAGAGGAGCTGCAGATCTCTGGGATGCAGTTTTAAAGTTACTGCTTGAGAGATAGCGAAATAAGGCTAACAGCATTATCAGCTACTTAAAAATATGGTATCTCAAGAATGCATTGTATTCAGGGAAACGCTGGAGGTGTAGTTCAGTGGACAGCTGTAAGATAACCTTAGGGTGATTGTGGCAAGACGATAGTAACTGGAAAATGTTTCACCTGGAAGTAAGACTCAAAATGATCCTGGTGATGTTTTATCAATCAACCAACAAACCTCTGTTGACTAAGGTCACTGTTCTTGAAAAGAGCCTTCGTAAATGTTTATATATATAAAAAGCATTATCTGACTCTGATAGCGACAATTCCGCCATCATTTTAATTTTACTCTATTCAGCTGGGAAACTTAAAGTTCAGCTTTTTAAGTTCCCTTTTGCAGCTTACTTTGCTTTTCCTACCTCGAATGCCCATTGAACTCCAATGAGAACTTTATAAAGAGAACTGCAGGAGGAGGAAATGGAGAAAAATCTGCTCTGATGATTTACTATCATCTTTGGTAGGAGAAGGGAAATGCACAGCCTAGAGACCTAGGATTTTTAGAGACAACTGAAGCCAGGGTAAGAAGACTGTTCTTGAAATGGTGGTGTGTACAATGCCTATCTGTTTGTGGATCATTTTCTCATTGCGCACTTGCAGCTTAACTACTAGGGGGGAAAATCAATAAGAGAGAAGCAAGGTCATTTAACATCAGGTCACTGCATAGGAACGAGAAGGAAGGCTAGGAACCAGCATTGGGTTTTGGCTGGGCTTCATAACAGTAACCTGGGTGATTCTGGACACAACAATCCCTCTATCTCAGCTTCTGCAGCCACAAAATAGATGTGGGAAGAGGGTCAGGAACCATCCATGCAAGACATGGAACCTCAAGTTCAATGTTATTACATTGCCTCCTTGTGCAGCTCTTACAAATCATCCTTTCAGGGAGAATTTATGGGAACTGATTTTTGCCTCATCAGGCTTCCTTTTTCCCATCCTTAAAAAACGTGTTTTATGTGTCAGACGCTATGTTCTGCAATTTTTATATACATTGCTTAATTGAATCCTCCCCAGAAGCTCAGAGAAGTGTGTGAGAGTCGCTGGTGAGTGGTCAGTCCCAGCCTCCTCACTAGGCCAGCCTCCTCACTAGGCCAGCCTCCTCACTAGGCCAGCCTCCTCACTAGGCCGGGCTCCTCACTAGGCCGGGCTCCTCACTAGGCCAGCCTCCTCACTAGGCCAGCCTCCTCACTAGGCCGGCCTCCTCACTAGGCCAGCCTCCTCACTAGGCCAGCCTCCTCACTAGGCCAGCCTCCTCACTAGGCCAGCCTCCTCACTAGGCCGGCCTCCTCACTAGGCCAGCCTCCTCACTAGGCCAGCCTCCTCACTAGGCCGGCCTCCTTGGCCTCGCTTGTGCCACACTGGCAACATCTGGAGCCCATTAAAGGCAATAATAACAACACAACAACGGCCGATGCAGGGCCCGCCCCAAGCTTGGGGAAGCAGGCTCCCTGGGGTGCGGAGCCAGGGCTTCAAAACTCTCCCAAATGACGGATGCTAATAGGCGGCTTGGCTTGAGAACCAGGCTGTTAGCCCATGCTGGCTTTCCAAAAGCGAGAAGTAAAAACAAGAAGAAAGAAGGAACCTGCATAATACTAACATTTACGGAGCCCCTACTACACACCCAGTATGTAATCTTATCTAATCTTCCCAGACAAGGGGGAAAATTATCCCCATTTCACAGATTGGAAAACTTGGTGGAGTTACTTAACCACAGAGATTAAGAAATTGACTCCAAATTACCAAGTTTATAAATGGCAGAAAGGTGATTTTAGCCCGGGTTGTGTTCGTGTTACTACACCACAGAACTAAGAAGCAGGCCTCCTGCCCACACTGAGGACTCAAGAGAAATCACGCCAGGCTTATGAGAATTGAAGTGTGGAGCACAGTAGAATTTTGGTAGAGTGCAATTGCAAGTTATAGAGGGTTTCCAAGGAGAACGATAAGGTGGAAACACCTGAGAGGAGAGAGGAAAGCATGGTGCATCAGATAAAGGAAAGAGCAGAGGCAAAGCATAAGGAATCGCTTATATTACCTTCTCACAGCAGCCCTGTGTAGTAGGAGCTATAATTACCCCCACTCTGCAGATGGGGAAACTGAGGCCCAGTGAGGTGAAGCAACACCCACGGGTTACACAGCTGGTAAGTGGCGCAGTGTGGATTCCAAACCCAGGTCCAGGGTCCGAACCACACACAGTTCACTCACCATCACTTTTCAAAGGAAGAGTGGAAAGACGAGCAGCAAACAGGATTTATTTTGTTTAATGCTCTGAGGTAGACACTTTATGTTCATTATCTTAATGAATTCTGGGAATCACTTCATCCTTGTGGAGAGACTATGACCTCCAACTTGAGTCAAGGAAGCAGGCTGGCCATGATTAAAGCATCTCACTTAAGGTCTGCAGTGAAACGGAAGCAGCAGTTTCGTACCCTAGGTCAGTGTTCAAACCCTAATTCAGTTTATTCCAAACCCATGCTCCACAAGGACAACACTGAAGTTCGAAGTGGTATTCAAATACAAAGGGTCGAAGACACAGCCCGTGGGGCTCTGTGTATGGAAAAATGAGACCGTGGGAGAGGATTGAAATGGATTTCATTATGAACGAGGAAATATTTTAATTTTGTTTGGTCAGGGAAGAACTGCAAATAGCCAGCAGAAAGTGATTTGGAAATAAACATTCGAAACAAATGCCAGATATTCTTATCTTCACTGGTTATTTGAATTTAGGCACAATCATCTGACCGGAGAGCAAATAACCTGTGTATGCAAGGGCGTCGCTTAGCGCCCACCTGGGGCTGCAAACCGCCGGCGGAGTGGTCACATTGGATTGCATCTGACCTTGAGAACTTGACTTCAGTTGCTTTGTTTAACCACTCCTTTCCCTCTACAATGTTTTAAAAAGAAAATATTTTTATTGATTTCACACAGAGGAAGGGAGAGGGAGAGGTAGAAACATCGATGATGACAGAGAATCACTGATTGGCTGCCTCCCGCTTGATCCCCAGGGACTGATCCTGCAACCTGGGTATGTGCCCTTGACCGGAATCGAACTTGGGACCCTTCAGTCTGCAGGCTGACTATCCACTGAGCCTAACCAGCTAGGGCTACACAGTTCATTTTTCATTGAAATTACCTTTGAAGCCGCACTGGCGTGGCTCAGTAGTGGAGCTTCGACCTATGAACCAGGAGGTCAGAGTTTGATTCCCTATCGGAGTCCCAGTTGTGGGTTTGATCCCCAATAGGGGGCGTGCAGGAGACAGCCGATCAAGGATTCTCTCTCATCATTAATGTTTTTCTCTCCCTCTCCCTTCCTGGAGTCAATAAAAACATATTAAAAAAAAAAAAAGAAATTAGCTTTTGAAGGTTGAAAAGAATATGTGATTTTTATTAAAATAATAAACTTAAGTAAACATAGAAGGGAAGCCTGTGTGTAACCACCATCAGTGGTGAGCAGCCTCCCGGGTCATTTGCTGTGCACAGGCCAACGAATTTGTCAGCATTGGCAAAATCGGCTCAATTCTTTGTTGGGTAAATAGTCTTGGGGTTTTCCATTCCTGCAGAAGCTGGAAGAAGAGATCTTTTAAAAACAATTACATTTCCAGCCCAAGACAAGTACAAGGCGAAAACACCATTTTAAATGGGAGTTGAAATACTCTTTTCTCACTGGAGTGGGAAACAGAGATTTGATAGGAGCATCAGCTCATGTCTTCTACTGCTCCCTGCGTGGCCCTGACATAGAGGAAGCATTCAATTCGTATTTCCTGAAGGAATTTCCCTTTTATGGAGGTTTTATTTGGGGCTAAATAGGGCCAATACCAAGAATCATAGGAACACATGTATACACACGTAAATGTTATAAAGAATGCTCCAAAGAAAATTACATATTTTATGGTCATCTATTTTTAGATCATTCCAGCCAGGATCCACTTCCATTTTTCTTGCAAGCAATATTTAAGATTAGCCCCGTTACTTTTGACCTCTTTTGAGACTTGGCCCTGTCATCATTGGTCACATGACTTTTCAGGCGAGCAAACTTTGTTCTCTCAGATGGATGATAATGTGGGAAACAGATTTGTTTCTGAGAGGGTGGCCGATTCCTCTGTGCTCTCCCCGAACGTGGCATATGCTCTGCACACAGTAAATGCCAGGTCAGTGTTTGTTGGCTTTACAAACTGTAACAAGTTCGCGAGGGCCACCCTAACAAAATACCACAGACGGGAGGGCGCACACCACTGAAATGGATCACCTCGCAGTTCTGGAGGCAGCGTGAAAGGGAGGTGTGGGCGCTGAGGGAGGGTCTGCTCCGAGCCTCCCCTGCTTCTCCGTGTGTCTCTCCAGATTGTCTTCCTTTGTACACGTCTGTCTCTGTGTCCCTCCCCCCACCCCCCTTTTTTTTTAAATGTGTTTGTTGATTTTTTTAAAGCAAGAGGGAGAGCCTCCTGCACGCCCCCTACTGGGGAGGGAGCCCGCAAATCGGGCAGGTGCCCTGATTGGAACTGATGATTTCTCGGTTCCTAGGTCGATGCTCAACCCCTGAGCCACTCCGGCCAGGCTCCAATCATATTGGATTAAGGCCCACCCTCATGATTGCTTCTTAATTCATTATATCTGTAACAACTCTATTTCCATAGAAGGTAAAATCCTGAGGTGCCTGGGGTCAGGCCTTC
Organism: Antrozous pallidus; assembly: GCA_027563665.1. NCBI lineage: Eukaryota > Metazoa > Chordata > Mammalia > Chiroptera > Vespertilionidae > Antrozous > Antrozous pallidus. The sequence continues at coordinate 10,377,180 of CM050508.1, forward strand.
AACGTATAGATTTTGGGGGGTGAGGGGGGATACAATTGATCCCATAACAGTGACCTCACACAGAATCAGGAAGTATTCGTAGTGAGACGAGGCCTTTGACATCCTTTGCTTTTCTACCTGAGCCCGGCTTCCCTCTTCCTCCAGGCCAAGGGGCCCATTGCGGGTGTTGGTGTTTTTAGAAACGGGCGTTCAGGGTCGTTTCGCTCGGTGACGTGTCTCTTGTGCCTTTCAGAGTGGTTCCCCCTGCTGAAACCTCAGCGCCTCCAGAGCGTCTGGAATAGGTGAGCACCGCCTTGGGAAGCAGGGTTTGGAGGGGCATTTCCCCACCTCAGTCCATGGAGCACCTCGATCTGGGGGCCCAAGCCCCAGGAGGAGGCTTCTGGGAGAGCCAGGCACCTGAGCCTGTTGGCGTTTCTCTGCAAACCATTTCACTGTCACTGCGTTTGGCCATCAAAACTGCCCTGGGCCCCTCCGCCATGCCCGAGGCCCTGAGAACGGGGGGTGTCGGCCTGCAAGAAAACCTAGTGGGTTTATTATTCCCAACACAGAGAAACCAAATAACATCATTGAGCGGCGATTGGAGGGGGGGGCAGCTTGATTCATGGGGGTCATGCTTTCCCAGGCCCTCTCCACCCAGTCTCGGCACAGACCAGGGCCGACTTTTATTACCAGCTTTCAACAAAATCCCTAGTTTCTTTTGCAAAGTAAAACAGATAATAGCGGCATTCCCCGAATAGTTAGCTAACTAAGCCGTGCCAGGCAACCTCCGGGCTGAGAAGAACTCACTGTTTTCGGACAATGCCCAATTACAATAACCAGCATTATTTGATCTGAGAGTAATTAGCCGAGGCTCTGTTCTCTTTGCTTCAGTGAAGAGGCAAAAAGGGCAGTGAGGCAAACATCAGAGACAGGCGAGCGGGCTCAAATGTCAAAGAAAAACACACTCCCGCAGGTGGGGAGAGGGGGAGCGGTCCCAACGGAACCTTCCATGTTGTTCTTCCCCGCAAACGTGGCCGCGTGAACCCAACCGAGTTCCGTCGGATTTCCCCAGACACTGATTCACGCGCTTCGGAAAGCCTCCGTGTGGAGTGCCGACCCAGGGCAGAGAGCAGGAGAGGTCGGGTGGAGCGCCATGAATTAGCCAAGGGTCTCTCTCTTTTTTAAAAATATATTTTATTGATTTTTCACAGGGAGGAAGGGAGAGGGATAGAAAGTCGGAAACATCGATGAGAGAGAGACATCGATCAGCTGCCTCTTGCACCCCCCCCCCCCCCTACTGGGGATGTGCCCGCAGGTACATGCCCTTGACTGGAACCGAACCTGGGACCTTTCAGTCCTCAGGCCGACGCTCTATCCGCTGAGCCAAATGGTTTTGGCTGGCCAAGGATCTCTTATTGGGAGCCACCTTCCCCCCCCACCCCCACCCCCAGGATGTCCGTACACCCCACCTGTGTTCAAACGCACCGCACCACCTGAAAGTCCCTGTTGTTTTGAAGACAGGCTCCCGGGAACTGCTGTTGATCATTTCTGTCAAATTGTGCGAACGCTCTCCGGCCAGTGGACAGGACCCGCCCCCCCCCCATGTAGAGATAAGTATTTGAGCCCTGCCCCGTGGCTGACACAGGGAAGGCCCCCAGGAGCCTGGCTCACAGGAGGAGAAGCCTTCATTGGTACACTGTGGCCTGGTCGCTGCCTCTGCCAGCCAGGAGGCAGAGGGGTGGTGGCGGCGGTCATAGTTTGGAGGCCGTGGGGCTGGGACCAATCCGGACAGCACTAGTGGGGGCGGGTTAGTTAGTTGAGGAGGAAAGTCCTGGAACAGAAGTCCTCAAATCCCCCATCGGGACCCACTCTCCTGTCTTTGAGTTTTCTGGTCAGGGCGGCTGGTTCTTGCCGTGTGTCCCTGCCATCCCCTGAGCTCCATCCACTTGTCCTGGCTTCCTCGGCCATCAACGTAAACAGCCTAGACCAGTGGTCGGCAAACCGCGGTTCGCGAGCCACATGCGGCTCTTTGGCCCCTTGAGTGTGGCTCCTCCACAAAATACCACAGCCTGGGCGAGTCTATGTTGAAGAAGTGGCATTAGAAGAAGTTACAGTTTAAAAAATGTGGCTCTCAGAAGAAACTTCAATCGTTGTCCTGTTGATATTTGGCTCTGTTGACGAATGAGTTTGCTGACCACTGGCCTAGATGAAACAGCATGCATGCCATGCTGACACCAGTGCACCACAGTCCTGCAGCCTTCCTCACCTCGTCACAGTTTGGCCGTGAGGAGCCAACGGGTGGGAATGCGCACAGCGAACAAAGCGCTGAGTGGGGTGGGTTGGGGAGGTGGGCGCTGGTACAGCAAGGGTGAACCTAGAACAGTTTCCTCACAAGGTTTTCCCCGAATCTCCTTCTGGAGTGATATCAGGCCCTGGTGATTCGTACCAGCTTTCCCTCTCCAACCCCATTTCATCACCAGACAGAGCACCGTACCTACTAGCTCCCGAGCAGGCTTCTGCCCCAGGTTCCCTTGTCTCCTAACTGGCTTGGAAATTTGCGGTGACTGAGGATTTGCAAAGGGTTTTTTTAAGTCTATAAAGCAATTATTCTTGAGTGTGAGGGTGAAGTTGCCTGTTTGCAGAAACAGTTTCATGCCATGGGAACGAGACACCTGAAAGTGTATCATGTAAATCTTATGCAAAAATTAGGCAAATGAGGATTCTGGGCCAGGCTTCCCAGCATCCCTGCATCCTGGAAGGGTGTTCGTTCTCTGAGCTTCAGGCTGGGAGGTAGAGTTGACATTAAACAGTCCCTCTATGTTTGCTCGGTTGGCAATTTGCA